>JAIOKQ010000424.1:1993150-2657534 GCA_020654165.1 Oryctes rhinoceros
TTAAAATAATGGAGTTATTAGAGTTTAATAGGATAATTAATATGGAAGTACGCAATAGATTAATATAATCTTTGGTACATAGATTAAGTATAAAATCTGGGTAATGTTGCGTTAAGTTGAAATGTGAATGGAAAAGATGTGGTTTGACTGAGCGATTTCACGAGCGTCTCTGCTAAATGATAGAGACAATCGTCGATACGCAATATGTTGGTGACATTTAATAGTAATTAAATATCCACAATGAAACTACTCTTCACAACAACTCGTTTCTCCGAAATGAATAAGTTTAGTAAGCAATGAAATTATCCAAAGAGGAACTAATATAATGGCGTTTGTATTGCGGGAACTCAATAAGAATTATTTACCTGACAGTAGAGTTTCCTGTTAACGTTATCCGGAAAAAACCCTAAGTCCGCAACATGTTAGTTTCTTGGACCAAGGAATTTTCGAATTTTCTTTTGCTAAAGTGTTGGCATTGATCGATCTTGCTCTTACAATGAAGTAGATGAAGTTGAAACTAAACGTTTTTCGGGTTCGAACGGTGTCATGTCGTTAAAAATAAAATTAAAAATAAACTCGACGTTTCGCCCACAATCGTATGCGACTTCTTCAGGAGAAAGTCCAGTTAGTACGATAACTCAACGTATTACCGTACTCCGGCCGTGGAAGCCTACGTTTTTATTTCGAAGTAGATGAAAGACAAAATAGCGAAAACGGAACCGATTATGAAAAAAAAGAAAAACAAAGAGAACCCATCCTCGCTCGGAACCGAACAACACCAATTTACAAACAGTTCTACAAGCGAAACACGGTTGACATGCAAAGTAAGCTACGGGTAGTTTAACTACCATCCTTACACAGAATAATTCATATCATAGATCGTCCAAAAGGCATCGTACTCATATGAGTCCAATTCATATTTCCATCTACCATAAAAATTCGGCTAACTTGTTAAAGTCGCAAGGGAGTTCAACTATGTCACCTGCCAATTCACTTTGGGTTCTACCGCCGAAATACGGTGGATTTGCGAGGTATCCCAGAAGGTATGTATAATTTTTTCACGGAACAATTCATATCATCGGTCGTCGAAGGACCACAACATTCAAATTCGACAGACACAATACCAATTCTACCAGCGAAATATCGCTGACATTTCGCTTAACACCCTCAAACAAAACAATCTATATTGTCGGTCGCCTAAAAACTATTGCATCCAGATTCGGCACGTACAACACCAATGTTCATGAAGTTCACGCAAAATCATTCGTATCTTTGATCATGTTTAGGTTCAATACGTATAAGACCGAATTGACAACAAAAATTCGGTTAGCTTCCAAAAGTCTCACAGTGATTTGCCTACAATCCCTACACAATTCATATCGTTGGTTTTCCAAGAACCATCAAATCCAGATTCGATTTTGAATGGAAAATCAGCTTTTATGATCATTCTAGATTTTAAATCTAAAAGAAAACAAATTTTATACCGGTATCTGTGTGGTTGTTGAAGCTATCAAACTTTTAAAGAGGAAAATGACGCATAAATTATCCATTATATTATCAAGTGAAACTGTGATCGAAACAATTCCATGAAGGTCGAAAATCCGTTAAAGATAATCGAAAATCTAGAACACCTTTTGAAATAACGTAGGACATAATGGAGGAAATTGAGCGTATGGTACCAAGAAATAGAAAAATTAAAGTTTCGGCTATTGTAAATTTTCAAGACAGCACTTTTGAAAATTCTGCCTAAAACAAGAATGAAGGTGTCCGTAAAACGGATTTTCCGGCTCTTCACATAAGACCAGAGATTTGATAAGCGAGAAATTTATGAGCAAAATCTGAATGCACTCTTTTATTTTATTGTAAAATATAAGTAGGTGCAGTGGGTAGATAAAATGTCTCCGCCTCCAAAAAAAAATTTGATTGTAGGCAACATTTTCTTTTGGTTTAATACATGATGAAAAGCACTACAATCAGCGGTGATGTTTATAAATTATCATAAAAATCTAAAAACTACCAAAAGAGGCATTTTTTTCTTAGTTATCGAGGAATTGAGTTGCTACCTTCACTAGATATAATATCTTTCGGCAAATTCTCCTGCATGTATCCTTTTTACATTTTTGTTAACATACCTATCTTAATATGTTATATAATATTGATTCTAAATTCTTATGAAATTCAAGTAGGTTTGTTATTATGCTTTTCTTGCATGTCTTTAGGAGAATCTCCTCCATTAAGCAACGAATTTAAACGCTGAAATTGAAAATTGCGAATACATTCGAAGACGCCGGTTTACATACTTGGATGTGCTCCTAATATTTAAACACTGAAACGAAGCCGTCTTTGACTTCTTACATTTTCATTCTCAGAATATTTTCGATGTCGTACAATAAGTTGCGCTTCCATCAAGCCTTAAAGAAACACATGCTATTCATTTATCGCTTTTTTCTCATCATCAGTAAATTTACTCCTACATTTATAGAATATACGAAAACGTGGTGCAGAACTTAAGTAAACAAATTGGCTCACCTACCGAGTTTCCACGAACGCACGTGTCAAATTTGAGATCACTTTCTACTACAATCAAATTAAACAAACCGTGCATGCGATTCACTAACAACCAGCAGTAATAGTAATGGCAACAACAACAGCAACGGTATTTGTTTTTCCTGATTTTCACCCGATTTACGTCGACAAAGAAAGATCATGATAAACCGACGTTAAGCAAGTACATGCATCATTATTGCTATTACAACTATAATGTTGTGCCGTACACTCAAAATAAGGAAATGCACTTCTTTTCACCGACGAAACGTAGCCGTACAAAAGAACTGCAGAACGCAGAGCTTGATACTTCATACCTCCTGTCACTTTCTCCTCGATCCTCCGTCTATAATCTTTACGCAAGTAGACACTAAATTAGAAATTAACTAAATTATACGCTCTGGGATCTTTCATCTGTGATTTATGTCGTTGAGGTCAATAAGCACTTGATTTCAAATACGTAATAATGTTTATTTTCAAAATTTCACCTTACAGCTGCTTTGCTGAATATCCAAATACTTGGTTGTATCACGAAATTCAAATATCTTGAAAAAGTATTTGAGTATATATCGTTAATCTAATTTTAATCAAAGTTAATAGAGAAGTATGCCTAATGCTGTAGACAACAATTTGTTGTTTCTTTCAATAAAGGAACGATAATTAGTATTCTACAGGTTACTCTCATTTTTTTTTCAACATTTTTCATTCTTTTTATTCAACATTAATATTTAGTCGCCTAGTTTTGTTATTATTGTCCATTAGTTATAGTACCTTTTGCCCATCTATTGCCTAAATTATACCGCAATCGATTTTAACTTTTTGAATTTTTGGCAATTTTAAAAACGCCGCTCTTCATTTCTGCGAAACCTCAGGTTGAAGGGATGAAAGCTAGATTTCTACAATTTACATTTAGGAATTATTATTTATTAGGAATAAAATATATAGTCCCTGTCCAATATATTACGGTCACTCGCCAAAATAGCTATTTTGTTAATGTATATAATGAAAAACGTATTGTGCAAACATAAGTTTATTTAGAACTGTTTATAGACATCGTCACAACTATATACATAACTAATATTTTGTAATGCCTCCTTTGGCTTTTCTAATTGGTCTTATTCTTTTTGGCACGGTGTCTATGCAAGCGTTAATGGTATGTCTAATTGTAACGTCATTTTGCCACACATCCTCAATATTCCTTACTAACTGTTCTTTTGTAGTATTCCTTCTTGAATATATGCGTTATTTTAGAACACTCCACAAGTTCTCAATTGCACTGAGATCGGGAGAATTTCCCGGTAAAGGTAACATTGGCAGAGCGTGCGTTTCTAAAAAAACTTTGGATGGATTTGGCCATGTAGCATGGTGCTTTATCGTGCATGAATGTGAAAGGGCCTTCATTCGGATCTAAATCATTGATATATGGTATCAAGACAGCGTCTAATACACGCTTATATTGGTATTGATTCATGGTGCGTTGGCAAAAATACAGTGGTCCAGGACTTTCGACTGACATACAAGACCATACCATAACTGACGAGGGGTGTTTAACCATTTTTAATACATCACTTTCACCAAGCCGTTCAGATAGACGTCGTCTGACAAATTGAGCTCCTTCGATCATGGCTTCTAGTTTTCATCATCGCTGAATACGATCTTTAACGAAAAAACATTGTTTAAAAGAAATTGCTTGATTTTCATATTCATTTGTATTACCTTTCACCAATCTTCAATTGTGTAATGTTGATGACGTGCTCGCTTCATCATCGGTGTTGACCTTGGCCTTTTCAGGGGGCATCTGCATTTCAATCCGGCTTCGTACAATCGTCTACGTATCGTACGCGTGGATATCTGCACCCCTTGTTGAAACATTACATTTCCTATTTTTTTGGCGAAGAAACCTCGGTTTCGGTTGCTAGTTGCAGGATACGTCGACCACTTCGATTAGTAGTGATCCTTTTTTTGCCACAAAATACTGTTCCGGTACTTGTAGTTTACACGTACGTACCGTGTGTACGTGTAGGTACACGTAAACACGAAAAAAACTTTGTTACCTAAACAGATAAATATTCTTTCTACAATAGTAACCGATCCAAATAATATTATGCGAATTACTTGTCTTTGAATATTGTTTCTGCCCATCTTCTATACAGTACAGAATGATTCATGAGGGGGATAGTAATAGATAAGAGGTCATTACGTGGCACTTTCTGAATATTTTAGAAAGATATTTAGGGAACGTAATTTTATACTTGTATTTGTAAATTATCGCGTTGGAAACGTACAAAAGCTAAAATTTATAGGGTGGTCCTACCAAACCATGCTCCATATCAGTCGTAAAGTTGAAAAAATTCCCACATCATATGACCACACACACACATATATATCCACGGCCAGAGTCTGTTGAAACTAAACGTGTTCCGGGTTTGAATCGTGTCATGTCGTTGTTAAAAGCAGATCGTGATGGATCTTGTCGAACGCCTTTTCCAGATCCAGGAATACCATTACGATCGTCTGGTGTCTGGTGTAGGCGGTGGAGACTTGATCCGTTATCCGGTACAGCTGAAGGGAGGTGGAGTGCTCTGACCTCAATCCGAACTGGTCGCAGTCCCACAGGCCGTTATCTTCCAGGTGAGCGTTGATTTTGGCCAGGAGCAAGGTTTCTAGAACCTTGCTGATGGTGCCAAGCAACGAGATCGGTCGATAACTTTCCGGCGAGTGTGGGCTTTTACCCGGTTTCATAGCAGGGATGATCCTAGCGGACTTCCACCCGGTCGGATAGCTCGTCAGCCGGAGCACGGCGTTGAAGATCTGCGTCAAGTTGACGAGCAACTTGATAGGCAGATTCTTCAGCGCTCCGATCGATATGCCGTCCTCCCCTGGGGCTTTGCCGCCTGGCACCTGTAAGACCTCCTTGGGAGTAACGACAATCGGAGGACTCGCCTCCATTGCGTTAATCTCCGTCAGGACGGTCCGGTTGTCTTACTCGCGAGTCGGAACGTTGACGCAGTTCGGAGTAAAGTGATCCATAAAGGTGGTTGTCAGCGTTTCCGCCTTTTCTGAGTCGGTTAGGCAGCTCGCCTATCCGTACCTTATTTCCGGTATGGGCTTCCTGTTTCGCTTCAGAAGTCGAGGGATTTTGTGCGGATCCTTTCCTTGGCTGTCCTCAACAAAGCGGTCCCATTTTTGCAGCTTGTACGGATGATGTCTCTTTGAATCTCCCGGCTAAGTTGGCGGTGCGCCTTCTTAAGCGGCTTGTATCTGGTTCGCTGGAATTCTCTTCGGATACGGTTTCGCTCTTTTTATTTTGTCTACTATTTCCCTCGGCAGAGTTTCCGCCTCGGGAAATTTAACCTTGAGCTCGGACTTGTTTAGCGCCCTCTGGATAGCCGAGGTGGTGATGCCAACTTCCTTCTCCAAGTCGGTCACCGTCTCAATACCGGGATTGGCTCTAATCGTTTCCGATATGAGCCGTGTGTACAGCTTCCAGTTGTATTTTCCGGTCGCTGTACCCCCGAAGGGAGTGGAATAAAACGCGGGACGTAGCACGCTTTTATGCCCGTGGTGGGGAAGATCTGTCAGTGATGGTCGGGTATGACGGTCACGTTGGGGCAAGGATGAATCGTTACGGATAACGGGTTTCCATATGTCTGGGAGGAGATAATCTGTGTCTATTGACATTCTTGGAATGTTTAAAGATTTCTATGAATTCCATAATTTTCCGATTGTAATAGTGAGCAGAATTGCAAAGTAATGAAGTTGCACTGAAAAATATCTGGTTGCCAGTGTTTAGATGGTCCTCAGCGATGGCCGAATTCGTAGGAAAGCGCGTTCTAACGTAACGTTCGTGCTCTGTTAGACGAGTTTTGACAGAGCGTCCCGTGTCGCCGATATACACCAAACCACACGAGAACGGGATTTTGTCTTTGGGAGATGGAAGAATTTCTGGTATCTTTGTTATGAAAACCATTGTTGCGAAGGGTGATTCAGTTCGGTGGGAAGGTTTTCGGATTGAGAAATGTCAACCAAGGAATTGATCATTGAGCACATAAGTTCTGAGTGAGCAACTTCTTGGTTCACAGACGGTGACACATGTTATCACCTCCGAGACATATGGAAACCCATCATCCGTAACGATTCATCCTCACCCAATCGTAACCGTCACACCGACCAATCAGCGACATGTCTTCCCCATCACGGGCATAAAAGCGTGCTATGTCCCGCGTTTTATCCCAGTTGGTTTCATGCCGAGTTACCGTGATCAACTGCTTCCCGCTCAGTTAGTTTCACCTCTGGCGTGGTTTACACGTTGAGTTATCGTGCTAACTGTTGCCTATCACTCTTCTGAAGAAGCCACATACGATTGTGGGCGAAACCTCCAGTTTTTATTTTAACAACGACATGACACAATTCAAATCCGGACCACGTTTAGTTTCATTACATAATGTAGGTTTCATTAAAATCAAAGATATCGCGTACAGTTCGATTTGAACTTCCTCATTCACTTCGCCTTAGTAAAATAAGCCAATACACATATGACAGATGAGATAGTCAAAAGTTGCAACAAAACTATATCGGGGTTACCACTTTATCGCTTCGAACTCAACCCAATTGATTTAGTGTAAATTCAAGCAAAAAATTAAATGCTAACAAAGAATATCTGATTTTAATTAACGCTGACGCTACGGAGAATAAGAAAAACTATGTAGAACGTATGACTAAAGAAGAAATGTGTGAATTAGATAGATTAATCGATGATATAATCGAGCCATTTATTATATCAGTGGGGAAAGATAGTAGTTCAAGTGAAATGGAAAGTGATAGTGAATAATTATTTTAGAAGGTAATGTAATGTGTTATCGTGTATTTAAGGTCAAGTTATTGTTTAATATGTATACGCTACATTTATTATTAGTTCAAATTGTTGTTCGCTTGTAAATAATCATATGAAAATAAAAATTATAGTAGAATAAAGTAACATTTAGAAATTTCCATTAAAAGAGGGACCATATATAAAGTTAAATATGATAGGTATTTTATCAATAAATATTATTGTTTTCTATATTTAATCAATTAATTGTTCATGTTTGAATATATAACTACGTAACAATTTATATAAAAACTTGGCTAGTTTTAAAACTGCCGCCAAAAAGTAGCCTTGAAAAATTCCATTGTGTAAATGCGTCTCTTCATGTTACTCCTCCGAATTAAAAATAAAGTGTAGTAAAGATCATTAATCAGTTTAATCACTACACAGCTGTCAAACTCTTATATTTCACACGGTTTCATGTTTATTGTCGTTTCAAGCAAAGAATTTTTGTTTATTTAGGAAAATAGGAAAAAAAACGAATTTCAAGCGGTAATTAAACACTATATTTAAAAAAATAAAAACTGACTTGGATGAAGTTCACGGCAATGTTTAACTCGGTAAATGAGTTTAAACCTTGCAGTACATCCATAAAGATGAACGTCGTTCTGAACGTCCAGTAGAAGTGGCTGTTCAACATGGATAAATTCCACACTCAGGAGACAAAGGGACAATCAAAACAGTGGGTTTTTGAAGACGAACGGGCTCCAAAAAAGGCGAACACTTTGAAATCCAATCCAAATCAAACAATAATTGAAAAGTAATTGTCACTATTGGTCCGGTTAAGCGAAGCAATCTAAAAGAAACTTCTTCACTTGAAAAAGAACAACATTCACGGGATTTTCATCGAACTTGGCCTCCAATTTGAAAAAAATGACAGCGGACAAGGAAGTCATCGCTCAAACAGGTGCCTATTTTGAAGACCTTCCAAAATTCTACTTTTTGGAGGACTTAAAATGCTGGAGAAATGCCCACGAATGGTCCTCATCATCAACCGGTCGTGTCCTCGAAACGTCCGTCCCGGATTAATTATTATATATTACTATGTAATAAATTAAACTTCTGCAGTGCGGAGGTTACTGATACTTATGTCTTGTTTACCAATAGGTACAATACTTATCAAAACAGACAAACGGGAAAATACACTGATGATAACACTTAGCCTATTCAGGAATGAAACTGTTTTCTGATGCCTCTCTTATTTTCATCCGTAAAACGACACTCAGGACGACCGACTTGTCGTGGATATAAAATATCATCTTCTAAAACTAAGAGATCTAGGCTTAACATTATTCTCATTTGTAGTCAATCTGTAAGTTATAATGGACTGAACAGGTACTTATTAAAATAAATATTTGATGTGATAAATTAAAATGTATCATTATTTATTGGTAAACATCTTACAACATTTTCTAAATACCTTTGCGGCCGAGCAAACGATTGCTCTGCTAACAAAAGGAATCAAAAGAAAACACGTACCGTAAATTTCAATAAAAATCATATTCATAATAATGCATGATCTCATAATGAATGACTCCATGGTTAAACAATAAAATTAATTTAATACGCCCTCTTCATAGAACTGCCGTGAACTAACGAAACTGTGAGAAAACTGTGATGTCGGAATTGAACTTGTTTATTATAGATGGAGCAATAATTAGCACAAAATTTTATGTTGAAATTAAAAAAATAAAAATGATATAAATAAAAAGTTGTTATGGTTATATGTTAAATTATGTTATATGTATATTAAAGTTATTAAAATTAAAAATGAACCCTTATAATTCTAAGATAATTGTAAGTCTTGCACAATTTCTTTTACATGTGCATATGTAAAGTTATCTATGAAATCACATTTATTGATAGTTTTTCTTTGTCTACACTTTGTTATTCGAGTTTTTCATGTTTTTGATTCAAGTTCATGTGATAAAATTATGCGAAATATTTTGCTGTTATATAAACAATTTAATTACTGTGAACCAACTAGTAGAATTCAAGAGGTAGAGTAAATTAAGCTGAAAATTCAAGAGCTAGTAGATATTTAAAAATGCGACGTCGTTTGGTACAACCTTGTACGTATATGTAGAATTACATTTTTAATTTGGTTTCTGTTTATAATAGCTTAACATTTTATACGGTAATCGATATAATAGATTTAATATTGATGATGTTTACTAAAGAAACAATAATTATTTCCTCCTCTAACTTTGAATTATTTTGAATGCGCGTTTGCCCTTGCACGCGTTTTCTTTTGAACGTTCGAATTTATCGACCGATAACTCAACCAACACCGATAAATGTCAAACGCAGTCGCACGCAGTCCTAAGTTTATTTATACACGTTTGAGTGCTGCTTTAAATAAATTAAAATTGCTTCACTATTTCCCGTATGCAGCGATCGTTGCGAATTTAATAAGATGGCCCTCGACAGCACCGATCAAACGGTTAAAACGAAAAGACCATCAGGTAGGAATACATAATGAATTATATATTAGCAAGCAGAGCCGAGCCTTTTCCTCATGAAGTGCACTGCGCCCTTTATTGATTTTACTGAATAATAACTTCCAATCCTTATTAATTTTTCATCCAAAGCAATGATGTGCAATTGGAAACTTTATGCATGCTTTAATAATTATCTCATCCATTACTTACGGCCTATGTTCGATACCCAATACTCCTTCCCTACATGCAGTAAATGCAATTCTGTTTGAATCAATCGTTAGACTACACGTATTGAAATGGGAATTTATTGTTAGTTGTTTTTGTTAATATTTATATTTTCTACTTCTTATTTCTTTTTAGATAGTGCATTTAAACAACAAAGATTACCTGCGTGGCAACCTGTTTTAACAGCTGGAACTGTACTACCTACATTTTTTGTTATTGGTGTTGCTTTTATTCCTGTCGGCATAGCGCTGTTATATTTTTCTGACGCAGTTAAAGAAAAAATTATTGATTATACCCTATGTAACAAGACTGAAATTGGACAAAATAAAGAAGTAGGTCCAACGTGTTCATCTATAATAACAGAAGATCCAACTGCGGATTGTCATTGTAGCATAAAGTTTACGTTGGATGTGGACTTTTTGGTATGTACATATTTCTTACGTTTGTGACTTTGGGTACATTTACTATATCCTAGCCGAGCTTATTAAATGGTTTCAGAAAAAATTTACAAGATCCCAAACATTCTTGCTTTGTAGATTTGTGAATTTTATATTTGTATGATATTGTTTATAAACCCAAGGATTAGCCGGATGGATTGTTAGATAATCGTATTATATTTGCACAGGGTAAAGTGTACATGTACTATGGGCTGACCAATTTTTATCAAAACCATCGTAGATATGTTAGATCAAGGGATGATAATCAGCTACTTGGACAGTTAAGTCCAAACCCTTCGTCTGATTGCCAACCATTTGCCTTTAATGGTTCATTGCCTATCGCACCATGTGGGGCAATTGCAAATTCGTTATTTAGCGGTAAGTGATATAGTATATGTGTATAATTTATTCAGACCACATTTGTATATCTATATATAGTTATAATTCATAGTTATAACAACCATCTTCAATATGTATGTACCATACTTGGTTATCGTCACAAGTATTTTTTAAATTAGGCAATATGATTTATGTGCTTAGATAAATTAAACAGTAAATAACATTTTTTTGTGAACTATTTTCTTTGTATTTAGACGCGGCATAAATTTTAACTGTTTATTATTTGTTTTTCCAAGCTCCATTTGTTCAATTAATTGGCTAATAAATCGCGACGTGTAAAGCAGGCTTTAAACCATAGTTTCCCAACGTAGGCGATTATCCCTTTTAGGGAGCAATAGTATTTCCCGCAGCTTATTATTTTTAGGTCAAGCTTCATTGCTAACGTATAACCTATATTATGCTGGGGATTATCATTCAGATTTAACTTACTGAAATTTGAATTGGGCGAATTAATAAGGAATGTCAATAATTTAAATAAATCATTAGCATTCCTGTAAATTTTGTAATAAATTCCCACAAGCTTTCTATTAGGTTAAGATTGGAAAATTACTACGCTCATGGCATGGCATCTGCATTTTCTCTTCCTAGTCTTTCCTTTACCAAATTTCAGATCGTTATCGTCTTAAAATTTAAAGATGTGATATACAGAAGTTGAGTATTTGTACATAAAGCAAACGATTATGTCATCAACGCGGATGGATGGAGGATCCCTTCTATAGCCAGAGGAACACCACCGAACAACATCGATAACACCGACACTTTCTCGTTTAACATTGGGCCAATGCTATTTTCCATTCGTTCTTTAGTACGGGCGTTCCATATAATACCACTTTTAAGTAAATACAATTCGGTTTGTATGATCTGAAATTTTCTTAGGGTGACCTATATCCTTCAATCTCTTACAATTATCACCATCTTTATATCTGTTAGCGCGAGACACAATTGACCAGCTTATGGATTAACTTTAACATAAAAAATCAGAAAAAAATTATATGTCGCGATTCAGTATGGTTAAAATATTGAATCCTCAGTGTAATGTAACCTCGAATTGTTTAGTGTTACCATTATTTGTCGTATACCCCAACGTTGCCATATGTTTGTTCAGTGGATCAATTACAATGTATACTGCTTGTAAATTCTTAATTTTAATTACATGTAGTAGTTAAAAAAAAATTATTTTTATTTCACTATAGCATGTTTAAGTTATTGCTAAAATTATGGCCAATACTGTAATTATTAAAATGGTGAGTATAAAATTGGAAGAAGTGTAGAGCCCTTTTTGAATATAATTAAAAAAACTCTTATCCTGTGCTTCTTTCTTTCTTCTTCCTATTCTTTAGAAAGGATGGGTCAGAGTTTCTTAATAAAAGTGGGCCCGCTTGGAATTATTTTTTATAAATTTATTAAATTTCTCAAAAGTTGTAATAAAGAAAACAAATTTTTGTATATGTTTATACTTTAACATTTGTAGATTAAAATACATTTTGTAGTTTTCACCATCACTTCCACTCGACCGGTAAATGTTATTTACTTATTTACACTACCTGCGTAAGCAAGTACCGCCTTGAATTTTTTATATAATGCAAACTAAGGTGTGAGAATAATTACAATAACAAAATTACGGTGGTACGCATGCCTAAATGTTTAAATATTATATTTCTTTAAGAAATGATTACAAGAAGTCAACTTACAAAAAAGTTAGTTTTCAGAAAATGATTAATGTAAAAAAATCGCCATTTTACAGATAAACTATCCCTATTTCACGTCACGAAAGAAGGTAAAAAAGAAATTACTTTACTGAGAACCGGTATAGCTTGGGAGTCGGACCGAAGGATCAAATTTAGGAATCCTGAGGGCAACTTGACGGTAGCATTTGCCAATTTTAGTAGACCGAGGGCTTGGCGCCAGGCTGTATACGAATTGGACCCGGAAAACCCCGACAACAATGGTTTTCAAAACGAAGATCTAATCGTTTGGATGAGAACGGCTGCATTGCCAACGTTTAGGAAGTTGTACAGACGGATTAATCATAACGAACCGGGATATGCGAACGGATTACCTGCCGGAGAATATATTCTACAAGTGCATTACAGTACGTAAAATATAGTTTCACAAAAAACGTTCAAAGTAAAATTTTATTCGCATAATTCGTTTATACCTTAAAAACAGTGTAGAATCTTATAAAATCTGTCTTAACTGAGATCTCCATCATCAAACTTCAACATATTCATTGATAAATCATCCATGAATATGTTGGAAAGCAAATTTCAATAAAACATTCAAATTTGCTTTTCCTATATACAAATGACGTAACCTAATAATGTTTCATCGTTTACATGTTGCGGTTTTATTCTATTTATCTTACCAAGGGAACCGGAATTAACAACAAAATGCGAATTTAGAAAATATTAGTGGTCATATTACAGTCCTGTAACAACTGATGCTTTCATATCACTAAATTGTACTTTATTGGTTGTGTTATGAAGATATCAAGGCTTGTAGTGTGCAAAACTTGTAGTGTAGGGTTTAAACCTCTAAAATGGCGGACTGACAGTACTAAGTAGCGCCGAATTTAGCCAAAGGACCTGTTAGGCGACGTCATGACGCGATTACAATTAACAAAGCATGTAAAAACATACGAAAACAATAATGTGAACAAAGTTGGAAAAAACGCGGGATTAGATAGCAATAAATAATAAACAAAAATTTGTTTAGTAATAAGCCCTTGGGATGAACTTGGTGTCTTAACCAACTTTATATAAAAACAAGAACAAATTATCAAAATAACCCGAGTATTAAATTTAAAGTTTTAATTTAGAATGTAATGTATTAATAAATTTAATTTATGAAAATTCAAAATAAATACAGATGGCAATAGTGCAATCGATTGGTCCAAAAGAGTTATTCCGGAAAATAATTTAAAAAGAGCTCATGTTGTTCTCCAATTTTCGTTTTCAAATTAATACAACTTATATAAAGTACCAGTATCCTTTTCTTAACTTCCATGCAAAGCAATATTCTGCACTAATAGTTTTTCTCGCTTGTCATCCTGTTCCTGAATTTTTCGAGGCTCGATCATCTTAATATTTATGTTGTACTAACATGTGTCAGTATTAGTGTATCATGGCAGTGATTTAATGTTTATTTTCCAATACATTATTTTATTAGAAAATGTCACACATTTAATCAAATTCAGAATATGCAGCAGGCATTCTTCGTAGATAGAGTATAAAATGTTTAGAAATCAATAACAGTTTTTGAACACTTATTAAAAGAACGCGATGACTAAAGAGAGGTTAATATATGAAATTTCGTTTGTAATTAACTTGAAAACAAATGAAAATCGGATAAGAATGTTTTTTTTTCCGTTACTTTAACGTGTACAATAAATACACTTCTAGAGTTTAATCCATTCCCCCCGACTCACCCTGTATGAAATAGTCTCCATACGAATTGCACTGTTTTTTAAGGAATGAACAAATTAGCGCGGATCTCTGCCTTTGAAGAGTAATAAGGTTAATTTTTTTCAGTTTTTGATGTTAGTCCGTTTAACGGGACTAAGCGAATGATTTTGAGTACAACTTCGCTTCTAGGTGGCAAAAATCCATTTTTAGGTATAGCATACATCGTAGTTGGATGTATATGTTTGCTGTTAGGCATAGCTCTCCTCTTCATACACATTAAATATGGAAAGAAGTACGTATACTTTGAGGATGCAAATTAACGCATCACAATATGGACTTGTGAAAGATATCTGAAGGTTCCGCTAAAAAATATATATGTATTCCGTGCTTAAAACATTTTCTTTTTTATTTTCCGTTATTGCGCAAAAGCTGAGCGAAATTTTGATCCAATTAACTCACTTTTTCTATTATTTTTCCAGCACAACAGAAATGATAAGCGTCAATCAAAGAACACCGTATTAGTGATCGAATGCACCGTTAGGCAAGACGTTCCTAGTTAGTGTGGTACTCAAGTGTCCTTCATAAAATACGATATATTCTAGGCCAAAATTTAGAATATTTTAGCGCTTAGCTATTTGATTGGATTTATTTAGAAGCTTACGTCGTTAAAAAATTTTATAGGACAAAGAAGAAAACATAACACCTTATCTACAAATTCGCTATTTACCACTAAATATTAACACTAATTTATTAGGCATTCCACAATCTTGTCAACATCGATGAGTCGATAGTAATCGTACATAGTTCGACGCATTTGTTTTATTTTTTGATCGTATTTACATACCTATATACAGCGGATATCGTTAAAGTTTATTTGTATATATTTTATATGAGTTAATTTATAATGTATAAATGTGATGTACAGCAGTATAATAAAAATACTTATTACTATTATTTCACCTTTTTTCTGCGAAAGGAATACAAAATAAAGTAAAACATCTGTTTATAATTTTTTATGCTATTTTTGTAATTACCTGTGATTTTGTTTTAAAATTTCCTTCTATTTCTTTACTTTAATAGTTTAGCATCAGCTACAAAATAGGTAAAGTATTTGATGTGAACAGTATTCACATGACGTCGGGAAAATAAGCCTAGCGATATGTAAGTTAAAGACCAGTATATGTACAGGTGACTCGCGGAACCCGACCATTAAAAGTTCTTGAATTTGAAATGATATCATGATTTTGAAACTTCGGAGTTAAGCATAATTGACTACGATCTATTTAGAAAAAAATAACTTTATCAATGTCGCGCTTCCAGTTACACCAAAAGTTACGACTAACTTTGATATTATAAATAGAAACCTATATTTTTGTTGCATTTTTAGATTTTTACTAGGTAACTTAAAACCAATTTTATCAAACATTTTCTTACCTATCGGTTACCGCTTTAGAATTATTTTCACTTATGAAAAAAGCAAATGGTGTAAGAGGTACGTAGTAAAAGGTAGAAAGCTTTTATGTGAATTGTGGAGGGTACCATTTAATCAAGGCGTACAGAGTAAACAAAATTGTACAGGAGATCCCACAACCTGGGATTAAATCTCGGGACTTAAAAAAGTTTAGTAAAAAAATTTGTCTGCGAAATGTTTCTTTTATCCAAATTCCTTTTTTCTTTTCTTAATCTTTTATGACGGTTGACGGCTATGCTTGCGTCATTTCATGGTAATTTCACTATAATTACAAATTAGAGGTGCATGTTGCTCAGTTGGAACAGTTTTTAAACATAAAATTCGCATACATCTAAAAGTAGTACTTTACTCCTGCACAAATTTTCGTATACGAACATTCGTAAATGAAGAGCCGGTTTTACACTGGCTTATTTCCCTCGTTTATGTTCAGCATACGGTACATCCATGACCCAAATGAATAGATGGATGGAGAAATAAATAATAAAACCTAATTTTTACATAGTAAAAATAATGATAAGAAAACATAGTGAATAGAGAGGATAAAGGCGGATGAAATTATTACTTTTTTACAGAGATTAGACAGACTCGTGTTTTGTTGACTCTCGGGGGACACCTACGGTGCCGAGTGCACCGTAGTCGCTACAAAAAAGTAATAATTCCACTTGCCTTTGTCATATGTAATAATGGGTTTTATGTTAAACTTGGAGTATCTTACATCTAACGAAATAGTCTATTTATTGTTAGTCTAATAGTCTAACAATAAAAGGTTTTGAGTCAAACGTAATTCTTTCTTATCTGCAAGAAGAATTGCATCTCAAATGTCACGTTCCTGTTCAGTTTTGCATGTTTGTATGTAGCCTGAAGGCCATACAAACTTGCGTACAATAATATAAACACGTATTTACTGAAATAAATATGAATTTGTTCATTTCGTACTCGTTTAGTTCTTTTGCTTGAAGATTTCGTTTAAAAGTCATTCTTTCGGCTGGCTGTATGGGCAAATTTAATAAATATCATAACTACAGTAATATGTTTATTATTTATTACGGTATTTGCTACTTAAAAATATGTTTATTTGTAGTGTCATCATAGACTCCATTTTAATAAGCTAGTAAGTTTTTTAGCCTTCTACAGAAATTGGCATTGTGTTGTTTTTGCATTAACGTAAACAATGTTTTCTTTATTGAAAAATGCATTATTTATGTTAAATACAGTATTTGGGAATTGTTTGTCAGTCTTTTTCGTTTAAAATTAAGGATTTTTAGATTTTTCCGGAATCCGAGATCAACAAAATGGTATAGAACGCGTAATTATTCTTAAGATACTTTATAGATATTTGAAATAAGTCAGTAGCATATACTTAACTCACTAAAAAATTCTTTCAATCCTAACGGAATTCAAATACACAGCGTCTAACTTTGCCCATTCAAGCGCAGGCCCTCTTACCACTGGACCATCGAGCAATGGAAATAATAATTTGGCTTGATCCTCCTTATACTTATTTTCATTTTCACTAGTTTACTGATCTCTGCTTTAATAAGATCCTACAGTAATTGATAAATGGCAAGCTGATAACAAATTTTCGGGATTCAAATACTTTATTTTAGAATACATTAAATAAAAATATTAATGTTAAGTATAATCACTTGAAATCGAGACTTTGCCTTAAAAACTTAATAAAATAAATATTTCACGATATAAGTAAAAAAGTAGATTAGAAAATAAAGGTAGAGCACATGATTGGTTACTCGTTATCCTTTAATCACAGCAATTGGTCGTAGCTTAATGCATTTTTTGCTAATACCGGCGGCGTGGCATGTATTAACCACGTCAGTAACGTTTTTATAAGACTCCGGTGCCTCTTCCATTACCAGCTTAGGAGAAGCCACTCTAATTGATATACCCATTTGTTCTAGTTTGTTTAATACGTCAGTGTAGTCCAAGTTACGACGTGATTTGGCTCTCGATAAAGCTCGACCCTAACAAAGCACAAAAACTTATTGGAATGATATAGGCACATTAACGCATTAGATGTAGCATGTAGTTTCTTTAAATTCTAGCTTATTAGAAAACTTCCTTCCCTAAAATACGTAAAGAAGCAAATAAAAAATAAGTTACTCACAGCTCCATGACATGTAGATCCAAAAGTCTCCAACATTCCTTGTTCTGTACCCGTCAGAACATAACTACACGTACCCATTGTGCCGCCAATTAATACAGGTTGACCAGTTAATTGGTAATCGACAGGAATTAATGGATGATGAGGTGGGAATGCTCTTGTAGAGCCTTTCCGATGAACAAGTAGTGTTCTTCTTTTACCATCAACAATATGTTCTTCTACCTTTGCAATGTTATGTGAAACATCATATATTACATGCATATCTAAATCGTCAGGTGTCATATGGAATTGTTTTGCAAATGCCTAAAGTGTAATAAAAGTTTGCATTAGTTAAGTAATGAAGCTAAGAGCTTTAGTTATACCTGTCGCGTTAAAAACGTCATTGAACTTCTATTGACCCATGCAAAATTTGCTGCTGCGGCCATTGACTTTAAATAATCTTGTCCTTCTTCCGAATGAATTCTTGCACATGCCAGTTGCCTATCATTAGTTTCTATATTATCGCGTTTCATGGCTTTTTCCATTTGAACTAGAGCGTCCGTTGCCACTTGATGACCAAATCCTCTGCTACCTGAATGAATCATTACGCATATTTGGCCTCTTTCTTCAATACCCATTTTACAAGCTGCTGATTTGTCATAAATTTCATCAACAACTTGAATTTCAGCATAATGATTTCCAGCACCTAATGTACCTAACTATAAAAACAAGTATATCACTTGCAAATGTTAAAAATTATCCTATAGGATATATAATTGCAAAGTTGCACTACATTTAACAAACAATTACCTGGGGAAGACCTCTTTTTTTGGCACGCATACTAACTTTAGCAGGATCAGCATTTAACATCCTACCGTACTCTTCGCAATGTTCTTTATCTTCAGCCCAAACATATCCTTCACGCAGAGACCAATCCATACCCATTTCTAATGCTTCTTCTAAGTCCTTTGCATTCATTGGAATAATGCCTTTCGATCCAACTCCAACAGGAATATGATCAAATAAACTTTGGGCTAATTGTTCTTTAACAGGTAATACATCATTTTCAAATAAATTAGTCCTCAATAATCTAACACCACAGTTAATATCAAAACCTACGCCACCTATGTAATTTTAAAATTATTAATAATTGCATATTCCATTAACATACTTAAATACCTGGAGAAACCACGGAATTTGGATCATCTATATCAAATGCAGCCATGTTACCAATAGCAAAACCGTAGCCCGAATGGACATCTGGCAAACCAACGGAACGTCCAACTATACCTGGCAAAGCTGCGACATTGGCAATTTGCTTCACACCAGGTAAGAATCCTCCCACCATTCCTGGTCTACAAGCATTTCTTAGTTCGTCTAACATAAGCTTTTCCAAGGTAGCATTTACGTAAAAGCAGCCTTCCACGTTCATATTAGGCTGAAAGCCTTTCTTTATTCTCCAGCAATTTGGGCTAACTTTCTCTAAAAATTTAAGCTCCTCATCGTACTTTCTTACTACCATAGTTGTAGTATATGTATAAGCTATAAATATAATTATAGATCTAACTAATAACGTTGCCGGCTTCTGAATAATGAGGCGATATTTAATTATGACATTGACAGTTTTCCTATCGGTCGTTACGATTACCAACACTAATTACTGCCAATTACCAAAACCTCTACAGTAAAGTCACTAGATAAAGTCAGAAAAGCTCAGTTCCAAGATTATCGGCCTTGATTTCTTTTAGTGCAGATAAAAATGCAATCACTGCTTTAATGAAGAAAGGATAAATTTTAAACTAAATATATATTAAAAAAGAGACTAATCGTGTAGAGATAAGAACTTAATATAATTTTGCGTGTTCTTCAATTTGTAGAACCTCTGATTGTGGTTTCATCAAAAAGTTCGAACCGTAATAATTGTAATAACTATTTATAACAATTAACTGTTTATAATTTAATAACTATTTATTAAATCTATTTTACCTGAGGTATCTTATTTAGCTTCCCTTACTAGCTACAGTATCATTGGAATTGAATTATAAAACCACAAATCTGATTTGTTCCATAAATTTTGAATAATAAAACGCTGCCATCAACCATGATCCTCAACGTATGAGAATCGGCTCCGGTAATTCGGTAATACCGGAGCACCGACAGTGAAATTCTCAACTTTGGAGATTTCAAAAATACTTTTTTATTCAAAATTAATGCATCCACTTCTCGATAATATTTGCGAATCGCTTATGCTACAAATTGTAACGTGTAAGGAGTAAAGCATGACCTTTAGCTTTGAACGTTACATGCAAAAATTGTATGCTCTCTTGTTTTAGAGAACGGCCCGCGCAACGCAGTGTTGCCGCTCCTTTACTCATAAACGTCAACAATTGATTATGACCCTTGTAATCACACTTTTGTATCTTTTGTTTGCTAATAAGATTGTAAATTCGGTTGAAAGGGTTCCGATACACATACCATAATATGTACGACGGAATTTTTTTCCAACCTGTCGTTTCATCCACATTTAATCACAGCCACTTATTCTTAATTACGGCTATGATCTTTTTTTCGTCAATTTCGCACGAAGATGGTAAATGCCTGTGTAACGTTGTCCGAGATGGTAGCTCCCAGATAGATTTGTATTCATTTCAAAAGTCGTAAAAAGGTTTTTATCCAGTCGGCGCAATTGCAACCTACCCAAGAGAAACCTGGACAGTGAAACTAATATAAATTGCTTTCTTGATAGCACACTAATTTTTCGATACGTGCGCTGTATACTATTAACATGCCTCGTACAGCCGTAATTGTGCCAGCAAAATAACGATTTATCACAAACTATTTTAGCACCATTATAATGTAATTCTCGAAATTTACCATACGACTTTTTTACATTTTCAAGCGATGATCGCCCTTTACGTTTCCGTACGCTCGACATACTATGAATTACACAAACAACGTTCAACTAACTCGCGTGAAGAACCAAGATGAACTAACGCAAAACGTGACGGCTACGTTTTCTGGGTTGCATACTGATACGCTCCCGATGTACAGCTACGCTCGCCCACTGTGCTCATTTAAGTGAGCCCCATTAATTTCGTAGTTCCACTACGAAATGCAGAGGGCTATTTATAACTTCAAATGCACGGTAATTGCTTACGGTCAGTATATGTATCTATGATAGCAATTTTGAGGTTACATTAACGTATTTGTGGATTATTTTTCAAAAAAATATTTACGTTATTAGATTTTCGACTAAAACGATCGTTCTGATATATATGAATGCTATATATTAGAAATTTTAAGAAATGACTACTGCAAGCAATGATAAATATGAAAAGCTCCTAGTCCTTCATAAAGCATTGGTGGAAGCAATAACAGCAACTGAGGTAGATATTAATCAGTGCTCACTGGAATGGTTACAGTTATGTGATATAAGTAAAACCCAAAACAAAACTGATAAAATAGTGGAAAGTGGACCACAAGTTACCAATAGACTGGAATCTACTAAGATGTCTACGCTTGATATTGAAGATACTAGAATAATAAATATACAACCTATAGATGTAAACATTAAATTTATTAAAGAAGATAAGGTAAGTGAAGAAGAGTTTGACTCCGACTAAGGAGGAATGGCTAACTCCTGTTTCAAGAGAATGTCCAAAACAAGAAATACATATGTGATGCTACTTATCTTGTATTATAAATCCGAGGCTTTCAGAGCTACTTCAAATTTGTGATTCCTATAATAAAATGTTGCTTTATTGCATATATTACAACTCCATGTACATCTTTTTGTCTTGTTAATAAAGAAAAATAAACAAATTTCTTTCCTTGACTAGTATAAACATGCAATCAATCTTGTTTCTTTTCTGAGTCAATTTTAAGCAAAAGTAGTGCAATTACATTAGCATGCATTAAATTAATTTACCATTTAATAGTAATTTTTGACTTGATTTCATTTTATCATGCATGTATATAATACATTATACTGGAATATTAATAGTAAAATCATTCCAAACTTAGGTGGACTTTGTTTAGAGCACGATGATTGATATCTGGCAGAGGGAATAGTGTGAAAATCCATAAAATTTTAAATAAGCTCAGCAGGAAATTTTCCTAATGAGGGTTATAGAATATAATGGGGAACTTTCCATATGGGTATTGATATTGCGAAGTGATGATTGACAATAGATAGATCTATTGTAACAAAATACCCTTATTTGTGTTAGGATAGGTGAAGGTTCTTAATAAACCTTAATACTACTCTAGGATCCTCATCCTTCAGTTCAGTAGTTAACAAAACCGGTTTACTGAAATGTCTGTGTCAAGTGAGACTGATAGCAATACATTCGCATTGTTCCATCTCGAGGTCTTTTAGGCATAGATCTGATCTTAAGCGTTTCTTAGATTAAACAGGTGATATTTTTTAGCTACATGACCTGCCAGAAATCCCGCCAATAATCTAAGGTCCCCTTTCCTGAACGATAGCACGGTCTCTGCTATCTGCTGACAAACTTGATATGAATGCTTTCGCCCGTTTTTGTCCTAGGAGGTTTTCCCAGAATGAGGTGCCTTGATTGTCGTCCCATGTTTTAATTATTTATTTAATGTAGTTCTCTTGTAGGCCATAGATGGAGTTGGGACCTATGAAGGACATATTCTTGACTTGATAGCTTAGGACACGCGCAAAGTAACGTGGTTTTTGTATTCCAATTGTCTTAGACGAAAGCGCAGCACCGTATCGGAATTGGTAATCGTACCGTCAAATTAGTACATGGTCGAAAGCACGAATCGTTTGAACTGGCATACGTAGATCAGTTTTCTGTGATTTGTTATTTAATTTTTAGTAATTAATCGAGATGACAAAGCCAGGTAGAATTATTAGTTTTTTGCAGCGACCAAACAGACTCGTGTTTTGTCGACTCTCGGGGGAAACCAATAGATAACACGAACCCTTCTTTATGAGACGAATAGACACGAGTCTATCTAGTTGCTGCAAAAAAGGAATAATTCTACCTGCCTTTGTCCTCTCTAGTAATTAGTGATATTAAAATAAAAATCTAAAAAAAAGGAAAAAAATAGAAAAATAAAATTTTCTTAAATCTAGCAATACATACTTAATTCACGAATAATAAGAAATATCATTCTAAAAATGTTCAAATAAAGTGTACATGAATTGATACACGTCCAATTTGTAAGCTTATGGGCAAAATACGCGATTTATGTAGAACGCACACATCAGAAAATGCCTAGAAACAATAACAAACACACAATAATGCCGTAATAGCTTCCTCAAGATAATGATGGAATCATCCACGGCAAACGCAACAAAAGGAGAGAAAGAAGAACAGTACCCACAGAGATGTTTCTGCCTAGTCGGCGTTTTTAAGATTTTTTTTTTACTCCATCTTACAAAGCTGTTTGCTTCATAGTTAATATCGCAATATTCGATACGACGAATCAGCTATCTCTTGCCGCTTCTTTAATGCCGAGAAGAATATACCTGCCATTTACAACGCAGCGGCATAAACCGGGTACTGTTCTCTAAACCATCCCTCAAACAGTTCTCGGATTGGTTAACACGAGATGGCGCAAGAGTGCTTTGGGAAACTTCACTTGCATGGGCTTACCATGATGTATTAATGGAACACATTAGCACATTAACCAAAAAAGTAATGCTAAAATAGTTTCTTCACGGTATTGATGGAATAATTTGTGGTGATGGAATAAACAACCCCCTATTTCAAAACGTAAAAAAATGGTAGATTACCTCTTCTGTACTCCACATTCTTATCTGCTTAAAATATCCGTAATTTGTATAAGCAATAAAAAAACGGGAATTGGCGCCAGTTCTTAGATATTGTGAGCTGTTATCAAGAATTATTTGATATACCTGAAATATTCACGTATTTTGATGCATTTTGTTCATCCGCAAAACAAGAAAAAATAAGCTACTACAAGTTGTGGTGGGTCAACATACAGAGAAGCGTCTAGGACCTTTAATGAGACGAATTGATTGACGTCAATTAATTATATGACTGTAACAAGAATTTTGCGAAAATTTAAAGACATTGGTCCTGCTGAAAATACCCGTTAGTTCTGAACAATTTTTCTTGAAAACATCTCTATTTTCAGTAATAAGGGTACTTAATACTTATAGTGTCCTTTAGTTTTGAATAGCTCTATATAGGGTGATTCATGGAATTGTATTTACAATGATACATCAATTTTCAATCTTCGAGGTAAACCGCAGTTAGCTATGATCTATTTAAAAAAAAAAATAACTTCATCAATGTCGCACTTCCGGTTACATCGATAGTCGTGGCCAACCTTAATATTATAAATATTATAAATTTATTATTATAAATTTCTAGATTCTTCTAAGTGTTTTAAAGCTAATTTTATTCTTACCTATTGGTAACCGTTATTTACGAGTTATTTTGATTTTTTTGTGAAAAAAAGCAAAAAAACGTATGATGCGTTAGAATCATTTTAGAATACGTCTAATAGTTATTTACGTAAATTGTGGAGGATACTGTACTATTTAATCAAGGTGTAAAAAATTATACACTATGTTCAACAACCTAAAGTTGATTTGGGATAACTTTTTGGAACTACAAGTATTTTTTGAAATGTATATCGTTATATCATGTGATATAGAATTGAACCCTCTATCGAAGAGCTATAAGTGTTCTTACACCTATCTCTATTGCTTTTTTCAGGATTAGTAAGTTTCAAAAAATTTAGTTTTGAATTAGTACTTTTTTGGAAAATTGGTACGCAGTAGGCTGGGAGAATTACGGAGCAGTACTAAACAATATCAATCTACATTTAAATGATCCTTCATCTGTGTTGCGTTTATTGCTTTTAGCAAAAAATGGGAAACCATTTTAATAATTGTAGAAGCGAAGTTATCTTCAATTTAACTTTTATTTATGGAGATCATTCTCCATAAATGTAAGTTTAGCCCATGCTAAACTTACCAAGTGTTTAATGAGCGATATTCTTTTTACCAAACACGTTTTAGAAGAATTTGAGGAAACTTTTTGCTTACTGAACAATGGAAGCACAATAAATAGATCCGAAAATCTATAGAGGACAAGAATTATAAAATAATGGTACTACTTTACTTTCACAACTACCCTCGCAGTTCTATACCTACCGCTCCTAAGGAAATAGGTATATTATATTCATCAATACAGTGCATTCTATCAATACATAAAATGCACGCATACTCCTTTAACGTCGTGCAAGTGTTTAATCCTGGCGTTGAGGCTCGCCGGCTTACTTTTTAATACGGCTCCTGGTAAAAATTATTTGGATACGTTTTTAAATTTATGATGGCAGCTTAAACGATGAGCGTTATATAGTAATTCTGTAGCGATGCGTAGCAGATTTTCTCGACGAGTTGCCTTTGGAGAGATTGCTGATACCAAATGGATTGGGGCACCAGCTCGTTCTTTTTGTGAGGTATATCGTTTACTGAGTACAATCTTCAATGATGGGTGGATTGGACGCAACAAACCTGAGGTTGGCCACCAAGATTTCCTGAATTAACGCTCTTGGATTTTTATCTATGGGGTCACATAAAATCAAGTAAGAAAGTAAGAAAAGCGTTTGATAGCACAGATTCTGAACAAATAAAACAAGCTATAATATTTGGAGTTTACAACATAATTTTAAAATGTTTGCAAGCGAACAAAAGTCATATTCAACACTTGTAGTTCTACTATATATAATACAAACAGCATTTCGTTTTTGATTATCTTGCATTCTATAAATTTTATTGTCTCGTACACCGCATTTTGTTTTTGTATATGATTTTTCAAATTAAAATTGTCTTTCACTGATATCACTAATCCTAAAAGAAGCGATAGAAATAGGTATAAGGTCTTATTCTATAGAATTATAGCTATTCAATAGAAATTTCAGAAAAAAAAACATTTCGGTAACGAGTTATGCCAAATCAACTCTAGGTTGTGAGACACCCTGCACACTTTTGTTTAATTTTTATGCCTTGGTTAAATAGTAAGGTACATGTATCGTCCACAATTCACATAAAAGATTTCTGCCTTTTACTGTAAAGTTGTAAAGCTTCCTACGTTTTACTGTAAAAACACGTGTGATGTTTTTAGTGCATCATACGTACTTTTCCTTATCATAAAAGTCAACGTAACTCTAAAACGGTAACCGACAGGCATGAAGAAGTTTTATAAAATTGACTTTGAAATGCCTAGTAGAATCTAAGAATGCAACAAAAATGGGTATGGGTTTCTGTTTACAACGTCAAAGTTGTCCATGGCTAATGGGAGGCGCCACATTGACGAAATCATTATTACTGTTTCCCCGAAATTTCAAAATTAAACTAAATTGATATTTGAAAAGGAAATAAATTACCAAAATTAGTATCAGGTATAACCATTCTTACTATTGTAAGAATGGTTATATCTGATACTAATTTCAAATTAACAAGTTTTTGAACAAGTTATTAAGTTCTTGTTTTTTCCAACAACAAGTTTTTGAACAAGTTATTAAGTTCTACTTGTTTCAAATTAACAAGTTTTTAAGAAACTTTTTAACTAAATAGTTCATGTTTTTGAAAGTATAATATCCGATGTTCTAAATTTAGAAACCTTTTTCGAAGAAACAGATTTTTGAAACCTGATAATTTTTAGTACTCATAAATTTTGTAATAAGAAGACTTAATTCCTTCATTTTTGTAAACACTTGCAAGAATAACACGAAGTATCTATTCGTCTTCTAGATTATGTAATCGAATTAAATATCACAGATAAACTGAAAGAGATCTGTTAGCCGTACAAATAAATCATACACAGTTAAGCATATATAATTTTTATTTATGTTTTTTAAATGTTTTATTTCTTCTATACTTGCACACAATTCCATCTATACTAATTTTAGTTTGGCATCTTTTTTTTGACATAAAATAGTATAATATAAAAAAAACATTAAAACAATATTAAAAATCATTACATATGTAAATATGCTCCTCAACAAGTGCTGTATTGGAAAATAATATTAACTAGATAATATATGACACATATGTATGTTATTGTAACCCACATCCCTCGATAGAAGTACTGCTATAGAGTAAAAGCTTAGTAAAATCATGAGCGCGTGACGATAGTGAAAGATTACAAACAGCAATCCGTAGTAATCTTTGATTGTAAATGTAGAAGATGTACCGTCAATCTAATAGAAGTTTATCAAGGCTAAACATCGATTGAATAAGGATCGGCTACCAGATTAAAATTAGCTTGACCACACATCATGAATATAATCAAAGATTACAGTGTAACACGTTGTTACTTAATCAAACGTAAATAGATACTAAATGCATACAATAAAAAAAGAATTAATAACGTTAAGTGTAACATAGAAAGCCAGACATAAAAAAGAACAGATGTTATCAAAAATATATCCTATAATAACACTATTAAATATATTCCTCTGGGGCGTTTGAATCAGACATCGACACGTACAGATCGGGATTACGAAGGAAGTTTTCTAGAACGGATTAACAAGATTATAACAATGTTGCAAGACATCGAAATCTCTTAAGATTTTGTATTTTTTGTTTAATGAAGATGTACGAAGAAGAGCTTACAACTTATTTCAACCAAAAAGCTTATCAAAACAGGTGTGGCAATAGGGTTTCTCATTTTGCTCCTTGAACGTGCCCTTATTCAATTGTTTCAAGCAGAAGGCGCAAACGAAATGCTCTGGATGGAATTTTCTGAACATGGCCGTGATACAGCGTCCAGTAATTGGTTTGTGACAACCAGCGCAGAGCGAACCTCTTTTCGAGTGATAGTGCGTTTCGCAATACGGTTGGCCTTCGTGGTCGAAGAACGAGCCACCTATGAAGGGTTGCCTGCAATCCTGAAATTAAAAATATCATTAGAAGTATGTATTAACATGATTACAGAAAAAAATAGAGCGTGTAATAAACACGGCAAGTAGATTCAAGGTGATTAAATAAATAAAACATTAAACAAAACAGCGAGAAAGTCGTATTTAAACAGCATTCTTAATTAGTATGCTTTAAAAATGTTTTTTTTTTTTAATTTCCATCCTATTTATCTTCTTCTTCATTCCCGAGACCCTGGTGCCCTAAAGGTGCCGGGTTTGTTGATACCTTCAGCCATTTCTTCCATTCTTCATTCTATTTACAGTAAATATAAAAGCAGTATGCAACAACCTTCTAAAATTGTAAAGTGCAGAAAACTAAAATTTTCTGATGATCATACAGTATTTTTCAAAAATAGTTCAGTATATACACGATGATTGATAAATTGTAAACCAGACATATTGCGATTCTAACGAAACACTTTGCGCATTATTATATATTTGGCTCCTATAAAAGTATAATATAGGCTTCATGAGTCTGTGCAAAATACCCTTTTTTTCACTTCTTCGTAATACCAACTACATAATTCTTCCATATTGAAATTTTCAAAGTGAGAACAATAATTAAGAGCTACATGTTTTACATTAACGCTTTTAATAATGTAACAACTCTACTTGTCAAATTAATTATAATGATCAATATAGTTAAAATAGAGGAGGCGACCGGAAAATACAGGTTAGTTAAAGTTAGTGCGTGCTTCATTATGAACGATTGAAAATTGCGCTATTCTGTTTGCTTAAGATTTCTAATATCAGTCTGTTTTGTTTACTGGTGCCATAGTAACCAAACTATATTAACACCCGAAACCGTTTGGATGTAATTTCCAAGTGCAAGGCTCGCCTTTGATTGCAAATAGCTACTCGAAATTGCCAATGGTTGTATTATGTTAAAAACACTAACATCGTCACTCAATCTCACCCAATTCATATAACAAATTTTATTGCTAAATTTCAAAATGTTTGGAGATAGAAACACTTTCTTTGGAATATATGATTTTTTTAGTTTAACCATAAAATAACAATATAAATAACAGGATACTTTCATAATTTGGGGATGAACTGAGTGTAGTTAAGGATCTTTAATAATATACAGATATATACATTTAAAAAAGTGAAATTTACCGCGCCATCTTTTTTATTAGCTATAGTATCGGAACATATGTTTGCAAGGTGTTCAATTAACACTATATTACATATTCTAAGCATCAAAGTGCTAGCTAGCAACATCCCCTTGAAAACTTATTTGCAGGTGCACTATACAATTATTTAGTTAAAGTAAATCGTGAAATATCACTTTTCGAAAAAATTTCCTTATATTTGAATGATTATTGTAGCGACGTATAACGTATAACATTTTAGAAACACTGTACTATCTTAAATGTTAAATCAATACGAGAAGAGCAAATAAGCGTACGGTAAAACATTTCATTAGTTCATTCGTCGTAATTGAAAACGATCTTTTCTATTTTTCTTTCCTTACTAAGTCTGTTGTATAAAGGAAAAGATTAAATAAATTTCAACGATACTAACGTAAGTCAAAAAAGACATTTAGCACGACTAAACAAAGATAATTGCAAACATAATTTCGCAGATTCGTCCAATTTTTATCCAGTATCCAATAAACAAGGATTACGGATTTTTTCAAAGATAACAGTTAAGATGTGTTAAACGCGGTGATCTAATAGTTTACGCATCATTTGTTCGACACTAAAATAGACCGTGAAAATATTTATTAGCTAGAACAGAGGTGAATAGGTATAGAAACACGCTACTTCAAAAAATTAACGGCTCAAAACCGGGAGATTATCGTCAAATATTTACGTTTGCTGCACGTTGGTTCTCCAATAATATTTGATACGTAATACAGATTCCGCTTTGTTAACTTTACTTTGAAGAGAGAAATATTTGAATCCTTAATATGAGACGATTTCAATTATAAAAGATGGAAAATATTTTGTAATACGGATGAGTTACAAAATATTTCTTCAATTAAAGGTGCGGGGAAAATTGTGAATGTCGGACAGTATACGTAGTTATAATTGTAGGAAACTAGGATTACAATTGAAATATATTAATTTAAAAATTAAACGTTGCGATAACTGCCGTCTTCTGTTTTTCAGTAGTAAGTGTAAACAAGGGATACGGGAATAAAGTTCCTAGCAAAATGAAAGATTTGTCATTTAGAAGAGAGGCGTGGAGACAAAATTTGGGACGGTCCTATTGACTAGTAATGGTGGTCAGGTCTGAAAGAGTTGCAGGTGTAAGAAAACAATCGCAATTAAAGTAGTATTTCATAGCAATAGATAGGCGTAACTTTTTCCCAAAATACTGTGTTTATGTAACCTTCGGCTTTTTATATCGTTACATAAACGTTGTACGTAGTAAACCAATCAGGTAAATATTAAGAGAGATAGCTGACCTAGGTGTATTAACCATTGATTACCAGAAGCAAAGCAATATATTTTAGAAACTATAATTAAAATAGCCCGTATTCGTTTTATAATCATACAAAATGTTATTTTTTTTTTTTGTAGATTATGTCAGTAAAGACGTATGTACATACTATGTACGTTTTTTTATTATTAAGTTAGGTAGCCAATTTTTACCAAAGTTAACGAGACCATAGTTGGAGTTGGTAAAAAAAAAGAAATATTGTTCTGGCTTGAAAACGAAAAAAGTATTAAATTTCTAGACAAATGTACTGGCAACACGGTAACTTTAAATTAAAGTTGTTGGAACAAAGCAATAAAGAATTTTTAAAATACAAAGCAAAAAAAAACGACACTAATTTTTTCTCCAAGAGCATAGAAAGTTTGAAATGGACAATGTATGTAGGAAGATGCTGAAGTGTGTCAAAAGGGATAATCTTTAAAAGAACATCATTAACGAAATAAAAGTTTATAACATTTCGTTACGGTAGCCTTTAACGAAACACTTACCTGTATAGCTTCGCAAAAGAACAGCACAACGTACAAGGGATTTTTATAAAAGAACCGCAACAGTTTCTTTATTAGATATTTTCCATTATAGAAATTGATATAGCACGATCCAAACATGGCAATGATTTCGATGACCATTTTATAAATACCAATTGATGTTGAGATTTTATCGATGTATTGGCGAAAACTCCAGAGTACTCAATCGAATAAAATTTCCTCAGAACTTCGCAAAAATCTCAAGCTATTTCATAAACTAAAAGAGATCGGTATAGAGAATATTGACAAAAATTAACATTAATTGGAGAAGGGCATCCAAAAATGTAGGCGGGTCCGTGTAAGAAACCAAACTTGTACTGTTTGCAGCGGAAACCGAACAACTTGTATACTTGAGCATAATTTTGCGTTGTTGTTGCCTTAGGATTTTTTTACTTAGGAAATGATTTATTTTCCGGCGGAACAGTGGACGCTCTGTATATGACAAACGTTAAAATAATCAAGGATGATATTTTGATAAAAACAAGGCGGGATTCAATATTTGTAACATTCAACATTTAAATAAAAACGTAGGTTTCCACGGCCGGAGTCTATTGAAACTGGACGTTTTCCGGGTTCGAACCGTGTCGATAATAATTATTATTATTATTTTTAACATGACACGGTTCGGACCCGGAAAACGTCCAGTTTCAATTCAACATTTAGTTCCGATAAGCGCCGTGTTTAATAAAAAAAAAAGATTCTTAAATTATTTGTACCAGTACTAAAAAATTTCATATTGTATTTTTCGATATAATTATGTATTTCAGGAGCTTCGAGAAAGTAATATATGTAATAATTCAAGGCAGTCGAGCACGTGACTTTGATAGAGAAAATACAGGAAATACCAAATACAATAGCCGCGAATTGCTTATTATCAAGAAGCTTCAAAGGTTTGCACGTGGAGTATAACATCGAACCTACACCCTGTATGCGCGATACTATTTATATCCACTTTTATTGAACACCATTATGTACGTTTTTCTATGCTATAGTGAGTTTTATATATCAAAATTCTATTTTTATTTAAGTTCTAATAAAAAAAAACTCATTAAAAACATGATAGAAAACTAATTAATAACTTAAAATACACCACAAACGATAGACATTTTCTTTATTAGTGCCTATCTTAAAAATAGTTCAAATTGAAAGAAAATAAAACGCATTCTTATAGAAAATATATTTTATAGAGACGCAGAGGTCAATTACAAAATAGAATAATTTCATATACAAAACTCACACAGCGTACTCGATTTTAGTGTAGTTTCCAAAACAAACGGGTACAATGTTTATTGAAGTATCACATTTGGGGCGTTGAAATAAAACAATTTTTAGGTTATATAAAAAAAACCGTTATATTGTAGTTTACTCGCGACAAATAAGTGATTTTTAAAAATAGAATTGTAAAGTGTGGTATTTTTAGAAGCGATGGTACGATCACGTGTGTCAAAATACGTGCACCTAGCTGAAGAGAAAACACGTTACAACGAAAGCGTTTCCTTCAACAATGGCGCTTCGACATTGGTCCCGTTTGTTTTGTTTGATTTTTTCTTTGTTTCATGTTTTTTTTTATTTTTCATTTCTTCCCTGTTTTTTAATATATTATATATACATTACAAATATATCATACATAATAGTTCTTATTACTTTATACAACAGACTTATAATAGAGAAGGGTTTTGTGTAATGTTTGTGTGTATAATATGTTGTTTCGTGTTGTGTGTGGTCGTGTCCGTGATTAACATTTTTTTTTTCTGTTTTTCCGAAAAGTGAGTGTTGTGTCAATTCGTGTTGGAATTTGTTTCTGCGTGTGTCTGTGTAGTGGTATGTGCGTGTGTATGGTGAAGTGGGTGCTTAATCCTCTTCTTCTTCCTCTTCTTCATCTTCAGCGCCAATGCACTTCGGACAGACTGGTTTTCCTTCGATCGCGTAAAATGATTTTCCTTGAACTGGCAACTTGCAGTCCTGTTGAAATCATAGTTATACTAACCTCTCTCGCTTCTCCTATGATGCACTTATAAGGCAAACTTTTTCTTTTTTTTTTTTTGTTTCAAAAGTAAACAAAAAATACTATTGCCAAATGAAAAATTCATTTTCAAAACGTAACAAACGTATTTATGCGGAAGAAAACTTGCTGCATTTTGAAGATGAACTCCTCAAATTACCGAGTTTGATGTAACACTTTAGACGGTTACGCTTTTTCAAAGTAATGTTTTTTGCTATTTGCAAATATATCTTGATAATTTTATTTCACTTCGAACCAAAATAGAATTGATATTGTCAGATACATATTAACCCTTAAAAAGAGATTACTTGAACGTGAAGAGAACGATCATTTTTTTTATTATAGTACATAGTCCCATTTTTTTTTTTTTAAGAAAGCACTTAAAAACTTTAGGATGGAAATAACACCAAAAGGCATATTAGTTTTTTTTTTGTTATTTTTTACCGCAGAATGATCGTGAATGCTGTATTTTTCTTTGCAGTGACGTAAAGAAAAATTGTAATTTATAAAAACTTTTTGGAATACACAAAAATTTTGCGAAATTTCGGATTCTTCCTTTGCAAAATGGGCGAAAGTTTATCTTTTACTGTAAAATTCCCTACTGGTCAATTGTTCACATGTTTGTAAGATGGTGACCTGTAAGTAAAACAAAAAAACAATAAAATATCAAGTGATCATTACCCTGCAAACAAAGCAATCTGGATGCCATTGCGCGTTCAACGCCGATATATAATTTTCCATGATGGCGCGGTTGCAAGCTCCGCATTTCGGCGCGAACATATCGAAGTAATCGTCTCTGCAGTAGGGTTTGCCTTCGCGTTCGTGGAAACCTTCTTCACCAAATTGTTTGCCGCATTGGGCGCAAAAGAAATGCTCCATGTGCCATGTCTTCTCTAAAGCGGTAACGCATTTCTGCAAAAGAATTTTTTAGTAGGAATATGAAACGCGATCGAGTCAATTATTGTGTGATTATCCTACATCCAAAATTGGTCCGTTGCAATACGCGCATCGCGGGCTGAACAGGTTGTGGTAGTCGGGTTCGCAATATGGTTTGCCGTCCCTCTCGAAGAAATTACGCGTTCCCAATTCTTGCGTGCAATGAGCACAGGTGAAATGCTCAGGATGCCACGTCTTGCCCAATGCGGTGATCACTTGACCTACGATTGGTTTCTCGCAGGCGCTGCAGCAACCTTTCTGGCTCGTGTTGACACCTTGACGGCTCATGTCTGCTTGTAAGTTGCCTAGCATAGAATCTAAGTTCTGCTTGGGTGGCGGTGTAGCAGACTGGGTGGTTGCTTTCGTAGGTTTAGCGTACGCTGAGTCTGTAACGGTCTGATGTTGGGGTTTCCCAGAAGTCACCTGCGAACAGCGCAAACAGAAAAGTTATTCTAAGGTCGAAGTCAAACAGCAAAGGGCAATAATTGTAAAAATGCCGGCGAGCAAGATGCGTACCAGTTACGGCTGAAGCAAAAGAACTGATCCCGTTAACCTATTTCCCGGCAATGTAGAGATTCGCCCCACCACTCTTCGAATAGATGTATCTCCCCACCACCGACGAAAAATCATATCTTGCGAACGTTTCCAGGATTAACGGAGATGCATCGCCGGCGCAATCGTCTTTTTTTAAGTTCGGTCGCGACTTAAGAGAGAGAGATCGACGCGTCCCGAAGACGCGTCACCGCGTGTAATAGACTATTCCTATTCCTCCACTAAAAGTTGCTATTTGTGGATTCGAACTCTGGTCGACGTAACGCCGTTTCGAAGCGTAAGCCCGAATATTCGCAAAACCATTATAAAAAAAAAAGAAAGGGGGATCGACGCGACGAGAATCGTTCGATTGATGATAGAGAAACACGAATTTGACGTCCGCGACACAAGAATTGTTCACGATTAAAAATAAATATCTCGAAAAGCTGGATATAATCACCCGTGTGAAATGTCCATGACAGGAAAATTGCCAAAAATAATCGCAGCCAATATGCCAATTATACTTTAGATATTGGGCGAATTGAAGTGTACAGAAAATTTGCACGGGAAATTTGTAGTTAGATCGATTCGATGCACCTTAAATGAAGATAGATCGGATTGTTGCACCGAATTTTATTTTTATTCCCGACCACCTGTTGAATTGTCACGAGTTCTATTTGACCTGTTACTTAATGTTATGGCTAGATTTTTAAATGGCTCTTTAATGTACGGTATTTTTGGCACCTACACATCTTCTAACTTCTGTAAAAATTACATATTGTCGACATTAATTTAGTTACTTTGATATTAAATGAAAACAAACTTTTGGACAAATTAAAATGCGGGTGGATCGCCTAAATACTGTTTATTTGTTCGTTGATATTAGGCATTGCCCAAATAAAAACGAAATATTTCTATATTAGTGTTACATTTTAAAAGAAAGAAGCATGGTAATGTAGAGATTGTTCGATAAAAGGCCTCTATTACATTACTATTTCAAGTAGTGGTTTTATCTTATAATTTGTAAAGCAATAGTTACTTTACTATGATTATCTTATCTTTTTCCCATAACGAAATCTTGTTTTAAAAAGATAATCTCAGAAAAACTCGATAAATTCAATTTTGGGTATTATGGAAATCGTACCGAACGCCGAGCTCTAGTAGCTGAAATATTCGATTTAAAATAGGCAGGTACTAGTATTAACCACAATCCACATATTGCTTGTATTTCGATACCCATTACGCATACGCGTATGTAAACTATATATATTATAATAAACGAATTTGGCGCAAACACCAGTTGTCAGAGAGAATTTCTATAAGCAAGTTGGTCATTGGAGGCGTTAAGTATTTAAACGATAGATAAACTATAGATCTTTATTATGGAAAAAGGCGTATATCGGTTCTGGTCTAAACGCCGTGAGATCCACCCAACTCAACTTATTTTCCAATAAGCTTACATTCATCACAAACAAAACATGCATTATATACCAACAAAATGAAAAGATCTTGATTCTTGTCAAACTAAGTCAAGATCAATTTTGCATGAATGTTCTTCGTACGACCAACAAAAATTTAATCTAATGCAAGTTGACCCGACTTACTGCCCTATCAATGGCGCCTTTTATGGAACAATACGTATTTGTTACTCATTTTCTTGTGGAAGCTATGATATCAGGGAAAAACATTATTTCACTGCAAAATAGAAGAAAAATTTGTTGCTCTTTTCGAATGAAAACCAACATGAAATATTTTTTTAGTTTAAATGTAATCTGCAATAGACTATATATTCTCATGTTAACTGTAAATTTAGGTATTGAATAATGCGGACTTTTTGACGCCCATAATTTTATTTTGTTCTGGTTTCTGAATTACTCTGAATTCAATTACTGAAAACATGGATTTGTTCATTCAATGTGGGCTTTTTGAAAAAAAAAAAAACATTTTTCAATACGAGCAAAGAAATATTGGTTTCTACCAATGATTTTTTTTATATTACTTCTTTAACTCGCAAAAGCATTAGGGATTAATATTAACAAACCTTGATTATTAAATACCAAATTTAATACGTCTGATAGCATATTAATAGCAATTAAAATGTAAGAAATCGAGTTTTTAAATTAAGAAGAAAGAAACGTTGCATAGAAGAAATGATCTTTTACATTAAACGCAATCGCTTCTTTAATTAAATGCATGTACGTTTGTGTAGTTCCTTTATGTGAACATTTTTGACAACCGAGTTAAAAATTTTAAATTTGAAAAAAAGTCGCTCAACAAAAATGCTCCTAATACATTTGCTCATGGTATTGGTGAAATCACTCAGTGTGAGAGAGCTATCTTTTTTTGTTGTCTATTAGACGTCATCAGTGTGGTTACAGCAAGTACTCATTCTCTCGGCTTGTATCACTTTCCTTCAAGGACGACAAGCCAAAGGTATCTCCTAATGCCATTTGGCGCTAATGTACAAGCACCGCCCGCCGACCAAAGAAGACACACCGATTAAGAGTCATCTCAAGACTCAGCTTATATCAAACTTATCTATTTCTTGCTACAAAAAAAATATAGAAAAAACCGTTTTACTTTGTTTTACTTATATCAAAAATGAATAATGCTTTTATTGAATGAAATATCGTCAAAAAATACATTTCCTCCATCAAAATAATCCTTTTTTTTTCTATATAGAAGTATACAGAAGCTTTCTGGCAAGGTTAGATACCCAACCTACACTTCCAGAATTCAATTAATCTTTGAGTAGGTAAAATACCGGTTTCCTCTAGAGGGTGAAATCTGATTTTGAAGATCTGTGGTTTCTGCGTTTCTCGTTAATTATTTCCAGTTAGATATTCTATAAATGATCGTTACATTTTCAAAATACAACCAAAAAACTCGTACAATGGGAACAATGGAGACCGGTACACATACACCACACCTTTGCCCAAAGGAGTATGTGTGTATCTGCTTTTCTGGTGATTATATTCATTTTGGCATACTTTCAACGTTTTCAGGTTTTTAGTCTCTGTAAAGCGAACAAATAGAGCCATTTCAATGCATTTTAAATACAAGATGCATGAAAAGCTAGCGATTTCAAGAAAGAAAATTGAAAAAAAAGCTTCAAACGCTATTACTTTAATAATAAAAGCTATAATCGATTTGCATACAATCGTGAACGATGATTCATAAGGAACGTTAATATTTCTTTTTTGAAATACGGAGATTTCTAAACACTTCATCATGCATAGATAATACGATTTCATACGAGGATTTACGAACTATAAAACTACGAATTTTAAACCTCTTGAACAACACTTAAGTCATTTTTATGGCTTTCTATTTCGGTGTATGGCTAAACTTTGTGATATCGTACGAATTATCTATTTCTGTTCTTGGCTAAATCAAATTAACTATTAGGCAAAATAGTTATTTCCTTTTTCTAGTCGGTATTAATTAAAAATAAACAGTTATTGCCAGACTTTATTTTTTCCTTGTTAGATTTTACATTTTCCGCAATTTAGTACTGGCAGTGGAAATCATATTTTTTTCACGAAAACAATATTACGCTAAATATAATAAGAAAACATAATTGTCAAAATAATAGTCTATATTTCAGAGGAGCGTTACTTTTAAAAAATATACAGGGTGTTCTGTTTAAATCAAGGAGGTGCATAAGTATTTTTTCTGATTCACTCTGTATTTTGTTGTAGAAACGGTTTTGTACTTCCAAGATACGTCGTTTTTAACTATATCGATATGCCCATTTTCAAGGCGAAACATTTCGCAGTTCTTGAAATATTTGCAGTATTCTAGACTTCTGACACGGTGTGTATGCGTTTAAATTACCGAACTATATGCACAGACATTCCATAGCGATGAATCTCGATTCTTTTCAGCGGCGAATACGATTTCAAACGCGATATATACGAATCTTTGTTTGGGAGCTTCGGAATTTTTAGATTAAATAAACGTATGTACAAGTAGTACGTAAGAATAAGACGAATAGGTATTAGTAATGCCAGTGTTGAAGGCGTATGTCAATCGTTAGCTAATAATTCGATTATTATTTGAAGTACTAACCTGAAACACTTTCGAAAATTCGACAGTTCGACATGTGGAAAAATAAACGAATTACATGTAAGTAAGCATTTTTAAAGTCTTTAATTTTTTAACTTGCAGTCACTCGGAACAAATGGATTCGGAGTGATTTCCTTTGAAGAATAAACAGATAAATATTAAAAATGCAATTGTTTAAGATAATTGTTTGATATCTATTATTATGTGTAGTTTTATATACGCATAGCTTCTAAATGTAGCTTCCAAGTTGCTTCGATCATTGTCAAAACATGCGCTTTACGAGATTGCGAAAAGCTTAGTTAAAATTACGATAAGCCATTCTATTCTTACGGAGAAGAAGAACGGGAAACACGATTCCATTATAATTCTATCAACAACGTAGGCGACCTTTACTTAAAATTGCATTATTGCCAATATTTTTTTTCTCTTTCGATTTATTTATAAAACAAAACTATTAACACGAGTTATTTTATTGGAAACACGTTGAAATAAGAAATATATATTTTTACCAAGATATTAATTCAGGATGAATTGTGGAATAGTGCAGCGTAGCGAATATTTTAAGCGTTGGAAGATTGAACCCACGTAGCCATATAGCGGTTAATAAGCAATCTATTCTAGCTATACGTAAAGCTTAGTTGCCATTTATAGTATCGGGTTCATAAAAAACAATTCAAATCGAAACATTTTTGGAAATAGAAAATTAAAAATTGGCATTTTAACATCGGCGAATTTATTAAAGGTGTTTTAATCAACAACTTAATTGATTATTAAAGTGATAGTAACCGATTTATGGGAAGTCCAGAAAATGTAGTGGAAAAGATAAAATCGATATCCCAAGCTTCTACGAAATGATTTCTGCACAGGCGGCTAGATGTTTCCATGAAAGAATAGTCCATTATATATGTACTGGAAAATCTGTTGTGGATAAGGAAAACAGTTGGAGCAGCTTGATGTACGTATGTACTCGTACGTAATATGCCCGCCCTTTTTGTTGTCTTTCCAGGACGTGTTAATTAGGCTGCTCAAACTTACACTGTGGCAAAAATAATACTGTGGGGTTCCTGTAAAAATCGACCGTTTTTGCTTTAATTTACGTAAGCGCATTGCCTTTTCCTTATTTGTTCATATTTGTTCAAAAAAATGACATTTTCGAACAATCAACATTTTTAAGTAGCATTTATACATTAATGCGGATACGACGGGGCAATTATTTTAGAAGACTTTTTGGTTTCTATTGATGCACACAACACCTTACCCGCAAACCCATGAACACCTTTTTGTGAAATTTATTTCCTAAATAGCTCCCTAAACTTAAAATGTTTAATCACGGTAACGTTAATGTTTTGTTTACTTCCTTCCCATGCAGTACTTAAATCCAATATTTACATTTGCTTTAAAAATATATTAGTCATTCTGATGTCAAAATTGCTCTTGTTCAAGAGCTATATGTTTATGGAGTTACCACCAATACCAATTGGTAAGTTTACTTATTGCAGGGGAGCATTCCCTGCTCGAGCAGCAATGCTCGCCAAATCCTCTATCTACCTTTGTCCCAATTTATTTCCAAGGATCTAGTTGCAGTGGAAGTGGCAGTGCCAATGGCGAGCGGTTTGCAAACGGAGGTCAGGAACCTCATTCAACATTACAAACAGATGAATAAATGTCTCATTTTGGGATGCGATGCGAACGTGTACCACGCTGCATGGAGCAGTTCCAACCTAAACACGAGAGGTAAGTATCTTTACTAATTTTTGTCTTTAGCAGACTTGGATATAATTAGTCGAGGTAAAGAACCGACTTTTGTTACTAAGAATAGAAGGGAGTTACTGAACGTTACAGTAACCAGTTTTCGTCTTAGTTAAAATATATTAAACTGGCATGTCACCCCAAAGGCCTCACTGACGATAGACATATAAGACAATTGAGGCGGAGGCACAGCAAACTTCTACTATAAAAATTCCTATAAAGGAAAATTGATTGGTGTTCTTAGGAAAAACACATCTGGAAAAAAGCAAATGAAATCTGCACCGAAATAGAGAATACGGAAGACCTAAAATAGCTTCTACCCAAATTCAGAGGCTTAGTTGTCTCAGTATCACAGAGATGATGCGATGATACGTGTCCCATAGCAACCCTGGAAGTTCTGTCAGGCCAACGCCGCTCCACATATTCAAGCTATATTGAGTACTCTAATGCTAAGCAGAATGAAGTGATTGTAGCCTGAGGATCTTAAAATCCTTGAAGATCTCAACATAAATTACCTGATGCATATGGACATATGTATTTCAATGAACAAGATCTCTATGCAATACAATTTTGATCAGCCTTATAAGGTGATCATTGAAAGCCGGGAACACGGATGGCTCAAGAATAGAAGGTGTTGGAATGGGTATAGGCATTAATGGGCCTAACTACCACCTTAAAATGCCTACGAGAGTCCACGCCAACATATTTCAAGCAGAGATTTCTACCTTGAAGTTGTGCAGCTTAAAGTACCGTGAGTAGGTTATCAAAGCCTACTCATACGAATTTATTTATATATATAAGACACATAAGACAAACAATAAAAGTATGGCAGGACGATCAAAAGACCTCGTACTGGCCAATGTTCTAGGAGAAAAACTGGCGAAAGTATTCATATCAGGCTCGCTTAAGATAGCAAAAATAGTTTTTCTTTCGCAAAAGGGATCTTAGATTACTGGCGGGACTTCTGATAGGTTATACAGGCCTAAAGTGTCACCTATTCAATATAGGAAAAGCTGAGAACCAAATATGACAGACAGCAGAACGAATTTTATGTGATTGTGTCAGTCGCATTCGACACTTCAGTAAACTAATTTTGACATCTACTGAACTGAAGGACCGAGATCCTAGAGAGTAATATTAAGGTTTGTTAAGAGCCTCCAACTTCTCTAATACATACAGTGTAAAAAGTTTTATATAAATGGAGAAAAAGTTTATCTTATATTTCATAAAAAAAAACATTCTAGATGAAAAGCTCTGCATGACTTGTAGATTCATTACACCGAACACGAGTACGCCGAAGTTTGTGCGTATTTTACTCTCACTCCAAATCATAATTTTAGTTTTTCCTGTATTCCAGCAAATGTTTTAAAAACGTTGTATTTGATTATGAATCTACAAGTCATGCAGAACTTTTATTAAGAATGTGTCGTTTTTATGAAATGTAAGGTGAACTTTTTCTCTCTTTCTATAAAACTTTTTGGGACACACTGTATAAGGGCATTTTGTTACAATAGATCTATTAAGGCCGCGTGGACTAAAGATTTTAGTGATATCAAAAAATATTTATTTTTATAAAAAAAAATTGTTTACTTTGTTACTTTATATGTATTTAGTTTTCAAATTGTCAAAGATATTCAGAAGAATTAAATATTCATTCGAATAGAGATATTTTTAATTTGTACGGACCTAGACTCTGTTCACCTAGATCTCCCGACTTTAATCTCCTAATTTTTATTTATGGGGTCCAAGTTTATACATCTCCTGTTATGGAGACTTAATAAACAGAGTGCATGGAAGTTTTAGAAATTTAAACCACAATGAAGTTCGAAGAGGTACAAGAAGCGAAGTACAAAAAAATTTCAAACTGGCGGACAGAATTGCATTTCGAACATTTATAACTTTTAATTTCGACTCCATCATTTTTCGTATCATATTACGTACTTATTACGTTTTATATTATTTACATTTGCATATTAGCACGTTGTAAAAGAAAAAAGAAACAAAAACTAAAATAACTCAATATCAGTTGATGTTAGAGGAGGAGACAGACTTATTATCTGCTATGAACTTTTAGATACTAACTATGAAAACTTTTAATAAACGGGTTGTATGGCAAACCTGTATACGTACAGAAAATTGTTTTTTACGTCAAACTGCTCGCTACATACATAAGTTAATATATAATAATTAAATAATTTTTCTGTGAAATGCTCAGTTAGAATTACAGTTTCCCGATGATTGATTACCCTCAGTAAAAAGGGAAAACAATCGATACCTTCTTTATGTATTCATTTTTCTCGGTAAATATTAGTTGATAAAAAAATTGGCGTGGATTTTTTCATGCTCATGGATTTATCTAAAGCAAAATGTAGATTCAAATAGAGAAAATCCATGCAAATTGTGCTGAAATAAGGATTTTACATGTTCAAGTAAAATTTGTGTTCAGTTTTCGGGTGATAAAATTGCCCTAAAAGACACAGAAATGTTCATAAAAACCTTTTCGATTGCAGGATAACAAGTTCCTTTTAGTAAGAGTTAGGCAGTCCCGTCTAGCTCTATGTATATCGAGATAGAATACGCAGTTCCTTCAAAAACTGCTCGAAGCATTGGATAAAGTCATCGTTTTATACTTTGCTACAGTTTCAAAAAGAATCATAAGGCACGTTGAGTATGTCCTAATTTCTACCTTTAATTGTTCTATGTTCTGAATAAATCAGTAAAATTTTCTTCACTTACTTACTTTTCAATAAACAGCCTGATATTTAATTCTTAAGGCATAGAACTTATAAAGTTAAGATATTTTATTTCAGAAAATATTTAAGAAGAAATTTAATTAGACATTACGCCTTTTGTTAATTATTGCCTAAATATTAGTATAAAACATACACTATTTCACTTTTTTTCTACGAGCCAGTTAAATATTTCATCCACGAAAAACATCCCAATATATTTTTCATCAATTTAACCTGTGTGCTGTAGTAGAACTCCATTATTCATCATCGGTTTATTTTCGTTCTGTTTCGAGAAAATATAACTACCTACACTCAAAGGATCCGTAAAAGTGAATTTGCAACTACATATTTTCGTGTTCCCCGCTACATTTTTAGAAAGATTAATGACCAAGTAAGTTACCATAATAGGGGAAAAAGCAGTCAAAAATCTCATTTTTCTCAAACAAAGTTATTGTTCAAAATATAGTGTAGGAGGAAACCTTTTGAAGACGTACTAAAGAACAGTTTCTTACAACGGATTAGCGAATTCAGAACGTTTAAACCATACCATGGATTATCGAGCGAAATATGTTTTCTCCCGAAATAAACTGCCAGAAACAGATCGAAAAGTCAATGGCTGCGGCTGTTGCTACTTGCCGTTTATATACAAGAGGCGTTTTTAAATAAAGCGGTAATCTTCGATTAGGTTATTACATGTATTTCATTGCAGGCAAACTGCTCTAAATATAGTCTAGATCTTTTTGTGTGTGTATGTAAAGCTAAAGGGCCCCCTAAACGTAGCATTGAGAGTGAGCAATATCCTTCCACATATAAACTTTAGTTTGAAAGTATTCACACGTTTATACAAGTCAAAGCAATCATATTTCCTGATATTTGATTGTACAAAATTAAATCATTCCTATACTGTATTAGCATATTTAGGTGAGAAGTTTGTACAATAATGTTTAAATGCGAATGGGTAGCTTCAATGTGTGCTCATGCTTCAATAACTCATAGCCCGTCTAAGAGAAGTTGCCCAATTTTATCACTGGACGCGGCACTAGACCATTTTCTTGGGAGTGATCTCGATACTGTATTTGAAAATACTATTGAGACATTGTTCAAATCGCACCAAAAATTTGTCTAAGTCAAAAAATGTATGTAAAAATTTTTCGAAAAACTGTTGAAAGTGAATTAAGTTTTGTCAATCTTAGCAGTAGTATTTAGTTCTATAATTTCTTCTAATTATTGAAACTACCACGCAATCAATGCACTTGGAACCTATGTACATCATACACTTATGCACAGCAAATATTAGGTGTGAGTATGTAGTTACATAGAAACGTTAGTTTTTAAATGCATAAAATCTGTATGTACACTATCATCCGTATTAGTTCGGACACCCGGTAAAATGTTGTAAACTCTACTAGAAGATAATATAATTGTTTATATATAAATAACATATACATGGTGGCGCAGAGGAACGGGAAATTTTGAACGTTACAGTTGTCAGCACTGTAGAGCCGGCAGTTGTTCGTAACGTCGCACAATTGTTGCGAACGCATTGCCATTTAGTAATCATGGATCGTTGGACTGGTGCGGAACGTGCAGTAGCTGTGAGAGCGTTTTATAAAAATGGTGATAGTACGACTGCCGCACAGAGAATATTTCGACAGCATTACCAGCTTCGACGTCATGGACGTGTCCCATCTGCGCATGCGATTACAACGTGGGTGCGTAATTTTGAAGCAACAGGATCTGTCTTGAAGAAGAAAGCTCCAGGTGGCATTCGAACGGTACGTACCCCAGAGAACATTGAGGCTGTTAGAGCTGCAATCAAGAGAAGTCCTCGCCGCTCCGTTCAACAGCATGCATCTACGATAGGGATTAAGCGACGAAGCTTACAAAGAATACTGCACGAATTACATTTCCATCCCTATAAGTTGCAGATTGTGCAACAATTACATGAACGAGACCTAGCGTCACGTATGGAGTTTAGTAGGCAGATATTGGCTAAAATTAACGAGGACGCGAATTTCGTTGGTAGCATATGGATATCAGATGAAGCCCATATCCACCTGAACGGTTTCGTATACAAACAGAATTTTCGTTATTGAGCCCAAGACAATCCTTGTGAGTTACATCAGCGACCACTACATAGCGACAAGGTCACAATATGGTGTTATCGGCCCTTATTTTTTTGCACGTGAGGATGGTAGTCCAGAGACAGTAACATCCGCTCGATATGTTGAAATGCTTCAAACATTCTTTACACCGAGACTGTACGAGCTTAATCTTAACCTGAAAAACATGTGATTTCAGCAGGACGGAGCCACGTCACACACTGCTCGACATTCGATGGCAGCAGTTCGTCAATTGTTTGGAAGACGCATTATTTCACGTAACGGTGACATTGAATGGCCTGCGAGATCCCCTGATCTTAGTGTGTGCGACTTCTTTCTGTGGGGGTATCTTAAAGGCAAAGTCGTGTACGGTACACACGACCTGCAACAATCCATGAACCGAAGGAGAACATTCAACAAGAAATCACTGCCATTCCCGAAGATTTGCTACACCGCGCATTCCAGAGTTTTCATAACGCTGAATGAGAGGACATCTTTCCGATGTCATCTTTAAAAAGTAAAGAGACAGTTTTGGACAGATTGATTGTAAAAACATAAATGGCTGCATACATGCACTTTCATTAATAAATTACTAGTTTTATGAATTTATTCGTGGAAATGACGTTATTTCAACATTTTCCGTTCCCCTGCGCCAGCCAGTATATACTATATAATTTTCAAAATAATGCACATGGCCACAAATAGGTATATTTTTGGGACAATATTGCAGGTAATAAATTTACAATACTTTTTGGGGTGGGAGCAGGCCACCTCAAAGTTTATTGTGCATTGATAAATGCTTTAATTTCTAAATAAACCTGCTTTGTGCGTTAGTATTAAGAGCTTTTCTGTGAACCTGATTAAACTTATTAAAATGCCAAGAGGAAAACCGACAATCTTAATAGATCGACTATTAGTGATATCATTTGGAGATATCAACGATTAATTTAAGAGATCACCGATGAGCGTATAAAATTGCTGAGCAAGCGAAATAGGAGACTGACAGCACAAGAAATCGTCGCCGAAATGAATGGCGATCGTGCAAGAAAAATTTCTGTTATTACAATGAAAGGATGATTGAAAGCTGCACATCTTCACGGCCGCATTGCAAAAAAAACATTTCTTCTTCGACGGGGAAACAGGCAAAAACGGTTACAGTGGGTAGAAACACATAGAAATTGTACAGTGGATGATTGGAAACGGATGCTATGGACTGATGTGTAGAGATTACAAAGGCAGGCTGCCTTTGTTCTCTCTACTGATGAGTCAAATTTTTAGATATTCGGACAATCAAGACGTGTTTTGTAAGAAGAGCGAAAGGCGAAAGAATATTGCAGGATTGTGTGGAGTCAACTGTCAAGCAAGGAAGAAGTTCTGTGCTTGTTTGGGGTTGCTTTTCACACGCCGGCACAGGAGACTTGAATCGAAGGTTATTTAGAAATATTGCAAGAAAATACGATACTATCGGGGCAACGTCTAATCGGCGAAAATTTTGTATTCATGCAGGACAACCCGATCAACCGACAAAGCGATCTAAACCCTGTCGAGCGTTTATGGAATGAACTGGACAGGAGGAATGGACCAATATGCCAAATAGAGTTCTTGAAAAACTAGTGGAGCAGATGCCTGCGATTGTAAAAGCTGTTCTTCACGCAAAAGGAAGTTTCTATCACAATCTTATTATTAAAACTTAGGGTAGAAGATATAATGAGAGAGGGCAAAGACAAACTAAACAGATTCGTGTCTATTCGTCTCATAAGGAAGAGTTGTTCGTGTTACCTATTGGTTTCCCTGAGAGTCGACAAAACACGAGTCTGTCTAGTCTCTGCAAGAAAGTAATAATTCTACCTGCCTTTATCCTCTTTACTTATATATTTCAATGTTTCGAATGTTCCCAAGATATGACTTCAAAACCAATAAAGAACGATTTGAATTTTAGTTAGCTTCTACGTTTAATTTAATTAAAATAATAATTAATTTAATCCAAATAATAATAAATTATTATTTGGATGCACATTTTTGGAAACGAAAACGCTTTAGTTTGAAGACAAAGAACTGGTAAGGAAGTTCTTCTAGATTTTTGCGATTTCTACATTATCATGGTTGAATTAGGCAGAGAATACGTTTTATTCGGTGCGTAAAATCAATTTCTTTTAAAAGCTTAATAATTCACTTTTAAACACAGAGTACACAGACTCAAAGCTGAGGCAGAGTATTACGGCAAGAAACTGAGAAAAAATAATGGTTACGTACTACTGCCAAATTATACGTTATTAGTCTAAATTTTCACACCCTTCTATTACACTGGCCAATAAATTTCAACTTTTGATTTTGCCATAAAATAATTTATACTAATTTCAATAGAAAACATATAAACATTTATTTTAATAAAAGGTAGAAGGTCAAGTTTTTTATATTTCAATTAAAAGGTTTTTTAGATTAGATCATAATTTAATGTATATTTCAAATTATTACAATTAGAAATGTGAAATAAATTTAATAAATTTCAACTTTTGATTTTGCCATAAAATAATTTATACTAATTTCAATAGAAAACATATAAACATTTATTTTAATAAAAGGTAGAAGGTCAAGTTTTTTATATTTCAATTAAAAGGTTTTTTAGATTAGATCATAATTTAATGTATATTTCAAATTATTACAATTAGAAATGTGAAATAATACCGCTCCGTCTCCTATAAACAATATCTACATCATCTCTTCTTAACATCCAACAGTAATCTGCTAACATAATAGGATTCCATTTCCCCTGATACCGTTTTTCAATTCCCATGATGTCTTGGTGGAAGCGCTCACTGTGTTCATCGCTAACGTCGCCCACATTCTCCGGACAAAAATCCAAGTACAAATGCTGAATGTGCACTTTAAGGGACATATTACAGCCAGAAGCGTGAAATGATTGTCACATATCCATTACTAAAGTTTTACAACTGTCAGCTTTTTTTGTTTCCCAAGAAAGTCGTGAAACTTGTGCCATGGAGAGCCAAGCTGTTTTTTCCTTCGCTCTTAATTTGGTTTCAAAGATTTCCAACAAAAATATCTTCTTTCAGTTTCCCTTGTGTTAATTTTGGAAACTTTTCAGGTAGGTATTTAAAACCTTCACCTTCGAGATCCAGGGCCTTTACAAAGTTTTTCATGAGCCCTAGTTTCACGTGGAGAGGTGGTATTATGATCTTTTCTTTTTCTACTACAGGTTGAAGCTGTACATTATGTTTTCCTGGTATAAACTGTTGTTGTAATGGCCACTTTTGCTTAGGCTAATGTTTTTCCCTGTCACGACTGTCCCAAAGACACAAAAAGCAGCAATATTTAATAATTCCAAAATAATTGCAATTACTTTAAAATCTGCATAAATATTCCAGGAATAGTCTTTATACATTATCTTTTCTAATAAAATTTTCAGATTTTAGTAAGTTTTCTTCATAGAAACAGCACGACCTATCGGAAGAGAAGGTTAATGGTTTCCATTATGCAACAAAACTGATTTTAGGCTGGTCTTTGATGATTCTATGAATAATCTCCAAGAACTGGGATCATGATGTATTGCAAAAGCTTCAGAAAGTTTATAAACATTATTGCCGTAGTCCAGATTACCGGCCATACTATAAAGGTAGTTTGTGTTGTGTTGCCGCTTTTCGAATCAATTTTACTTTATATATACTATTCAATTTCATCAGTTACTAACTTAGAGTAAAAACCTTGTTGGTTAGTGTTATTAATTCTGTATCAAATCGAACAAAAGTACTAACAACACAAAAATATCGGTACACTCCGCACCGCACAAATGTAACTAATTAACCCGCGACATCCGTTTCAAGGATGCTTCCATATTTTAAACCGTTGCCTATTCTATCTCCACTCTCACATACACTGAAAGAAAAAAACTAGTAAACTAAAAAGCTTTCATTCAACATTTTAATTATAAAATTTCCTTTAGATAGAATGCCGATAGAATTTCATCGAGACACTTTTAATTTAATTTAATTTAATTTAATTTATTTACAAATTTTATTATGTTGAGATTTACACAATCGGCATTTGTTTTTATATTGTAAGAATACTTAGTGCATCATGCATACATGTTAGTTATTGATTTTACGCTTGCATTTTCTTTTCCTTTTTCTCAACATTCTAATTTAGGTTGGTTGAACATCCTTTTAAAAGTTTCAATTCAAAAAAACTTCAGCGAGTTGTCCAATGTTGTTTTAAACCACATGGAATGTTAAGTATGTTTAACAAACAAAGTTGGTCGAATCAACCAGTTTCTGGTTGATAGTTCTTTTCCTCTCAGCGCTAAAGCTAGGACATGCGAAAAATATCAGGTCCTTATAAAGAATTGAGAACAAATGCTTTACTATCTACGATTAGAGAAAATCAAAGAGGTTTTGAAAAATTGCCCAAAACCTATTAACGTGAACCTTAAGAGTTAAAAAAGGAAAAAAAATGTTAGTCTCAAATCCCACGGTTCCAAATATGTGCTGCTTATCAAAAATCTACAAATCAGGCAAATCTATAAGACCAATATTTTCAGGTATGAGCTCGCCTTACATACAAATTGTCCAAATGTCTAAATAATTAATATAAAAATGAATTTATTAAAGGAGGTAATCTAGCAGTAGAAAATTGACTAGATTTTATAAACAAGCTAAACAGTATTGAATTAGAAGATGGGAAAATGTTAGTATCTTTCGATGTTTGTTTATTCTTCTCCGGTATGCCGATTGCATGCGATGCAGAAACCCTAGAGTATCTGATTGAGTTCTTAAAACTTAACAATATCAATGCTGCCAAGATTGCAAAATATGGAGGAATATCTATTCTTTGCACGTATTAAAATTGTTTTCAAGTACTATGAATAATGGACACTTTCTGTTCCCCGTCATAGCCAACTAGTTTATAAAAAATATAGCTATTTACAATGGTTACTTTTGTATATATGTATATCACATGCTTAGGAGAGTTCAATATAGGCATTATGTGAGAAATTCCACGACCTTACTTCTGGCAGAAATTAGCGGTAAAACATTTATGAAACTCCTCTTTCGCAGCATATCGAAAGGTAACAGTAAGTTTTTATGGGCTTAGATATGAACATATGTTTCAGTTCGTGAAATACATTTAAAAACCTTGGAAATCCGAAAAATAAACCAGACATGGAAGAAAGGAATTTATAAAATTGCATGCAGTAACTATGGCAAAGCCTGTATTGGCCAAATGAATACAGCGATATGGTGAATAGAATCGTTAAATGGCCTAATACATAAACGAATCCGGGCATAATATTAAATTAGAAAACTTGAAATGAATTAAGAAAGTAACTTCGTCGTGGAAATTAGACGCTTAAAACGTTTAAAATATTCGACGTTAAAGAAATAGTCAAATTTCGGGAAAAAAGCTGTATTATACAGCACAATAACTTAAAATTGCTAGAAACTATTAAACCTGAACGTTTATATTATAATTACCGTGTAAGCACCAAGCGAACATCAAATTGCAACAGGACTATAACAGTAACCGAACAACAAGTTGTAAGCAGCAATAATCGAACTAGTAAAGTAGGGCTTCAATGAATTTTTGGCAGTTATGCCTACGTAAATAAAGCATAAAAGTTTTGTCAGATGTCTGTATCGTTAATTTCATAAAAGTAAATAAAAACATTCGGCAGAAACATCTTAGCAAAAGCCTACATAGGATAGTAGTATATACAAGTCGTTATTCTTTATTTTATAAACGCCACCCACGACAAATCGCCGGGTTGAACGATGTATTCGCGCTACAAGAATTTAATTAAAAGTTCGACTCTAACTTAAAGCTGTTTCGAGGTTGTTTTAATTAGGCCTCGCGTGTCGACGTAAAAATATCTCCGTCATTAAAAATCGCGTAAAAATATCGTACAAATGTTCCGCTTCTTCTGTACCGAGAAATCGAAACGAGATTGACGACGTGCAATTCGGAAAACGCTTACCTTAAAATCTGACAGGGATGCCATAAGGTCATCGAGTTCTCTAGTGGCGGATGAGGCGGCTGGTGGCGTTTGCGTAACAGACCGATGGGTGGAAACTAATTCTGTATCGCCAGGAAAAGAAGTTTCGGTTTTTGTTTCTTTTACCGTTATGGTCACCTTCTTTGGACCGGTGTAGATAACATCTCTGCAAAAGAAAAATTAAAGAAATACTAGTGACATCTCCAAATCCACTATTTTTAAAAATAAAATTCTCTAAAAAGTTTAAGATTCCCTTTTTAATGTAGTACAAACCTATTCGAAACAACATTGAGGTTGGAGGGTAAAAAAGGAAAGGGTGATTAACTCATGTACAATGCTAGTTAATCTGACAAATTGAATGTTCAAATTAGGCGCCTTTTGAAAATGGTTTGAATTACTAAAAACAGGTTTCTAATACATCTGTGCCTTTAAACAAAGCGTTTTGTTCGAAGTAATGTACGCCCAGCTTCAGTAAGTTTAGTAACAAAGTGATGGAGTACTTTAATCCAATTTTCATATGCTCACATCTTCTTGTGGTTACGATTAGCAATTTAATTTAAAACCTCGTCTTAAAATAGAGATAATTTTATGTTAAAAAGCGCCAACAAATGATTGCTGCACGATCTCAATGAAGACCGAAGAAATTTCGTTATGAAATTTCATTTGTAGTTCTTTTATGCAACAAAAGTGATCTTAAACATGTACGTCGCAGTGTATGATAGGATCCTTAACAATTAGCAGTGCTCAAAGTAGTCGTTAAAAATTATTTTTATTTTATTATATTTCAATATTAAACTTACAAAAATGTAAATAACTTAATATCTGTATTTAAACTTTGGCATTTTAAAAGATTTACGTTATTAAATTTATGTTAAAAGTGATTAGAGGTAACAAGGAAAGATAGATTATTTTTAAAGAATCTATTTGGCGATTACAATTTTTGTCAAAAATCATAGTCTGCCTGTTTTTGTAACAGGAGTCGATAAAAAATTAATCAAACGATTTCATACAATTTTGCAGGCATTTTCAAGTGACCATGAAACCAATTTGGCAATATGTCGAGAATATTCGTTGGAAGCTGCTCGTAAATCTGTAGAAACTGTATCCAATGTATTACATGCCAATTTCAACGCACAAAGTTCTAATTCATCGCACAGAAATAATATGTTCATCGTTACTACCAATTGAGTCAATTATGTTTCAGAAAATTATAATAAAGAAGCTAAATCAATTGTACACCCGCTTTAAAGGCCTAATTTTTCTCCAAGTACACAAAATACTGTGTTGTATAGTCCGTTCGCACCTTAGAAATCAGTACAGTTCTTATGGGAATCGTAGACACGGTTGTCAGATCTTATTAAAATTATATTTATACGAAATTTTAAACTATACAGTTTATGAAGAAATAACACATGGATATGTGTTATTTCTTCATATTATTTAAATATGAAAAATAAATGGAACATAACCATTTATTTTTCATATTTGTTTGGTTATATGGGTATTTATTTAGTATTATCTGCACATAAAACAAAGACAAATTACAACGGAAGCACGAAATTAAGTGAATTTAACCAAAATACGCCAATCAGAGATGGGTAGTCATGGTAATACAGCTGTCAAAAAATCAGTAGTACAAAAATCGCGGAGCGGAAAGAGATGTGCATACACAAGCTCCTTGACAATGGAAAGAGAGGGTAATACTCCATAAGACCCAATACTGATTTTTAAGGTGTGAGCGGACTATAGTTGTTTCAACGTAATAATTACAGCAAACTACTCAACAACTATAAATCCGTCATTTAAAAGAAAATTATTCTTGTACTTACGGAAAGAACAGTTTGAGTACGCAATCAGAGCGATAGCAGATGTAGAATGCATTAATGCTACCTTTAGATGCCATTTGTTTACGAACTTTAGCTTTAGTCGGTATAAGAACCTTTTTTCCAGATATATAAGCAATTCCTACTAAAGATGCTCATGTTGGATTGAAAATCAGGAAAGGCATATTGCTTATGCCTAAATTCCGCATTGTTTACTTTCTACATTACCTTTTATCTAAGATTTTGTTTCATTTTATTTATTATTACTGGTGCGTCCAATTGGTTTGTTGGATTAATTGCCGGTCTCTCTCGCTCTATGCTCTGATTTCCGTCGGAAATTTTGCATTCTTAGTTCTATTTAGTATTTGCTAGACACCACCTTTTATCTTCGACGGAGTTTTGTTTTTAATTTTATGTGGTTTCCGTACTTCTCTGTATTTTGTACTTGTTTCAAATCTGTTCATTATTCTCATATTTAGGTATGGACAAATATTTACTACGTTATGCACACATTTTCGTTTTAGGAACCCAACTAATACTTATTTAGGAGCTGAAAGACCCGGTAGGGTGATTGTGGCTTTTTAATAGTCTATCATCTAACGTAAATACGACTCGACTCCAGACTCTCCAGGTCCTCCTAGCGTCTTTTGCGTTATTACTTATGTGTACGCTCATTGGAACATTTTTTGGGACACCGAAGGCATACTACTTAACACTAAAAGAAAAAGGGCGCCTCCGTAATGGAAGAATACAATATCAAATATAGACCGTTTGCGGGAATCCATTAAAGAAAAAAATAAGAAAGCCAACCAAAGCTGTCCTGCTCCTGTGCAAAAATCCGTCTATGTACAAGAATAAAATTAAACCGGCTGAGCTTCGGTGTTTTAAACCACCGTAAAATGGGCGGTTCAGATTTTTCTCCCATTAGTTTTTATATGTTTCTGAAATTGAAAGAGAATTGAAGAAATTCTGGTATCTTAAAGTCAAGGAGAAACAATTTTTTTGATGATGCGAAAGCTATGCAAGACATGCTCGCCGGGGTGATTTAAAACAGCGGAAGCATCCGTCTTCACCTATTCCTAAAAAATGCAAAACGACGCCTTTAGCTCGCAAGATCATGTTAACAATGTCTTGGGCCTGCTAATGCATGCTGTTAGCCCATTTATAAAACAGGGATCAGAATTTGAATGCTGTGTCGTACTGTCACAGCTTCAGGATGGAATTAGTCGGAAACGTCAAAATTTGACTAGAGGGGTATCGCTTCTCCATGACAATGCCTAACTACATACGGCGCGTTTAACATAAGACATAATCATTAGCTTCTTCTTCACAGTTTTTCACTATCACTAGCCCAGACTTGGCCCCTAGCTACTTTTACCTATTAGTATTGATAAAAAAGAGAAAGATAACGATTTAGCTCGTCCATTTTCCTTGCATATTGTATACATCGTATTAGGCAATGAAAATACATCATTTCACGAATGATAATGACATTCGCCGCATTCCGTGCGCTTTCCGAAATTAGCAGAGATAGACTCGTGCTTATTCGTCCCATGAGAATCGGCTCGTGTTGCCTACTGGTATCCCCGAGGGTCGACAAAATACGAGTCTGTCTGGTCTCTGGTAATTTCGTGAAGCGCACGGAAAGTGGCGAACTTTAATAATAACATTAAGAATGGCAGAAACGACAGCTCGAACATTATAAGAGTACTGATAAAACGACTAGGCGAGTGCTTAAATATGTATCGATTACAAACTAATAAACGTTTGTAATCTATTTACTAACACTTCGTCTCTAGCATGTTAGGGCATGATTTTCAAACAATGCTTAAGAACATGTTTACTTGAAGAATATTGAAAAACTATATTATGCGCATTCAACACTTTATAATGGTGCTTGCTGTAAGTCTGTAACTTCGATTCCTCTCATATTCTCTCTCGAAGACACCTGTTGACTATCCAGTTTTGAAAACAATACAAAAATAGAAAGAGCATTTCAGTGCATTTTTTCATTGTGAACATTTTGTTTATGATTTATGATTGCTCGTTTCGTAGTCAAATGTCTATCTGCGAAAATATAATATAACTTGACGTGCTTTGCACGAACTACATACATACTTATGAACTTGACCAATTTGGACGAACATCAATTCTGATAATAGGGGCTGTCTGTTATTATTTAGCATTTAGTTCGATTCAATTCGAGTGCGGCTGGAATTTTACAAGCGTGTAATAATAAATCAAACGTCTATTTTCTAATGAAACGAGATCGTAATATAGAGCATGCGCTATTTATATCGCCGAAAACCAGAACTTCAACGCCAAGATCGTTACGAGACGAACTACCAAAGTTTGCGCGTTTCGATGTGAATTTCATCCATTCTACGCCATTATTTACACATCTCACATTTAGAATCTACTCATAAAACCTTTGTATAGTCGTAAAAATGTTTACTGAAAATTAGTTCTTTGTTTTCAGAATTGTTTGTTTATATACTTGCTCTTTTTTTATACATATTAACCTTGCATTAGCGTTTTGAAATAAAATACCGGAAATTCCTTGATTAAAACTCGCATCATCTATGTTTTCAGATCTAAATAAGCTCTTGGATTTGGAATAATCTCCTACCCGACGGACAGATTTTCAACTTCAAATGCTCTATGCACGTGTTTAAGATTAATTGAGTTGATTTATGCCGCCAGAAACTATGTCAACCCACACTTAAGTTGTTGTTATAATATCTTTTGTTTTCTTCTAGCGTAGAATTCTCTGCGGCGGGTAGGCGAAAACGCATATTTAAATTGTAAGCTTGTTTAAGTGAAATATACATTGCCATACACCATCCATGTTATTGCATGTTTGCAAGAAATTGATACCATAGTTGATACTGTTTTGGTATTTAGAGTTATTCATTTTTTCAATTCGTAGCGTTTGCGTTTATTTTTATTGTTTATATTTTTACCTTTACCAATTGAATAGTTGTCTTTAGTTATAGGTTATTAACAAATTCAGCATGTAACTTCTTAGCAAATGTCCGAGATCTAATAAGAGATGAAATGAACTATTACATAATTGTTTTTAATAATGCAAGTTGTTGGTGTTTTACAAAAATACAGAAACCTCCACCAAAAGTGTATGCTTTCACTTATCAGTCCAAGAAGTTACTTCTATTGTTCCCATAAAAACCTAGAAAAATCAGTAATGACAATTCTGGATGGATTTTGTAAATGCTTTTGTACTATTGCTTAAGAGATTAATAGGTTTATTTGTATTCAAAAAATTTTTTAAGATAAATTATGCAATGTAACATCCTGGCGTATTCCTTCAAAAGATTATTTCTCTTTCTTCGTACGCTCAGTTATCCCGTTTGTATCGTAAAAAGAAAATATTGCTGACACTTTGTGCTCTATAAAATCATAACGCTTTCTTTTTAGAGCGGCTAAGACCATGCGACTGACTACACACGTTCCACTTCAAGGTTTTATACAAGAATTTTTGATAGAGTATTTTAATTTGTAGAATTAATAAAACAATATTGTAGGAAACAAGAGTGGCGTAAAACGTTTGCTACCTTGTATATTTTTCAACAATTGTGCGGTACTACATAAGATTACACAAATTGCAACAATTATTTAATTAATTAAGAACTTCTATATTACCTTGGATTTTCACCAGTTTTAAAGCATATTTTTACTACAATAGCATTACTCCTCCAGAGTTTTCTTCTATGTATAAGATATAGATTATTGCTCGAGATACTCCTCATTATCTTTGTGTGCAGTACAAGGTCGCTTTCCCAAATCATCTTATTTTTGCCAATACTATTATTGCCAAGTCTTCATTACTTGGTCAGATAGTGTTTTTGACATTTCTGCCGGATAGATTCTTGTTAAAGTCAACTAATAGATTTTGTGATCACAAATTTACGAAAGAAGTTTTTGTTTTGGCAAGTAGGTCTGAAGTGGAACATGGGTTATAGCATGTTTTGTTAACGTTTTGCACTCTTTAATTCGCAGTAAAAGTTGTGCATATCTTATTTAGCACTCTATTCTTTACTATTATCTAAACGTGGTATTATCAGGGTACGTGCTATAGAATACGCTCTTAAAGCCACAGGTGTCGCTTAAAATTATTTGTTTGTAGGGCCCATAGTTACAAGTATTTGCAATTTCTTAGTAAACCGATAGGAAGAACATGCAATGATTTATTAATAATTAATAATTCAATTGTAGACCACTTTGACTAACCGTTGAGACAGGTATGTATAGTCCGTCTAGAAAGTATCCGGAAAATAAAAAGTCTAACTATAATTTTACGGTATATATTTTTATTACTTGAATAATAAAATCACAACAAACAATTCATCTCATTTACTAATACAATCTCCATTTGACTGCAAACACTTAACTAAGCTTTCAGGTGATCCCGAAATAAAGTCAATGCTATACTTTTCGGTGATAATGATCCAGGCTTGTAAAACTAACCGAATTAAATCTTAGTGCCGCTCCTTCTACTTCAATTCCCATTAGTTCCCATTTCTTTTTTCGATGGGACTAAGATCTGGGGAAGCTGCTGGTCATGGAATTGTTGCCAAGTTTTGTTCTAAGATCCAAGCTTTAGTGTAGGCAGAGGAATCGCATCATGCATTATCCTGTTGAAAACGCCATCCTTCGGGATATAAAGCACGAGCCGTTTCAAAAAGAAAACCGTTGAGAATTCCACAATACTTTGCATTGTTAACGTTGTGTGCGGGAAATTTGGAAATTTGAACGGCAACATTTTCTCTTGATAGGATTTTTAAATAATTTGCATCAAGCTGAAAGCCACTTTCATCAGATATAAAAATATCGGTCTTATACGGTTTTCCAGAAACTGGTAAATGACATATCTTTCCTTCTTGTAGCTTTCTTTAGGCTTCTTTTAGCCTCTTTACTGTCTAATTGCACTAATTTTTTGAACATCTTTTCTACACAAATATTCCACAGACTTTCTTTTTTCTACTTGCGACTATATTTCACACAAAACAACAATACATATTAGATATTTGTGAAATATAGTCAGTCAAAAACAGTTGGTGTTGTTATACTTTTGCTCATGGCTTACAGTCGGCACAACCTATTTGATGCATTACTTTCGTCTTAGGATATATAGGATAACAAAAAAGAAATACATTAAAATTAAGAAAAATAATAAATTCCGGATACTTTCTAGACAGACAATATTTTTCTTTACTGGTTACAGACGGTGATGTAAGGTAAACAACTTAAGTATCGGCAAGCTCCGCACGATAAACGATATTTCTTCTCGGAAGAACGGATAGTACATGCATCTTTTTTCGCACGTCGTAGCTTTAAGGCGAGCAGGAGGCAGAAATAGGCACTTGACAAGAATATACTTTGTCTAGGAAGTAGGGTTAATACATGCATGTTTGGAAAAAATTCTTCTCACATTCGGATACTTGTGTTGTTGACCATACTACGCCACAGTCTTTGCTATCATTATTGATCATGTTGTAAGGTTCAGAATACAAAAGTAGACGATACAAAGCTCTTCTTTACTACTTAGAAGTATATTTAAAATCTGGACTTATTTAAAATTTTAAAGTCGAGGGTTGGCGGGTTAAAGACACTCTTATAACATACTCAACTAGTTTCTTTTTTTGATTTTTTTTTAACATTGCAGATTAATAATGTGCTTCATTACATACTCTAACCATCACAGTGAGAGGAAAGCCTTTTAAATTTAAAAAGATTCCGCAACGATAAAGTAGTAAACTACTTCGTTGACCAGAATAGAGCTTATCTGTATTTACAAATAACATAATATTGGTACATTATGTAAGTAAAAAAGCAAAAGCTGTCCCTTTGCTTGAAGATCTACAATAGTCTACATCAAGTGCAAGTAAGCACGAAGGAAAGTAACGTTTAAGTGAAGTAACACCAAAAATGAGTTTTTTTTTCAGACAAATCTGAGTTAGTGATTGATAGTTAATCAGAGAGCCATCTTGAAAGTCGTTCAGGCTGTAGACTCTCATCACGGCTTAGCTCAACAAGAGACTGATCTATCTTCTTAAACAACTAACAATTGCCCAACAAATCAAAAAAAGTAAAGCGCAGTATCTTCAATACAGCACATCCAACACTACGGTCGATCAGTAAATTTGTATACCCAATGTTTATTAATTTAAAATACTTTTTAGTCTCTTTAAGAATTTAAATTTAAAATATTATTTTGGATGTGCCGTAGTAAATATTTCTAAAGAAAATCGGCTGTTAATGACATTGATGAAGCTTGAGGTCTGGCACATCAGTGCAACTGCTCCACTTCAACAATTTCAAATATCTTCTTAACGTGGGCAGATGCTCTACATGAAATTTTATACTGCCAGTTCTATTTTAATTCGACATTATTTGCACTGCCATAGCACAGAAATGTGTGAGGTTTGTGAGGTATTGACAAATATTACAATTTTCTTTACTTGCTGAAATTAAAGAATTGTATAAGTCTGAATAAAACCATTATCTTGTAAACATATAGATACAACATTTTTATTATACAACTTGTTTTGCTGGCGTAGTATAGTCGGTGTGAAATAAACGAAAAAACAGTTGTTTATCGATTAGTTTGTAAACATGGTACTTGAATAAGTTAATTTTAATAATACAAGAATTGATAGTATCATATTTATAAATAGAGATGGTGAAGGCAAGTGAAATTAATTTTTTTGTAGAGACTAGACAGACTCGCGTTTTGCCATCTTTACTTATAAGGTTTAGTAAAAGGCAAAAAGTCTTTGCTAAACAAAAATTTACCTACATCTACTACAAGCAGAAATGTGAGAATGCTCACTATTAGCCCATATCTGGGCAAACAGCGGAGTAAAGAACATCTCAGCAGGCATGATTTGTGTGGGGCTTTGACCCGGCCATCTTCGTTGTATATACTTAAAACACGAACGAGCCGTTTGCATTTCATGGTCGGATCCGTATTCGTCGCCGGTCGATAGCTGCTAGTACTCGGCGGCCTAGACCTCAAGTGGCTGATAATTGTCGCACTTGGGCGGCCTAGACCCGGGCAGGTAATATTATTGCTCATCAAGAAAGTTAGAAAGAGAACTCTAACATGTGAAGCATAGGAAAAGAAGTGCCAACCGGCGATTAGCCGACCTTCTTCCAGTGAGTGTTCGAACTCATGCCGGCTGTTCCTGGTTAGTCAATAGGAACCGGCTGTATGCGTAAGCGAGTCAAGTGAGTGCCCAAGTGAGATTGGCACCACATTTTTGTTATTCGACAGCGTCATCAAACAGCTTTAACTTTTCTCTGAAATATCCTCGTGATCTCCCTTGCCACAGACCTATCTTCTTTTGATTAATATTGATTTTGTTTACATTTATTGTTGTTCATACAACATTTATGTGTGACTGATAGGATGTAATGTGCGAACAAAGATAGATCGGGAAAATGATGGCAAAGAAATTGTCCTCTCGCAGCTGCACTTTATAGAGGTTATTTCTCATTACAAATGATTAGGTGATAACTACATAACACAAAACTATTTGGCTTCATGAATTATCACAAAATGAATAGGTTATTTTATGTGATCGATTGCATAAAATACTTAGAGTGATGTTACAACTTTCTTTCCCTACTAAACCCCAAATTGGGATATTAATCACAGAGTCAATAATTTAACTAAGTTTTCTTTAAATATAAAAATTATATTGTTACGGCGTTTCCATACCCCCTTAATACCTGAATCAATTTTTGAAAGATGAAATATGCTCAGTTTTCTTTATTTATATTTAAAAAATAAGTCCCTTCTTACTAGAGCATATGCAATATTTTACAGTCGAAATCGTAGTAAATATTTCTGCTTTCTATACCCAAACTTTATTTTTCTCGTTTCAATAAAATTATTTAAAATACATAATTCCAACTGCCAAAAATATATACATAGGTATTTATGCAGATTCGTAAGCGACAATTTTACATTGATCGAGACGAACCTGCCAAAATATTTGCTAGTTTTTTGGATGGGCGTACCTTTACATACTGAAGAGCATTTTCTAAACAACAATGTACATACGTAACATCATTACCGAAAATAGAGAAACGAGTCGGCCGAGGAGCGTGTTGTATGCTACACGACCGTGCACGGTTTATTTTTAACATATTTATGGTACAATTTTGAAGGACAGCGTACAAACTCGTAAAGTGTTGTGTGGCCTACGCCGTAATACGTGACCCACTTAAAATTGAATCTTGGACACAATTATTATTATAAACATCAATTTTTACGCCGCTCTAGGCAAACAAATTTCGATGCACCAGTTGTATTTTTAGTACGAAGATAAATTTTGATATGCATGTGGATTTACCAACAGACACAGAGTACAACTGCGACCCTGGAAAATAGCTTAAGAGATATTGATGAGAAATAATGTAATCTGGTAAACCTTTCGTAAGAATTACAAAAAAGATCGAAAAATTATAAAACGAGTAAAAATAGGGAAAAATAATAAATAATAAAATATATAAAATAAATAATAAATACAAAAATAATAAAAAAAATAAATAAAAATAAAAACGAAAGTACGAACAATACAGATTAAAAACAATGTCTGTAAAAATGTGTGTCGTTGAATTTTCAATTTCTTCTAAAGGTATCAGTTTCTATTACTAAAAGTTAACAAGGGGGAAGGATATTTTAAGACGGGAAAAAACTAATACTGACTTTTTGTTACGACTGACTCCTAATTTATTTACTAAACCACCTGCTTGCGTATTTAGGTCAGAAAAAAAGATCATTATAACTCAGCAATTCATTAGCTGATAATGTTATTCTGATATTTCTCAAAAATATCTTTAAAAACAACAAGCAATTCTCCTTACCCTGCATTCAACTCCTCTAGTAAGCTGTCCACTGGCGGTCTAGACAATGTATTCTGAGCACTGGACGGTCTAGAATAGTTAGCTGGGCTTCCTCCTGATCCATTGTAGGTTCCATTAAAACTGCCGTTCATGCCATTTTCTAACGAAAGAGAAAAAAAAACAAATGTAGATACATAGACTAATTTTCTCGATTTAAAAGGCAAATTACCTCCAGAAACATTAGCATATTTCGACTGGTTCAATTCCTGCGAAATGCTTAAATCTTGCAAGAGAGTATCCAGCTCGGAAAGATTGTTGTTAAAGGTACGCTGCTTTTCGACAGTGCCCGGTGCTGAAGAATATCCTGGACCGCCGTATTGCGCGTATCCAGGGCTGCGAGTTCCCGTCGGGGTTTGCTGAGTTTTTCCATAGGTACCCTAAAATAAATTAACGAAACTAGTAGATGTATTGCAGACTTCAATAAATATTTTGCGTTACTACATTATCCTACTTGGAAGCAAAATATGGAAAATCCTTTCCAAAGATAAACACCGGAAACTACGTAATTTGATTATTTTGTAGATTGCAGTATTGACAAATACTAAATTAATCCAAGGGTGAAACTAGTGAATGAAGTTATTTCCGATTTTATTCCGGCGCTGAAGCAATAGCCGTTTGTAATTTTAGATATTTACATATATTGTACTACCTGACATATGTCAAAAGCAAATTACGAAATGTTAAGAAATATTGCTTTGAGAACTATTTATTTGATTTTTATAGAAAGTAACTGAAAACCTAAAAAAGAAAACTATTATGAACTTGGTAGATTTATAACTGAAATGGTACATTTGAACAATTTTTATATAACTGAATGGACTTCCAAAAGCTTTCTTCTTTCTATTAGACTGCAATGATTCAAAAATCAACAAGTTTCCCTCTCTGAAGGAGAAGTCTTCAAGCATAATAAATAAAAAAATTATAATTCATCGGCTAACATCAAAAATTAAAACAACTAAAACAAGATATGCTTTAAATGGGATGCATTTCTTTTTACTGATATCAAAGGAATTGAAATAATAAAAATTTTTGCATTCTATGTATGCACGTACCAATGTAGTGGGTTCATTTAAAATTTCTTGGCATGAGAAAGGAATTCTCACTACGCTTGGCAATATCTCTAACCGTGAACACATGTTAAATAAATCAAATCAAATTCGATAAAATAAATTTGAAATAAGCTCTCAATTTGATCTGTATTTTTGAATTAAATTACGACCGTGCCATAATTGGAATGTGATAAAATAATGGTGCCAGGCAATTTAGTTCTCTTTGTTCGGCAAACAGTAAACAATGTATGAATTTAGTATTAGCCAATGTAAATACATACAACATATTTTGAATATATGCATTTTGCAAGATAGTACAAGCCAAAACTAAAGCACGAAGCCCAAACAACAGAAGTAACCACGCCAAAATTCCCATGTTGCTTAAATTGATAATCTAGATGAAAGTCTGTAAAAATGAGGCTCGTAGGGTGAAAATTGGCACACACTACAGGTAGAATACATGTGAAATAATCTGCAAAGGAATACAGGTCAACGTAAAAATATCGATAAAAAATAGTATTTATATTAAACAAGATGCGAACTGAATGTGTTTTAGGCATGTGAATTTTCGATCTCCTTTTAACGGAGCAACGACTCAAAGAAAGCAGATTAAATATCATCGGTTAGAATTAAAAAAAACATTGATAGAGTGGATTCTCTCAGGTATACAATACACAAACATATCTAAAATAGATTTCGAACATCTGTCGCTGTAAATTTGATATATGTATCTCAGTATTGCAGTGACCGCATTACCACAACAAATTACCAACGAAATATAATTGGATTTTTTAGAGGAATGCCTTTCATTTGACCTGTGCTTTGCCATTTTGCAATTTCAATTCTGGAAAGTATGCAAAAACGATTTTGACGACTTTTACTGATGGTTTAATGATAATATATTGCTTAATACATTATAGTAAGTTCCAATGAATAACATCAATTGTAACGACAAAATACGTTTTAACACTTATAAAATTAAACTTCAAGAATATAGTCTTCCTAATTAACAAAATTGTTTCGACTTTCGCCAACATAGGCTATCCGAAATAAATAGATACACAGTACAAATTTGTTCAAATGGCCCAACTGAGGACGTGGCAAATGAAATTAAATTTAAGTGTTTACCAATCATTAACCACCTAACTTGTAAAATTAACAACTGTTTAAACCGTTTACAAATATAAAAACTGACTAATGTAACCCCTTAAAGATCAAAAAATTTATTCCTTCAAATAAAGGATAAAATTCCTCTCCCACTTGAAATTAATTCGTATCAACGCAGGAGTGATTATCATAAGTCTAATCGCAGCCTAGGGAACTGGTCACCTTTCTTATTTCGATAATGTTGCTCTTTTGGATGTTCAAGATAGTTAATTCTCTTTTTCTGGAAGTGATTTACATAAATTTCACAGCCACCACAAGAGTTTCAATTTTAGATCCTCAGTATTTAAAAGAAGACTGTATCTTTTCGGTATATTTTCAGTTTGTAAAAATATATTTAAGTTTTTTTCTTTTTTCTACGGCTTTTTGTCAGGTTTGCATGTATTTCAAATCGCATATTTTCAATATCAAATTAGTTTTACCGTTTCGAATAATTTTTTTGTGCTTTTTTGCTTTCATTTGTAAGTGCAAAAGTGCAAAAGTTTCTTGACAACATTTAAATATTTGACCATCTCATTTAAATTCTTCTAAACAAAATAAATATAAGAATCCTATTTACTTCTTCGAGGTGTAATTCTCAAAGAATACGGTGCCCGATTCCAACAGATGTATGCACAAATTAAATTTAAACGAATGTCCTTAGAAAACCAAGATTAACAGTATTTCGTCGCTACATTCTATGCATTTTAATAAAAAGGATTTATAGCTCCATTCTGAACTTACTAAAAAATGGTGCACTTTAGTCCTAGAGAAATGTACATGTATATGAAAGAAATATGATATACAGGATGGTGCATTAAAAAAATTTATATAGGATGTTCAAACACGGCAACGATTTCGATAGCTAATTTGTAGACACTAGTTCATATAAAAACTTTATTACGTGTTATCTGAAACTGCAAGAAATACGCAATCAAACGTAAGTTGAATCACCACTCCAGCGTGTAAGGCACTTAAGATATCGGCCGTTAAAGAAACCATGGTGTTTCGCAAATTTTCAAATCAAGTTGAATAAAACAGACGAGACTTACAGCCATTAAAGCGAACTTAATTTACTCTGTTCAGTAGATAATACCGAAAAGAACCAAACAGGGCTTTGCCAACGCTCAAAGAGCTTAGTTGTCAAGCGAAATACAATAATCTATTAAATGGAACGCCCAAGAAAGATCTGGTAGATCAATCTAACCACTTCGACAAGAAAATATTGTAAAACATCTGGCAATGAATGGCCGACAATTATAATGTCTTTAGTTTTCTAACAGATCAAAAAAGCACGTAATTAGGAAGCAGATTTCATGGTTTGGACATTTTCTATGAATAACCGAAGAACAAGTGAATACGGTATACGGGTGAAAACTGCAATAGAAAATACCAACATGCATCTATGAAGGCATGGAATGATGTTATTGCGTAGAGGCAGAAATGAGGACTAAAATGAAGCAAAGACATTGGTAGCAAGTAAAAAAGTTACATTTAAATTTAGTTAGTAAGTTTATATATTAACATGTAAGGGTAAGTCAAGATTCTGATTATTTATAAATATAATATAAGAATATTGTAGTTTTAAGTCAAATTAACTCTGGAATTTGTCTAGAATTCGTCTGGAAGTTAAAGAATACTGAATGCATAAAATACATAAAAGTGTTTTTACATAAAAGTTTAGTTTAAGTTGGTATTACAAATAAAGAATATAGTTAACAATAGTTTAGTAGTGAAGTAAGTTGTTTCATTGTTACATAAACATTAAAGATATAAAAAGTCAAAGTGATTTATATTCCTTCTCTTCGTTTTAAACATTTAACAATCACAATGCAGTATTGTTAAGGATTAGGAGTTTACTGGCCAAAATCAATAAAGTTACTAATATCAGGTAATCGCAAAATTAGTTGAAATCGTACCCACCCTGAGGTCAACCCAGTGACATTTGTTTTAATTATGACTAGATGATGACTATAATAGTCAAGTCATTCTTTGGAAGTAGCATGAGTTGTGTATAATAGCGGTTATTTACGAAAGAATCCACTTCGAAGCATTGGATGTTAGTTTTGATATATTTTTCGTTTTCAGTATAATTACAGAAGTAGGATATGTTGTTTAAAAATAAGAAAAGAAAGATAGAAATTAAGAAAACATCCAAGAAAAAAAAAGAAAACAGTTCGAAATTTCGTAGTTGAATTAATTTTTTTTTATGCTGAGGAATTTTAATCATTAATTTTTGGAAAGTTTTGCAATATTTACCAAACCTTTTCTTCTTTGTATGCAACGAAAAAAAGGTTTTGTTTTCTAAATTTGTGCGTACTGCTCATTTTGAAAATAATAATCTATTTCAATTGTACATATGTATGTCTATAAAATCGACGTACAAATCTTGACGCAAGTCAACTCAAGCTTCTGACGTCATAAGCGGAAATCGCTATGTTCAAATTTCGTTCTATGTATATAAAATACTCTCATATTTTAATAATTCGATCGTTTAGATTTTCAGAAAAACCTTATATTTTTCGCTTACTACTTTAAGGTCAACAAATCTAGAACATTCCTTGCTACCTACTAACGTCCAATTTATGAATTTATCACCTTTCCATTGTTACACGCCTTTCCAAACAGCAGTTCTTTCTTTTCCCAGTCGTTATAAACGACGGTGAATTTCGCAATAAAACAAATCAACAATTCATCCGGTCAATATGAAACATCATCTAAAAAGTTATAGCGCGATATTATAAAAATTATTACCTTTCTACCTGTTTATAAACAGTTCGTCGGAAATTAAGGGATTCATGGTAAAAAGTATTTATATTCGGAGACACTGTGTAGGTGGCGCGTTTAAAAAAAAATTTACGCGTCAATAACGTCACGAATTGTGCGGTGCGCCCATTTTTCAGAATTTATCGAAGACGCCCATAAAAACTTGGTTTACGGGCGTTCGATTGTGAAAATAACTTCACATATCATATTTATAAGATAAACACGTAAAAAGATTGCTCTTGTAGCTTTATTGAATATAATTTTGTTATAGTAACGAATTAAGAATTAACTGCATGTTAAAACACGCCTGAAGTTCTTTTAATTTGGCAGTTAACTTTCTTCATCAATGACGACAAAATTATAACACTTATACTTTCTATCTCACTAACATCTACAAAATTGCAAATTATAAAACTGTTAGTAATTATTTGAGTTTGAATCGAGAATTTTGTCTTTTTACTACCAACTAACAAGGAAGGTTTCTCGGATGTCAAATGCAGATTTAATTAAAATTCAGAGCATATTAAAATAAGAACATAGCAATTCTCACATTGAAAGAGCGAAACGTTCCTTCTAATTATCGCATTTTTTAATAAGAGAACAGGACAAAGATAGATATATATAGAAGAAGGGAACAAATGCAAAAGTTATGGCATATCTAACCCTTAATTAACAGGATCAATTTTGACTGCGGTATTTTGTTTTTATTAATTTAATACTCGCTTGAAGGCTATCAGATCTAGCATCTCCATCTGCCAGGTATTCTTTGTAGGTGCTGAACAGCTCCGGTTGGTATTAATTATACGAAGATGTTATGAGAAGTATCCGTGCTTCGAAGATAGGGGGTTATGTCAAAACCTTCTTTTACCAACTGCAAACACTATTCTTGAAACAATAACGTAGGCTGCCTCGGCCAGAGTCAGTTAAAACTAAACGTGTTTCAGGTTTGAACCGTGTAACAAGGTAAAACGAAAATTCGACTCAACTGCAGTTGATTTACACGCATACCAAGTTACCGGAATCAACTGTCTCCTGCTCAGTTAATTAGTTAGTCGACTCTGACGAAGTTTACATATTGAGTAACCGTGCTAACTGTGACCCGCCGCCTTTCCCTCTGCCGAAGAAGCCCTATATGATTACCGGCGAAACGTCGAAACGTTCGTTTAACCATGACATGGTTTGAACCCGGAATACATCGACATAATACATTTAAGCATAGCCGCCTTTGATGAGGAGCAACCGTCATCCATCACCAAAGAAGGCGAAGACGATTCCACTAGCTGTAAAAGTCCTAGCGGTGATTTTTTGAAAGGCATCATCCTATTTATTATTTGGAGAAGGTAAGTACAATCATGAGAAAATGCTAGGCTGACTTATTGCAGCGATTCAATGGTGCAAACATAAAAATTCCCTCCTCATTATGGCCCACCCATCGACAATTGCAACAGTAAAACTAGTCCAGTTACAATACGAATTCATGCCTCATCGTGAACTTCTTTCTTTTTCCAAACCTGAAAAAATGGCTTCCCGAAAAGCAGTTCAAGTGAAATGAAGAGATTATTGCCGAAACATTACCAGGCGAAAACAATTACCTGCCGAAACATAAGGCAGTACCAGAATTTTATATTTCATTATTTACTTTTATGGTTTGTATAATTTTTTATAGTATTATGTAATAAATAAGGTATTTTCGCTAACTTTCGTTTTCTTTTCTAGAAAATTCCGAAATTGAGAAAAACCGTCCCTTTTCTTTCACCCAAAGTAAATTGAATTACATTACACTAGGGTAAATAGTAATGACAGCAAAGATTGTGGCGTAATATGGTAAACAGCACATAAGTATTGGAGGATATGAGAACCATTCGTGCCCTTCAAATGGCCGTCCCGTACTAATTATTATATTGCTATATAATAAACTAAACTTTTATGTTGGATGTTGCCGATGGTTATGTGTTATTTACTACCCTACTGTAATATATAACATACATAAATTATTTAGAATACACTTATATTTAATAACCGTTATATGTGAACATATTTTTGTCTTTTTTTATCAAAATTGGTGTAGCATCAATTTTGATCCAGCGATACCTAAAACGCAGTGTTTTAAAATACGTGATGAATGAGGCTGTATTGTATACATATACATATATAGAGAACAATTATCTGACAAAGATTATACAAGTGTTATTCGAGATTAAATCTTCGAGGTGATCTGAAAGGTAAGACAAACCTAATCACTTTAATCTTATTTCTTTACAGACTTTCAAACAAGCAATCACATGTAAACATATTTTTTGCTATTAATGGCTTCGTTAAATTAAATCGGACGCTAAATTGATTTAAAAAAATCTGGAGAAATACATTTAAAACTTCTGAAATGAAAAACTCTAAAACTGTCGACGTTTTCTTAGGAACAACTTAACCAATAATATATTCGCAAAAATACATTTTCGAAATTAAACCCGACAGGTAACATTCAAGCAAGGCGCCAAAATGCGCGTAACATTTCAAAAATACTCGATACGATGCACGGAAGAAAAAATAAAACAACAAAGCCTCATTCCAAAAACTTTCAAACCAACCACCTGTGGATTAAATCCAACAAGTGGTCGAATCAAACAAGTTCCCGTTTAGCCCGGGGAACGGACGATCGCCTTGCGACCGGGCTAACCGGCAATCCCGGCTGGCAAAATCTTCATCGCGTGCCGAGCGGCGGAACGACAAAAAGAAAAACGAAGAAACAACAAATAATTTTGCAAAATCTAACGTTACCGAGATGTAAAAATAAACCCGGGCAGGCGAAGGATTGATTTAGTAATATTACTCAGAGAACGGCGGGCCGACCGGGTCCCTTTATGGAGCGATCACTATTCAAATTTTGTGGACGAGACGGCTTTATTGGTATCAATAGCAATGGGAAGGAGACGGATGCGGCCGGAGAGGAAAGGGGTTGAGTACGTATGTGCGTGAAGGTGGAGCGGTGGAAACGCGTCGCGACGCCCTTGCACACGGCACCATTGCCGTAAACAGTGCACACGCCTGGTCATTAGTTGAGCGTGGAAAGCTAGCTGCCGACGTAAAGTCAAAAACATTCAATTTAAAAAAAGCGACAAGGACAGAATTCTTTTTCGTGAAGAAAAAATTACAAAACTTAGTGTTTTTTCTATTCAAAAAGTTACGCAGCTGTATACAAATATTACTAAGTAATGTGTAGTTATACTAACTATTGGATGATTCCTTTTTGCATTTTTAGCTTTAAAAACAGGTAGCTGTAGATATAACTACAGGTACTATTCACTTCTATGGAATTAACAGAAAAAAACAGAATTTAAAGAATAAGTATTCACGTCTATTTTATTACCATACTATTATTATAATATTTAGAGGTTTTTATAAGCAAATAACTTATTTGCCTTAGGATTCCCACAAAATAATAACAAAAAATAAATATTGTAAATAAATTAAAAATTGTTAAGCAAAACCACCAATAATTATGTTATTTACTGCTGGTTTTAGTAATATGAATAAAAGTCGATTCTGAACATTCATAATTAAACAATATTAAATATTCGAAAATTTCAGGTGCACCAAGACACCAAATAGATGCAATTACTGAAGATGGGATAATTTCTTGAGTAGTAAAAGAAAAGTCAGAAACAATAAATTATTCGAATCAACACATATATTTGCAACGGAAAATTTTCGCGCATATCTTTTTAAATTTGACATGAAGTAGTTGGGAAAATAGACATGATGTTTTCTGTTCTATTTAAAGCATGCATTGACGAATTCCCTTGGAATAATTTTCTAAAATTTCATTTTAAGGAATCGAAGTTAACGTGTGGTTTCAACTTTCCTAAATTTACAAACATCATATTTCGTTATTTATTATCCAGCATAATTTCGAAAGCATACATTCACGCAAACTCAAGAAAAATTATAATATTTTAGAACGAAATTATAAAAGGTAATATCGACAGAGTATTTGGCTAGCGTTTTTGTAACAATTCCAAAGCTTCTTGATCTTGAAGAAAGCCTACTCAAGTAGAAAACACGCCCGACGACGAATGGTTTTCAGCAGGTGGTCAAAACCACATGGTACGTACCGGCCACGATTCCTCCCGGAACACAAATAGAGCAATAATAGAAACAAGCTCTATTTGTTTGCGATTCTTTACTATTAATACACACAGATACGATTTTAATAGGCAGAAAAATTCCAAAATAACTCGCCAGGTACACTTTCCAATTTTTTAAAGAACCAAGGACTAATAAATTCGATGTTTGTACAAAAGAACACATACATAATAAATACATTTTAATATCTAATCGTGCAAAGTTACGTACTGAAAATACTAATACACAATTACCTTTTAATAAGCACCTATGCAAAAAAATACGAAATTGAGGAAGTGATATAATATTATAAAATAATCTTCTCCGAATATGCACTTGGCGCCATCTAGCGCAAAACGGTAACAGTTGAAGTTTCGGACTGCCGGCGTCAGATGTTGCCATGTGTGCGCGCCAAAATACCAATTATGAAATAGGAAATCGGGTCGCCTTCGCTAAAAATAATTGCTTGTTTTTTTTTTTTTAAGTTACAGCGATCCTTAAATAACGTTCGATGTGTTTTGTTTGGAAATTCATATTTCACCTTGTATTTATTTTGTGTATCCGGTTTTGAACGTTGCTACTTTGAAATATCATCTGTATGTTTTGACATTTCAATGTTAATTAAACTTGTATATTTTATATTTACAGCATATACAGAGTGATAAAAATTTTACTAAACCGCTAGACTTTCAACTTCTAAATTCAACTTACCGATTTCGAAGTGTACGAATCAGATCTGGATATCGGCGATTCCCTAGCGGGAGATTGTCTGGTCTTGTTTAGCGAACCATAGACGGAAGTGTTGCTGGCAACGCCAGTTGCCCCTGGCGAAACGGTATTTTGAAGGTCAGCAAGAAGAGCATCTGAAAATAAAGTAAATGATTGATGTAATTGCCAAATTTTAACGATTATATTGTAATACGTAATATTCAACATAGAACTGAATTAATTGAATTGAACAGATAGTGAAACTTATGTATGTAAGTATATGTACATACATAGGTAGCTTTCACGTGTTTCATATATTCTAAGTACAAATCGTACTTGGTTTGACTATATTGGAAACGTGATAAGTGGCTAATCTTAAAAATATTTAATCCAATTCTTTTTTGGATATTTCATCGGAATGGAGGAATTTTTATTTAAAGCTTTCGACTTCTCCAAGTACTTTGAAATAAAATTACCATTACGTTTTATAAATACAAGCTACATAGCAACAAAACATGCAATGTAATAAATTTAGTTAAACCCCCTCTCTCTCTCTATAATAATTATTATAATATAATATTATTATTATTATATAATAATAATTTTTAACATTTGTCTAAAGTAATGCCTTCCAATCACTACATGTTTTAAAGGTGTTTTTGGTAATTTGCAGAGACCAACGACCAATGGGAACAATGTCGTTTACTAGCAGTAGTGTCTTAAAACACAGTAAAATGAAGCTTTTTTGTTCCTCTGACGTTAGCATACTGCGTATGCTTGAATTGCTTGAAACTGATGCCTTCTAAAATCTTCGAAGTAAATAAAACTTATAATTTTGTACTTCTAACTTTGTTAACTGTATGTTGAAATATACTTTTATACATGTAAAAGTATTAGTAGCAAATCGCAATAATAATTTTGAAAGATTTATTTAAATCAAAAGAATTTCTCAATATTCTCTCTTGTTTCCAAATATTTCATGTAGTTTCTATTTAGAAAGGATAATTACTAAAATACGTCCAGAACATATTCGAAAATATTTGCGACTCGGGATGGTTTCGACTCGCGAATTTACTTATATGTAGTTTTGTAATAAAAATTATAAACTCGGTCAATTATATGTAAAATAAAATATAAGCCTGATGGATATACAATAGTTTTATTACTATTAAATGTCATAAATATTCATATCTTTGGAAAGCAAACTGTGATATTCATGAAACTTTGTAGGTAAGTGTAATGATGCATAATGCATCTGATTTATTTTTTCGTTGTTGTTACTGCACTTCCAGGTTAACTGAAAGTACCCCGAACTTTTTATTTAAACTACCTTGTTTCCGGAATTTGTTCATATCGGTTTTAGTACTATCTCTAAAAAAAAAAAAGAAAAAATGGAATGATAAAGCACTTCAACAGAGTAAAATTCATTTTATCATCTAACTTAAGGGCGTATTCTTCTTCTTCAATACTGTTTGTGTATATTTTATGTATTTATAAGAATTTCATGCAAGATATGTTATATGTTAAGATATATTTTGAATGACTTTGTTCGATTAGACGGGCACAAATAGCACATTTGGTTGGCTGACGATTGGCCTTCAGTTGGCATAACCTCGTACGGTCGGCGTGATATCTGTGACAGTCAGCTCCGGGTAGTGGAGTGTCAGGAAGGTATATAAAATCAATGGTACTTTTCTAACGTTGGGTAACGACTAGCTCTCGATTAACAAAGTCAGTTAAATTGGTCGACAATCGGAAAATAACGCTTGACAGTAAACACTTGAGTAATTCAGTCGCTGCAGCGACGGTTGAAGATCAGTTGCTAAGAATTGCACACATGTGACGTCAGTTTTGGTAGATACTAGTAACCCAATTTTCAGCGAATCTTCATTAAAGGTCTGTTCATGACAAAGGTAGATAGTTGGCCCAGACTAGATAAGTATGCACGAACGTTTGGTCAAAAGTGTAAAATGTTCACTTTCACGTAAAGCCGACATCACTGCCAACATCGCATCGCATCGCATCGCTGGCAACATCGCGTCAATCGCCTGTACTACTTGGGTTTAACGTTAAAATTAATCAACGTTTTATGTTGGAACAGCTTACAAAGAGTAGATAAAATACGAGGTTTGTCCAACCACGGTTCGGTAAATGCTTATTACAACCCACCAAGAAACGTACATTATACTATAACGAAATGTTTCAACCAACTTTAGCACCGTATCAGGATCATGGTATCATGATAAAAAACAAAAATCGTCCTTCTTTGTCATTTGTGATTTAATTCTCATTAGTATTAAAATTACATTCTTAAGGAATTACAACCATAATAATTGTTTAAATAATACAAAAAAGGACAAAACTGCAATTTTCTTAAACCTATCAGTACATGTTTGGTTTACAAATAATAGAAAATACATGTTCTTTACGTTCAAGTTCTTTCAGTCACAGGATGTTTACTGTTGGTACATCAAAAGTACATATGCGTAATACGTTAGCGAAGATATGCGAAACTTCGCAAGTATCTTAATGAAGTTGCAACCAATAGGTTGATCGCAATGACAAGAAAACAAGGAAAGACAATTTGAAAAGAAGAATCCAGCGTGACTCGAAATTCTGATTACTTTTAATATAAAACTGTTCTATTTCCTGTATACTTTTGTGTTCTGCTGAAGTAATGAAGAAGTTGCTGGAAAATGTTGAAAAAGAAGTGCTACATGGTTTTTCGAAGAAAATGAGGTAAGTAATGAATCATATTAACCGATATTAAATTAATATATCCAAGAATGTATAGGTAATTTATGCTTATCTGTTTACTACGAAATTATTTGGTTTAAAGTGCAGACATAATGAAATACTGCTAACGCCTTTAGTATATTCTGTTTAATTTGATATGTTGAATTTTTAAAAATTCTTCCGTTGATCCGTCTAAAATGTAATAATTAAATTAGTTATATAATAATATCTTATAAGCGTAATGCACTACGTTGTATTCGATCAAATTGCCTCATGCAAATGTGTAGATATAGATAAGCTATCGAATAACGTACCGTGTAATATCACTACGTTAGACATATAGTTTTATATTAGCAACTTATTTTATTAGATATCTAATATAAATTCCCCTTGTGCATTGATACGGTTATGTAAACGGCATATCATTCCTTTCCTATATATTCCTGTGCAAGTTATTGACTTAATTCGTATCATATCGCAATTTAGTATTTTTCTTATTGGAGATTACAGTCTAACACAACGTAATACTGTTTTAAAGAATCTTGTTTACGTAAGATCCTATCTAATAGAATTCTATTTGTTTGTTTGTTGTGCGTATGTAGATTTATTATATTGTTTATGTTTAGCGAAAGAACATATAAACCCATATTTACACAGGTGATGTCAGAATTATAATTAGATTCAATCTTGAAGGTATTATGATAGGAGGGTCTTCTCAGTATTAACTTGGATACTGAGAATATAAAAGCGGTTAATTCCTTCCAACAATAATACATTTGGCTATTCTCTACTTCCGCATATTAAAAGCTACGGTCCTATCTTCGTTTGAAGTACTTACAAGATAGTGAAGAGCGGCCGCATTAATTTTTTTCCTTAGATGAAAATCTCATACCTAACATGCTTTTTAATTTCACAAAGTAGCCAAAACTTACACATTGCTTTATCACGTAACTATAATGGATGTTTTCTAACTATTTATGTTTTTCTTTTCTTTTTAGAGAAATATTGAATCATCAGGGTTCTGGTACAGCTTATATAGGTAATCGCGTATGATTGTATTCAATACTGAGGATACAATTTTGAAATGTCAGAGAATTTAAAAGAATAGTTTTCAACTAATTTTAAGGTTCTCACAAGTTTTGGTGTACGGATATGATTTCAAAACCAAACAACAAGAGTCTAAGCCTAATCAAATCAATTCCAAAATCAACGTTTTATTTAAGATTTTTGTGTTCAACATAGAGTTTGTACCTTCGAGTAAGATGCTTAATGCCGACGTCTAGAGAAATTGTCTAAGAGAGAGACTGGTTTCTTCACTGCGATAAAGTGAAGTCATATACCGCTTTGATTGTACAGCAGTTTCCGATGAAAAACACGGCTGTTATTCCTCGTCCAACGCACTCGGCTAACTTGGCACAACAACTTTTCACAACTACTTTTTAAAGATGAAAATCAAATTGAAATTTGACCCGACAGAAATGATTAAAATTAGCAAAGGCTTCCAGAACACGTTCCATTAATAATAAAGATACTGAGGCGGTGTTAATGCTATTAGAGATCTGTAGAGACTGAAAAACAAGAATGGAAAAATTGTTGATTTCATGCCTTATTTTAAAAGGTTGGTAGTATTTGTGGATTTTACTGCAGTAATAGTAATCTGTGTGGAATTGCTTACACAATACACAACGAATAAACTCTCAATAAGAAGACATAAATTCTTAAAATAAATACGAACTTTAACAGTGTACGTATGTATGTAAAAGCTTTTAATTATTGAGAACGATCTATAACAAAACATTAGAAACCGCAACAAGTTAAAAAATACGAAGTTTCTAAAATATACGTGTAATTTTACTGCGCTGTGCTAATAACATCTTTAATGAAAATCATCACGCCAACAATAAACGATTTGGCAATGACACCGTCTCCGTTATGGAAACAATTAGTGATGTACACATATACTTCGGTGAGGTCGTTTAGTTAGTGAAAAAAATATTAAATTAATGATTGTTATTCACAAGTTCAAAATGAATTTTTCCAGTTATATCACATAAGACAAGGTGTAAAAATACGTTTTCTTCGATAGCAGATGTTAAAGAGTGCTTTCTCAAAATAATAAATTAAATATTGTTTTATCCGCAAAGGTAGATACTTAATCTGTACCAATATGAAGGCGCCTATCGTATCGTCCAACAAGATCATGGTCATTTATCACTAACAAAATTGAGCGCGGCGTGTGCTTCACAGTGGATGAGATTCTGCATCGGTGAAGATATTTTCAATCCTCACGAACGAACGTAAATAGGAACAAATGTGTCCGTAATTATGTGGGTGCCTTAAACGGATGTAGGCACACCCCGTATGCGCGAAATGCCGACCGCATTTCAAAACGGTACTTACTCAAAAATCCTCGTATTTTCTGGCAATTCTAAGGAAGTATTGCTCCGGTTTTCTAATTTAACACGTTTCATTACAGCAATTCTATTTCCTGCAAATTCTTCTATATACGTATGTCTTTGCCACGGATGACTATTTCAAACAATCCGTCCGATCCGTTGTTAGCCGATCACTGTCAGCATTGGCCAGCATTGTAGCTGCAGAACGACGGAGCAATGACAAGTGCACATTTATGAGATTGGTAATAAAAATATTCTTGGCAACCTTATATAGGTACTTATCCCCAAAAGTTAAATGGTGCAATTCCTCTACCAGTGATTTACAAAAACACTTGTGAGGCATGTTTCTAATATACAAGACAACATATTATTCTATTTTGTTGAATTTGGTATCGATTAATGAAAGTATCATGACATGTGTTCGATCAAGAAACATTAGAAAATTCTAGGTCGTACAGTTCATCTGAATTACACAATAACCTGTAATTTCAAATCCGAATAACACTATCAATAATTCTGAAACTCATCTTCACAAACAAATAGTCGTCATCTGAAACTTCTTCTAGCCGCTTTCTTTTCAAATGTTACGATTTTCATTTAATGACAAAGTACATTTGAACGGTGAATAGTAAAATCATAATGTTGACGGCTTGACTTTGTGACTTTTCAAAAAAAAAAAAAAAAAATGCCAGTGATACTTCTTCAGTAACGTTATTGATTTTGTTTAGCAACTTTTTTTGAAAGCAATGCACTAGCAATGACTCTGTGCACATATTCCGCAAACTTTGCAATAAACAAATTTTGTTTCAGTTTTCTTTAGTAAATAAATCACATCAATCCGTACATACTACTGTCAGCTTAATATTACTTAAGTGACCTGAATTTGAGATCATTTCATCATCACTATTTCTTAGTTTTCCGTGAATTCTGATATGGAAAAACCTACGACGATAAAAAAGTTTAACGACTTGCGAAATCATTTTCAATGAACGATTTCCGCTCGACCATGAAATTAAATTTTATCGTTTTGTATAAAAATAACTATTATTTAATCATTTAGGTAATCGTTTAATATTTCTAACATTTAATAATAATTTAGATTTATTACTAACACTGAAGGTGAAAAAACTTAGAAGAAAAGAACTTTAATATACAACAAGTCATCCTACGTATTTCCACAATTACTACTCTGATTACAGGGATCTAAATGTGAATTATGGGTTATCCACCTTTATTGTCCTTGACAACGGCAATAGACACGCTATATTCCCTAGGGACGTAAATAGTACATTCACCAAAATGTGTAAGTGTATGCGATTTACTGAATACTGACTTAACGATGGCCCGCTACTGTTGCCAGCATCCACACATGAATATATAAAATAGGTGTCAATACATAACAGAATGTAACAACTTTGAGTAGTAAGTAAGTATATAGAAATATCAAATATTTTCGTATAATCGATTTTTTCTGAAATTTTGGTCCGGTAATAGGGAAAATATAACACTCAAGCTGTAAGTGTTTTTGCGGTCTCGGATGTGTTGTAGACCTCGACTTCGCAAAGAAAGAAAATTAGTGTAAATATAGCCAATATAAGCTTAGCATATAATAAGAGCTTAGACACCAAATTACTACATTAGTTTTCTAAGTTTTACTTCACTTTTTACAAATTTTTAATAAAACTTAAGAAATAAAGAATACATCACGAACTGTATTTTTCCCTTGACCGTGCCTATCTAATATTTAAGTATGTATGTATATTCACGCACGGCTTGGCTATGTAAATATTTTTCCAAGTCTTAGTTGGTAGCTCTAGCCGTTTTCTTATCATACATCGCCTGGTATTGGTTTGGAAGACACATCTTATTATTTAACCACTACTGTTCCCGCTTGTTAGCCTCTTAGGTACCCTACAGAAACGAAGCGTTGGGGTGTGTTTCTTATGTTGTTTCATTTTATATTTCGCGTAATTATAAATTATATGAAAAAACTCAAATATCAAGTGTTTTTTTTTATTCTTAGAAATGGATATAGCAGTTCGCTGTTTTACCTTCGTGTTACAACTTTTTTTTACAACGATTTGCAATTATTTAGTAAATGAAAGTAAATTCCGATAACAAAAAAGTAGCACATGTTGCTGTACAGTTGTATTAGTTTATAAACAAAAACAAAGGAAAAGTGGGGCAAATAACGTCATCAACAGAGTGACAAAAAGAAGTAATAATTTTTTCGGATTATTATGAGGTCAATTAGTCTAATAAAGACCGACGTGTAATTGAAATATGGAATACGTTCCACTTTTTTCAATGTTTAATGCAGATCCTACTCAGAGGTTGTTTTCAAAATACGATTTAAGAGCAATTCGAATTACTTCTGTTAACTAACCCTATGGTTTGTTCGATACACACTATTTACCTTTAAATTCTTTAAGTTTAAAATCGAGTAAATTTAATTTCTATAAAGAAAATGCGATCGATCGATGCTAAAGAACATTATAATAAGCCTTGTTTGAAATATTTATCATCACACTCAACTGAATCAATATTTTCAATAACATTAGTCTGAAAATTTTATGATTTTGGATATACAATATTCACAGATGGGAACAGTGCCTCTCTTTCTACCAGAAGAACGATTCTAAATGTAAAAACAAGGCTAAACAGCGTCAAAGCAAAAACTCAACAGGAGTATTCCTATCAATTTAAATTATGCCGTGCGTGTTTTGCTTTCTACCGTGAAAGCTGGCAATAATAATACCGCTACTTATTATCAACGGCCTTAATTTTTGTGAAATAATATCGCAAGTAAAAAGAAAGTTGGTGAAATATTTGTGTAGAAAAGGTGTTCAAAACGTTAAAAAATTAGTGCAATTGACTGAACTTGGAAAAAGTGCAGTATATAAGACGATAAAGAGGATGAAAATAGAAGAGATATAGGCTAGAGCTATGAGCTAGAGTATGAGCCATGGACTAATTTCTGGAAGACCGTGAAAGATTAACGGAAACAATCTAAACGCTACAGTGGCTTTAGGACAACAAAACCCACGTCTAGTGTTGCGAAAACTGGCTAACAGGCTAAATAAGCGTGTGTCCAGAAACTGTCCGCATTTCATTGAGAAGACAAGGTTACTTATCAAGGAAACAAAAAAAAGATCCTCGCAACAACTCCTCAACGAAAGCAGCGAAGAATAGATTTTTGGCAACGATTTCGGGACGATAATTTTAATGTTTTTTATATCTAACGAAAGTTGTTTTGAGCTTGGTACAAATCATTTAAAACTCCTATCAAGAGAAAATGTTACCCTTGAAATTTCTAAATTTTCCACAAAAATAATGGTTTGGGGAGCAATCTCTCACTGTGGTATTACACCTCTCTGTATAATTGATGGCACCGTGAATAATCCAAAGTATTATGAAATTCTTAATGGCTTTCTTCTTGAAACGGCTCGTGCTTTGCGCCCCGAGGATAGCGTTTTCAACAGGATAATGCAAGATGTCATTCAAACAAAACTTGGCAACAATTCCATGGTCAGAAGTTTCCCCAGATCTTAGTCCCATAAAAAAAATGGGGACTAGTGAAAATTACCTAAACAGTTACAGTTTACAGTTAAACGTAGATTGTATTAGAAAATGAGATGAATTATTTGTTGTGATTTTATTATTCAAGTAATAAAAATATATACCATATAGCTGTACTTTTTGTTTTCCGGATTTTTTCTAGACGGACTATAATATTCGCATTTAGTTCTTTCTTCTATATTAAACAAATACTAACTTCAAGAACCTTTACAAAAGGAAACTCAGAACAGTCACGTTTAATAAAGGTTAATTCAACTCTTCTTTCTAACATTATTTTAGCAGTTTTTAGCAGTGGATAATGACTTTTATTTAACGATGTTTTTTTCAATAATATTGTAAATAAGTACCCGCAAAAACAATGCATTTCATCAAATTTGGATTATTATTATTGTTGTTATGCAAGAATTACAGAATACAGAATACTATCAGTTGCGTGGCAATAATAAGATAATAAGACTTGCATCAACTTTAGTTTGCAAACTTAGCATAATCTTCTTATATATAGGACAACAACTAATTGTAAGTATAGAATTGGTGCGTTTTTGCACCTACCTGTATGTGGCATTGTTATTAAGAATTGAAGGATACAGTATCTATACGTTGTTTTCTTTAAAACGCACTAAGGAATTTTGATGATTAAGTATCCGCACAGATATGACTAATACACCTACCGCAACCGCTATCCTTAAAGAATGAAGTCCAATTATTTTTCCCTGCTAAACATTCAGGCAAGACAATTTCGTCATACGCTTACGTTCGTATACGTTATCAAATGTTATACTGACGAATTCTGATTAGCATAAATGTTTATTTTAAGACATGACGGTATCATTGCAGATTACAAAATTGCTAAAATATCAATGTTATGTTATACAAATAACTTGATATACATAACATACATATGTAGATATTATATACCCAAATTGTGATTTGTCAAATTTTATATGTATTTACGCGTCTAGGTAAATAAACTAATTTCACATGCTTAACAATAAAAACTGTAAATGTGAAATGTTACTAAGACGAAACTATTCGGCTTTGAAGTCAATTACACGCCACATATTTCTGCCAATTACTTTAATTGATGGAATTCATAGACAAATGCTGCAAATAATGTGTCTAGACGTTATAATTTGTGTGATAAAGACTATAAAAGTTTGTTCCATAAATGTCCAATAGTTAATACATACGTTAGCCGTAACTCTTCAGATATAATAAATCCAATTTTTGTGTAAAAAAGATAATAGGACAACCGTAAAGCGAATATTTCCCTTCATTCCCTACATACAATCCCCATTGATGAAGAAAATTCCGCGTAGTTTTGTTGAAAATGACCTCGATCAACTCTTTGGTTTTATAGATTTTTGAATCAAATCCTTAAGTCGTTTTTATATTTATTTAATTTGATGTACTCGTATTTTGAGAAAACAACCCTCTATGCAATGTGTTTGATATTATGTGTATTATATTTGATTATTGTATATTAGGCTGTTGGACGATATAAACAAAGTCGACTCTAATGAATTCCAGTTTAGAAAGTTTAATTTACCAATAACCTTATTAAACTAAAACGGCTGAAACCAACTTGTTAATTTTCTAAACCTACAATGACCTTCAGTATATAATATAATTCATAATAAATAAACTAGCGCGAAGAAAAGAAAAACTCCAAACGAAAGAACGTCGTTGAATAACTTCTTAGAAAAAATATAAAGCGTTTTTTGTACATTTCCATTTATTTTTCAACATAATCTCCATTTTCCAACCGTTTTTCAAGCTCCAAATCCCTCAAAAAGCAGGATCCCAAAAGGTTTTCAAAATAATCATCTGCTTGTGCAATGACTTCCTCGTTCGGCATGCACGGTTGTTCCCGACCAGTTTTTTCAAATTTCGGAATAAAAAAAGTCACTAAACGTCAAATTCGGTGAATACGGTGGACGTTGATTTATTTCGTACTTCAATTCCATAACTTTGGTCATCGAAACTGCACAGGTGTCCACCCGTGCATTGCGTTGATGAAAAAGGTTTTTCCTTTTCAAGTCTTCTCAATTTCTTCGCTCATCTGGTCCAATAACGACGAATAATACTTTCTAGTTATTGTTTGTCTCTTTTCCAAGGTACCGGCGCGAAAAACGGAGCCGGTTATCTTATTGATCAATTTCACTTTCTTCATCTTCTTCGGAGCCCTTTTACTTTCAAACACACTCTATTTTGATTATTCTTTTCTGTCGGGAGTGTAGCAGTATATCCATGTTTCGTCCATAGTTATGTATCGACGGATACACTTGTCAGGTTGACGACGGAAATAGCCTCAGAGTCGAGCACACGATTGCATTTATTCTTCACTGAGAGCAAACGGAGCATCCATCTTGCCGAGATTTTTTCATACCGAATGTTTATTTTAACAAAGCTAAATCGTTTAACTTAATGTTTTGCATAAACAATTGTTTGGTTACATTTGATAAGATAACCGGGGTATATCAAAAAATGTTTGTTTACTGTGATTTTGAACTTAAAGTAAGGACATAAAAACTTTAATACATTACATAAAGCGAATTCTTTGTTTATAATCACAAAAATTGCTAAGTGACATAATTGATTGATTATTGCGTTAGAGCAATATATGTTAATATATGTCAAAAATATTGTCAAGTTATCTGAAATTAAAGATAAAAGTCAACATATTTTATTTAAAACATTTTATTTAAATTTATTTTCGATGTAAAAATATTATTTTCACATCGAACGTCGTGTGAAAAGAATGGAGAACAACTTTCGCGTAAACACTTTGCGCAGGATTCTAAATCTGCCAAAACAAAAACTAACCTATTTAATTGAGTTTTATTGGAATTTCGTTTCTAATATCCTATGTCACATAAATGAATTCCAAGTAATGTTATCGTGAGTTATTACAAATATAGAAAATATCTAAGTCACTATAATCAGTGGAATTTGAGAAGAACATATATGCAGATCGGGAATCTATTCGATTTATCGGGTTCATTTCTATTTAATTTAAATAATGCATCATTTTGAGGCGAAGTATAATTTTAAACATGACTCACAGGATATTCTACAACATGTACGCGAGAAACAAAATTTACCAAGAAACTTCCTTCAAATTATAAGAAAATGTTGCTGGCAAAATTGTAAGTATTTAATATTAATACACAAACAAAATCATTGCAGTACAGGTTAATAAGAATAGTGTTTTCGCATATACATATGTACATATATACTAAGTCAACGTAGCGTTAGAAAATATGTACATTTTCAATACGATTAGATACATAATTTAGAAGTATTTAGGATTTTATAACGCTTATCCGCATCATATACTCAAGTAACAATTAATCTGAAAAAATAGCAGTTACTCTTCTATAAATTATGCAATCTAAAAAAAAAGAAAAGAAAACAAGAAAAGCATACACAGTATCAAATTATGTTTGATATTTTGTTATAACAATATTGTTATAACAAAATTGTTATAACCATAATAAAGGGCAAAACATTCACATTCTTGGATATATGGTTAATAACCGTATATCTTAGTCATTGAGAAACCATTGAAAAAGTATGTGGTCAACGTTGGAATGGAACAGAACATGTTTAGACTACAAACACGTTCCTATTTTGTGTAAAGAAAAGTTAATCAAATATCGCGTCAAAAAAATAAACAATTGCAGAAAAAAATATACAAAGAGGTGATATCAAATTTTCCAAGTTTTACGCAAACAGTTTTGGCGGTATGTATGTATTGTATGTCTGTATCGTGAAAAAACATTCTTCAGAACGTGATTTCTAAAGAATTGCTATCTTGAGAAAAGTGACATGTTATTATTAATATTTAACTGTTATACTGTTTTAGTTAACTCTTTCGGGTCAATTTAAAGAATACTCTGAACACTGTTACAATATAATATACAAAAATCTCATTATGGTATCAAAAAACTAAAGGGAATTAATAGAGTTTGCCTTATTTCTTTTACGTAACGCACAACAGTAGACAAAAATGAACTGATAACATTCATACAGAAACAGGAACAAAATGGTTTAAAAAATGCAGGTTAAGTGTAAATAATGACAAAAAAATGCAGGTTAAGTGTAAATAAGGACAAAAAAATGTGGTTATTATAATCATCAGAAAACGAAGACCAATAATTTGAAACAAATCAGCAACATGTTTAACAGTTGAGTGCAGGCTTTCACGAACCTAATCCATAGTAGAAATTTCTTGCGGGTTTTATCGTGTAATTAACATTAATAATTATTACTATCATTCAAGAAATTTCTAACGTGTTTAACGTTGATTTTTCAACCAAACCTTCACTCGGAAGCTTCACGTAAATAACGTCAACAACAAGTTATTCGTTGATAAGAATAAGTTGACGTGTTGGATCTACTTTCCAGCCTCCAGCGATAAACATTTCGATTTAAATACCAGCCCCATATTGGTGTAGACCTGCCTTGATTGATCCTTACGTGTAGAGTCTTGACCAGGTCAACAGCAACGTCTTTTTGCTTTGGAGAAATTGAAACGCTACAAGACAGAATGCCGAAACTAACAACTGCAACGCTTTGGAATACGAGAATCAGAAATTTATGACTTCAGGAACATCTCCAACTACCAGGTTTAAGCCAACATCTGCGCAACCTAGTAGGAAGAACGCTAGGAAAGGTAGGGAAGTCCGTGAAGCCACTATTGACGCGATAAGTGGAGGACCACGATCTGGAGCAAGGACAACCATACCTGATGATTGTCGCTACATAGCACATACATTGGAGTTGATGATTCTAGTAAGGAAAGACGATACGTCAAAGATAATGCGCTATGTAGTAGCAACACAATATCTATTACAAATAGAAGTAGCAAATCAATTTTCAGAATGCTTTTGGGGGAAACGATCTTAAGCCTGATATTTAATGGTACAACTAGGTAATATAACTTGCTTATTTTAACAAGCTATTCGAACAGTTTATAAAAGCGGTGCTTGCGAGTATGTTACTTATTTATACGTTTATTATTTCTTATTAGTGTTGCTCTATATCTTAGCCCTGTTATCTATTTCTCCTGAAACATCTGTATTCTTAGGGAATGACAAAAATATAAACATAAAATAAAATGCTATACAAATAATTAAATACCTAAAGTTTGTATTGCCAAAGTACAAATACTACCGGTAATATGTATCTCAGATCAAAGCGCCAACTTAAAATAATCTTATAGTTTTTCACATTTTAATGTCGATGTCGGGAATTTCCATTTTTCTAGTTTCATCAAGCATTCTTCGCGAAATGATCGTATTTCGTAACTAAGTCAATAACCTAAACCTAAAGCCATTCACAAACAATTGCGTAATAATTATCTTTCACTCTTACCGAGCTCTGACAATTCACTGCAGTTATAAAAAGAATTTCGCAAATCCACTTTCGCCATTTCGAACTGACCGGTATAAAGCAAATGTACACCTGACACGTGAGAAGATTATCACTACTAACGACAATTCAAATCGTTTGCACTGCAAAACGTCAACGAATCAACGGTATTTCAAAATATACAATGAACACAATCCGGAAAAGACGCTCACTGCGAACGTTAAAATGGATTTACCTTAAGGCTCGTGGGTGTTTTCCTATTTTATATATACACTTATCGAAATTCTGTCAACCTTAAAAACCGCAATTGCTGGTTATATAGAAAAAAGAAAACTTTCTATCAGCGTTCGCGTCAAAATCACCGATAACAACGACGAAATATTCAGCGTTATACCGCTATTAATGCGCTCCACGCCGCACGCATAACGTTTGGAATTCCGCGGAAGAATGACGAATACGAGAAAATGTAAATCTGTTATCTTTATACTACCACTTACATTAGGTTGTTATAAGCTGATGACGTCGCGGTTCTTGTCGTTTGTGGTAGCGCTAGCATAGCGTAGTGATGCTGTTTACCCTTGTACAATTCCCCGAGAACGACTTTTATTTTTGCAAAGCAAGAAAACTATAGTAACAAAATATATACCCTAACTGATTACATGTAAATATAAGTTGAGCTAATATTTCAAATCTGCTGATACCTACTGATAACGAGTGGTAACACTATAAAACTATTTAAATAGTAGAAGTGATCAATAATATTACGTTCTGTCTTACAGTTGATAAATTCAAATCGACAATCTAACGTTTGCTTAAAGGTAGTGCCAGCTTAGCAAAAAAATTTATAATTATTGCTTCTTCTAGTAGTTCTGCAGCACCATCATTAATTTTAAAACAAAGTTAGTGAAAAGCTTTGCATTAAAACGACGGGTTTGATAATAAGTCACGTTTCACTAAAGATGAATTGATTTCGTTGAAAAATGTTTTTCATATACAGCGTCATACAAAAAGTTATGCTTAAAAAATTATGTGAAATGATTACATATGTACTCACCGCTAATTATTTGTTTCTTCTTAACTGGAATTTTTTTTTTTCAGAAAATGAATGCTTTCCAAATTCTATGGACAGTTTGAGTGGAAACATCAACGTATTATTAAAAGCGTTCTAAATTTTATTAAAGACGTTTGTTAATGTTATTCTGTAATTCCATTAACTCATTTGTTTATTTTATAAAAAATCGTAATACAATAGATTTTATGATTAGATAATTTGTTACAATAAAAAAACGAACAAATTAATTTTGACGTACTAATAGATCTAACTGATTCAAAAGTATTATTATTCCTATTGTATATTAAACTTGATTTAATGAAGCAATTTGTTAAAGCGTTGGACAAAACAGGTTGATATTTCAAATGTTTATGTGCAAAAGTTTCCTGATCAATCAGCAGAGGAAACTAAAGAAAATATCTTTTGCTGATCCCCGAATTAGAAACCTAATGAAAACTCGGTAGAGAACAGTAACGTACATTACCGAAAAGCTTTTAAGGAGGTGAAGAAATTCCTGGAAAATGATATAAAATCCAAATTTTGCAAATATTGAGAACACGCTGGACAAATTTAAAGCATTGGGTTACAATACAAGCATTAAAATTCGCTGTTTATGCGCACACTTAGAGTGGTTTTTCTACTAAACTTGGCAATGTTAGTGAAGAGTGGGATGAGTGATTTCAACAGGATATTAAAGACATGGAGAAAAGGTATTGGGGCAACCTTTTTATAGGTATTATATTATTTTAGTTAAGGTATCATGTCAATTAATTAAATAATTAATAGGAAAGTGTTTCTGATCATCTCTATCATAGCTTTTTATCAAGCTTTTTATGTCTGCAAGTTTGTAGAAGCCTTTATTGCTACTATTTAACCCTTCTCATCAAAGATGTCAATTTTTTTAAGAACAATAGGGTAAAAACAAATAGGCGTGCATTATTTGTACAAACTAACAATAAGTTAAGTTTTGCATTAAATTAGCGCAGTTTCATTAACGTATCTATCAAAATAAATATTTCGTAACATAATTACTTGAAACACTGACTTTTATGTATAGAACAATTTTATTTATATTTTATTTATTTTTATAACAAATCAATAGCGAATTATTCTAAGAGAAAATGAATAAATAGGTAAAAATGTAAAAATTTCGAAAAAAATTGAAAATAATGGCATATTTGAGATTTTCTGAAAAAAAGAGTTAAATTTAACAGCTAAGAAGGTCATCTGATTGCTGGTATAAATATTATTTAATTTTTTTTTAGAACAAACAAATGGCGAAGTCGGTGTTATCCACATTGATTAATAAAGATTTTTTCATATGATGCATACATTTCACGTGACAACGTGCAAAGAAAATGCAGCAGTGCGTTGTTTCTGATAAATTCTGCTATTCGATGAATACACCTGCAATAAATGAAGCTGTCTCTAGTGAATGCTACAGTATTACATATCTCTAACCGACTCGCTATTTGATTGCTTTATTCGTTACAGAAAATTTTTCATTTTAATTCTATCTTAGGATATCAATTAATCGAATTAATTAGGAGTTAGGAATTATGGTTTTATAAACACTAGAGGCTCGCCAAATTGAAAATATTAACGCTGCTCTCTTACTAGGATAAGGGATAGAAATTTTGTGCGCGCTTCCGAATGGCAACAAAAACATACATTTCGTTATTTATTAAATACTGGAATAATATCCAACGTGGGAGAGAGACTAAATCCATTTGAAAGAAATACTTTCTTGAATTTCTCAACCAATTTCATTGTAATAATTACATAATTGCAACCTAAAAGCAATGCCAATTTTAAGCACTCTAAAGTAACAACTATGCCAATGAAACACATATATATTGTAATAAAATAATGTTACTTCTTAGTAGCATCTTTTCGAACAAATGTATCCATTTTATTTAGCACCTCAAAGAACCAACTCTCCATAAACATCTAACTAGCTCTAATTGTGCAAATATATTTATTAATTATGGCTAAATGGTGTTCTCTTCGTTTCATACAAGTAACTCCTGATCATACATTTTATTTTCAACCCATCGAGAGGGGCGTTACGGCATTTTATCTCATGAGGGCAACGTCTAAGCTTTTACAAACGACCATTAGATAACGCTATCGAGATCTGACACTATTTTCTTAAAATTTTATACTTGTTATTGTGGAAGCAGTGAACAGTGCTAAAGCACAGAATTCGATTGAATAGTTTATTTACAGTGGACGTTCAAAACAAGCCCTTACCGATAGATTCTGCATAATTTGACCTAAGCATAAAAAAGGCTCGTGTTTTATTACGTATGGAAATGCTCAGAAAGTTCGACAGGAAAATATCCAAATTCTTATACAACATCCCAACAATTGACGAAAACGAAAAAGAAAAATGGTTGCTTGTTTCTTTCGTTGTAGTGAACATGTTGAAAGCATTGCTGTGGAGGATCGAAGAATAGTTAACGCAAAATTCCATATAACGATTTGTTTGTCAGAAGTGATTGTTGAATCGGTAATAACAATGCAGAATGTCGCATTATCCAATAAGAAAATGTTCGTCCTCTCGCGGATTACTTGAAGAAAAAAACATCAAATTAGTATCTCATACCCCTCGCTTGATGTAGCGCCTAGTGACTTCGTTTTGTTCCCGAATATCAAGTAAAAAATGCCAGGCTGATTTTTATCCACTCAAGAAGTTGCTAAAGTCTTCCATGTTTTCAGAATGGAAAATGTCTTTTAAGAATTGGTTATAACGCATGCACAAGTGTGTAATTTTTAATTAAGAAAGGTATATCTTGCATTGGACAGATTTTATTCCTAGTATTAAGCGATCGAAGTAAGTACTACTTTGTTGAAATTGTTTCTACTGCGTGCATACATACATTATATACATATTACATAAAGCGTCTACTTACTGCCTTGAGGGAATACAATTCCTTTCCTGAGCAATTTATATGTTCAGGTTTGTATGTTCAGTCTCCACTGTGTACGACGCATTACTTTTTTTTAATGGAATAACCTGGATATTATTACGTGTTTGAATACCCCTCCTTTAATTTATGTCAATTGTGTTCAATATTCACTATCTTAGTTTTGGAGGTAATTGATACAATTTGAGATTTTTGTGATGATTCGATGTTTTTGAGTATGATGAGATTGCCGTACAAAATACCCCTACGCATTCGCTAGAGGAGGATAACTGTTTTACGAACAGTAGCAATCCCATATATAAAGCAGAGGGGATTGTTCCTTTGTGTAATCTACATTTCCTTTTAATATAACATATCACCGTTTCAGTTTCTCTTGTACATTTGTGTATCTGCGCGTGATCGCGTATTGTGGAAATTGTCGTCGCATCGACCGTCGAAACGGCGAGAAATATACGTACGTCATCCGCCGTTAACCTTATTCATCGCGCGAAGATATGTATACATCATAACATATAACGATATGATTTATGCACGGTACTAATTTGGTGTGAATAACGCATGTATCACAGGCGTCGCACTTATTGTGTCCTCAAAACAAACAAATTGAATGGAAGGACGAAAGGGGTAGGCGGGCAGGGAGGAAAGCTAAAAAAGCGCGTCAAATTTCCGGTCGTTTTCGAAGCAACAACAGACCATCGACGCCCGCACGTGCAACTTTTACGCACGTCATCATTCATACGATATTAAAATGTATATAGTGTAATATATATGGAAGTATGTATGCGTTTTGTTTGTTACCACGGTCGCGTTTGTCATATCTTGTATTATGATGTGGAGACAGGTTGGTGTACAATCATGGACAATATAATATACATCTTTTTATGGAAAGAAGAAGGAGACTTAAATTTTACTGCTTGCAAAATACAAGTTGTTTAATTTTTCTTTCTATTCTGTCATCCGTTTGAAATTTTTATTGAAAGAATAGAGAATAATGAAAAAGGATGACCTACAGGAATCGGAAAATTATTAAAACCCATTTTTTTCGAAAATTATAAAAAAACTTTACTCTTAGTTTACGGGTTGCAGCCGCATCGTTGTCGTACTGCTACGTTTCCGACATAGATACTGCGCACTGGTTAGGGACTATTCGTCGATTTAAATTGTTGGAATGTTAGAATGTTTTCAGAGATTCACGAATTTTTCTACTGCAACAGTGAGCGGAGTAAGACAATATGTGGGCAGAATTAAATTAGAAGCGGTGGCCAGTTTGCTCGGCCAGTGCGGACTCAATTACACGCAGAAACCGGGTACAACGTTCGTACTTGATAACACGAGTGCGGATTGACTGATGGCTTTGTTTCACCAAAGTACACACTACTACACAAACATGGAATCTTATATGAAATTAGGATTAGAAGAGGGGAGGTGCTGCGGAGAAGGGTTGATGTGAAGGTTAATGGAAGTTTGAATATCTTTTCTAGAATAATTAATCCGGATTAAAGTTTTGGTGAAGCGGTTCAATTCTTAAGAAAGTTAATTGGATTCTGATATGGAAAAGGCCCCTTGGGTAAATGAAGTGATAACACCGCGCCTTTGTGCTGGATGGTGGTGTTAGCGTCCTCTGAGTCTAAGTCGGACAGGTCGTCTGGTTATGAGGGACTTTGTAATAATGGATGCAGTATCCGGTATGGGAATTCTAATGAATACATATTCGAAGTTTTCTCCAACATTTGAGTCGACTCCAAAATAATGTTTTTCAAACTAGCCAATCCAGGTATTCGGGCTAGCTTGTGACATACATCACCTCGCACTTTTTTAGCCTTAGAGTTAAGGTAGGTCAGAGGCCTATGAAAACGAACTGGTACCCTATAAGGAAGCATATTAATTGGTTTATGATTTTTGTCGTTCTAGCTAGAGAGGCAAGAGTCGGTCAAGAACAACATGGCAGACTGACAATAGCTTATGATTAAATACAACATTTATCACAGGCCCTCTTATAACAAGGTTAATTCCTTCCTTAAAATTATTATAGAATACATATGATCAGCTTGATCTTGATACCGTTTTGACTGTAGTTTACAAGGTTAAGCATTCCTTTTTTGCTCACTGTCAGTGTGGAGTAAGGATGCACGTAATTAGTACAACTAGTTAAATATATTAGTTAAACACTATTGAAATAAATAGGTAGAAAGGCGAAATACACTAACTATTTTAGTCATAATTGTAAACGAGTAACAATATGTATTATATGTACTATATGTATTATACTATATACATACTTTTCCTATAATTTAATAATTCACACACCTAAGTTTTTTTTTAATTTATTTATTTATTCGTAGCGATCGTATTAATTAAACAACAACAGTGTTGCTATTACAGGTAAGGGTTATTCAGTAAACAAATGTTTAAAGTTTAATCCTAAATTACAAAAATGATGTCTTGGTTTAAAAATGCAGCTGGTGTTAGTTTCTCTTAAGATAATTAAAAAGTTATTTGAAATTAGTTTACGGCAATATGTTTTACTAATTTATTAATAATTGGAATTTTTAAAATAGTTTTCGTATATATCATTTTACAGACGTTGCAAAGTAAAAAGAAAAAAAAAGAAAAACATGTTTCAAAAAATTAAAAGAATAGTTATTTATATCGCAGTGGACAAATACATTGGAGATCACAAGAGGAACATAAAATCATTGTATCAATCTATCGGCCGAAGTACTTTTTAAAGCAATTTCGGTTACCAAAGTTAGGTTGGTAGAGGAAATAAAATTCTCGAAGATTAGAAAAAGTAAATAAATAAATAATATTCCCTACTTATAAGAAGCGGACAAAATAAACTGGGAAAAACCAGCGAACAATTTGCCACATAGGTGGTATTCAAAATGCACCGTAGAATGCAGGAGTAAAGAATTAGGGATGCAGAACAAACAGAAAAACGGGCGATATCATATGTATTATCTTCAGAAATCTAATAGAAAAGAGAATGTAAATAGGAGAAGAAATGATCCTTGAACTTTCGTGGACTTAGCTGTGTGCAATACTGTAGAAATCAATAAAGTGTTTATAACAACGAAAAAAACTTAAACAATTGATATACATGGTAAATTCAGAGTATAATAACGCCAAAGCAAAAATAAAAACGTAAATGATAACAGAGCAAAGATCATTCAATTAAAAATAAGAAGACAAGAAGATAGCATGAATCCGCTTTTATTTATAATAGTTATGAATGCAATGCTAAAAAGTAGGATAACAAATAGAATACGAGAACATGAATCCCATATATATGTTCATGATATACTATCTGCTGATAGTAAATTGAAAATATAGAAACTCCGAAATATGTGGATGGAGAAAATATACAATATAAAAGAAAAATGTTCCATTTATCTATACCTAAAAAAAATACTTGGTTAATTATTCGTAGTAATTGTTAGGAGTCCGGACAGGCTAATTACGCCCTTACGGCCTTAATTACCCTATGGGTGTAAAGGTATGGGTGAAAATTCTTTACTCTAGCGCTTTTATTTTTTATTGTAGATAAGCGATGTCCATTCTTTCTTGTTTTTGGCCATTCTTCTTGCATCATTCTACGAGATCCTCCTTTTCCTCAAGCTTTCTTCTAATGTGCTATCCCATGTTTTTCTTGGTCTCCCCCTTTTTCTCTTGTGTCTTGATCTTGCCAGCCATACTCTTTTCGTTAGTCTTTCTTCTCCCATCCGTACCATAATCCCAAACCATCTGAGTTTCAGCCTCTCTATACTATCTAGAATCGGCTCTACTCCTAATTCTTCCCTGCTCCTCTCGTTTTTTATTCTATTCTTTCGAGTGACCCCTTTAACCGCTCTTAAATATTTCATCTCCAATGCTTGTATTGTACTCTTAGTTTGATTATTTAAAATCCAACTTTCACTGTCGTACGTCTATATAGGTTTAAATATTGTGTTAAACACAGTTATCTTTGTCTTCTTTGAAATTTCCTTCCTTTTTATAAAAGCGTTGTTCAATGCTTAATATAATTTTATTCCACTTTCAATTCTGCTGTTAATTTCTGCTTCCTCTTTACCTTCCTGATGTATATTTATTCCGAGATATATGAATATTTCTACTTGTTCTAAAACCTTTCCATCTATAAAAATTATCATCTTCGCATCGTGTTTCCCTATTGACATGACTTTAGTTTTCTCTGCAGTTATCTTAATATTTCTCTTTTTTAAAGCTGTTTCCCAAATATTCAAGTTTGCTTGCAGATCCCTTACATTACCCGAGTACACTACCAAGTCGTCGGCAAAAATACTTTCCGCGATTTCCACCATCCTCATGTTTTTATACCCTATTTGTAGCTTCTTTGTTTGCCCTTTAATCTCCTTCAAAATGTCATCAAGTATTATATTAAAGAGGTCCTGCACTCTTTAATTTAATTAAGTAGTCCCCCTTGTCGTAGACCTTTCTTAGTTAAAAATTCTTCCGACGGCATTCCACCCACTCTCACATAATTTATGGTTTTGTTATATGTATTAGCAATTGTGTTTTTAATTTGCTATTTTTACTAAAGCTTTTCCATATAAAATCCCGTGATACACAGTCAAAAGCCTTCTCTATGTCTATAAAAGCTACGTATATATTTTCCTCACTCGTATTTTTTCTATCAGTTGTTTCAATATAAATACATCAACTTGTACTCCTCTACGCTTCCTAAAATCACACTGTGCCTCCTCCAGTTGAGCTTCAGTTGTTACTTTCAATCTTTTCTCAAGAATTCTCTCGTATATTTTTAGCATAGTACTCAGCAGAGTAATTCCTCGATAATTTTTGCACTCTTTGTTGTCTCCTTATTTGTAGAAGGGTTCCAGTATTCCTACTTTCCAATCCTCGGGTATTTTTGGCTCCTTCCATATGTTATTATGTAGTACCTTAACAACTTCCATTACAGATTGTCCCATGTTTTTTAACATTTCACTCGTAATTCCATCATGTCCGGCTGCTTTTTCTCTTTTTAATACCTTTATTAATAATAAATTATTATTTCTAATATTTCTTCTGTCGCTATTTCATCTTCTTCTGCGGTCTCATTGTTTTCTGTGTACATTTCATTTTCCTCCTGTATGTTTACCATGTCTGTTATTTCCATGTTGAGTAAATCTTCAAAATATTCTTTCCATTGCTTCATTATGTTTTTTCCCTCTTTCAGTATTCTTCCTTCCTTTAATTTTACATAGATATTCCTATTCTGCTTGCCTTTTCTGGTGCCTTTTAACACTCCATAAAATAGCTTTTGATTTCCTTTAGTATCTCTTTCCATTACTTCCCCAAACTCCTGCCATGATTTTTGTTTTGCTGCATTCACTAACTCTTTGCCTTTTATTCTTTGCTCTTTATATCTGCCATATGTTTCGCTAGTTTTATTACCGAAATAGATCCTCCATTTTTGTTTTTTAACTTTTATTTCTTCTTTTAGTTCATTTGTCCACCAATTTGTTTGTTTTTTGTTCCTATTTATTCTTCTACGTCCACATGTTTCATCTGCTACGGCTAGTAACATATCTTTGACAGTTTTCCAAAGTGTTTATGTTATACTTAATTTTAAGCATTTCTCTCTCCCTTATTTTCTTATATAGCTTAGCTGTTTCTTCTTCTCTAAATCTGTATGCTCTAATTGTTTTCACTATTCCAATTCTTTTATTTATTTCATTATTCTCAATTTTTCCTTTGTTACTTATTTGTATTTTTGCTATAACATAGTCTATTATAGATCTTTCATTTATTTTGCTCCCTTGTATACTTGTGAATATTTTTATGCTCCAAAAACGTATTTGTTATTGCTAAATTATGTAATATGCAATATTACATAATATCAATATCAAATAGTCTTCTTCCATTATTGTTTCTGACAGTTTCGCCATACTTTGCTACTGCTTCCCCTGTTTCTCTATCTTTTCTCCCCACTCTTCTATTTAGGTCTCCTTCTATTATCAGCCTTCCTTTAACTTCTTCTGTTATTTCCGATAATTTTTCCAAAAACGCATCTTTATTGGTGCTTTTCTCATCTTCATTCGGAGCATATATTACTATAATTGTTGTACCCATCGTTTTATCAATTTCAAATTCTATCCTCAAAATCCTTCCTGAAACTGCATTCCATTTTTGTATGAATTTTGTATGCTCCTTTTTGACGTAGCAAGCAACTGCTTCACTGGCTCTTCTTTCCTTTTCCACCCCAGTATAGATCAGAAAATATTCTCCAGGTAAATTTACTTCTCCAATTCCCTTTCTCTTCGTTTCAGTAATACCCAATATGTATATATCACCTCTTTCTAATTCTTCCACTAATTCATTCTCCTTCGCTGTTAAACTCCTCACGTTCCATGTTCCAATTTTCCAAATATTAGCCTTTTTTTCTGTTTTTCTCAATACCTCTTTAACCTTAGTATTAGTTCCGTCTGTCACTTTTTTTCATTTTCAAATTGAGATTCTTTTCTGTTTGTATAATTACGAATAATTATCCAAATATTTATTTTATGTATAGGAAAATATATCTTTTGATGAAGAATATCACATCACATCACATACAAGAAAAACATACAGGCTTGTTGTTTTTAAAATGACGTAGATATTACTGTTTGAAGTTTTAAGTATTTGTTCAGTGAATAATAAATAATAACAAGTATTCATCAACTCTTCTCGCATACTCCATTAAGTACTACAATGTTTGTGCCGGAACCCTCATAAATAATCAAGTTAGCTCGGTAATGTTTTAAACCTATGGAAATATAATGTATTTAAAGAGATTAAGTTTACGCAACTTCAGGTTGTTTTTCGATGCAAACAATAATACTAGCAGTTCGTCTAGGTTAAGTTGCACGTTAAACATTTTTGAAACATTAATAAATAAGCATTACAAAGGTAGCGATAATGTCAAATTTCTGAAGTACTCTTAAGGCATTGAAACATAGGAAGCGGTTTGCGAAAGTCTGCCCTCTTGTTCTCGATATAATTTTTTGCTGTACAGATTTCAATATTCATTTGAAAAGAAAGATCATTTTGTATATTGCTTCCGTTTTCCTTTTTCTTTTGCAATATAACAAAGCACATACCCTATAATGCAAAAAAATGGAATAGTGAAGTGGAATAGTATGTTCCTTGATAAAAAAATAACCTTAAATTCCTACATGGAAATTTCATTCAACAAGCGTTCTCGGTTAAAACATCCATGATCATACACATATAAATGTCTGCAATGTTTATACATACTATGCCGATGTACACACCGATCTAAAAATAGAATAAATGGATAACAATTGAAGTCACGAGCTGAGTGATCTAGATGGCGACGTCGGACGTAACGCGAAAAATCTTAAATCTAAATCGTTTTTCGGCTCTTGCTTATTTAGTTTATTTGGAAAAGAACAAGATAACACCGTCTATAGGATGAAATCGATTCCGTTAGGAATGCAACGATGAGTGGACATGTCTGATATGTTGTCCGTACGTGAACGGTTGTAGCCTTAATACATCATAAAGTAGCACGCATTGCTCAGCGATGATTTAACGTTTAATTGATTTATTTGATTGTTATTAGCATCGCCAAACGCCGAACGAGTTTGTCGATGGATTATTGATTGGTATTTCTTCAACGCTCTAGCTTCTACAATTAATTAGATGGGAATAAAGGCTAATTAGCCAGTGCCAGTATATAAATTAATATGTATTAGAAAAGTACAAGATTAACCAAAACTTTCTGAAATTATAACCAGGACAAAACTATTCAAGAAAGAAGGATAAAATTTTATATTGTGCAGGACTTGCCACTATGTAAGTTTTATTTGAACATTTTTTTTAACGAAAAAAGAAAGGCATTATCTTCCACCTGTATTTTTTATAATAACGAACCTTGCTTAAGCATTTCCTTTCGATTCATTCGGCCACTATCTACGTTTTTTCAAAAAGAATCTACAGCAACTCGGTGTAAAGAGGCCTTTTGCATTTTATTTTAATATTACCAAACAAATATTACACATATACGGGAATAGGGGCAAGAAGAAGAAGGCTGCGGCTTCGGCTGAAGTAAAAAGGCGGTCAGAATTAGAGGGTGAGCATTATTTTGTTCGAATAAAGAACAATGAAATGTGAACACAAAGAAACCGTGATAGAAGCAACAGAGAAGATGAGAAGAAGATTAGAAAAAAGACACTATAAGACGCTCAAAGTGAACTTAAAAACAATAGAGGAACCAAAGAAAATATGTTTATCATCACTGGTGGAAGTAGATTTACAAGGACGCATAGCAGGTCTTAGGGGCCAATGATTGTGGTCCAATAAACCAAACTTGAGCTATATGATTCTAAATCGTGGGTGGGTAGCAAATAAAAGATTAATGTGTTACCAAAATTCTAAATATACCTAGGGGTTAAAATATTATGGTTTATTATTAAGATCGATGGATAAGAATGGGGAACGAATTCTTACTTATGAATGCGTATGAAGCTAGATAAGTTGAAAAGAATAAGTTTCCGAAAAAAATGCTGGAGATAGGAAAAAGTGGTGCAATGAACAACTCAACTTCACAATCTTACACAGACTGGAAAATAAGTTCCATAATTAAAGTAATAGTGATTCTTTCATTCAATTCTTAGTAAAACATACAAGATTGCCCGAATTGCTAACATATGTTACTAAAATTTCAATCTGGACAATACAAAAACCAATTCAAAACTACAACATAACCACCAAAAGTATATTTCTCTATGTTGGGAGCTCTGGAGTATTAATGTTCACCTTAAGCAGTTTAGTGGCATAGCAGTTTGTCCACATACAGGAAATTGAACCAATGTAATGTAATTTTCTAAATAAACATGTCCCGTTATCGGTACTTATGATTCACTGATATATTTCCTTAGAAGTCCCATATGTACGTTTATATCTGTAAATGTATACATACATACAGACATAAAGTAAACTCATTTTTAAATTAATTGTCGTATCTGTTATCAACGTTTAATGATATAATGGACAAGGCGAATACACCAGCTTCAATTAAAAATGCACTATCAATAAATGTTTGTGAAGTAATGTTTATTAGTATCAAAAATTATAGTATTAATAAACATATAAATGAAAGACAATTAAGACAATCAAACAAAGGAAAAGTAAACAAAGTTCGTTTAGAGAGGACAAGGGCGAATGGAATTATTATTTTTTTGCAGAGACTAGACAGACTCGTGTCGACTCTCGTGGACACCAGTAGGCAACACGAATCCATTCTCATGAGGTGAATAGACAGGACTCTGCTTAGTAGCTGCAAAAAAGGAATAATTCCAGCTGCTTTTGTCATCACTAGCAATGATGTATGACTGATAGAAATGTTAGTGACTTCGCTTCGCTGTGCTTCGCTAAAAATGTTAGTGACTGAAATCGGTGTTGTTCAACAAAGCGCTTCAAAAGAAAATCTTTTCGAGAGATGGTTTGCAATCAACAGGTTCCAATATCGTAATAGAGCGTAATGATTACGATTACGTAGTCTATACGCAATTTCCCGGAAATTAGAACTACTTTCATGTAGCCCAATAATCCGGCCACGTTCGAAGAGGTTTAATTCTTTAAGATGCATGTTCTCTTCTGTGAGATATCACTCACGATTACTTGAAACATTTTTCACGCATTTTACTGATTTTACATTGTGCATTTTGGATTGCAACTATCCGATTGTAACAGATGCTCCTATAAAACATGTGCAGAATATTTTGCTTTTACAAACACTAAAAAATAACCTGAATCAATACAATACGATAAACGAGACCTTCAGAAATATATTTATAACATTTTAACGAAACTCTCCAACAATATAGAGGTAATACATTTTTAATTGCAGCCAGTGTATATGTATGTACATACTTCTAGGTACTAGAAAAAGCTTTCAACTGTCAACTCTCCTTTACTGTCTTTTACGCAATGCAACAAAATATCGCATAGCTACAGTAGTTTTCATCTAACCTTGCTACCCAATTTTGTAATATACCAATTTGATATAGCTTTAGTGTGTTGTGGTCATCCAAGGTGTGTTCCGATGAAGTTATTTTGTTTGTTAGACGAATCAAAAGCATTGGTCATCTGCAGTAATCTTTTTCTGAAATTTTCAAATATTTAAATTTGAGTTAAAGCCCATAGTAGGAGCAAAAATTATTGACAAGGGACAGAATGAAATATATAAGGCAGATAACAAAACTATGATTGACGAAATAAATTGGCAAAATGTAATTGACCAGTCGTGAATTAATAAATATTTCACCCACAAATCAAAACAATTTTCGCTTATTTCTAAAGACTAGTCCGTACTGAAAAGAATATTGTTAGCTAACCTTGTTCCCCAACGGCGCCTGCTAATATTTGTAGCAGCTTACAAAAAATTATTTTCCTTTTTACTAACTTTCGTAATATATTACTGTATATGTTCTGTAAGAAAACCATATAATTTGTTTGTAAGATCGTTTACAAATGCACTTAATTACTGTAGTCACAATAACCGTACGGTTCAGCATAGCCATCAACAACAAATTCTATTTTAAGACAGTCTGGTTAGTCAAAATTTTCAATCTCTGAAATTGTACGTTTAGTGGTTTAATAAGGCTAGGAATGTATGTTTGGTTGCATAAATTTCATAGTTCCGATATATCGTTTTACATAGTTAATATCGAATATTAACTATTGGCTTTTAAATTCACTAAAAAAATATATAATTTTTCGGTTTTCAACGAACAGAAAACAAAACAGAATGGAAATATGGACCAGAAATGTCGGTAGAAAAATGCAACTGCCCAATAGCGATCAGTACATACTTCAGTACATACATCAGCACATACATCTTTTCAGTACGATTAAGATAGTAAGGAAGACACATTTAATCACTAAAGGAATTCTATTATGGAATCCAGTGAAACAGTAACAAAACGCATAAAACTATTGCATATTGCTATTTTTCAATATATGTATGATTATTCGGTATTCATTTGCAACAATAGATATGAATACATAAATTGTAAATGATTCTAAGCTGATAAAGTGCACCTTTCGTATGACAAAGGCATTATATCTCTACTAGTGCACCCGCTTAGCCCCGAAAAGGAAACGTAAAGGAAGAGTCGATCAGCGGACAGTCTAGAAATGTGAATATATACCGTTGAATTAGTTGCCTAACTTAAAAACACAGATAAAATTACAAAAAAAAGCAGTGCCTTATTTTTTCTGGTTTTATCAGAGATTCTTTTTAAACAATTGTTTACAAATATTAATCATATGCGGCAATTAATTATTATATATAATCAACTTTATCTGCACTTCCTTTTGTAACATCTGGATTGAATAATTGCTTTATGTTAGGTTATTAATAACATTTTTTTCCACTAGCAGTAGTAGATAAAGTACGATTCACAACTTATGGACTAATATTTATTATCTATTTCTTAGATTTACGCAAACATAACTATTTTTAGATATATGTTCATTTATCAGACCGCTGATTTCGAAGAATATGCGTCTCTATTAATATTACAAAATTATAGAAAAAGACACAAAGGAAATGATGTAAAGAAGCAATTAAGAAAACCACACACAAAAAAACACAAAAAAAAACCTATTGACAAATAACCATGAGAAAAATATAAAATGACGATTCGATTGTTAAAGTATCATAATTTTTAGTTTTATAGTTCCTGATGGTGATTAATGGAAGATTGGTAATTGCAAAATTACTAAGTCGATAATTCCTATATTACAAGCAAATGGTTTAAAACTAACTAATCACGAAGAACACACAATATTAACCTTTATGCTCATGGTTTTATGTGTTGTATAGAAGTAACCTATCACTTTTCTGATACATTGAGACTGTCCCAATGTGCCCCTGTCTAAAAAAAATCTTTTGATATAATTAAGAAAAAAAGTTTCAGGACATAAAAAAATGGAGCCTACGTACAAGAAAAAGCAGATCGTGCTTCCATGCTGAGGAAGACATTGTTGCTGCAGTTAGAGACGTTATGGATGGATGGTTATAAGAAGTGCTGCAATAACCCATAATATCAAGAAATTCATCTTAGCCAATACGTACTACAAGATCAAAAATCGAAAAGCGGAAGACAGAGATGAGGAAACAGAGGATTTTCTTGCTGCACAACCGGCCGAAGATGATGAACGAGAAGAAAATGATGGAATTTCAATGGTATAAATATAGTTGGTATAAATACCCAACAAGTTTTTACCGTAAACCAAGAATAACAACTGTGCGAGTATCTAATGCAAAGTTTAAAAGTAAGTTATAGGCTGACATATTCGCAAGCACGGAAAATACCCAATGGGCGAGGTTAGGAACAACAGAGTTGGTTTGCACTGGGTGAAATTTTTCATAAAAAGGTTTTTCAGAAATCTCAGTTTAAAAAATCTGAAAACACTAGACTAGGGCAACAGGATTTAACGAAACTAACCATGAAACAATTTTTCGTTTGTCTGCAAGTTGTATTGGAAAAATATAAAATAACATCAGAAAATATGTATAACAGGGGTTACCACAATCCTTCAGGCAAAAAAGTTATTACTATGACGGGAACTAAGCAGGTAGGGCAAGTGATTTCAGCCGAGAGATGGGAACTGGTAACCTTTTGTGCTATCAGTAACGCCACCACCGGTGTTTGTCTTTCCAAGGACTAAAAACAACGGTATTTATGAAAGGTGACAACAAGTCAAGAAATCAAGATTCGGGATAAAATACCCTTAACAATTCAAGAAGTGGGTACAAATACACCCAATCAAGAAACGGAAAGAAACACTACGATGTCAGCAAAAGTTTTTACTTCCCACAGCTTGATAGAAGGGTTAATCATTCCGGAAAGTATGCGATCGTTTTCTGAGGCACAAAGGAAAAAGAAGAACTGTCTTGAATAACAATTAAAAAAATAAGAAAAAATTGTTTAATAACGTAAAAACTCTAAGAATTCAAATAAAAGAATAAATGTAGAAGACGGTTGTAATGTAGCGACGGATGATCTTGTAATTTATGACGATGATGAGTTAGACAGATAATATTAGTGAAATTAGCAATGAAGTATCGGATGACGAATTTATGCAGCAGATTTTTGCCACTATTAAACCCTGAAACAGACTTAACAAACATACTAGTCGGCGACTTTGTACTAGCAAAATTAAAGAGCAGGTTTTATGTGGATGAGGTAAATAAAATTATTGATAGTGAATACGAGTTACCTTTTTTTGAGAAGAAAGTGAAGTGGTTCTGTATATCCTGCACAGTGCTTGAGAATGATTTGATAGAGTTTAAGCAAATCGAGATGAAACTCCTAGAGATCTTACTACTTTTAATATCTTTTGAAATGATTAAAGGGAGTTTTATATGAAATCTGTTTTTGTGTTCACATGTGCCCCAGAAATCTCTCATTCAGGCTCATAGTTAGGGTACATAGAGACATTTACATGAAGTGTTTGAAAAATAAATAATTAAATTTGCATGAGCCTTTTCCAGATATTTCATCCCAAAGCTAATGCCCTAATTCATCTGTTGTCTAGAAATCAGTTATTTCGTTTAACAATATAGACTTCACGTTGGAAAATGTTTGAAACATTCCAATGTGTTCTCCTCTCCACTACATATGGTTCCAAAAAACTACATATCCTTCATAATCGTAAGAGTTATCGGGCTACGCATTGTCATCATCTCTCTTTTCTGCACCTAATATTTCGCATACTGTTACTGTGTAGATTTCCGATACACGCCTTACAGAATGCATTCTTCATCAGTACGTACATATGTTTAGCTGTGCTTTACAATAGCGGATCTGAGGAAGGGGCCAAGATTTTTTCAAGAAGCGCCCATATAATAAATACATTACTGTCTACGTGTATTGCCCCTATATAATTATTGTCTATCTATCTAAGCAATGTTATACATTTATAAAGGTATGTTTTCATAATATTATATTATTTAAGAAAGAAATAAAAGCTTAATGATATTAATAGGTAGGATACAAAAAACAAAGCAAAAGGAACACTTTTTGCTCTTCTTAGAAAATCCTTTTCTTTTGTCCGAAAGGCTTCTTGTCGTCCATCAATATTCCACCATCGTATTGGTATCCCATGCCCTTTGATACCATTTCTCCTATTCTTCATTGATATTATCCAGATTAGTGTAGGAGTCCAAATGTGGACGCTAAAAGTAAATTTTGATGCTTAAATTGTAACCTAATTTTTAAATTTGTCCAGCATGCTCTCCACAATTTTCACATAATCTGCGATGTTTTATTTCCCAGATATTTCTTTATAACTTTCCTTTTTAGTTTTCACTTCTGAGAGACTACAAAATTTTTCATAAATTTTTCGACCTGTTTTTCCAACGCTTTAACAAATTACTTCATTGGACCCGATTTAATTGTTCTATTGTTAATATAAAACACTGAGGAAGCATTCTCTCATTAGCGGACCATCTCACAAACGCGCTTCTACCTTGACCGAACATTTTAAATATTAAAAAATCGAGGTTGACCCTATGTGAAGCCATCTTAATAGATGAAGTTTCAAAGATGATCCCTTTTCTCACAAGTTCCGGATGACGTCAGAACTTGTGAGAAAAGGAACCCTGTTTACAAAGTTGCCTACTTTAAATTGATTCATTAGTTCATAAAACATTTTTCCAGTGTTCTGTCGTCTAGTTCTGATGTTCTTGAACGTAGTGCTGCCCTTTCAACTGATTACCTTGGCGTAGCAATGGTTTAGAAGTTATAAATTTCCTTCCGTTCATCACCATTTCTCGCCATTTTTGGTAGGTTTTCTAAGATTTCTTTACTTCTTAATTGTAGTGGACGATCACCTGTTTGGGTGGTTAATCATGATGGATATGGACGGTCACGGTATTTCAAATCGCCTGTTTGTTAATATATCGACGAATGGATTTAATTTCAGATTAATTTCAGCAGATTTGTCTGCTAGAATTAATCTTCTTCGTGCAAAGATATTATGCTGGATCGTTCACTGATACTTATTGATCTACGGGTATTTCGAACAATGTTGTTACGTTACAGTACCACTTATCACAATAATATTCGGACGATAACTAAAATCGCATTAAAACAATATAAATAACACTGACCAACAAGGTTTTTACCCTAAGTTAGTAACTGAAGAAATTGAACGGCATATATAAAGTAAAAATGATTCGAAAAGCAGCAACATTGGCTTAGCTCTGGTTACAGAGAAAATGCAGGCCGAGACTTGTTGCAGACGTGACTTGACTCGTTCACTCAAGAATGTACAAGTTTGCACTGTTATGCTTTAATCTGGTTGGTTGAAAGGATTTAAGGAGGGGACAAGCAGATAAGCATTATCCTTCTATTTCGATAGGTCATGCTGCTTCTATGAAAGAAACACGAAAATCTGAAAATTTTATTAGAAAAGATAAATTAAAATAAATTGCAATTATCTTGGGTACGCAATCTGGTTACATCAAATACTGTTGCTTTTTATGTCTTTGGGACAGTCGTGACAGGTAAAGATATTACCATAAGCAAGAGTGGCCACTATGACAACAGTTTATACCAGGAAAAGACAATGTACAACATCAGCCTCTAGTAGAAAAAGAAAAGAGCATAATACCACCACCTCTCCACTTGAAACTTCGGCTCATGAAAAACTTTGTAAAGGCACTGGATCTCGAAGGTAAAGGTTTTAAATACTTTCGTGAAAAGTTTCCAAAATTTACACAAGGGAAACTGAAAGAAGGTATTTTTGTTGGACCTCAGATACGAGAAATAGTAGATGATGAAATCTTTGAAACCAAATTAACAGCGAAGGAAAAAACAGCTTGGCTCTCCACGGTACAAGTTTCCACGAATTTCTTGGGAAACAAGAAAGTTGACAACTACAAAACTTTAGTAACGGGTATGTTACAAGCATTGCACGCTGCTGGCTGTAATATGTCCCGTAAAGTGCACATTCTACATTCTCACTTGGATTTTTGTCCGGAAAATATGGGCGACGTTAGCCATGAACACGGTGAGCGCTTCCACCAAGACATCATGGGGATGGAAAAACGGTATCAGAGGAAATGGAATCCTGTTATGTCAGCAGATTACTGTTGGATGTTAAGAAGAGATGTTGTAGATATTGTTTATAAGAGACGGAGCAGTATTATTTCACATTTCTACTTATAATAATTTGAAATATACATTAAATTATGATCTAATCTAAAAAACCTCTTCATTGAAATATAAAAAAAATCAAGTTAACTTGACCTTCTACCTTTTATTAAAATAAATGTTTATATGTTTTCTATTGAAATTAGTATAAATTATTTTACGGAAAAATCAAAAGTTGAAATTTGTTGGCCACTGTAATCAAGCCAGGTAGGGACGGGCTCCCAAGAGAGTAAAGGGATGCGTTAAAGTCTTTGTATGCTCGCTCCCATGTGAATTACATTTTTTGTTCTTAGTACTTTGGTTATTTAAGTTGCAGGTGTCTGTATTAACAGTTATTAACGTTGAATGGTATCACATTTATTCTATTAAATTATTAAATTAGAACATTGTAAAACTCCTCCTCGGTCAAACAAACTCGAGGACGGTAGTGACATCAAAATATATGTCGTATATAAGTAAAACGGACATTTATATTTCTTAAACTGGGGTATAAATTGTACGCCATCATCGCGGAATTAATAGTAAATGGGTCAGGATATTTTTAGCTTCCAAAGGTTTCACTAATTATTAATTAATCACCACATCATCTAACTCCCAAAAGCGGATTAAAAGAAACTTTAGAATTACTATTTGTAATGGCAAAATATTTTACAGGGAAGAATAAAACTATTAGGAATAATAAATTGCGATTACAAAACATTGATGTTGATGCATCTCGAGTAATAATAACAATAAACGCAAGAAAACGATCTTAGAAATACACTAAATTAATTTTTGAATCTTATTTATCATTCGCATTTTAGTATTTCGCAAAAAAGTTAGTAACCACTCCGGATCAAGGAAGGCGAAAATACTTGAAATCTATAGCGCAATTACCTATTCTAAAAGGTCAGAACTCCATTGTTCCCTAAGCGGTTGACGCGATACAAAAAAGAATGAAAAAGAGGAATAATAAATGAATAACAAAAAAGAAATCAAATAGTTTTCGGCCACGTTGTATACCAAGTAGGGCTAGCGCAGATAGATCAGATGGATGTCATGGCGTCTCTTATGGCCGGATTAAGCTTAAGGAAGAAGGCGTGGTGTCTTTTAAGCCTTCTATCGCCATCACCTCTGGAGGGAACATAAAAGAATGCACAAAATGAAATAAGGAAAATGATAACTTATATCAATAAACAATAATACAATAACGATAAAAATAAAATGTAAAGTGTTTCTAAATTGGGATTCAACTTCCCAACTTCCCAACTTCAGTGTTACGTAGTTATATTAATTCTGAACAAGCAAGATAAATATTTCGGATTGATGTTTGACAATTAAAACGAGACAATTAGGTACGCATGCACTTGAGATAAACAGGATCGACCTTGATTTGACGGTTATATATCTCGTTAGTTACAACATGACAACAAAAGATAATTTTAAAGGTAACTTTTATGAAGGATCTTATAAAAGTTACTTTATATAAAAGTGTACATCTCATAAAAGTTATACTTATGTACATAGATATATAAAAGTGAAGAAGCGTAGGCTTGGTCGACTCGTGATGTCCAGCTACTTCGACAGTTAAGGCACGAAAAAAAAATACTGCGATATTTTCCCTTCAACTACAAATGGAAAGGGGCTGGAAGTCCCGAGTTGACATTTTACAAAATAAAAGAAAATTACTGAACAGAACTCAACGAAAGATGTTAAAAGTTTTCTAAAAATAGAAAGAAGTTACCCTAAGTGCACCCTAGAAGTTGCAACACACATTGTTACACACGCAGTTGAAAACTATTTTATTAAATTTGGGCATTGGTTTCCGTTGGTATATATTAAAAAAGTAAAGGCCGCTGTCTAGAGAAACATCGAATATTAAATAAAAAAGTCAGATTGATGATATGCATAATATATATTGTGTGTGTGCGTTAAATAAGTTAAAAAGGTAAAAAATTGAGTAGCAAATCGAACATTACACAGTTTAGATAAAAGAAGATTTATATAGATAAAAGTTCAACGTGATTCGACCAATTGAAGACACAGCTTATCAACTTATTCATTATTTAATTTCATAATTGCTGGCAAATGTAACGGTGGATTATTTATTAACAAATACATATATTAACAAATTTTGCAATAAGATTTTCAAAATTGTTGAAAACTGTAGTTTTCAATTAAAAACGCAATTCCTTTTTTGATTCTTAAAAATAAACTTAAATATTGCAACATCGAAGAATTAATGGAGAAGTGCAATAGATATTTAAGCACAATCACGAAATAGCAAACTACCATCGTAGTTATGCTCTGTTGGTGTGACCTAAGCGAAATTGCAGATGTCGAAACACACACAGAGTAGGCGGGAGATCACCGTTATTGAAACCGGTCAATATCCACACATTGTTTATTTAAGTAGTCGTAAATCCAATAGCAAATGTCAGTTTTATTCTCTGTTTCTTACAGATTAGATAATCGCAGAAAAGAAAAATACACAAGTTCGCAAAGTTAGCGGAATGTGTATTCAGAAGAAAACGTGAGGCAGTGCGCAAAACTTCAATATGTACATGCTTCGTTTTAATTTTAGAAAACTACGATTATTTTTTAAGAGAAACGTCAGCAGTATGAGCGTTATTGTTATGATTAAGTGGTGTGTATGTTAAAAGTTTGGTTAATGTAGCCTTTCTAGCGGAATTTCTATTACAAATTTAATTTCTATGCAATTTTTTTTAGAATATCTATAGATTGTTAGTACCGTACTTGTTTTTCAAGCTATTTCGTCAGTGTTACCAACTTTCTCGTCACATGGTTTATTCCAAATGGATTTGTTCTGACAGTTTGTGTAAGCATGAGTATTTGGATTCTTGGACACTCAAATCCTAATCGTGCCCAAATACAATTGTTATTCATAGATGTCGCCTTCAATAATACGTACATATAGAAGTACTTTTCTAATTCCAAATAAATGTATTTCTTTGAAATTCTGTATTGCTAGAAAACAAGAACTAACATATCTACATTATAGAGAGGTTTTTTGCAAGTAAACTGTTTGCTGAATTCAAATAGGATTTACTCACTTCAAAGGTAAAATCAGTGCTACTTTCAGATTAATGCATCTAAAACACCTAAAAACAAAACCCTATTTTACGTAGTAGTAATAACTTAAGCAAACTACGTAGCGCATTTGCCTGAACCACATTATTTCCAATGCAACTTTTGCAAAATACAAAATGTGCTCCTTTCTTCTCTAGAAATGTAAAAGTTCCATAATAGTTTGAAAATTACTCTTGTCAACACTATATTCACGTCCTACTTACTTAAATACTGTTCCCATTCGGTCAAATTTCTGAACCTCAACTTCCTGTAGTTTCTGCTCAAGGTAGTCGGCGGCGAAGGGTCGAAAGTGACGGTTTTCGGACTCGGTGTGCGCATGCGCATTTTCGTTGTCATCTTCGCACAAAGAAACGAAGAAATAAAAACGAAAATAAAACAAAATATCGGCGTCCGATAGGAACGAGCGCGTCAGAAAAAAAGAAAACACGGTTAGCTCCGTCGGTAGCGAAGATATCGACGCGGTTAACGCGGTATTCTGTTTCGAATTCTAACCCGCGTTATTCGAAGAGTAGCTAAACGAAAACCAAACGGCCCGTGTCCGATCGCAATTATTTAGGGTGGAGACGGTACGCAATCAACGGTTTAGAGGAGACAAAAAAAGAAAATAATGCTTGGATGAAAGGAGACGATAATTGAAGAGATCCCGCATCTATGACTAACTACACACGTTACGCCCGTATTTTGGCAAGCCTAGACACCACTAAAAATAGATGCCACTTGCTGAATCGCATCCATGATTCCACCTTAACCTTACGTAAAGTTTTATAATACTACATAATACCTAATACATGTGTGTATGTGCTCTATTAATAAGGACTGGTTTCCCACCAACGAGCGAAAAGCAAAAAAAAATATTGGAAATCAATAGTTCCTCTTTTCATTTCAAAATGCGCAATTATCTACAAGGTTGTGTAGAAACTGCCGGAAAAATATGGGCTTTGAGGACACGCACGTAGCACGCAAAATAGTATGGGAACTATTCGAACGTTTCACAGGTAACGACTCTCATTGTAATTAGAAATGAGAGATTTTATGGACAATAAAAACTGTAAGTACGCGTGTTGCATGTAAGTACGAAATTCAAGGTTAAAGGATTTTGTATAACAAAACATTGACATGGCATCATATAAAAGGAATCTTTACGAAAAGAATATTCATGAACATAATCTGTGTTTAATTTGATAATATTTAACAATTCAAAATGCGCATAACATTTGACATTTTTATTTAAAGAATCAGAGATGAGTAAAAAAATCATTACAAAAACTTGGTCCCGAAATATGAAAAAAAAAAGACTTTCGCCAATTGAAGACCACGTTGGTGTGTTAAGAAAATTAAACAGTCGGTATAAAATGTATACTAAATATTCTAACATTTAAAAAAATGTTAAAAGGAGAAATAATAGCATCATGTGCCTCAAAGCAACAAACAAGGTCAAAATGACTTAGTGAACATCTTCACACAATATTCAAATGGAATAGATATCACTAATGAACTGTATACAGATGGTCAGGAGCACCTAATTGATGTTGTTTCCACGGGAGGGGTAAAGACGTTGATGTAATGATGTTTTACTATTTGGCTCACTTCATGGGAGTATACTTGATTCTCCGAAAACAATCGATATGAACATTTTAAACTTACGCTAAAAAACTTATTAAATGTCTTTAAGTAACATTCGAATACGTATCGACAGGCTCTTCTGCATCCTCTGACATCTTCTTAAGATGCTTTATTTACCCAATTAGTTTCAAGTCAATCTACCAATAAGAACAGCATTGAATATTTTGGTGAAAATTCTGGTAAGGCGCTAGAACGTTGTATTGACATGGGACAAACAAGAAAACTATTACATATATCTAGTCTTAACGTTTAAAAATAGCGGATAAAAATCATTTTAGAAATAGAAATGAAAATAATACTCATTTTAAGGAAAATAAATGATGATAACCTTCTATGTATAAATCTAATAAATGCATATTTCTTACGCTAATGTTCTTTCTGCTAATATTTCTGGTTCTAGCTTCATGAAGATTTCATAGTTGAGCGTAAACTTTTACGACCGTAATCCATAGTAAAATTTCTTTCGGTGATGTTCACCAGCCTTTAGAAATCACGAAAAAATTGACAGCATGATCAAGTAAAGTAGTAATTACGCGACAACACCCCAAAGAAATTTCTAATATTCGTAAAGATTTGCTTATTTAAATTTTGAATGCGGTACATTTGTTTGTTTGTTTAGTAATATGCTTCATTATAATGTATAATGCTGGTAGTTTAATAAGAAAATGCTACACTTCTTTAGCTATAAAGAAGTTAAAATATCCCTTAAAAACTTTTCTTAACTACCTGGTTGTAAAATAGAAAGAGACCAATACTTTAATAACAATATAATAGGTACATATGTATGTGATTATTACAAAGTAAAGAATGTACTATATGTTTCTATCTACTTTGAATTGAAATAATTCCAAATAGGTATTGGGTCCTAGTAATAGTAAAATTTTTATGTGACCCCGTAAAACAAAACCTGTTGTAAGTGTCAAAATAAATCTTCTTTAAATCCTTTATTTTCAAAGTAAAACTGATCTTAAAATGAATTCAAACGAGTCAAAGTTTAGAATGTGGTAAAAACTGTTGGATTACGAAGATTTCGTAGGAGAATGGGTTTGCGAGTTGGCCCAGGTAAAATGGGGGTAGCAAGACCAAGGATTAATGAAGTCCACGTTTCAGAAGTTCTTCAGAAAAATGAAAACGTAGCCCAATCCATTAGAAATCAGTAGTGTTAATTCAATATCGAAACGATTACAAATCAGTTTTTAAAATTTAACGCGGAATTCTAAAAGTGTATCCTTATAACTGTAACAACTGCTTGATTTGAAGAAGAGTCAACAGAACATCCACAAACAATCATTCAGAAGGATTTCCATGATATGAAGGTCACTCTGATGTGGTTTTAATTCATTTGAAATATATTTTTTGAGTAAACACAGAACGACTGTATCGTAACTCTAACTGTAATGGTTACAGGTGATCGATATCTGCAAGTACCAAGAGATTAAGCAATTCCACAATTGTAAAACAAGGACGCAATAGAAAACAATTTATATGGAGGACTGCCGCATATTTACCCGTCAATTAGACTTGTTAACTGCTACTTTCCAAGATCGTATTATAAGTAGACATTTAAAAAAATTACAACGCGTTGGCTTTCACGGCCGGTAGAATAAGAATGGTTACACTAAGAAGAGCCACTAAGAAAACGATGCCTATAAAGTCGACTACAGAACCACAGGCAGGGATGGCGTATTTATCATATCTAGCAGGAGCCACTGAAAAAGTAGGACGAGTACTGAAGTAGACCGTCAATAGAGATTAACCATAGCAACAAGTGAAAGAGCCTACTACGCAGAACCGTCATGCTTAGTGGAACGGAAATTTCAAGGTCGAATACGCTAACCGCGTATATAAGAAGGTCGGACAACATAGAATTCGTTCAGTTATCCTGAAGAAATCATCGGCATACACGGCGAAACGTCGAGCGAAAATCTTTGATCCACGTCAAAACCCAGAGGAAGTTAATAGCAGTAATATTTGAAAAATTGACGGCCTTCGACATAGCCCGATCCGGACTTTCAGCTTTGGGATTAAAAAAGTAATGTTTAAAATGTGACCAGAAACGCCGAAAGAATTAAAATAGTATTAATTAACAGAATTAAAATCAGTATCATGTATCACATTACTACAATTCAACCAAAAATGTAATAATTTGAACGAAAGCTTGGTGCTTTTGTATCATCAAAATGGAAGACATATTGAATAATTGCACTCTACAGTGTTGAACTTGAAATTCTACAACTACAGTGTTGAAGAAATTCTATTATTCAATATAATTTTTTAAACATAGTTTTAGTACCCCTTGGTACAGAGTGCACCAATAACACTACAGTTACTTCTTCCAACTAACCTTATCGACGTAACAAGAAAATCTATACCGAAATACGTAATTTAGCAACAACGAAAATAACATCAACAATAGAAAAATATGTACGTAGAAAGTGAATCCGACAACAAGGCTATTAAAGAGCAGACAAAAAAGAATTGATCTTCTATGTTGTCAATTTCTGAATTATTTTAGAAAGAGAGAAAGATTGTCAATGCAGTTTGACTTTTGCCTAATAAATTAGAAGTCTTACGAAAAGAAGACTTTCTGATCTAATTAATTCCACTTAATTTTTATACGACTCCAACTACGAAGAACATATCCTCTTTGCACACCACTGTTATTCCTCCTTAACGCATTTTGCGACTGATAACACGCAAATGATCATAGGAAATAAATCCAAGTTGCATTTGGATATTTAACAACTCTCAGAAAATATTGACATAGTAACTTTCAATTAAAATCCATGATGTTCTATAGATTGCGTGGATGTTTCTATTACGTAATGACCAAAACTACAACACCTATATACCAACAACTAAACCACTAAAATGCAATACCGTTCATGAGATTAAAAATTTTACAATTACTCCTCAAAACCGCAAAGAATAAATACGTTTGATTTGACTTACACAAAACTTTCCGAAAACTAAACGATCTTCTATATGTTTCACACGTCGATCTATAACTGAAAAATACGCGGGCATATGTTTGTTTTCCTCAGGAATGAAGGACGACTCCCACAGAATTAACCAAATAATTACTATCGATTAGTTTGTCGTTCGACGGTAGAAAAAAGAGCCAATTACTACACTATAGGTATTATTAAATTCAAAGTGTGTGGTTCCCTCTTTACACCGGAATAGAGTAATGTTAAGACATTATCTCCGTATAATAGAGTGACGGAAATTACAGTATCAATGCGTGATTGAAGCTTACCTTTTAAGGCACAAAAAAAATAAAATTAAAGGAATACGTGGAGGCATTCATATATGGCTTTCCGGTAGTTTAGTGAGCGTCAAGAAAAACTAATCGCCTACACGAAAGATTGCGTAAGATTAAACGCTGCTAGATTTTAATTCGTTATTTGGCGTCCGTGAATATTTGAAATATGCGCAGGTGATACGATATTAGCATACGTACGTAAACAATTGAATGAAAGATAGAATAACTATGACTATGACATATGTAGTCGCAACAGTATAGATCTAAGGTTATCAAAAAAACATTTGGAAAAACAAATCAATCTCATTTGTTGGAAGTTTCCAGGAATTCCCACTGTACACGCTTTAATATATCGATCGATTCGGTTCATGTTTAAGTACAGAAACATTAATTTCCATCTGTTGAAAAATATTTTTTTGAGTTAATTATGTTTTGAGTCAACTTTACTCTCCCAAGCTAATTTAAATGATAAAACATTAAACATATTGTAGATGGTGTTGATTTTTCCTCATACGTATCGGAATCATCCACGCGCTTATGACCTGTTCCGAAGAATTTCGCGAGTAGAATGTTTTTATCATCCTCGTTATCGAAACAGTTCAATATTTATTAAGCTAAAGGAAGAAGATATTTGCTTCAAAACTATTATAGCGAAAACAATTTAATGTTATAAAGGTTACGCGTCCCCACGAAGCATCCCTTATTAGTATGGCATCTAATAACGAAACTTTGAAACCCTCATATCGTCCACAGTGACTGAGTAATAAAGTTTAAAAATTCGTTTATATGGCTTCAGAAATCGAATTCCTACTTGATCCATATGCTATAGTATTAAATAACACTAATTTGATAAATTTCAAATTTTCTATATACGAATGCTCTGGATATTTCTCAATCAATAGAAAAAATTTGCGACTTTTTTTCTTTAGGTCGTCGTCCTATAATTCGCTTGTGAAAATTTCAGACGTTATCCACACATTCTTATTTGCAACCTGACTAATAAGTACAGATCCGCAATTTTTAAACATCTAGGATTCAATTTACTAATAATTGGCAGTTTCCGTTTTTCTGTGCCAATCATATTTGAACGTACAAATGTAGTAATGCTTTCTTTACTTTGCTTGGACTGAACGAATTTTTCACGATGAAATTTTGTCAGGGTTCGTCTTAACCGTTCTATTATACACTTTTTGAAATCCATTTGTCCAAATTGTATTACATGTAAATTTATTATCAGTGCGTTGAACTAATTCTTTTGCTGTAATCACTAATTGGCATTACCTGACTTTTTTAGTAGCCAAACCTCTTTGCTAAAACGCCATCAACACTCTTTATAGTAGGTTTTCTGATTCTCTTAATTTTAGAAATACTAAATAAATCATCCGCATCATTTAATCTTTTTTCTTGTCTTTGATTGTAGCCGCAGTTGATTGATACGGTATGCTTCTGAGTTTAAAGAACTTTTCTTCAACTCAACAACAATTGACAATTTTCATTTTAAGGTAGACACAGTATGTACCAATTTTATAATTTTATATTAACAAAGTAACAATATCTAGATTTGTTGTGAAGGAAACAGTTATACTTTCAATTATTTCCTTGGATTTTTATTTCTAATATTAATTTTATCTTTTTACTTTTAATTACATATTATTAATTAAGTAGAATACTAACAGTATTCTTCGTCTGCGATGTTGCAGTGTCGTAGATAGTATTGTTTGTTTACCGAAAGGTTGTCTCATTACACTATTAATAAGTTACCAAAATGACTGCTTAGTTGACTTACAAATGTCTTCTTGTGATTGGTTTAAACTAATTAAACAATAATATAAATACATACAAACAGACATCAAGGGAGAAATGGATTGTAAGAAGTCAGAGAAACCGTAAATGAAGAACCTCATTATTGTAATCAAGTAAAGCATAAAATATCAAGAGTCTAAAATCAGGTTGTTGAATTTCTTTTAGTCCCTCGACAAATTCAAATCCACGATAGTGAGAACAAACGAATAAATTAAAAGAACAAGTCACACTGCACAATAAAAAAAAAGTGCACCATACTAAACAAACGAAATACATTTTTTAACGAGAAAATAATCAGCAAATCAGAAGCATCTGTCCGACACAAGTGCTATCCAGTAAATTAATGCATGTAATCAGATTCAATCCGACTCGAATAACTGCTGTCGTTTTTTCCCTTACTGTTAGTTACATCTTCCAAATGTTTCTCTATAAGGAAATTATTTTTATTTTTTTTGCATCCTTTGGCCTTTCAACTACATATATACAGTCGCAGATTTAAACGCAATTAAATCTAGAAATTAAATTTAGAAAAATAGATAGTAAAAAAATATATAATTTCATTATAGAGACACATACTTAAGAGAGAAAATAGCAAATGTTTGAAAAAGGAACAAAACAAATTCCAAAACTTAACAACGTGAAATAGCAGTTTTAGTAATAAGAAAAAACCGTCACAGCCAAATAAAAAAATGTCAATAGTCAGACAGTAAATCGGTTAAAGAGAAAAGAATAAGTAGCAATATAATGTTATTAAAAATGACAAACACCAGCTCCAATATGGAGTGCTGCGGTACATCGCATACAACACCGGTTATGTTTGTCTCCCCCTTACCACGACTAAATATCATGAAAAGGCCAAGTACTTGGGTTCAGCAAATAGAAACACAGAACAGTGTTTATTGAGAATACCCATCATAAACTAAAATGGGAGCAATAAAATCTACTTGCGAATACGGTTACGAGTGGGAGAAAGTACAGATATATCATCTCAGGAGAAGACAAAACACAAAAATATCACTATACATACGTATGTACAACGCTTCCTCGCGTGTGCTGTCCCTGAATATATCCACAAAATTTGTTTAATAAGTTATCGTAACCATTCAAATCAAAGCCTTGGATAGATAATTAATACAGGCAACTAGCATTTGATTGTTAATGTTCTTAAGTTAATGCATTGTTTTATAACTAAATAATTACGAAGTAGGTCAATTATTTAACCCAGAAGTATAGAGTTATACGCGGTTCACGTTAAGAAGACGTGCACGGCATCAATAGAACATTCAGCATAACAAATAGCACTTCACTAAAATTACCATTTTTGTAAGGTATTTTTTGACACTTTTTCTGCCGTACCGTACTTCACAGCGCTCATTCGCCGTACTTCACAGCACTGAAAATCACTAAAGCAACAATGCCAAATTTTCAGTTGTCATTTTGCGTGCTCTGTCGTTTTATGATCGTTTTGTTTGTTATTTATATTCTTGGTGTTTATTTATTAGTTATCGTTAATTATCGACAGCTGACAAGTAAGATTAGGCACAAACAAATCTGTTATATAACCTATATTTACATTGTTTAATATTATGACAGCTGCCAATACTGAAAACTGACAACATAGTGGGAATATCATCTATAACGTGATAATTGATAATTTTTTTTATCAATTTCACCAATGGCGTTAGAAAATTACGTTTGAGACAAACGTAACATTGTTAGTGTGACTTGTTCAACAAAAAGGAAATAACGAATATCAATAAAACATTGTGTCAGAAACGGTGTTAGAACTAAAAAAAAATAAATAAAAACCAGGAAACCAAATTGTCAAGCAAGAAGAACTTCAATTATCTTGAAAATTAGTAGAAGACAGCAAGCGCATCAATTTTATTACTGCAAATTGTTTTTAGATTCCTATTACTTCCGATTATACGTACTTTAATATTTTTAATGAATGGCCTACTCTTCCGGTTTTCTTAGATTGCACGGACTGCTATGGAGTGATCAGTATTGAGGTTTTCTACCAATAACATCAATAGGTTCTTTTAATGTGTTGTTAGACTTCCGCGGTAGTTGCTTTCCTTTAACGAATTTGGGTTTCCGAGTTGAAACCGCGTCATAATTGCATGAGAATGCCGCCCTTTCGCTCTCAATTCCCTGGGCTGTTGCATAATGCGTAGCAAATTTTTTAAGAGGTTATTTTGATTTTTGTTTCTTTTTCTTATGATAGAAACTTAATATTTTCCACTAATTATACAACATCATATGCGAAATGTTGACCACTTAAGATCAGATTTATGAACATTCAATTCAAGGAAATCATTTCTTTTTGTTAACGAAACGCACATGTATGAGTACACTAGCGTGAGTAAAAGCAGAATTACCATCGATACATATTGAGGGCGTCTTCGTGAGTGTTCAGTTGAAAATATCAAAGTTGGTAAAGATTTTCGGTGTAGCCGGTATTCTTCATAAAAAAGTTTCTGGTAAAAATTGCTAAGTTGTAAATGGTAACAGATCTCATTTATGAGAGGAAGCCATATCGAATTTTGGGGAAAACAAATAGAAATCGCTGCGCTGTTTAAAATAGAAAAAATAATAAAAAAATAATTGTAAAAAATTGAAAATCAAGAAACGTTTTCCGCAACTGCACAACTGTACAAACGATTTTTGCTAAAACTGTAACATATGCAATTCCAATACTGCGTTGTAAAGCTGGTTGTCTATTTCTTAATTAAATGATGCTATTACAAGTGTTGTACCAGTTTATTTATTGATTCATAAAGTATATGTGTATACAAAACACAACTAACATATGCCGAGTAGTAATAATAAACAATCTCCAAGGATTGTTATACGTTCTAACGAAAATATTTTTTAATCAATTTAATTACAAATAATTAAATGCCATTTTAGCTTCAAGTAAGTTACAAAACCAGCGCAACTTTTGAGGGAAAGAAGTTGGATAACAAATTAATTTTTCTTGTCATTAGGTTCATTACTATGATTTTCATCTTCGACAGTCTGTAGATAATCAAACACCGGCTCGTCGCAGTTAAATTTATTCCGAAGACATTTTATAACCTCCTCCTGAATCGTGTCAACGTCTTCTTGGGGAGTATAGTCATCTTCGGTTGACCTGGAAACAGTAATGAGAACGGGTGGGTAAGTTAAAATATCTAAATATTTCCTAAAACTATCGAACATTTCTTCTAGTTCTTCCTCAGCAGAGACGTGATGGGGCAATTCAGTTTCATCATAGGTACATCCCGCATCATGTACCAGTTCGTAATCGATTTCTTCATCTGAATAACATTCCAAGAGTTTGTTCTGGAGAACCTGAATCTTCTTGTGATTTTCACTCGGAACTTCTGTTTGGGGCAATTTACGAAATTCTTGTAAATGCTTCAGCAAACCTTCTAACTCCTTAAGCTGTTTTTCTCTTTCTGATATTGCCAGCATTACTTCATCAATATTTTGCGATTTCGGGAATTCGAAATTGTAAATTTTCTTTAATTCCTCATACATGTTAGCTTTCCCGTACATCGTCTTAAAGGGGTTGCTGGTACTAAAAAAATCTAAATCGATATCCAGGATATACACGTCATTTTGAAGGTCCGTTTTTGTAAGCTTAAAGATATTGTCGAAATCATCTTCTTTTCCAAGTGTTAAAACTCGTAAAGGGACGTCTTTAACGTCAGATAAATCTTCGGCACGACTAACGATGCATTCGGTAACAAAATAATTTTGAAGGGAATTTATTCTTATAAAGCCGGAAGAGTTATTCTTCCCAATGAGAAAATTATAGCTTCCATCGTCCATCTGATGCGCCCACGGCGGTTTTATCCAAGTAATATGTTTAAAATGTCCGGCATACACAGCCGGCATCATCCAATTTTCTATACTAACCGCTTCAAACAACTTCTCTTTATCGTAGACAAATTCCGCTGGCATATCTTTAGGTATTAACATGTCTGGGTGAGAATCGAAGTGTACAAATTTTATTCCTTCTAGAGGTAAATGTCTAGACCCAATAGCACGATAGATGTATGGCAAAACTTCATGGTGGTATTCTACAGTGTATATTGGGATTTTTTCGTATCTTCTCAGCTTCTTTGGATCACCTGTTGACACGAAAGAATCCTGTTTTTGAAGAAATATGAATCAATGACAAACTACACACAACAAACTATACGCAATATATGCAACAATATCTCACGAGATAGCATTAAATTATCATGTTAAAAGAAGTATCCTTCAAAATTAGAGCCCAGCCTTCTAAATATGTAAAACTGCATTTATAAGGTAAAAATTAAAATTAACAAAAGCATTAAACATCATAAAGCATCTTTCAAAATTTTCCGTATACAGGGTTACCTGTAAATAGCACGTAAGCTACCGAAATCTGAAGACTACCTATCAATGTGTTACTGAAAATTTAAAAAGAAATTTATTTGTAACATATACATTTTTTTCAAATTTTAGGGCCCAAAATGCAGGTAAAGCCGGTCCATATCTTTGTTTCTCCTATATTATACAAATACCGCTGATGAATCAAAGTTAACCCAGATGCAAATAAAAATCGATAAAGCATTGTAGATGCTATGAATAGTGAATAGTCTATTGAAATGCATTAGTCTGTCGTACAGCTGATGTCGAAGTGTTTATGTGTTTACATTGAATATGCCGATAACCATATGATTTGCGTTCTTAATGTTTAAAGTTAATGCATCCGAAATGTCGGGTTTTGAGTTATTTGTAGTTATACATTCTTTTTCTTTTTATGAAATTTGTGGTGGTCCTAACAAGGACCGATCTAGGCGAAACAGGACAAAATTATTTGTTAATGTAAAAAATGTTCGAAATGTCCACCGTGAGCTCTAATACAGGCATCAATTCGGCGACGAAAGTTATTATGCACACGAGTAAAATTTACCATGTCTTCGCGAATGCGTTGAGCTGCATTCATAGAAGGCAAGACGGCGAGGATAATCTAATTCCGTTAATCTTTGCACGCGCTGGATGTGATACGGATGAAGTAGATTATTTTTCAAAATTCGATGCACCGTCGTTTGGGACACATTTACTTGCTGGGCTAAAGTTGTAGTACTTATGCCTGGTTCCGCCTCAACGATGTTTAAAATATGCTCTTCTGCTTGCTGAACTCTACGTGATATATGACGGCCACGACCTTCGAAACGTGGAATTACTGATCCTGTTTCTCGAAGTCGATACACGGTTCTCACAATTGTCTCAGATGATGGATGCCGCCGATTGGGAAACCGTTCCGCGTACAAATTTTCTGCCGCAAGACTATTTTGTCCTATTTCGCCATAAATCAAAATCATATCGGTGTATTCGATATTCGTATAGGATGCCATTGCAATTGCGTGTAATGACGGTGAATGCTATGTGCATACTAAATGGATATCCGAGCGCTGCTTCAGCGACTGCCGGTGATTCCCATATGTTAACTAAGACAGAGTCGGACTCGAATAAAGAAAAATCATTTTCTCGTTACTACGTGCACATAGAACCATAATATTTTGTATTTAGGCATTACTCATGCGTTTCTTTTACCTACTTTTTTTTTTCGTACTATATCCGAATAAGACTGTATACAGAGTGATCCATTAGTAGTAAGTTATTTTAAAAATGGAAAGTCCTGTACATTATTACGTTTTTAGTTTCTTCATCAAAAAATAACCAATGTACTATAAGTTCGTACGTACAATTTTAACAGATTTCGAGATAGTTATGATTTCTTCTCAAAAGCCAAATCCAGCCATAGTTAAATGCAAAATTCACCTTTAACTGTAAAAACTTATGCTACATCTTTGAAAATTAGGCATACGCATTGTTATACAAGAACGTTAGAGGAACCAGAAACATTATAAAATGCTACCTAAATAGTTATGTTTCTGGTGTTTGAATTTGCTATAATTTGGCTTCCAATACTGAACATCGTATCTATTGTCACTAAAAAGTTTGAAAAGACGCATTTCTAATGAAAGAAATTGTTCCTTTCGACTACTCCTTTAACTGAAAGTACAATTGCTTTCTTTAAATATACCATTAATTCAAAAAATCCACAGATTTAAAACAAATCTCATAATTTCTTTAAACGAAAGTTTTTTTTTCCCAATTAATGGAACATTTACTTCTACTGAAAAAAATAGTTTTTTTATGGAATAATACTTTTTGCTAGATTAGATAGATAGAAAAAATGTTTTTTTAATCTAAAGAACACGTGTTGTGTTTGTGTACGTAACGTTTCTAAAATTAGAATGTTTTCTATTTTCGGCATGTAAAACGCCATTGTTGTCGGAGCTACTCTTGATACAATTAGATATTTTTATGGCTATAAATGCGTATTTTAAGGCTTTACATTTGTTGTAAAACCTTAAAATTGAATTATAGAATTCCCAATTCAATTATAAAATCGCTGACAAGTAAAACACCTTTATTAAACAACAACCAAAGATTTGAATTTGATAACAGAAAAATACGCATTAGTTGGACACGCATACTTTGCAGCGTTTCGCTCTTTAGACATGATATGGCGAACGAATTATCACAAGTTATCGCAAAAATATGGAAACAGTCAATTGTCCAATAAGTGGATTGAATTATCATAATCCTAGGTAAGCAATTCTTGTATATAAGTTTGGTTACGTCTTGTTGTTAATTGAAAGATAATTTGTAAAAGTACGTACAATCTATTGTTCTCATAATGTCATTTTAATTATACTAAGACACCTTTAAAATATGAACCTAAAAATATGAACGATAGTTGTAGGTCAAATTTTAATTTTGCGTTTATTGAAAGAATAGGCCGTCCTTGACCAACCGTTCGGTCATCCTCTATATATGTTAGAATTTTTTATTGAATTGAATGTGCCTCAGAAAATCAAATAGATGAACTGCTATTGGAGAAATTGAATGATTTTACTTGACCATATTGAAAACTACGTCGGAGTAAAATACAAAGAAACCTTTCAGTCAATGCATGCTTAATTTTTGATGAAAATGTAAAAAGACGTACTGCTTTAATGAATTCGAAAAAAAAATCGTTTCGTTGTCAAACAAGGAATTAGCGATAGGAATTAGTTATTCCACAGAAGATGCTCAAAATATTTACTTCTTGGCAGTAGCGAAGACGTTACGTTAGAAGACGTTAGAAATGCCTGCAACTTTCTCTCTTACTCGTTGGTTTCGATTTTCAATGTTGTCTGGTCTTTTCACTTTTAATTGGAATTCGTCGTTAGTAAGCTGTTCTCTATGGCGAGAAATGATTTATACTTGAAAAAGTTCTAAGTATTTTTCTGATGCTAAATTACCCTGAATAACATAGCTAATGCTTGTGTATTTTGTTAAGGTTCTGTGTGTGAACTGCTTCCATCAGACTTATGTTATAAATCCAATATCTACAATTATGACGATTAACTCCCCAATTAAAAGACAAAACGTTGATTCATATGAAAACGGCATATGGTTAACAATATCTTCGTTTTGCTTGTTTACCGTTGTTTCATAACTCGCGTTGATGTCTTCAGATTTTCTACTAAATTTAAGCGTTGAGTGAAGGACATATAAAGAGACGCAACCAAATGGAAAAATTGAGAATATATGCGCCTCTCTATTTTTTTCTTAGAATAGAAATACTTCTTCCTAGCACTTTCATTTATAACGTCCTTTGCCCACTATGATATTAAAAACCTTTAAAAAATATCCAGGTTTTGTTTCTTTTTTTGTCAAAATGGCGATTACAAATTCAAACAGCGACATCATAAAATTTGGAAGATAATTTAAATACAATTTTAAAACTATTAACAAAATCACTATTTCATTTCTTTTGAAAGATATAGTTACTATGATTTGCATTGCTTTGTTGCTCTTGTGTTCTAACAAAACCCAAAATCATCAAGCTTCACCACGGAGTACTCCAAATTCATCGCCAAGAAGTACAAGGCCTCCACCAATTCCTCCCAGTACCACACCACCTTCCAATCAAGGCTGCCCTCGTAGTACCCCTCAAACGCCGCTTGAAATGCCATTTAGCACTCTCTAACAAGTGCGTGCGCCGCTACCCCTTAATCAAAGTGAAATGAACTGTTATATTCAACACAACAATCAGTAACGTAAAATGTCATAAATACTGGTGGAAATCCACAACCTGAACGAAACGATAGAACCACGCATAATAATGATCCTACGATCAGCGCTAGTGGCATTGGGCATTAAGCGTTAACGTAAGTTAGTTATTGCAAATTTTAATCGCCGTATGTAATACACATTTCTTGAAATATCCTGAAAAGTGCCAATTTCGGATGCGATATTTTTCTTGTATTTTATTAAAAGAAATTCGATAAGACAGGAAAAAATAGATGTTTTTAAAAACGAAGTTTTTATACTTTTACATTTCAAAGTTTACTTAATAATTGTTGGATATCCTGTATAATGTTTTCGAATAATATAATACTACCAGTGGCAGTGGGTGAACAGACCGTATACAGTAATTCGATTCGCTCGTGTATTACGGTTGCATAGTACAACGTGCACAGTATGCAATGTTAGCGTCCTTTCATTTACATCATCACCCACCGCCGTTGAATACTACCCTGTAATGTCAACAGTTCTCCAAAATGTTTTGCTTTCCGAATTACACCCTTATGTCTATAAAGGTTCATATCCACATGTCCATCTGTTAAAACTTTTCAAAAAATGTAAATATTTGAAACATGTTAAGAAATAGCAACATAGTTGTATGAAACAAATCCTAAAATTGAAATACGAATTCAAAAATGTAATAATATATAGATGTTCCATTTACAATTGACAAATTAACAGCTACTTCCGGTATAACCGGAAATGTAAAATTATTAACAACATTTTTTTGGTTCGAATACAAATTATTTCATATTGCAAAGTTATTCAATGTATCGTATACCATTGCATATATCGACCGCTGCAGTTCCCAGTGAGGCAGCTGTATATATAATATTTGGGTATTAATGAGCCTCATTAATAATGAGAGACATTAAAAGATTGCCCGTTAATAATTTACGCTTATTATTTATTAGAATGTCAGTTGGCTTAAAATGTTTCTCGCAAATTAACTTGTGTCTTAACTTATCGATGTCCATCATTATAATGTTAGTATTGCCGGAATTTCGCATCCACTGTTTCACTCTATTCTTATCTTTCACAGGAAATTTGAAAAAACTTATGTTCTTATCTTTTTTATTATTTTTGAAGCAATTTCCATAAACGCACATATGATTCGCGGTAGTCATTTATTTGGAATTGCTGCATTAAACCCGATCGATACTCCACTACGGTAGCTAAAGAAAGACTGAACGAGCTCGGTTTTATGGGATTCGAGAATCTCGGTTTCCATTCGACTTCATACGCCATCTACATGTCGTGCGCTGTTTTGGTTCCGCTTATACTTATATAGTAGTGTCTCTTTACTCAATGATCTAAGATTATATTCAAACAGCTTTTTGGTCTTCTCGATTTTGGTCTTGGTCTTCGTTTAAACAATACAACCGTCGACTTTGACGTTGGTTCTCTTTAAGCATATATTCGTTTTCTCTTTAGAAAATAATAAAGAGAAATACTCTGTAATATTGATATTATCAGAATATTAACTTCCTACTATTTATAATATAAGCCCAATTCCAGAAGGCTGGACATATTTGTGCAGTAAATTTAATAAATAATAAACCCTTGGATATAATTCAATATCGAACTGTATTGCATTATTTTTGTTACGTATTTGTGACATAACGTACACACCATTTTTGTTTTCTGGCTCAAGGTTAGCTATAGCAGTTTATATCATTATCTAGAAGTATCAATCCGACAGAAAAACGTTAATGCACAGATGAGAAGCAATATCGCAGTACTATCGGATTATTTGGATTTCCACCACAAGTTGTCTTTATCAATAGAAATAGGTCACTAAAAATTATTCCTTCATAAAGATTAATATTTTATTACAGCACATTTCGCTTCAATAACAGCATGTATAACCTTTTTCGCACAGGAATTATAGATTATACGTTTCTTGTTCATGATTTACAAAATACGTTGTTTATACATTAAATCACTTTAATGGATTTAAGCATACATAAATACCACCATTCACTTCCTTAAAAATTTAATCTTAATGTAACTATTAAACGCATTTTGACCTGCTGTACCCGAAAGAACAAACAACAAACAAAATAATAGGACTAATAAGCTATAATTCCTAGTTTCAATAAACTGAAATAAACAATTTTACAGCTACTAGAATTAACGATACAGCAACGAACCCTTAGAAATTAGTAAAAACCACAACCACTCCGAATAATGGTTCTCCCTCGTATAAACAAGCGTGTGGCGGTCTTGCAGTGAAATGTTTAACCTAGGCGAATTGCACTTAATACAAAGATTTCCATTGACCCAATGTTTCACGTGGTCATTTTGTTCGCCCAATCAGATGTTTAATAGTACTACTAAATTGTTTCGAGCAATAGTTTTTGTTTTTATCGATAACGTACCCCAGTGTTATTACCACTGGTTTAACGTTTAACCGTTGGTCATTTTATTAGTATTTTAGTTTTTTCTTTTTCAGTTTACTTATGTAAAAGTGATTTTTTGGTATTTATAATTTTTTTGTTATTTTGTATTGTTATAGACCGTTTCATCAACATCGCGGCTATTGTATATGTACTTTACATTTTACAAAATGTTATATATGGTATATACACATATATTCAAATTTACATTATCATTTACACTGTTTCTAATGGATGTTTCTGCCTAATTTCATCTTTGTTTGGAAGTTTCTTTCTTACGACATGCAGAGAAATTCGATCGGTTAGTAAAAAACATGAAAAGGTTAGAGAAACAAACGAAACTAGTAACAAAATGCAGTACAATTACAAGTAAAAAAGCCAAAAATAAATAAAGTTATTCTGGCCTAATATAACATACTGAACATTATATTTTTTGTCATTACGTCATCACATACGACCTACTATACGCAATCCTGATGGCACTGCAAAATAATTTTCCTTCCTCGTTACATTAAGCACAAAACTTTCATCCCAGCAAAGGAGAAACATCACAGAACTACGCCCTTGTTTCACTGTTGGCACAATGTAATCGAGAATCATTTTTTCGGTTTTAGATCTTCGGGCATAAACTCGTTGATTTTGCCTAAAAACCTCAAACTTTGACTCGTCACTCCAAAGCACTTGTTTCCAATCCAACGACCAATCTAGATGAGAACGGGCCCACTGTAGCCGTTTTGCTCTGTTGCCTCGACGTCATAAGGGTTTTCGAATAGCAATGTGCCCTTGTTTTACCGTACTCATTGAAGCTTGTTCATTGCCGCGATCGACTACGGCTGCTATTTGTGGCGCTGTTAATTTTCTATTGCGTTTGCTTAATAATACAATTCTCAAACCTTCAGCTTTTATTGTTTTCGTAGATACTCCAGGACGAACACGATTGACTATAGTTCCAGTTGTCCGATATCGCTTTATGATGTCATCTACTGTTGAACTTTTCACATTTATTTTTTCAGCAATTTGCTGCCCCGAATATCCTTCTTCAAACAGCGTAATAATGCGTGAACGTTTTTCTACATTGATACGCTTGCCACGTGCCATTTTTAAGTAAAAAAACAGTAAAATTAAATAAATTTATACCTTTACGCTAGTGATAAATAAATAAAATAGTGATAAATAAATAAAATAGTGATAAATAAAAATAAAATCATCCTAAAACAATACTAAGGGAAATTGATTAGTGTTGTTTTTATTAAATTTTTTTATATTTATTAAAATTCTCAGTAAAATTTAACGTACAATTGCTTGTAGTGTAAAACGTCATAAAAAGAGAGAATCTCTGCTACAATTGCGTTTTTGTATCGCTTGCATAATGCTACATTTACATACCACATTTCATTGTTGAAACTAAAGGTACGTTTGAACCGTGTCATGTCGTTGTTAAAATAAACACTCGACGTTTCGCCCATAATCGTATAGGGCTTCATCAAGAGAGTGACAGGCCTTCTCTACCGTGCTAGCTCTCAACAACTAGCACGGTAAATCAACGTGTAAACTACGCCAGAGGCGAAACTAACTGAGCGGAAAGCAGTTGATCACGGTAACTCAGAATATGAACTATGCTAGAGGCGAAAATCAACTGCGATGAGACGCGGGACGTAGCACGCTTTTATGCCGGTGATGGGGAGTACCTGTCGCTGATTGCTCGGGTGTGACGGTCACGATTGTTGGAGACAAGTTCCACGAAGTGAGCAGAGTTGAGTACATGGAAAGTTATGTTTCCCGTGTAATTTTTGGAGGATCATGGCCAGATGTTTGGATAAGTGGTTAGTCGGGCAATATATGGCGCTAACAATGGGTCGACGAAGTATGCCTTGTTTGTGAATCTTGTGAAGACCGTACAACCGTGATGGATTCACCTGGATTAAACGTTTTTGAAGAAAGGGGAATTAGAACCCTCATCAAAACATCAGACATTCTTCCTGAAGCTCGAAAACGGTTATTCCCAGGTGCATCCAAATCACCACGGTTGTATGGTCTTCTCAAGATTCACAAACAGAGCATATCTCTTAGACCCACTGTTAACACCGTAGACTCCCACCCTACCAGTTATCCAAATATCTGTTTAAGATGTACCCAACTCTGTTCACTTCGTGGAATTTACCTCAAACATTCATCATTATTCGGTCACCGGTTGATGATGAGAACCATTTGTGTCCTCGAAACGGCCGTCCCGGCCTAATTATTTACACGTTTACACGTTGAGTTACCGTGCTAACTGTTGCCAATCACTTTCCTGAAGAAACCCCATACGATTGTGAACAAAACGTCTAGGTTCAAACCCGGAACACCTTTAGTTTCAACAGACTCTGGCCGTGGAAGCTTACGTTTTTATTTTTTCACATTTCATTATTCACAACTTTAACATGTGCAATAATAATATCTAAATCCAATAATCGGCAGTAATTAATAATTTAAGAATTCATACTTTTGCACGTTTGTTTTTTAATTTTGGCAAATATTTTTAGATTTTGTAGTGGTTTGTATAATTCTTTAGCACTTTAATTACATTTACAGTTTCATAATAAATGCCGCAAAATCCCCATTGGATGGCAAATTGTTTTTTGTATACTTATGGGTTAATTATTAAAAGGCCGATTTCATAAAAAAAACAATGGAAAGCTACTCGCGTGATACCTCTTAATAGAGTTAAAATTAAAATAATTGAATTTACGTCAGTTTACAAGCAACCCAAACAAACCGAAAACGTTAATTATTTCACATACACCGAATACTAATTCAGTAATATGAATTTAGTAATCTTATTGTTTTATTAAATAACATTTAGTAATCTATAATAAAATAAAATGAACGCCTTTATGTACTAAAACTAACCGAAACGATACGCTGGTAAATTAGGAGGAAAACACCATGTTCGTTAACAAAATCGACCTTTGTATGTTTCGCGTCAACATATAGCAATTATTTAGAATATTCTATAACGTTCAGATTGTTACCCGTAGTAATTCAGAGGTGACAATGTAAGATTCCTACACATAGTATCTTTCAATATATTAAGAATACAGATGTTTTTATATCATCATTACACATGATTTACAGATGTTGTCGAGAAAAAGTGAAGGTACATCTAGGTATAGTTTAAACGCGATTAATACAAAGTCCGACTGGAAAACTACATATTCTCTGGAGAAAAAACATTGTTTTATAAATTTTCCATTTATTTCCGCTTTGAGGTCGATACACCTCAACCACGATATTCTACCAAACCCGAGCGAAACGATGTATTTGTTTACAAAATTGACCTCAGGGTATAATGATTTTAGTAACTCAGAGGTGACAATACAAGGTTCCTATATATTCTACCAAATCTGTCTGGTAATGTATCTGCATTGTTTCGTAAATTTCTTAATGCCCTAAAAAAAATTGATGAAAATTTCTTCCCAAACAGCCATTCTTTTATGTTTGGAAAGAGAAACAATTCGCAGAGAACCAAATCCAGAGAATAAAGCGAATGTAGCACCAGTTCGTAGTGCAACTCGACAAATTTCAATGCTACAACAACAGACAAGTGGGCTTTACATTACCGTGGTGGAAGAGCACTTCTGTCCTCCGTTAAATCAACTCTAATTTAATCAACTCTTCATGAAATCTTGCCAATAATGAAATGAAGCATAACAGGTACTGGTGATCGTATTTTCCTTTAGCAAACGATGAATCTCAAAAAACAGTGACCATGATTTTTCCGACAAAGTATCGTTTTCGCGTTTTTCGGAATAAGCTTTTTCAAGTTACATATAGCCGTATGAACTCTTTTCGAATGCGACGGTTTTGTTCCACGTTGAGCAAATGCAGGACTTATCGCTCTGACCGCCTTCTACTGCATAAATGTTCCATCTACTGAAAAGCATCTAAGTCTCGAATATGCAATAAACAAATGTTAAATGTTGTCAATAAAATAGATTATTCGGCTATTTAACCAAAGAAAAAAGTACTCACCATTCATGTTTTCTAGTGTAATATCAAGGTACAGTGTAAGTTTCTTTTAGCTCACAACTTGTATACACTGATAAAGTTATATAATAAAAAATTGAAAACAATAATAAAATAACTTCCTTGAGGGATTAGTCTATCGAACACTCTTCTTCCGTACACGTAGACGCAAAAACTGCGCCCGAATTACTACTAGAACCGACAAGATCCTATGAGGAAAACGGATACGAAGACCTTGACTTACAAAACCTGCGTTTCCTGTTGATGAGACATTAATATTTCGTTCGTGCAACGTATGTGATCTGTGTAAATAAAATTTTATCGCTGTTATTTTACAGTGATAAAACTGAGGAAAAGTAAAATTTAAGGTTAATCTAGGCGCAGTTATTACATTTCACAAGCATAAGGTGTCTCTGAACATCACTGTCGCAAGTTCCTATGTTAATGAAAGTGCCTAAACAGATGCGTAAAATGCATCAAAAGGTGCCACGCTCTAAGGTTCGTATAGTGTCATTGATGGTGAATTTTTAAATTTAAAATGATCAACAAAACAGGGTTTCTGATAATCGCATTCTGAAAATAATGTAAAATTAAAGTAACCTTATCAAATAGTTTAAAGTTTCAAGGAAGACATCAATAGATGAAAAGACTTTACGGTAACAAATTGAGCGTAGAATCTTTAATCATAACAAAAAGTGTATGGCAAAAGTATCAGTAACTAAGTAAGTACACAACTTTAATTGATAATCTGGGAGAGCTGTTTCGAAGACCGGTCATCGATAAGGATCGTCGCTTCCTCGGAATAGCTGTCTCGGATAAATCAATTAAACTTGCTGCAAAACTCAGAATTTTTGTTGAGGGCTTTTTACACTGGAAGAATAACATATTTTTAAAAAACCAAAATAATTTTTGGAATATTCGCAAAATAGTATTTGTCTTTTCATTGCTTATATACAATGACTGTTATATTACAGCAATTTAAATAAAAATAAAGCTAAAGAAGGTTATAGCTATTTATAACAAAAAAAACACACATTCAAAAATGTTGAAAAAACGCATGGTGCATTTTTAGCGAATAAAGAACCATCTGCAAAAATTCAAAAGATATTTATGTTCGTTTTGTTGTAGTTGTAGTAGAAATTTTCAGGTTTTTGTATTGCTTGATTAACGGTCGGCCTTCAGTTGGTACATTGTATGGTCGGTGTAATATCCCTGAAGATTAGCTAGGGTCGGTAGAGTCTCAGTGAGATATACAAGACCAAAGGTACTTTTCTAACTGATTAGCTTTAGGTCAGCAATATCGGTTAAGCCATGGTCGACAATCGGGAAACACATAAGCAAATTGATTTGATTTGATTGAAGATTAGCTGCAACTAGCGTAAACATCTGTCATGATCGAAAACAACAGTGAACAAATTTTCAGAGAAGTGTTCGTTAAAGATCGTGGCGGTGGTGGTGCACGCCAAAGCAGATAATTCGCACAAAGATCAGGTAAGTATTCGAATACGTTGTGAGTTAATGTTCTGACAAAAGTGCAAAAATATCACACTTTCACGCAATGTCAACATATTTGCCACGTCGAACCAAGCTATCCGTGATCGGGAACCATTATCACGCTAACCGTCTGTGCTACTAGAACATGTGTAATTAATATTCGTGACTTTTTCAAAATGTTCAAATGTGAGGTTTTAAAGCTGTAAGTAAAGTGAAACATTTCCGCTTGCCTTCCAGTGGTGTTTAATCGCGAAAGGTTAGGAGCATACAGAGCTGCTTCGTTACATGTCGGCACTTTCCGGGTTTATTTGCTGTGCGCTATGTGTAATACATATCGCAGTGCGAAGTTGATAAGTATCGAAATTAGCATTAAAAATGTTGAAAATGCGCAGAAATGCTTCAGCTTGTCTATTTGTTAATAAGGTAAACACGTATTTATGGAAATTTTCAGACTTAATATATAATGGTAAAGAATTCAGGTGTTTAGCCAAGTTTATTATGTTGCAGACCAAATATGCGCAGGAACCATGTAAGTAGCACAACACACAAATTAAACAAAAAAAAATAAAACGGAAGGAGACCGTAAAAAGAATTTCTATGCGATTTAACGATGATGATAACTGTGTGCAGTATACCGTTTACGAAAATCTAACAATGTTTAGTCAGTCTTGGAAGCAATACAATCCAACCACCAAGTCCGCATACAAACTACAAACTTAAATAAATCCGTGATATCGATTGCATCACGAACAATGATTTTGAAAAACCGGCATACCCTTACTTGCTAATTTGTAAAAGACAGCAAAAAAGAAGAAGCGTTCTGTCGAAGCTGTTCATAACTAGGCAACTTTGAAATTGGACCAAAGTAAGTGTTAGTGATGGTTACCGATGCTGCCGCAGTTATGCTATGCATAAGGCACTTATTGAAAGCTGTTCAACTGAATCTGCTACACATATCATGTCTGCTTCATGCTTTACACCTTACAACTTATCCCGATGTGAATCAACCAATTCTGCTATTTCGTTCACAGTGTCCCTGACATATTGGAACCGTCGTGGCCAGTTATTGCGCGATAGGGTACATGACAGCATTCTATTATTTTAAACATTTTGAGATCAAGATCAAATTAGTGTTTTTACAACTGGACGCTAAAAATGTAGTTGCAATAAAGTTATGTCAAATCCAATTCCAAAATCCTCAATTTGCAGCAAATTTAAGAAGTATTAATAACAATTACGTTTCGATAGACGACGCAATACGAAAAATTGCAAAACACTTCGTTATCCTACGGGATTCGTGTAAAATGATTGACAACGTAAAACCGTGCTATATATTTCAGACGACAAATAAAGTGGTTCAATGAGAGAGAAATTTAATAGGATATTACGTACAAATGTCGATTTTTCTAGGTTACGCTATTTTTTTGACAATAGTGTAGCGGAAGATCCGATATACAAACTCAGAGACCACTACATTATACATCGCTATATGTAGAACGATATGTTTCTGCGTATAAGCTGATATATACTCCGCAACGGGCGGGTCTGAAAGAGATCGCTATAGAAACTTACACCACGATACAGGTGTTGAAGGCTCCACTTTCCGGAATTCTTTTCAGCCATCTAAGCAGATTCGGTAAGTTATTTACTATGTTCATAAATTCCCTTATTGTTTTTTGTTCTAAATAACGGGTACATTTATTTCGATTAACCCAGCGCAGTAACGCTACTGCTAAGCATTCGACCTGTTGCGCTTTTTACACTGGAAGAATAACATATTTTTAAAAAACCAAAATAATTTTTGGAATATTCGCAAAATAGTATTTGTCTTTTCATTGCTTATATACAATGACTGTTATATTACAGCAATTTAAATAAAAATAAAGCTAAAGAAGGTTATAGCTATTTATAACAAAAAAAACACACATTCAAAAATGTTGAAAAAACGCATGGTGCATTTTTAGCGAATAAAGAACCATCTGCAAAAATTCAAAAGATATTTATGTTCGTTTTGTTGTAGTTGTAGTAGAAATTTTCAGGTTTTTGTATTGCTTGATTAACGGTCGGTAACATCGATACAGGTGTTGAAGGCTCCACTTTCCGGAATTCTTTTCAGCCATCTAAGCAGATTCGGTAAGTTATTTACTATGTTCATAAATTCCCTTATTGTTTTTTGTTCTAAATAACGGGTACATTTATTTCGATTAACCCAGCGCAGTAACGCTACTGCTAAGCATTCGACCTGTTGCGCTTTAGTTATCAACCTTAAAGCGACTACATTTAATGGGGGAAACAATTATTCTAAATATGCGATAATTGAACCAAGTATCAACCCTCGCTTCTCAATTATTCATCAAATCCACAGCGATGGACAATTTCCTGGATCCTAAAGATACTGTACATTAGTCAAACAGTTTTGCCTAAATCCAACCATATACGAAAGTATGCAAGCTTGCAATACTTCCTAGATATTTTTATTATTCCTACTCGCTTTTTTAAAAATATCTAATTATAAATAGTCGAGATACGGACAGCGTATTTCCTATAGATACGTTATTATTCGTGTTACGCGTAAAAATACAAGAAACAGTGGATTACCCGATGGCACCATTCCAAAGCAAAAGGTAAACGTCGTAACGAATTTGTGACGAATGCTCAAGAGTCATCTTCAAAATAGATTTGGACCGCGTGTCTGGGATGATGACGCGCACTTATGTATGGATACAGAAAGTTATGTAGCTGAGATTATTTACGAGATGCACCCACAACACGGGATCTCTACATAAAATTTCATGTATATATGTATGCATTTACGTAAATAAATACATACGTATGTATGTATGCATAATTTTACCGGCCTCCTAAGGCTAAAGTTGCGATGAGATCACCAGAATTGTCCCGTCAAGAACTAACAAGTTATCCGTTTATGAAACTACCGCAAAATCTTAAGACGCACATTCGAAATGGGAAAAATATCTCGTATTTCCTAAAGCTATATAGAAGAGGAAGACCAGAATTCGACATTTTCGTTTTGAAGAAATCATACAATCTTTTAAAAAATAACTACATAGGTGATAGTTTACAATTGGAATAATTCTACATTATAGTACTGCTGAAATGGAAGATGGATTTTAGACGTTGAAAATAAGACCTGTATAGCAGAAAGTATTCAAAAGGTCTATAGTACCACCTTTTAAGACGGAAAGTTAGAAAAGTCGTTGACATAATAAAAACCTAGATAAGCTAAAGGTAATTTTCTCGTTGACTATGAAACCTCCGCGTTTTATGCCCTCTTTCAGAAGTTCTATTTTTTTTTCATTCTAATTAAACGATAAGATATATTGCTTATCTCTAATATTCACGTGCACGTATTGAAAAGCGTTGCTATACTATGTGTGGTATTTGTTAAACATTAAAAAATATTGGAAGAATATTTTTGGAAGACGTGGATAACTGTTTCAATAATCCTACGAAAGAGATCCGAAGCTCGACTGGGTACTGTTAGGCGTTGTGAGCATGAGTTCCGCTGAAATCAAAAAATGTACTTAGTGAGTAACCATTCGCAATTGAGGTATACTTTACTGCGCATCACCCTTTACAGCGAGAAGAAGAAGAAGAATAGCCAAGCCATGGGACACGATTTTAAAAACCTGATAGGCGTTGGGTTGGTACCATACCAAAAAAAAATAATGGACAAATACAAAATACAATAATGCGGACGATTGAAACAGAATACGAAGAAAACGAATCTAGCAACGTTATCAAAGCAACGAAAACACTTCAATAGGTTTTCAATTATCAAAGCGACAAAAAATAGCGAGAAAGTACAATTCCAATTATTTAATCTTTCGGTTTCTAACAAACGGTGATAAAAAAGAATCTTGTTATAAAATTCTAGCAAATGTGTGAATGCAATCAAATAAATACTCCGGTATGTTAAAACAAAGCATCCAAACTTGATAAAAAACATTCTTCATATTTTTCAAGCAAACCTGAATGCGTCGTAAGATACGGTGTTTTTTACTAGTTTAAGGCTGTACAAGCTTCATATCTTATTAGTTTGCGAATTGCACAGTCTGGTAAGCTTCATACAATTGTGGAACATTAATACTTGTAATACTAATAATACGGTTTCACGTGGAATCGAAATATCTCAGTAGGTGGAAGAGGAGCTTATCATCAAAGTTAAGGCGAGTAATTTTTTTGCTTTGTAACCAGATGAATGTGAATAATTATTTTTATAAATTATTTCTGGTTTAAGCGATAAAATTTTCAAAACTATTGACACTTCATGTGGCAGCGTAGGGACTATACCCCGACGCTGTACACGCTGTGTGCGAAAAAAAATCATGCAATTGTAACGCGAAAGCTTAAACGTGCTATAGATGTGTGTAGAAAGTTAGTCCCATTAGTCCCAAAACCTATGGTAAATGAATTAAAAAGCGTATTCCATGGTGCTATGAAAATCGCAAATTTCATTGCAAATTCATTCAAAAAATTGTGTGAAGAAGTGATAGTGTTTCTCGATAAACAAAATGAATATGTAAAAAGATTACGTGATGAAAAGTTTATTCTAAAACTTACATATTTGGCAGCTATGTTTTCTACATTCTCATTTCTACATTACATTTTCTACATCTACAAATGAACTGAACTTATATTTGTAAGATTCAGATGGAATCGATATACTTACAGTACGTAATAAAAAAGTTTTGTGACGAAACCTTCACTATGGGAAAAAATATTCACGGCCATAAATATGATTGTTTTCAGTCTTTTAAAACATTTATTATTGGTAATAAAATAAAACGGCCAGGCGATATAATATTAACCATAATCGCGCATTTAAATTCATTAAAACCTTTGATACTTATTGTGCTAAAAAAATGAAAAACTAATGAAAAGCACGAATAAAATGATCTTTCAGAAGATACTTTTTGAAAATGAAATTTGACCGAAAAAAATTAGTACAGTTTTAGCTATCAATGCAAAAGATCTACCCATCCCTTTTTACCACATGTCTAAAAGGGTTACTCTCGTTTACAACTTCGTACATGTGCGAAATTATAGTTATCCGCCATAATATTGATTAAAAATCCATTTAGAAATAAACCGTAGTTATAAAAATAATTAGTACCAATATTGATATCAGCATTAAAAACTTCATCAATACAAAAAAGAAGCTACTCCTCACTACGAAACCAAAAAATAATATTAAAATCAATACTTACACAACAAATGGTAATCAAGTATTCTTTTCTTTTTGGCAAAAAATATTACTTTTATCCAACCCTGCTCTCGCTACTTTATTTATCAAGGTGTTGCGAAAATTTTAAAAGGTGGACAATATTCGTAAATGTTTGGGAACCACTGCTATGGAATAAAATTATTCGAGTTTTCTTAACCCCTAAAGTTACAATGACCCCTGTGGTACGTCATTTTCCTACTATACCAAATAAACTTTGGCCTGTGCGAGACATTTTCACATACATTCATTTGTTTTACTTGTAATTCGTAAATGACGTAATCTTTTCAAGTAATTTGGAATTGTAATTCCTTAAAAAGTCATAACTTATATGTAAATATGTTTTACTTTTTAAAAATTTGTTCGTGTCGTTTAGCCAAAAATTTTTTGCTGAATATCAAGAGAATTAAGATAAGAAAATTCTTGCATAAACTTGTATTTGTAATAATTTATTTTATTTGGTTTAAGTGAGCATATCTAAAACGTTAGAAGAGCTACTAAATATCCAATATAATATCTTATTTAACAATATTTTGTAATGTACAATACTTATTACTAGGCTCAATAAAATTAATTTCTAATATATATGCTTGTTTAAAACTTACATGGCAATCCAATTAATCTTTTACAACATTTTTTCCCCGTGTACAAAGTGTTTTAAAAGAAATACAAGACATTTTAATTACAAATTTAATGGCCATAATGGTTTCATACTAATACGAATCGAGTTATTGTAATTTGACGTAGCAAGTCGAGCGTTTTTTTACATATAGTTATCAAACCGATGGGTTTCGTAGGTTTTTTTGTAATTGATTTAGTTATAAACATAACGAGGACCATTCGAGACTTCGAAACGGCCGTCCCCGACTAATTATTATATATTGCTATATAATAAATTAAACTTGTGTGGTGCGGAGGTTTCCGATACTTATATGTTGTTTACCATACTACGCCACAGTCCTTGCTACCACCTATTCGGCATTCACCTATACACTATGTTTCTAAAATTGTTGCAATATTGCTAGAGTTGCTAATGCTAATACTGACATGGAACGCTAAAATGTAAAAAAAGTCATTTCAAGGCTCTCAATTTAAAAAAATCAGCAAAATTTTAACAGATCGTTATTAATCAAATATTATTCGGTCAATATAGACTGTTTGTTATACAGTGAAAACCAAAAGTAATTTTTTTTTGCGGAAACGTTTTTATACCTTTCACTATTGATAGTAGTTCCTTACAGTATACTACTACTTAAAGTTCTGATTTGTATATTATATACAAAAAAAACTAATACTAAAACGTTTTCCCGTAGACTGTAAAGACAAATATATTTGCAAATATAATTAAAAAAGTAATCGTCCACCTCTCTATTCCTTTGCAACGGCTTTTCGTGTCAGTGTCGGATACAGAAATACGGAAAATATAAATTTACAGCTTATACATGTTCAATCTTTGGAAATTTTATTGGAAAATGATTATAAAGAAAACACGGATATTTTAGCGAAGACAGAGAAACAATTGCTACAAGACGAAATATTCATATAATCGAATGAATGGAATTGGGAAGTAATAGAAAACGTCCCTGTTATAAAATCGTTTATTAAAAATAAGGATCTTACTAAGATTACAAATTAGTTTTGAGAGGAATGCTTTGCGATGAAACATCTAACAAAGATAATTAAATGCGTATTTTGTAATCGATTATTTGAATAATAAACTTCAACAACTATATACGTCAGATAAAAATAAATGATGAATAAATCTAATGAAATTCAAAAGTCGTTCTAGTTTGAAATAACGCTTTAAAAATTTTACGAGCCTCGATCGGAGTTTTGCTCGTACTACGTAAAATTTATATAGAAAAAGATAGGGTACCAGGAAATATATCAGCATTACAAACTGTCGTAATGGAATTAATCAAATAAATTTTAAGGAAAATATATATACTTTATTCTTACATAATCGATATTCCTTTCTAGAATTAGTTCCTTATTGGAAAAATATATTGCAAAATTAGAGAAAAAGAAAAATGGATATATCGCAATGCTCACGTCGATACGTAGATATGGAAAACAACATCCCACAAGTACAAAGAATATGAAGAATGGCAGCGGAAAAAATGTTATAAGACCAAGATGCGTTATGTGAGTGGCGTCGGTAAACAGGATCAACGCCTTGCTTATTTTCCAAGATATAAAAGTGCGCGAGAAGATACAAAAAAAATAAATACGGCAAATTATAACGTTTATGTATATTTGAAACTATCACCCAAATAAAAAAAAAATTCGTATAAATCACAGACGTCTTTATCGAAATTATCTCTGCCAATGCAGGCACGTTCTTCTCAAAATAACAGCCCAACTCAACTACAAGGAAATTTAGCACACTTTACAGAATACATATCTCTTAGAGACAAAAATCAACAGCTAGCAAAGAAGTATCATGTATCACTTGAGTTGTGCGGTAAAGATTGAAACCATTTGACAGTGTCATGCCTAATAAGTTTGCTTCAAAAATATTATACTTCGCAATTTATTAATCTCTACGTTTATTTGTATAAAATAGTCAAACATGGCGGTGGTGATTTTATTTTGAAATTCCATACAGTTTAAAATTACACATAGCATTGATCCAGCAATTGTTCATAATGACTTGCATTTTGGTAGCGTTTCAAAAGTATTACAAAACGCAGGATCAAATCTTGCATGTAAACTTTCGCGACCTTCGAAGTCGTAGCTTTTAGATTTTGGCATGTTTCACGTTCGACACACTAAAAGTAAAACCATGCAACAACGTGTTTTGAGATAGTTATACACCAGAACAAAAGTGCAAGTTTGTATTTAAATAAATAAAAGTCCTTTTCTAATTTGTGTGTAAGTTACTGGTTTAGCATCATTCCATACGAGCTTTAGTTAATCTATTCTTCTTCTCCTTCGCAGGATTTCTGCAGCCTGTAATGCGCTTCTAAAGAAATCAACAGTATGTAGATAAATTAGTACGATAAACACAGACACATAGAAGACTAGTTAAACTAAACTCAGTTGTATACAAATTATAATTCATACTCAACGCACATAATACTAATTATCTTAAAAAAGCAATAACTTACAACCAGGCAACGTTCCACATTTCAAAGTGCATTGATAAGGATGCAAGGTGCCGGGCACCACTTTCCCGTACATGGTACGGTCCATGGTTCTCCTCAGATTTGATCGGGAGCTTTGAAGTTTTCCACCGCGAATTTCAAATCACTTTTCGCTCACGGCGTTAACCAATCGCGATTGTCTGTTTGTTCGGCAAAAAGGCGCACCGGCTCCTTGAAAAATCTAATAAGAGCGCGATACCGCTACAATGGTCAACGTTGCGGCATTTAGGCAAAAGTGTCCTATTCCTCTTCTTCTCATCGGCACATATCTGAAATATTTTTATTTTCTCTCATATCTCAAAACATTCGAAATAGGCGGAACACGAAGGAAGACACGACGATGACGCGGGGAGATTAGCGCAAGCGCGGACAAGACGAAATTAGAAGAGGCCACAATAATAGTACAAAAATTGTAAAACTATACACAACATACACACGACCGGCTGTATTTTCAAGGAAGAAACACGAAATTCGAACGATAAACCACTCGATAGGAATACAAATGCATCGCACGTGATCTAAACACTTTAAAAATGCGTGGTACACACTTCAGCATCGTGGATTTATTTTCCATAAATCATGCCTTAAAGGACGCAAACGGTGAGAGAAATGAGGTAAACAAATAGACATTTACTTCGTGAGACACTTCGTATAGTTTGCGTACGTAATAATTCGCCAGAATATACAGAAGTAAAGCCGTTTTAAATTAAATCGATGATAAAACTGTTTGGCATTATTACAAGTGAAACTTTTACAGCGGCGTTTTCATTATTTATAGAATCATTTAGCGGGCGAGCATTATATTAGACATTTGCTTTTGTAGACATACGCGCAGTGTATGCATACAGTTCAGGACAAAATGATTTCGCATGAATACTCATATATTTGGAAAATTGATTGGTGTCGGTGTATAATCCAGATTGAAAAATATTACAATTATGTACTGCATAATCATACTATGCGCAAACTACGCTATCTTCTTCGGAATGCTCCTATTAGTAAAACTGCCTATTTTAACAGTCGTAAATCATTATGAAATTGTCTGCCACACAAAAGCGCTATAATCGCACAAATTACGGTTGCATTGGTAATTTAGCCAATCTTAATATCTGAATAATTTGATAACATTACAACATACTAATCTCACTAAATGCGTGGTATCCATTATCAGGGTACATTCAAATGACTGAATGCTTTACACCATTTATATTCGTTCCATCCAATATACCTTACTACGCAGTATCAATAGTACAATAGTATGTATAGTATATAGTATGATACAGATATAGAGTGGTCACAAAATAAAGGATATATTCGTTCTACTTTAAGCTCTTATGTAGCTTTAGGAAGTAGAAATAATTGCAAGTGGGAATGACAATACTCTCACAAATGTCAAAACAAAGCGTTTGCAATTTATTTTTTTTAACTGTGATGGCGGCCCGACGGGGTGTATAAGATTTTTCTTCGATCTTGTCATAACCTCAGGAACCTTTTTAGTGTGTAGGTTGTGTGTGTAAAGTGTTCCATGGCCTTATTACTATCACCTCCTCGCCGTAAAGGGTGAACCGCAGTTTATTGTACCCCAACTGCGAATAATGACTCGGGAGTGTACCGGCCCCACTAAGAAAATTTATTGATTCTAGCAGGACTCGAAAACTCAGTCAAGCGCTGGCCCTCTTACTACTGGGTCACCGAGCCGTTAAATAATAATATTAATAATAATATTAATAATAATATTAATAATAATATTAATAATAATATTAATAATAATATTAATAATAATATTAATAATAATCTATGCCTTTAAATTCCTCAGCGGCTTCCGCCGATTACAGAGGGCACGAGTTATTATTACGCCTGTACCCGTAGGACGGCATGGGATGTTTTTTTCGCCAAATTTTCGACAAACAAGGAAAACTTTGGAATACCTTACTCTAAGACTAACGAACCCAGGGTCCAAATCCTGTACTCCGAGACTGTGCTCTAGTTAGTACGCCACCAGCCCAGAGTGATTTATTCTCAATAAAATCTTTTAAAAAAATCTTAACGTAAATTTAAACGAGTTTAAGTTTAACAAATGGATCTGCAACAAGAATAAGTCTATCAAAGAATTTGGGTTCCCGGGTTGAAACCGCGTCGCAATAGCATAAGAATGCTGACGTTTCGCTCCCAATTTCATGGAGCTTCTTCTTGAAAAAGCTTCCAGGCAGTCTTATGCTATTGCGACGTGGCTTCTACCCGGAAATCCAAATTCTTTAAAGGAAAACAAGGACCGCGAAACTTTACAACAAAACAAGAATAACTCTAATTAACATATTGGGCTTCGTCGGTAAAAATTCGAAAGCCCGATATAATTAAATTTAGTTAATGAATCATAATTCATTAAGCGCCAATAGAATTTCTACCTATGTAATCCGGTTTACAGATGATGCGCTGACGAAATCCCGCGATACAATCCTCTTACGAACCTGGTTATCATTTGAAGTTCGTGGTGTGTTTTTTGCGTGATGACGGCCCAACAGGGTATATGCGCTTTTAAACTTGCCATAACCGCTGGAGTTTTTTAGAGTGTAATTTGTATGTGTGTAACTCGAAAGTGCACGTGACCAAACGATTACCGAGCTATTTTCATTCATGAACTAAATTTAATTACTTCGGATAAACCGATAAAAGGAATAAGAAGTTTTTAGTATAATCAGTTTAGGAAAATTCCCTAAGAAAATTGGTTTGAGAACAGGTTTTTGTAAAATGGAGGCGTATCGTAATTTTATCAGCAAATTTGACGACCCAGCCAGTTAAAAACTTGTTAACTACTGCTTTTTAAGTTCGAGTTATATAACATTTTGAAAATTCATGGCCACCGATATCGCCCAATTTGAACTCGAGGAGTTTTTCGCATTGGTGCTACTAAAAAAATGACGTTCAGAATACATCCAAAAACCCCGGAAGAGGGAGCAAATTGCTGCAATTCAACCCAAATTGTTGTATAATGCTGAGTATAGCTTGGAGGAAAGGTTCAGTTTCTCTATATTTTTGTTGCTAGCTTAATTTGTTAAAGTTGTACAAAAAAAAAAACATAGAATATACTCAGGCGGCTAGCAAATTTCTAGTTGCAGTTATTTCAATAAAGTGACGAATACACTTACTTCGTTGAGCAACTTAGTTTTCTTATACAATTTGTGTATTAGTTGTATAAGAAAGCTCACCATTAAAAAATTTCCTAGCCGAATCTTTAGTAGCACGTGAGTATATCTCGTATATTTCTAGCATACTACTAAACATTTTTTAAGCAGTTTTTTAACATAAATTGTCTACGTATTTTCTATGTACGCACGAATAAATCTAACTACGCTTATGAACATATGTTCCTAATGTTCCCTATGACTTCTCTATTATTGTAAGTGTGGATTTTCTATCTTTTCAATTTTTACACTGTTTTTAATGCAGTGGAGTACTATTGGTGGCCATAGCTATACCTTTAGAACTGGTACACTTATAATGCTAGGCCACGTATCCAACTTCTTTTAGTTACCCCTTCATGCTATGTTTGTTATATATGGTCATCCACATTTATAACATATTTTATATACAGTTCTTCGTTTGCTAGTTTTTGTTATCCGACTTAGTCTTTACCAGGATCGATCTGGTTGTCTTTGTATCCTTTCTCTTTTCTAGTATTTGATACCTATTCTTCTGAAGACAAGCCCATCCTGTTATTGCCACTAAGGTACAAGAAAAGGTATTTGACATTTGTCAACTAATATCAAATTATGCATTTAGCAATAAGCTGCCATTTTAGGGGGACGGAATTTCTACTGGATATACTGTTGAAACCTCGGATTATATCAATTTCCAAAACAAGTCAAATACACTTTAATCTTCGTATTTTTAATTTTTGCAATTTGTTATAAAAAGATTTGTCAATTTAAAAAAAATTCTTTGTAATAATCAAGTAATCCTTAAATATACAGGATACGTAAGTAGTATTACATCAAATGGAATTATGTAGAAACGGTTTGACATAGATTTGGTGGAGTTAAATTGTATATAAATACCCATTGTTTTGTGCAGCTTGTGTTTGTCAGAAGTAGGCATCTGAAATTTCCCTTAATGGCAACCTAGATTCAGTTTGGTGTAATTTTGCAAGCAATTGATTTTTAATAAATGCAATACGGTGTAACATAAGCTTTCTTATTCTAAAATAATAAAGAAAATTTGAAAAATTAAACAATTACTTTTAGCGGATGGAATGCTTCAGGTGAATAGAACAAATAATTGAAAATTGAGTTACTTAGTTGAAGAAAATCACATTAGCTGCCCGAATTGTTGTCCGTTCACTTCTGTATAGGATAACTAGAAATTCAGAAAATCACATACAGGCAGTAAAAAGAAACTGTTTCTTGTTTACCGAGCCAACTAGCAATTGTTGGCTATTACTTTCCTACCATAACGAGTATAGTAAAATTTTTGAAGTACACATTTCTTAATTACATTAATATTTATTTAATTTTCAATAATAATACCAGTTTATATGTTTGTTTGCATGTCCAATTCAACGAAAGAAACAAGCAACCAGTTCTTCGAAATATTTCGTAAACGAATAACTTTTTTCCTACACGAACCTTTTCCGTTTAATTGGAGCAAATTATGCTAAATCCATCGGGAACAAATCTTTTTCATGCCCAAATATTCATGCAGAATGGGGAAGAATGACTAAGTCTCACAACAAGTCTCTTCAATCATGTTGGGAAGAGCGTCGATGTTTTTTGGAACAACAATTGATCTTAGTCGAACAGAAGCACGACCACAACAAAATTCTGTCAAACCAATTGTTTTTTCTGATGATGCTTCATTACCAATAGTTAAATATGAGGCCGTGAGGCCCAGAAACCATCAAATGAAAACCTTCATTCGTGTGAAGATTTTCAAATCAAAACAAAAAATGTTTTCCTTTCAATTTATGTACGTTATAAAGGCATAGACTTTCATGAAATGAAGATTAACAAATATGAACTTTTCATCACATTTGAAACAACTTGTACCTATGCTACTTTAACGTTACTCTTAAATAAGAGCTACTTTATTCCTGCGACAATCAGTTAAAATCGAGACGTGACCTGTACCTGTATCGTTCTACCGTTTTCTTAGGCAACGATAGAATGCATACACGATACTGCCCCTTTGTCCTCATAAATTACTACATATTACTGTGATGCTCTAAGTCGCGCATCGATCTTGTTTCTAATAATCCACCTGTACATTTAATCAACATTATTGCAAAACTACAGCGCTTTTGTTACTCTTATTGATAGTCGAGTGGGCAGTGTTTTACGTAGCATTGCAAAACTTTGGAGTGATTCTGTGTATCGTCCGCCCTCTATGAATTTGTGTTAAAATATTATGCGTGACAGCATCTTAAATGAAAACATGCTAACAAAAATATAGGGTAGGCATTGTTTTGGCTTTCGTTTATTAAATAAATCGTAAGATTTTTTGATTTCGTAGACAATCTCATAACAGAGAAGCAAATTTCAGGATTTTCAATATCTAAAAACCTCTAAGAAATACTTGAATACGATTGAGAATCTACAAACTAAACTATACTTCTTTACAGAGAAGTGGTGAACAGTTATCGAATTTTAATAGTAATACACATACAGTGTGTTTGTCACATGTGTGAGTGAAAGATAATTCCTCTCTTGAACAATTTAGAGCAAAATTTTTGAAATGAAAGATATTTAGAAACAAGTGCTGCACAACACAATATTATATTTGAATATCCAACATGTTCAGTTTCCTCAGCGCAGTGGGCAAGTGTCGTTTCTTAAGTGGGACGTTACTACGTTTTTGGATGCTTCGCTTTAATTCTTGCCAATTTTCATTAATATTCCCTATACTTGACATAGTTTTCGCTATAATCCGAGATATTTTCGAAATGCCGTTGTTTCTTTAATAGCCAATATCTTAAACGCCTTACACGCTAAAACAGTGACTCAACATTTATTCCATTGAGAATTTCTTGCAGTTCTCTATAAAATTGGTATTACAATCGTCTTTACTTCTTTTTTTAATGTAACGCCTTTATACTTTTAAAATAAAAACAATTTAAACTAAGAATTATACCACGTTTGTTGAGCGTGCTGTTTTGCCGATATACAACGAATCATACGAAGAAAGTAATCTACGAACACCTTTGCTCGCTACAGGGTGGAAACTTATCTTTGGGAGACGGAAGAATTTCTGAAACTGCTTCCCACTCAATTAATTTTGCCTCCGCCGTAGTTTACACATTGAGTTATCGCGCTGTTACCTATCACCTTTTCCGCTTTTGAAGAAACACCATACGATGATGGGCTTAACATAGACTTTTCGTTTGCGTTTAATCACGATCGGAATCCGGAACGCATTTAGTTTGAATAAACACTAGCCATGGAAGACTACATTATTGCAATTGAAAGACTATAACTAATAAAAAATAGTAGTTAAAAGAACTAAGACAAATCGTATATATAGCATTACGTTAGATACAAATAAGATTGCAAAAAATATATAGTTTAGACCAAATGATCTTGAGAACCATCTAACACGCCGAAAGTTCTCTGCGAAACTGGAATGTAAAAAAAATAAAAATAAAACTGAAAGTGATAAATTTACCTCAAAACACGGAAATTTAGTATATATATGTATACAAACGTAAAAACATACAAGCTCGTAATCAAGCTTATTACCAATTACATAAAGATAATTGCACTCTACATGATACCAAACCAATAGTATAACCTAGTCCTTTTAGGCTATAGCTTCTAAGAGCGGAAGTAGTTATATAGTCAATACACTATGTTATGTCTCCCATTGCGATGATAATATTCTGAATGTTAAATATCCTCGGGACAGCAAAATCTATTTGAAAATTGTTATATCTACATACAGTAGCGGACAAAAGTTAAGCAACTCTATGAAAATAGTATCTTTTTAAAGAATCAAAAAAGATGTCAACATATAATTGAGAGATATCATTTTTTATAGTTCACAGTTTATTAATTTCATATTAAAACTTACATATTAAAATCATAATACTGATATTCTAGATAAAAGCGAAAATTTTGATGGCAAAAGTTTAGCAACCTGGTTTGCTGTACTTCTGGGAACCCCCTATCTATATAGTTCGTGCTTATCCGCTGATTTATTCCTTAGTATACGATAATATTGACTACGTGTATGACAAATTTGGAAACATTCCTAGCGACTATGCCGCGAAAAGTGTACTCAATGGATTTAAAACTGAAAATCATCGAACAATATGGAAAAGGAGTATCACAAGCATCACTAAGTAAAACTTTTAATATACACAAATCGATAGTGTCGAGAATTATTTAAAGATATCAAGCTAGAGGTACAGTGGCCACTAAAGTTCGTTCTGGATGACCACGATCAACAAGTATTAGATGTGATAAATTAATTCTTCGTCAGTGCAAGATAAATCCAGGGGCAACTGCTCAAGAAATAAAATCTTCTGTAGGTACCAATGTGAGCACACGCACCATACGAAGACGTCTAATAGAGGGTGGACTTTATAGCCGAAGGCCGGCGCGAAAACCTTTGTTATCACAAAAACAGGGAGCAGCAAGACTACGTTTTGCGAAGGAGCACGCCTCATAACATCCACAACAGTGGAAAACAGTATTATTTAGTGATGAATCGAAATTTAATATGTACAGCAGTGACGGAATTTGTTATGTACGACGTCCCATAGGAGAAAGACTAAACCCAAAATATTACAAGAAAAGTGTAAAGCACGGAGGTGGTAGTGTGATGGTGTGGGGGTGCTTTTCTGGTAATGGGATGGGTCCCTTACATCGCATAAATGGTATTATGGATAGATTTGTATACAGAGATATATTGCAAGGTACAATGTTGCCATTTGCTGAATGGAATATGCCACTTCGATGGCATTTTCAACACGATAACGACCCTAAGCATACTGCTAGGGTTGTTAAGGAGTGGTTAAATGAACAACGAGTTAATGTAATTTCTTGGCCAAGTCAATCTCCCGATCTCAACCCTATTGAGAATTTGTGGGAGATTGTAAATCGAAGAATAGGGAATAATAAAACACATAATAACGCTGATGAACTCTTTGAAGCATTATCAAGACAATGGCAACAAATTGATCCACAAATTCTGCACAATTTGATGGAATCCATGCCTCGGCGGTGCGCAGCCGTTATTAAGAACAAGGGGTATGCCACAAAATATTATTTTTTAAGTAAATAAGATTAGAATTTCATTCTTGTTAGAAAGAAGTATAAAGTTGCTTAACTTATCTCACGTATAAATTGCAAGTTATTTATTACATTTGAAAATTTATATTATTTAAATTAAATCTCATTACATCAAATATGTGTTTTTCTTTTGGTAAGACTACAATTTGTTGAAATTGATATTATAGTCCTGTTATTCCCTTTCATATATATATATATATATATATATATATATATATATATATATTTATTTATTTATTTATTTATAATATATATATTATAAATAAATTATAATATATAATATTAATTGACATACGTATATATATATATATAAAATAATATATATATATATACAATACGTATGTCAATTAATGTATAGAGCACAACAAGTCGATTGTCTAGCAGTAGCGATGCTGCTCTGGGTTAATCGAAATGAACGTTCACGTTATTTACGAAGCATCATCGGTAACCATCATTACTACTTCTTCTGATGAAAATTCGAAGTTGTCTAGTGTTCTAACTAATACATTACGAACAATTTCGGCAGAATATCTTTGCTGTCTTTTACAGGCTAGCAAATAAGGGTGTGACAGTCCTTTTAAGGTAATTGTCCGTGCCACAGTTGACACTATGGAATTTTCTTAATATGTGTAGCTTCATTTATAGTTGTATAATTCTTAACCTTCTCGCGCATCGACGGCAAATACCTACGTAGCGCCAACGAACTTGGTAGTTTCCACGTTGAATTGTATTTTTTTCCAAAACTGACGAAACATTGTTTGTCCGACTACTGCAAAAGGTATATTGCACGCACTTATAATCACACAGTATAATCGTTAAATCACATAGAAATTCTTTATACGGTCTCCTTCCATTTTTTTTTAATTTGTGTAATAACGTAGGCTTCCACGGCCAAAGAACTAAACTTGTTTCGGGTTCGAACCGTACCATGGTTAAGCAAAAACTCAACATTTCGCCAATAATCACATAGGAGTTCTTCGGGAGAGGAAAAGAAGATAAGGCAACAGTTGGCGCGGTAAGTCAACGTGTAAACAACGCCAGAGGCGAAAGTTACGGTAACTCAGCATGTGAACCATGCCAGAGACATGAGGATCCAAGGGTGATAGCGCGCGTTCGTTTAATTAACGAAGCACATCATTTATGTAGAGGAAAATCTTTGTAAAAAAATTCTACAACTGCTTCTCCATGAAACCATTGAAAAATATACAGGATAAAAAAAAATAAATAATATAAATCAAACATGGCAATGATTTTGATAGCCATGCAATTGAATAAAATTGATCAATTATCGTTCTGACAAAGTTGTTTATGATATCGACCATTCGATTGTTAATGAAGAAATTATCTACCTTCCGCGCTTGAAGTTAAGCGCACACGTTTAACTTGGTAAAATTTCGTATTCTAGCAAAATAACATTCATATTTTGAAACATTTATAAAATGCGCGTAATGTTAAAACAGTTTTTATGTTGTACTTTATGTGACCTTAAATTGTTTTCATTCATTTCATTTTCCCATTTTCTAGTTTGGCAATTTAGCATTTAACATAAATTTATACATACGTTGTATAGCGTGTCCCTTGAGCAACTTAGAAAGACTTGACAAACAAACAGACAAACTATTCAAGCAGTTTCGACAGCATACATTACAAGTCTATTGCGTGTTTAATTTATGTCAATTTTCTTTAACATCTCCTATATGTATTTTGCTTAGCTTTGGGATAATTTGGGACTTTTGCGAAATGCTGTAGCTTATCTAACGTCCGCTATCTTAAACGGTTTACATGTTAGTATGCTCATTTAAATTTTATTCTACCGAGTATTTCTTCAGTACATCAATCTTTTTATTGTTGTCGTTTGGTACATGTTATCTCACTTTTTTTTTAATGAAACGTCCTGAATATTTTCCGAAGTTTGAAAAGAAGTTCTCTCAGAGATTATTCTACAAACATTTTCTTGTAGCTAAAAGGCGTCCTTTAGTAGTAAAATAAATATGACTACCCAGGTAAGTTTTTGTTTTAAATACAATAGAGTGCTGTGGTAAAACATTATGTCTTTTGAGTGAGCATAGAACAAATACATTTATTTAAAGTGCTGCACCTCAAATTTTTTGAAACGAAAAAGAAGAATATACTGAAAGTGTTTATAAAATTACGGCACCTTAGCAGAACATATTAACAAGCTTTATGGATAGATTTCTAGAAAAAGAAAAAAAATGTGTGCATTTAGTAAATTTAAAAACTATTGATTTTTCTAAATTAATGAAATTCAGAGTTTATGGTAATTAGGAACATCTGAAGGACACTCTTTCGGATTGAAATAAAATTTGTATTAGAAATTTGGAACTAGCTGAAGTACCAAAGAAATGTGAAGTACTGAATAAATAAAATTAAATTTAAATCGCTTCTCTAGGCATTTCGCAAAAACCCCAATTAGCTCAAAAACTACGTTAACATAGATTAAAACGTAGATAAGACAAAAAGATAAAGCAAAAATCATCCTATGTATACTTCAATCTAGTTTTATACAGCGCAAGACTTCTCTTAGAATACTTTTATTTCAAATTGTTTTCTTTGATTTGCTCAGAGAACGACTATCTTCCACCCACACACTGGACACGTTCTATATAGCATGACGTATTCTACAAAAAAATCCATTTACGTGGCTTAGTCAATTTCATAATGATGGAAAGGTAAAGCTGTTTTTTCAAAATTATTTCATGCAATTTTATGAATGATTTTTACAGGCATATATTTCGCCTCTATTCAAACAAAAGTGGATACTACCCGAATATTTTTTTTTTCAAATAAAAGAACTAAAATTTCATTTTATTCCGTTTATATCTTTTTTATGAGAATAAAATTGTACTCTGCAAAATATGAAATCATTTTGTCGAGGTGTATGCGGTTCTAAAATGCTGGGAATAAATATAAGCTTACTGTATTTTATCTATAATCTTAAATAAAACCGATTTAATGAATTTGACTTTGGTGACTTTCAAACGCTAACCAATGGAAGGAGGCCTTTGAATAATAATAATCCTCATTAAAATCTCTGATAAATTTTGCGTCGAATATGTTTATCAAACTTTTTTACTTGTGTTATGAGTTATGATTGTTAGCAAATATTTCTTTTGGTATGACTACGAAGACTGAAAATATGGTAATATTGCTGGTCAATTTTTGCCTTCAGTTATATTGTGAGTACATGCATAGTGCAGCTCCGAGAACTAAAAATGTAATCCTAATTTTCTAATTTTTATTTTTTCGAATTTATAAAAAAATCTAAATTTCTTCTTGCATTTCTCTTACCCGACTACAGGCATTTTCTAGTTGGTGTTTTTCTAGATATCGATAACTGTAGTTTAGAATACATGATCGAAGTACACCATGACTAATTATAAACATTACATTAAAAAGAATATTATTTTCTAATTATAGTGCTGACAAATACATTATACGAGAGATTAGTTTTAACGATGTATATTTAAAGAAAATAACTGATTAAAAAACTAAGAAGTATTTGCTACAGTTTCGTTAAGTCAATGTTTATGTTTACCTTTTCTCACTGCAATTGCAATTCAAAGCTTATAATTATTCACAGCACTGCCGATTTATTACGTCACACGCGTAAACAAACTTAAAGTTTCGCGAACGAAATTCAAATTGACTCGAAGTCTTGCACCGAAGCGATTAGATAATATCGCGGCTAATAAACAAACTCGTCGCCAAGACAACCGCGGATGTTTTAATTTAAAAACTGCGCTCTTCCTTCGACTCAATGAGAAAAAGTCTCGTTTCGCGGTCTGTGAAGTAATTTTCTTTTCATTTAACAAAACTCGCGTTGCACTGTGTCAAGGATATTAATAGAATTATATATTTCGTACGCATATATATGTATATATATGCGTACAGTCTGTGTAACAAAATGTTTAGCAGATGTCGTGGGCTCTGGTAGAATTGAATAATTTTGTGATCGGTAAAAATTATTACACCATTATCTAGCTAGCGAAAAGAGCAAGTTATGCCTATATACATATAGATCAACAGATATGTCTCGAATAGAAGTGAATTACATCAAAATACAAAATCTCAGCAACAACAATTCATTACCAGCAATGCGCACGAAGGTGATTTTTGCTTTTTCTTTTGATTTACTTTTTACTTTTATAGTCTATGTTATATATTTATATTATGTTAGCATTAAAAAAACTACAGGGACATTGCCAGAGTACTCTATTCTTATTCTTTGAAACAAACAACAATCATCAATAACACTATGTTGTTGGTTTTCATGTTGGAACCACGGCATTGTCGTAGTTTCTGTTTCTGGAAGATCTCCCATAAGAACGAGGACGAAACATCGGTAAAAGCTACAACCAAATTCAGCTTTATTTCTCAATATAGTCCCATTGTAAATCTATACACAGAATAGGGTGGCTGGTTTAATAATTCGAAACCTAACTGAATTTTTGCCATATAGACCACCGATGTGTGAAACAATATGTTGTTTCGGTGGAACAAAAATCATTTTCTTAAAATGTTCAAAATCACTTACACTTTTCTGGCCGATAGTCTTCATAGTACACAGCTTCGACTGAGCTAAGTCTGCAGAATGTACTGCTATATCAAGAGCCCAACTATAGATACATCGACTAATGTAATCGGTCGATATCAAAATGTTGATTAATTTTGCTTAAATTGCTTAACCAGAGAATCGGAAATGTTCATTCAAATGTATTTTTGATCTTCAGTGAGCAAACACGGAGTTCAACATGCAGTTAGCTTTTTCAAGTCCAAATATTCGGTCAATATATGACGACAAACACAAACTATCGAGATACCCACAACTTTTGCTACCTCTTTAACTCTTTAGCTTTGGTAAACTTTTCTGATACTATCAATAGTAATTGTAAGTTTCTGAGCATTCCGAACGTCGAGTCCCGTAAACAACGTCCATTTGACCTATAATTGTGTAGGCATATTGCCTTTCAAATGTAAGAATTTAACGACGACTCACTATTCGTTTTTTTTTTTCCATTTTTGCAGAAACAGTAATATAAACATTTGTTAAACAACAACTGAACGTCCAACATGAAACTTCTCAGACTACTCCCGTCTGTTACCTTTCCATATTCCGTATCTACTTTTTAATATACTCAAGGTTGTGATAAAGTACGGAACCAAGCTGGTATCCTTAAAACAGAAACAACGATATTGATGAAAGTTTGCAGGAAAGTATAATGGCGTATAACGCATCTAAATAAATATAAAGGAATCGTCCAATATTAATAAAATTATTTCATATGTTCAAATTGCTCACCGTTTACATCCTGAGAATACGTGAACCTGTATAAAAATTTGCATCTTTCCAAGATTTTTCTAGATATTAATTTACATCCAATGAATGCTTCATTTCAATTACTGCAAAATAGTTAGTCGTAAATGTAATGGACTAAGATCTGGAGAACCTATCGGCCGCATAATAAATAATAATAATAATAAAGCCGCTGGTCGTTCAAAATCATCATGTGACAATCCTTGAATAAAGTGTATTTTACAAGGATGCCTAGTTCTCCATTTTCAATATTTTCCCTACAAAACGATGACTTGTACCATGGTTTGGCGCCAAAGGTGTAGCAGAAATTTTAGGTGATTCTTCTAATATTTTCTCAAATATTTTTAATAATTGCGATCTACTCTGTTCCGGTTTTTGCGGAATTTAACCTTGTTAGTCAATTTTAGTAACAGCTAAACGTGTTAGATTTCCCTCAGGATGAAAATCATTAAAGAGATGACGTATTTCTTCATTCAGTTCTAACACAATCGCCAGAACGCCCTTTTCTTATTTTTTATTAATAAATAAAAAAACAAGTTTCTTACATGCCTACGTTTACAGTTTTTCACTCTAACGTGTAAAAACTAAATAGTAAATGTGAAATGCTTCATCTTTCCATTTTTTTTATAGATAATGGTACTAAAACTAGTATGGATGAATCCAGGAACAGAAAATCTATTATAATGTGCAAAAATATACACGATGTTCCGATTAAATAAAAAAGTTGGAAATGCTTTCGGTTAAGGTTGAAGTACAGTAACAAAATCAGCATTATTATGCAAAATGTCATAAAATCATCGTTTCTGTTTTCAAGATATTTGATTAGCTTCACACTTTAGTCAAACACTACAAGAAATACGTAAATGAAGAACACCAGACTTCATTTCATTCAAAAACATTGTAGTAGTTCTCTTAACCTCTTTTGCGAGAAACTATCTCTTCAAAAGAAGGCTTTGATTATTTTGTCAGAGATTGTACACGTATACACATGTAATATGTATCCATACAGCTCGGCCGCATATGATCGATTTGTGCAATCCAATTGCCCGCATACACAAGCGCATCTGTTTGGATTAGTGCCCTTTTTTAATTGCATTCGTGCAAGTGCAAGCGCTATCAAGGATTTGGTGCAATGGATTAGCGCTAACGCGATAAATCTCCAACATGTGCGCTCCGCAAGTTATCCATTTGTTCAGCGGTAGAAGGTCGAACGATTGACTTATTAATTTATTTACTTTCTCAGCGCACTGTGTAGTTCCATATATGGACGCGGATTTTATTTAGGTCGTTTTGTATCGAAAAGGTAAACAAACACATTTCTTAGAAATTGGAATATTAGTCCGAGGATTGAAAAAGTTACCTGAACAATCTGCACTGAATTTCTTCCGTCGTTGGAAATCACATCTTCAATCTTCAAACGCGAGACAGTTACAGACAACTGTGTCGTATTTTTGAATAAATCCTATGAGCGTCTGTATAATACAACGTAACATCGCCCGATATTCTATGAGAGCTATTATTCCAATATCAATAAAACCACCAACAAATCTATTATTGCCTTAGGAAGATGTACAAGGTTGTATGGAAAAATATGGGGATTAAGCTTAAAAACGATGCTGTGGCATAAGGGTTATCAGAGTAATGATAACATATATCTCGATGGATTAACGTGTCCGTTCGTCACAGAGGCCAAGAAGGCCACGTCGACAAGTGCTCTGGACTTAACCTGGAATCACCACATACACACATTTGAGGAGAAGTCAGGTTAAAAAGGTGCAGAGTAATGAACGGTTATCCTAGAATTAGATTGCATGATGCAGATTATCAGAAACCGTTAAAAGAGCTCGAAACAGAACCAATAACAAGTAAGCTCAATGACGCCGTTAGTTCCAAATACAGCTTCGTTAAGGGCTATAAAAGGGTAATTCCGGATAGAAAGAAATGGAAGAAAAAGCCGAATCTATCTGGTATATAAACGGCTTAAAAACAGAGACGGGAGCTGGAGCCGTAACTTAAGTTAGACTGCACGATTGCCTCGATACATTATGTTTGATGAAATCGCTTACAACAACGGCCAATTTGTTTCCTTATTGCTTTAAAAAGATATAATGGTACGGGCGATGTAACAGTCAAATAAAATAAAATTTCAAATAATGTTGATAATTGATTGGAAATACGCTGGTAAATTAACTTCAGCCTGATGATTCTATTTGATTAAGTACATATCTGCCTCAAAACAAAACAACAACAAAATGTTCAATCCTGGATTTATGTACATGCCTGTTTTTTTGATACAAAACTTATCTTGCTCGCGAATGTTTTCTTAATACGTATTAAGAAAACGTATACGTGTATACGTATACACGTTTGTGACTTGCTTCAAGGCGCGGCGTCTTTTCAGTATTCATTCCACTATTTCCGAGTACAAACTACTGCAACCTCACCGAATCAATCTTCGTTACCTACAAATAACACGCACCTAAACTAAACCTAGGTTTCTTTATCTAAAAAGAATAAAGCTGCAGTAGAAGTGACTATAGACTATTATTATTGATTGTATTTATTGAAGAAAATTGTAAAAAACGTATGTGGACCAAGAAATGAGTGAACAAAGATTACTTCCCTTTACTTTCCACTTCTATATATATTCTATGAACACATCTTTTCATTACTCTTGTCTTGTTAATTCAAACTTTTCATAATCAATGTTTTCCAAAATCTAGATGTGCTCATAACACCGTCAATGTGTATATATTAAAAAACTAAACTTGGGTTTATTTAACATTATTTTGCAGTCAGATCTACGAGCTTAATTCTTAATTTTCCAGTTAGTAGTCTCTTCATTATAATTTTTAATTTGATTGAAAGCTGGGTTTCTAACTATAAAAAAAAAGATTAAGGAAATCAAAATTCTGATACAGAAAAAAAAAACATGTCATTGCCAACTTGATACACTAAACGAATTTGAGTGGTCCCAATACCTTAGATTCTTTAATGATTCGAATTACCATGTGCAATTGAATTTTCCCTCTCAAAACTTTTTGTCTTCAAATGACATTATTTATAGCCGAAAGAGTAACTAACAGAAGAACTTGACAGATGATTTTCTAACTTCTTGGACACTACACAAATTGAATGGATATGTTGGTGTATCCCTTCGTGTATGACGTATGTATTATGTAACGATCTACAGACATGTTCTTACGCCTAGCATCGACAGCAATCTAAACTATCAATACAAGATTATTTTACAACTAATAATCATCCACAATAGTTGTTTGTATGTTAACAACAAAGTGCACTAATTTCTAGTCTGTGCTACACAAAAGGGGCCAGAGAATGTATATATTATCTTTCTCCGATTAACTGTAAACTAAACTGTCTTCGTAGCAAATAGTATTATTGAATAAATATATTTGGTTATAGTGTACCAAGTAGTGCACCAAACAGTAGTAAGGTAGAACAAAAATTATTGCTTCGTTTCCAAGCAAAAATTATTCGAAAATAGCTTCCTCGTAACATAAAAATATACGCAAGAAATCAGGTGTTCATTATTACGTTTTTGTATATCTCCCTTCAAACTTGGTTTTTAGGATAATTGAGGTAATTTGACATTCTTGCGAAATGTGGTTTCTTCAGCGGTCAATTTTTTATATTTTACGCGCTTACACGCTAGAATGGCGATTTTATTCGATTGAGTATTTCTTGCAGTAAACAACACATAAATATCGGCAACCTCCGCTCCACGGAAGTTTAATGTATTATATAGTAATATCATAATTAGTCCGTGACGGCCGTTTCAGTCCTGATCATCAACCGGTGACCGAATTCGATACAATGCTCAGATTTGGAAACTGCGCGACAAATTCATCGCAACATGACTGTATATTCTCTAGTACCGTCTTCTGCAAACTGTCCCAATTCCAATACAATAGGAATATGTCGTGTGCAAAGTAAACATTGTTTGACTTTATTACTAAAAATTGTAGCTTTATCCTAACAAATAAACAAAAACAAATTACTGAATCAAAACCAAGCAACAATTATTTTTAATTAATATTAAACTAAATTAATCGCGAACACAAAAGGCAGAGGACAAAAATACACAAACATAAAAACAAACTAACAGAGTAGAAAGAAATAGATGTCAATTTGACAGAACTGGAAGCAAGTATAGAACCAGTACGCTTCAATCATTGTTGAAGGTGAATTATAAAAAAAAAATTACCACAAAAATTGATATTTACCGACTTTTACAAACGAATTTTGAAAAAAATATGCGATTTATCTTATCATCACAAATGGCGTGTCAACATTTGGGAAGACATTTTAAGGCGAATTATTTGCCGATTCCCAAATAGCAAAACTTTCGAGAATGCCGAATATTCGCAGAAATTTCTTGATCCATACTACTTTATGTTTGCTGAATAGCCAAAAAATAATAATCTAAGTTGTGAACTTTATACTAACTTCATAGAAAATAATAAGGCATTTACCAATAAATGGATTGAGAGAAAAGTTGCAATAAGCTGGCCAGCAGGATCACAGGATGCAAACTTGCACCCAATAACCTGTAACATTATTTGAAGTATATGTATATGCCAACATAACTCCAATAAAGCGACTCCGTACAGACGACAAAATGGAGACCTCTTATGAATTAAAATTATTTTAGTATGGAAGAATTGAAAAATGTGAATAGCTTTCTAAAAATTAATACAATAGCTTTGTAATACCTACAGATTTCTTCATTAATTTATAAATAATCTACTCACAATTTGCGTAAAAAAGAACGATTTAATAAAGACAAATAGTTCACTTTTTATGATCTTACAAACAATTGTAAGAATCTTAGTACTTCATTATTGCCTTCTGTACTATGTAGTGATATATTATGCAATATTTTAAACAAGGTGAAAATCCAAAAACAATCAATTTCTCGAAATTGGTTGATTAAATTTAAGGCACGGATATCCGTAGTGTTCTTAGACAATTTTTTGGACATCTAAAATCGAACAAATATCCACTAATGAAATTCAGTTGGCTCTATGTTTTTACATGCATATTTTCAAACCACCAAACTGGACCATCACTGCATATTGGTAGTAGAAGATCAACGTCAAACACTTAGATATCAGATATCAGAAATTAATTAGCGCTCCTTTACCCCCTTCCTTAATCGCGATAGCAATTATTTAATCACAGCTAATTTGGATAATTATTCTTTTCAAAATATAATTTGATAATAAAATTCGTTTTAACCTTCATTATATCAAGCACAATACACGTTTATGCGAGAACCCAACCAAAAGAACCAAAAACAAACGCACCTACAATAGTCAATGTATGTCTTTTGAAGTAACAACAACTTTTAAAAATAGATTTTTTTAAACACAAGTATTAAATTTTCGTAATTACGACAAAGATACCAAAGAACGAGTAGACATAGGTAGTTGGCTGACCACACAATACATGGCGCTAATGACGATGTTATATAGTAACACTTAGAATCAATCCTTACCACTGGAAATAAATACTGGACTGAACACTGCAATGAAAAATGACAGAAAGTCGTTCGTTGGCATCTGCTTTATACCGAATACAAAGTGCACCAAATTTATAGGTTACTCTAAGTGATAATTCAAATGAAGGTACGGTATAACAATGTCATTTTTTTTATGTTTACTTGTAAGGATTATTTAATACTTAGTATGTGGTTATATAGTAATTTACGTTAGAAAATCATGACAATCTGCTATATTAGGTATCACATTTTTGACGTCGAACAACTTCCCTAGTTCGCACAGTTGACGTAGCCTGCTCAGCGTAAGCTAGGAATATATAGTGCATGCATAGTGAATGCGTTGTTCGATAGAGTTGAACCGTACTGTTAGAAACCTTCTCTAGGTAACAGATCAGACAAATCTGCTGCAATTTTACGGTCGAACAACTTCTCCACAGTATATTGAGTATTTCATAGTGCATGTGGTATTTGAAGATATACATATTATGTTATATGCACCATTTTGAAAGTAATTTTACAGGGGCATTTTTGACAATTTCGAAAGGATGGCTTCTATTAAAAGAAAAATAAAAGAAAACATCAAATTGTATTTTTTCTTACATCTGTATCCTGCACAATTTAATAATACTTTTAAGGACTTCTGGTAAAGCCCTTCCAATTTGTAAGTTCCCTAAATAATGCCAGACCCGGGCTTTCCGTAGCGCTTACACTTCTAGCTCCCATCAGTTTATAACGAGAATCCAATTCACCCAGCTCCACTCCGCACTGGATAAGTTTCTTTACTGCCTCTAGTTGTTTCGACTTTGGTGTTACATCTAAAAATAGTTCGGATTTTGCTTTTTCAAAGTCTTCCAAACAAAACATTGATGTTATGAGAAAATTTTCAATTACGAATTTCACGGTTTTCATTTGAAATAACGGGAATGCATGCTTTAACGATACTAACTTCTAAAATCTCCGATAAATGCAATACCAATTGATTTGCTATTGTAGCCATAAGTGTGGGACCCTCGTTTATGCCATCCGACACCTTCGTAAATATTTCCATCGCCGCCAACCATAAAGCTGTAAATCAGATGTATTCATGGAAACATTTTTCTCGTTCGAAACATTACTATTTTATTTTTAGCAAAACAACAAACAACCATCGATTTATAACGCTATAGAGGTTGCTTTAAAGTATAGTATAAATTTAAGCTTGGCATTGTTACTGAATTTATTACCCATAAATAGTCAAACAAAACGTTAATTAAGATTACAACAAGCAAATGTAGCCGATTTTCTTTAATTTTGTAACTTTGAAAGAAAACTTACAATTTTTCATCTAATCAGGACATCTAATTTACTAAAATTAGATGTCCTGAATCCAGAAATGTCCCTAGACACTACTCACTTGAATGCTGTAGCCTTCTTGCACACCACTTTTTTTAATACAATATTCTTGGAATACACTTTTAAATAACTTTTAACTTTAAATAGTGGATCGAAATTTAAAAAAAAATGTGCAATTTCTCAGTATAACATATCTGAAGGGTATATCGACATAAAGTCACAAATAATAATTAATCATTATTAGTTTTCGTTGCCAACGGTTTTGTTTTATTGACACCTATGATAATTCTTAACAGTTTAAAATATACGACTATTGAATTGGATACCGAAACGAACTATTGTGCTGTAGTGTGATCCAGGACACAACAGCCGACGAGAATCTGTGTTCTAGAAGACACAACTGAACACATGCAACACTACAACGTTAAATTGTACCGAGAATTTAGATGATATGAACCGAAAGATATTTAAATAACATTTAACAAGTCGTCAACTTTTCTACGACAAACGTATGTGCTAGAACTTGCTGTAGAAATTTCTTGTGTTAACTTTCGAGAAAGAGAATGTTAGAAGAAGCAGTTAATATACATCTTCCCCACGTTTGTCGTTGGCTGGACTTTATATTAATTTTCTATATTAACTTTATTAATTTTACGCTACAAAGATATTTGGCTCAGCATAGCATTCTTTCTCTAGAGATCGAGCTTCCTACCAATAGATGGATCCTCATACCCGATAAATGAACGATGTGAATTTAGCAAAAAAGAAGTGACTACGAAACAGATAACAGCTAACCTCGTGGTTTTTAATTATATACACATATACATATACAAAGAAATAAACTCGTCACCACAGTAATTTAATAAATTACTTACTTATACCCAATATCATCAAACTCCAAATCGTTCATGTGATAATCCTGTATGTTCACTATACGTTCACTACAAGCATTTTCATCAGAACAAGGCTGCGAGACGGTATGATGAATTATGACGTATTTCGCTGGCCTTATGGTGTAATGTACGTGTTTTGCAGATCGTCCGCCCCATCTATTTTTCGACAATATTGTCGGACATGAAGCAAATGCATCTAGAATTACGATATATTTGATTTGAAACGATCTTAGGACACAATAACTGTACTTACTCGAAAAACACCACGCAAGAAACAGACATTTAAATATCACTGTATTCATTGCAATATTAGTTTTTACGAGCAACTTTAACAGTGGTCTGCACTACTTGCTTATGTTTACACAGCGTACAAAGTGCGCTGATATCTAATCTCAGTCGCACAAAAGAAGCGAGAGAATGTTTATGGAGTCTTTCTCTGATTAAAACTGCACATTATTTATTTATACGACACGTCCACCATGCATGGGTAGAAGATTTTTTTCTTTCCTGAGCAATTTAGAAGAAATGTTTTCAAACAAACGTTTTTCGGAAACAACTTCGTCACAACATAAAATCATACCTAACTATATACGGTGTTCAATTTCCTTCAGGCACGGTGTAATGAGGCACCCTGCATATTACGTTTTTGGATACTTTACTTGTCCTCAATCCATACTAAGCATCCATGCTTTCTTCAACAATCTCTACGCCCATCTGACTTGGTTTTTAAGATAATTGAGTCACTTCTTTTTTCTTTTGCGGGTAATGAGAAATATTTTTTTAGCGAATGATTCTTACACGCTAGAACGCTGATTAAAATTTTATTCCATTGAGCATTTCTTGCAGCTTATGGCAGTATATCGAAATCCTTTATGTAGTATGGTAAACAACACAAAAGTATCGATAACATACGTTTCCAAGATACAAATGACCCACATCCTTAACCGGTCACCGGTTTGGTGGACTTCTTCTGGAAGACTTTCTTTAATTGCTGATTACGATGAATGGAATGATGATTATTAATTCTATAACGCAATGAATTCTGCAATAATTTTAGAATCAGTGAAAGGAAGTCAACAACGGCAATGGTGAAAATGGACTATTACTCACCAAATTAATGAAAAATATTTCTACAAAACGTAAAGCATCACATTGTAGTGTTATAGGTAGTATAAAATGTCATCAGAGAGCATAAAATCTCAACCTCAGAGAAAAAGAAAGAAGAAAAAAAAACATCAAAGGTGGTTATCGAATTAAAACAATTGCCAACGCTATTAGACAATTGCTTTAAATGACGATCATTTTATAATTTTAGATTTTGTGTTTATCAGTCATCAAGGCATCTTGTGTTCAATTAAATTTCAAGTAAAAAGGTGGTCATTTAAAGGATTCAAAAGTGAGTTAATGTAATTATACAGAAGTAGCTAAGTTTCAACACAGCGTATAACACAGCAACATAACGTTTATGAACCGAAATTTCGATGATTAAAGTTAGTTATCATTTACATTTCCATATCTCATTTATCAATTCTAAATTATCCCAAAGGTGCTGAATGTCAATTTTCGAAAAACATAAAACATTCGAAGTTTTCTCTATTTTGCCCAACCTAAAAACATTACAATAACAAGTAAGGGTAACAGTTCTCCCAGTAGATAATTCTTTCCAAATGTAAACAAGTGTCACAGCATAAGCTTAGTTTAATCAAATTTCAAATTTATAATTTTGTAGTTTTAGTTTTTTTAGAAAATGTCGAGTTATTATCTCGACTTCCGGTATTACCGGAAGTAAATTTAAACTTAAACTTTATGAAATATATTGAGAATAAATGCCCAAGCAAACATTTCAGGATTAGGAAAATGTAATATGATTCGAAGAAAGATCTAACCGGTTAACGTTCGGAATTCACACATTTATTTTGGAACGTACTTAGGATTGAGGGGTCAATTTGAGCCCAAATAAAAATAAGTTAATTGTAAAAAATTTTGTTGACCCCAAATTTAGTCCGTTTAAACTGGTTAAAATAGTACATTTATCATGGAATGGTTATATAACAATTATTACACATTACAATACTATGGCCTATCCGAAGTTCCCGTGAGATAAAAATGAACAGCGTGACCTTAGTACAGCAGCAGTACTACTATTACTAATTCACATATTGCGTACTGGAATAAATTAACCCCAAAACGTTATGTTTTTAGCAAAATTTTAAATACTAAACTCAGTGACGTATGGTAACGGAGATTATCTAAAAGGAAATAAATAGACCCTATGTATACACTCCGAACTGGTAACAAGCACTCATGGCCGCGTATTTGTATATCCAATACGCAACATCACGCGCAACGCAAAAGGCAAATCAGAAACGTTTTGCGTTAGTTCATCTTGGGTCTTCACGCGAGTTAATAGAACGTCGTTTGTTTACTTCATAGTATGTCCAGCGTACAGAAGAGTAAAAAGTGACCGTCACTTGCAAATGTAAAAAAGTATATCGTAAAATTTCCGGATTTATATTATGATAGTTCTAAAATAGCGTGTAAAGTTCGATATTGCTGCGATATACTCAGGTGGCACAAACACGACTGTACAAAGCATGTCAATAGTATACTGAACACGAATCGAAAAAGTGGGTGGCAACTTCGTCTACTGAATAGAAAACCGTTTCACAAATTCTGGAATAAATACGATTCTAACTGGGAGCTACCAGCAAAAGATCTAAATCGTAGTTAAAGGTAAATGGCTGTGATTAAGCGTGCACGAAACGACAGATCAAAAAAAAATTCCATTGTACACGTTATGGTGCGTGTACCGGAACTCCTTTAAGCCAATTTTCAAATATTATTGACAAAATAAATTTACAAATTTATGAATTTGGAACCGGGTTAGTTCTGCTATACGCTTAACGTAAACTCATTCTGTGGCACCCTGTATGTAATGGCTTCCACAAAAGTAAGTGCCAATTTATATTGAATTCGTTTTAATCATAATAAAAATTTCAAACAATTACAATCTCTCTTTTCAATGAATTTCTTGTTTATTTATTTCTTTTTAAGCCAACTTGGTGTTCATTTCTCATAGGCATATTTAACCAATTTGTGAAATAAAACATAAAATTTAAGCAAATGTGCACAAATATTATGTCTATAAATAAAAATTTAACATTCAATAATATCGTCTGTTTTTTGATTATATGCTAATTTATACGGAAATTCTAACCGACGCGTCGCCGAATATGTGGTTTAAAGGTTATCATCACTTCCCAGAAGCAAAAAAAAATCCCATTCCCAATATTGAAGTAAAAATAAAACAAACAATATAACTTGATAATGTTTATGTTTATGTTCTAGCTGTGTACAATGGCCTTCCCCATCCAGTTCGCTACAGTTTAGGTTACAGAACCTGTCTTGGCGTTATATACACGTCACATACGCTAGCAAGATGACCAAAGCACTTTACCTCTTATTGTTTTTGTGTACCGAAGTTTCGTTAATTTTTGCAAGTTAGCATTTGAAAATGATGTTAAAGCTGTAAGTACTAACGTCCTTTTTGCAATCACAGAACTGCCAGACGTATGCCCTGAGATTATAAGCAAATCGCAATGGGGAGGACGCGATTCAGCCAAAGTTCAACATATCATAATCCCCTTAAAATACGTCATCATTCATCATACTGCGACACCGGCCTGTTTAGATCAAGCAGCCTGTTCACAGAAAATAGTTTCTATGCAGTCGTATCATATGGACAATCTGCGATTCGACGACATCGGTTACAAGTAAGTGAAAAAAAAACAAATATTTTCATGGAAATATGTACTTCAGTTAACACCTTTACATATTCACAGCTTTTTGATTGGCGGTGATGGAAATGTTTATGCGGGAGCTGGTTGGCATAGACAAGGAGCACATACTCGAGGTTACAATGTAAAATCAATTGGAATTGGGTTTATCGGTGATTATTCATGTAAGCAACAAATTTCGCAATTTATTAATTTTGTCTAAATCTCAAGTTATTTCGAAAAAAAAAAAAAACAGAATATTTATTAATATTGGCGACATTTTCATATTATAATACATATTTCAGCAACACCACCATCTTCAAGTCAGATAGAAGCTGCCAAGAAGCTAATTAAATGCGGAGTCGCCTTAGGAGAATTGGATGAAAAATATAAGTTACTGGGTGCTAGAAGTGTAAGACCTACCGAAAGTCCTGGCGCAGCGCTCTTCCGCGAAATTCAAAACTGGAGAGGGTTTACTACTACTCCTTAACAAAGAAAGACAGAATATATATTAAGTTAAAATATTTACTTTAAGATATTTTTTTATGAAGTGCATTGTTAATAACTTCGAATAAAGCAACATTATACATTTTACTTTGTCTTTGGGCACCCAATAATATATTTGTTATTCTTATTTTGCTATAACTATTGTAAAGTAGCTTTAGGCATTCTTTAGATAAGACGTTCTTGAAGATGCTCAGCAAAACATGGTAGTTAAGGCATACATAGTAACATCCAACTTTGAGATCAAGAATATTGTACAAATGATTAATCAACATCACATGATCTTTATTTGAATGCAACAGATTTTATAATGCAAGGAAACATGCAATAATGTGTCTGCTCTTCAAGCACCGAGTACAAAGATGATATATTATTTTTTTTAAATACTTGTTTGTCAGCGCTAAGAAGTAATAAGATGGAATAGTACTATAAATAAAACATAAATGCTTAACTGCATTTAGAATATATATAACTGCAAAAAGATATATTTCCATAAATGTAGGATATTTATAACTTCTTTAATTTATACCTCTTACTACCTTCGAATGGGCTTATAATTAGAAATGACGTAATTACTAAGATGATATGTTGAAAAAATAAGCAAACCATTGTCTTCTTATGATGAACATTTTAACTATACTATTCCAGATTTAACCTGCATTAAATATCCTTTGAAAATGTATTGTCTAGAGTCGAGACGATTGACTTTATTTGTCACGTTTAACCTTAGAGTAATATACACAAATATTAATGAACACGAATAACAAATTATTGCAACAACTGGTCCTTTATTTTGAGGTTATGTACGCAGAATGTATAAAAGAGAACATTGTTAATCACACTTACCTAAATCGTCCATTGTAGCTGCCTATAAAAAGTGAATCCAGCGTAAACGATCACTTCATAAGATGCATGAACTTAAGAAACTGAGTAAATATTAAATACCATATTTGGAATGTTTTTATCACAAGTGGATTCAGACACACGTTACAAGATCGGCAACCCACTGAACAACAATCTTGTTAATTTATTGCCGGGAGAGTATACAGGGACGACGCAATGAAAATTACATTAAGACGTTTTCTACTTTTACTAAGTGGCCTGATAGCTTGTTCAGGTATGTTACATTGTTGTGAAAATATATTATCTAATATAATGTGTGATTACTTAAGAACATTCTGACGTATGTCCCCGATTTGTTGGGAAAAACATCTGGGGTGCCAGAGCCGCAACTGCAGTAGATTACTGCATTATTCCATTAAAATATGTCATCGTCCACCATACACTAACACCTTCTTGCAACAGCGAAAGTGCATGCGCCGATCTCTTAAAAAACCTTCAAAACTTCCACATGGATACTCAAGGATTTCATGATATTGGCTATAAGTATACCATACACATTATAAACGCAATAAGGCTGCAATAATTACAGCTTTCTTATAGGTGGAGATGGTAATGTGTATGAGGGCGCAGGGTGGCATAGAATAGGAGCACATACAAAACATTATAATACAAAAGCAGTTGGTTTAGCTTTCATAGGAAATTTTACAAGTAAGTTTCTATTTATAATATACCAGTGACCATAATAACAAATTCTCTTACATTTAGGCAAATTACCAAATAAAAAACAATTAAAAGCAGCCGAAAAATTTCTAAATTGTGCAGTCGAACGTGGTGAAATTAATCAACGATATAAACTGTTTGGTGCAAGAACAGTTAGCGCCACTCAAAGTCCTGGACTTGCGTTATTTCGAGAAATTCGAACGTGGAAACATTTCTCAAGGATTCCGTAAATATACTAATTATTAGATTTCCTTCTATTGGAAAAAGTACTTTCTCTAATTTTTATTTTGATAACCAGTTAAAATTAAATAAAATTAGTTGTAAATACCACAAATCCTTTTACTTTTCTGCAATACAGTCCAATACAATCCAGCACAGTGCAGAAGCAACGTATTCGATTCAAAATATCCCACCAATTAATTTCAATATTGATAAATAATGTTAAGTTGTAAGTGTAACAACCATAACATCCAAACAGGAATAACGAAACACGAGTGTATCTAGTCGCTGCAGAAAATAATTTCCATTTATTAGTGTAGCTTGCTTAATTTGTTCGGAACAACGTGTCAACCATACAGTCGAATAAATGCATACTTTGCTATATTATTCGATGTTGCAGAATATGCCGATAGGTTAATGTTTAATGTTATGTAAATAGAAGTTAATCTTATAATACGAGCAAAACGAAAAAAAGAAATAAAATATATATTTTTATTTATCTTTCAACAATCTACACTTTTCCAAGTGTTTCTCCAGCTTTTGTAAGTCCTCCAAAAAGCAGGATTTCCGAAGGTCCCCAAAATAAGCATTTGTTTAAGCGATAACTTCCTCATTCGACGTAAACCATTATCCGCCGAGGCATTTTTTCAAATTTGGAAATAAAAAGAAGTTACTGGGGGCAAATCCGGTGAATACAGTGAAAGTACTATTTCGAAATTTAATTCCATAATTTTATCCATCGAAATTGAATAGGTGCACTCTCTTAATGGAAGAAGATCTTTTTCTTTTCTTGAGGACGCTTTCTCTCGATTTCTTCGCTCAACCGGACCAATAACGACGCATAACACTTTCCAGTTATTGTTTGCCCTTTTTCCAAGTAATCGGTGTAGATAATTCTGCGTGCATTCCAAGAAGCCGAGGCCATCATCCTGCTAGACGATTTCACCGTCTTCTCCTCTTTCGAAGCCCGCTCGTCTTCAAAAATCCACTGTTTTGACTGCTCTTTTATAGTATTGTATCCTTATTTCGTTCATAGTTATGTATTGAGGGAGATACTTGCTAGATTGCAACAGAAAAGCGTCAAAACAGACACAGATTAGATCACACAATTGCGTTTATTTTCCTACAAAATTAAAAACCGCGTACCTTGCGATTTGCTTGTGGACTCGAGTAATTTCGGCGGTATTTTCACTGGATCTGCAGAGCGATGTTCATTTTTTTATGGATGTACGACCAAGCTTAAATTTACATTTCCAATTGTAAGCAATTACTAACATAGAGGCAGATGGAGGAACTTTATCTAAGTCAGTTTTCATCTATTTTCTTTTAAATAGAAGTGTTTAATTACTCCTCGAAACACACTTTTTTTAATTTTTTTTTCCACATAAACAATAAAAATGAAACCGTATGATGGGGATAATTAAGATTTTGACAGCTGTCTATTGATGATCCTTACTGGAAACAAACCATTTTCGATACTACGGGCGCCATCTCCTACATTTTATAAGAACTTCTTGAACCACCCCTGTACTAGAGCCAATAACTTTTGGTATATATTACGAATTTTACAAAAGATATTTTACGACAAGGAGCATGTCCGCTAGAATATTAGTCAACTAACAAAATTCAGTATTATTCTAAGATGATTTATTTTATATTAAATAATCCGTCGTTATAATATATTTATCATGTGAGAGGTAGGTTATGGTTAAACGTGCAGGAACTAGTACACTTCCCGTGTACTTGCACACATGTAAGTGCCAGAGACTAGATAGGCTCGTGGCTTGTGACTCGGGGCAACACGAACCCATTTTCCTAGACGAATAAACACGACTCTGTCTAGTCTCTGCTAATTTCAAGATGCTCGAGCCATCTTTGCAGGTTTAGTTTGGCACACGCAGGGTAAACAACTTATCTTTTATACACACACTCTGACACATACCACTAGAATTAAGTTGGTAAAGCTGTAACTTTTAAATAAAAAGGAATTATAAGAATTTGAGGTTATTTCTTTAATTTTGGTTTACATTGAAGGCTATACCTTATTAGATTAAGTAGTATCTTCCCTTTATCCTAAATTTTGAATTATACAATGCCTAGTTGGAGTCAGATACAAACACAACTACGACATCCTGCAAATCCTGTTGTATTCTTTGATGTCTCTGTAGGAACTACAGTAAGTTTTTAATTTTTCAAAATATGTAGTGTGTGCCATGCGTAACCATTGTAGGAGATTGGACGAATGATATTCGAATTGTTCGCTGATGTAGTTCCTAAAACTAGTGAGAATTTTCGACAATTTTGTACAGGTGAATTTAGAAAAGATTCAGTACCATTAGGATTTAAAGGAGCTGGCTTTCACAGAGTTATCAAAGACTTCATGATACAAGGAGGTGACTTTGTTAATGTACGAGTAATAATTTAAATATTGCAAGCTTTTATATATTGTTTATTTTAGGGTGACGGCACTGGTGTAATGAGTATATATGGTGGTGGCACATTCCCAGATGAAAATTTTGCACTTAAACATGATGGTCCGGGATTACTTAGCATGGCCAACAGTGGAAAAGATACAAATGGTTGTCAATTTTTTATAACATGTGCAAAATGTAATTTTCTAGATGGGAAACATGTCGTGTTTGGTAGGGTAGTTGATGGACTATTGGTTATGAGAAAAATTGAAAACGTTCCCACAGGACCTAACAATAAACCGAAAATACCTGTTACGATAATCCAGTGTGGTCAGATGTAAATGTAATTTAATTATTGAATATAATATTAATTTAAAAACCATTGTATTCCCTATGTTCGGTAGAATTTTGTTTAAGAAAACATATCCCTTGCAAAGGTTAATATTATGAACCAACTTAGAAAACAGAATTTGCCATATTTTATTTGTTAATAAATATGATAAAATATGCTTATAAATTTGGAAGACTGCAAATTCATATTTGCGCCAAGGAAGAATTTGACAATTTTTTTGATTTTATAGAGGCTAATACTGAGCTACAGAAACTTAGAATCCAATAAGGTATTGATTTGTGCCCCATGTATATCATTTACCAAAGCACGCAATTGAATATGTCATCAACGTATACTAAATTTAAGTTTGTTAGTTAAAATGAATAATGTATAATATGGAATAATCTAAAGCAATATTCAATAAATTTATTTATTTACTTTAGATTTTTTTTAATATCAAAATTTACCAATCAAACTTTAATTTCACAAAAGGAAACGCAATTTAGGCTTTTAAAATTATATTTGCTTTTCACGTGGCATTTTTAAAATTTTTCGAATAATGGGCACATTTGCCAATTTTCTACCGCAATGTAAATGAATGCAACTTTCTTACCAGAACTACCAACTTAAATTATTCGCGAAATATAAAAAAATACATCAATTTTTGTGAAATATGGGCGTAGTTACAATTTGTTCAAAGGGGAGGTGGTATTAGAGTTGACATTTTAGACACTTTTATATGACCGATGGAGGTGGTTGAAGGAATTAAAGACTCAAATTATTTCAGATTCGGTGGACCTCTCCGGCTCCCCTTTAGTAACGACCAAGTATATAATTTTATCACGTACTTCATAAGTATGTCTAGCTTTCTCCTTCAAGGATTTTCTACGTAAATTATCAATTATTCTTAACGAAAATAAATCATATATGTAGCGTATATTGTAATTTCGAATTTTGCCCACGATACATCAATAACAACATGGCCGTCACTACTTTTTAGTCAGAATTTGAACCGCAAGATCAAAGGCGCCACGAGATATCACAACATAACCTAACTAATTTTAACCTCACTTTGGACCGTATACATGCACTAGTTGTAATGAATAGCGAATTTGAGATTTTTAACGATTTGATTAGCATAGGTTGTTGTAAATTATGTGCAATGAGATATCTATGCAAAAAGTCTATAGATTTTAACAATGTAGACGAATACCTTGTAGAGGTATCTTTGGTAAATACTGTGTTAGATTTTTCTTGTTTATTATTTAAATTTTAGAATGATCTCTACAAAGATGTGGCTAAAACAAATAATGACGATGATGATTTCGTTATAAAGAAGGTCAAAACAAATCCATGTGTTATATGTTTAGGGTTACTTCAGCAAGAATCTCTGTGTCAAATTATTCAATCGGATAAATTGAACAAAGCCAAACAATATGATTCAGCTGTCTTCACTTGTTCAATTAGCATGCCAGCTTCCATATTACTTAGGGAACATAGTATACAAATATATTTGAAGAATAAATTTCCCGATATTTACAAAGGTACGAATGATATTTTGGTGCAAGTTCTATATGTAAAATGTGTTCTTCTTTTTTATTGTAGAAAATGCAGAAATACCATTAAATAGAGTATGGAAAATCTTCATTAAGCATGGGCTTGGAAAATATCTAGGAAAAGTATTTGAAAACTCGGATACATGTGATTTTTTTATTAATGTTATGATGGAATATGAGCAAGATATTATGGTGGGTATATACTTTATTTGCTCTGTCAAAATCCTATGATTAACACTATTTTCTCAAGGAATTAAATCATTTGAAGAAAATGCAACCAAAAATGTATGAAGAGAGATCAACGCAACGCAGGAAGTATAACGGTGAATTATTTAGCCGAAAAGGAGTAATTACGGCACTCTCTATGACGGAGTCTGAAGATTTCATAAAAAATTATCCTGTTCCCCCCGAAATACCACCTTCATTCCTACTTGTTAAGGATATTGAATGCAAACATAATTCGATATTTCTTGCTGGCAGATATACAAAATATTCACGTGAATTGAGTCAGAGCCCTTGGGTGATTGATGGAGTAAAAACTATGGAAACCTCAGTGCAAGAAATTATATTTGACAGCATAAAGAAAGTGCTTGGGTTAGTTAAAACTGTAAGGTGCTATGTAACCGAATGAAGATATAAAATATTTTTGAATAGTATTTCAGAGGATAATCTAAAATTTTCGTCTAGCGGTAGGGAAGACTGCGATGTTAGATGTTTGGGTAAGGGTAGGCCATTTTATGTTGAAATACTTGACCCCATGAAAACTAAAATTAGTTTCAAGGAATTTAGGGAAATCGAAAATTATATAAATAAATCCAAGTTGATTGGAGTACTTCACATGCAGAATGTAGATAGGTAATAAAACTAATTTTCATAAAGATCTAAAAATATATTTAGGTATACAGTAACTAAAAAAAATTGTTTTTTTTTTTTATTTTTCTGATAAGACCTACATTAAAGCTGGTAATAGCCTATACAAAAAACCAGCTAACTCATTTTTATTTGCTATTAAAACTGCAATGTTTTGTACTCTAGAAGTGAGTTAACGAAAGTTAAAGAAGGAGAGGAGCAGAAAACCAAGGATTACAACGCGCTATGTTTAACAAAGGAACCAGCAACACAGGAACAAGTAGATAAAATTAATGCTTATGGTAAAGTGGAAATCTTCCAGAAAACTCCTATACGGGTTCTACATAGAAGACCTCTTGCTGTTAGGACAAAGACAATTTATAAGATGAGAGCTGAACTTGTAGAAGGTAGATTTTCAGTTTAATTCGCATTGGATTAAGTTTTAAAAACATTGCATTGAAAATTGTTTTAGGTAAACCTCATCTTATCGATCTTCACATGAATACTCAAGCAGGCACTTACGTTAAAGAATTTGTTCATGGAGATTTTGGGAGGACTACGCCTAACATTGGCGAAATTATTGGTACCGACGTGGATATCATCGCTTTAGACGTGACTTCAATAAATCTCGATTGGCCAACGGAAATTGACTATGGTGATGGTGAATTTAATGATAAAGATGTTACTGTAGATATTAAATAAATATCATTTTTTACTAACCACTGATTGTTTTTTGCAAGATTTTTGAATATTAAAATCTCAAGAGTAAGATTTCGTTAAATTTTCATTTTCTTTATATTGTCTATTACTATTATTATCCGTTATTTTTGTTTATAATAATATATTATACATCTTCATATTGTTTATTTACAATTTTTCAAGTTGAATTTCCAAATTGATAGCTTTTTTTTTCTTTATCACAAACACAGCGTTGTTTTTGTGTAGGTGGCCAAGTATTGGGTAAGCAATATCAGCGCCTTCTTATGAGTAAGGAGGACAAATGCGGATGAAATTATTACTTTTTTGCAGAGCCTAGTGTAGTAGTAGACAAACTCGTATTTTGTCAACTCTCGGGGCACCAGTAGGCAACACGAGTCCACCCTCATGAGGCGAATAGACATGAGTCTATCTAGTCGCTGCAAAAGAGGAATAATTCCACCTACCTTGTCCTCTCTACTTATGAAACGAATAAACACGAGTACATTTCGTTATTACGAAAATTTAGATCTTATTCATCTCTGAGTTGGCCACATTTTGTAAAAATATCAGTAACTATATCATTGACGAACATCTGACGTTGTTTACTTTGAACCTTCATGATAGCTTATAGAATTTAAGGCAGTGTGATAAATTTTCGTCACTTCATTATTTATTAGGTACTGTGAAATTGAATATACTACACTTCCCCATTAGCTCTTCAACCAAAAGGTGTGCACTGGCTTGGGTATTTGTACACGTAAAAATGTTCTGCGTACAAATACAAATTCGTTCGCGAAAATGTCGTTTCGTCGTTTTCTTGATTAAAATGTTCGGAAAAGTTCGTAGTTCGTAGTTCGTAGTAATTTCTAGTTCGCTAAATAAAAGTAATATTTTATGTAATTGCTGCATACATACATACTTGTAAACCGTTTCTGAAAGATAGAAAGGCAATAGAGGGGCAAATCTAGGTGACAATGCTAAAAGTTGGTACAATTTACTTACTAAAGAGTTTTATATTGCATGTTTTATTTTTAGAACGCTCAAGGAAATAACTTACTTGATTCTAAAAAAAAATAGTGCAAGATACCTTTTGCCTTTACTGGAGGTTTTTGATGCGGAAATGAAAAAGTGAAAGAGAACAGACGTTTTACGATTTCATCGTTATTTGATGAGTTTCAAGTCTCAAGTTTTTTTATGCTATAACAAGCGACAAGTTTCTATGAGGGTGAAATTCAAAAGCAGGTTTAACGATACGATACAGTGCCTTAATATTAGTGGAAATTAAGTAGAAAATTGAATTAAAGTTCGTGCTTTCATATGAAAAATTAAATTGTGATTTTTTTATTTCAAAACTAATTTGAAAAATACGCTTAGTGGATGTATTTTTATGAAGTAATGGTCACTTCCTTTTAGATATATGAGGAAATCGACAAATAAGAGAAATAAATACAAACCATTTAAAATTAATTTGGTACATGAGCTTTAGGGTGGCAATAAAATTCGTAAACTTAATTTTATCATGAAAAATTTTGGGAAACTTAATAATATTGATTTACGGCAACCGTTGTAGTTCTAACAAGACGGTGTCTTCTGTTCACAACAGCAACATAGTAAATGACCATCCGAGCAGAGTATTTCCGACGGGAGATAGGTACTAACGTTTCTGTAAGGTGGGCAGTTGGTACTCCTGATAGAAGTTCTTTAGACTGCTTTTTTATGGACATGTAATATGTGAAATTTAATAAACATTTTCCAGAAACGTCGAAGAATTAACTTATTAAGTTCGCTTGTGCCAGTAGCGCCGGAAATATAACGAAACGCCCCTATAGACGCAAACATGTGACGGGGGAACTCTAAATGATGGGGGATTTTGTTTTCATCTGTTTTTTAAGTTTTGTTACTTTCTCGAAACGTATAACGATGTTGGTAGCAGTAACAAGGAAAGTCATTGCAAATTTTACAGAAATCAAATGAAAAGTAAAGTATTTCATTAAAATGAAAACTTAGATAACTTCACTTAACTGTAAAGCATTTAATTTAAAGAAAAGTTCTTAAGATATCGCATTGTCTCATTCCTTGCTAAACACACTGTATAGATTATTACCACGAATAGGCGATCCACTGCAGATATTAGTACAAACTAAACTGCTTATTTTGTTGTTAATTTGTTACCTAGAAATTTATTTCGTTGCTCCAACCGATATTAATACAAACCAAATGGCAATTTTGTTATGAATTTGCTATCCAAGAATTGATTTTTTTGCTCGGCCATTTTCGAGGATTGATAGATAAGTTAGCTAGCGCAGCCAATCACTTTTAACTGTTGACTCACTGCAGACAACACCATATTTTGTTGCTAATTTGTTGTCGATTTGACATCCAAGAATTTATTTTGTTACTAAAACCGTTTCTACAAAACGATGGCTAGACTGGCTTGATTATAATATAATTACTGAAATTATCAGTTATTGTTTTGCACTGTAGCGGTAGTACGGTGGATAGAGTTGAGGTTCTATTTCCCGCCAGGTTTAACATTTTTCCTATCATTCCCTTTGACTTAAAATGAGTACGTCCAAATAATAACATTATTTAGCGTTACCACATGTATAAAGCAAATGAGAGAACTATTTGAATAATTTTTTACTGAATTTATGTAATTTTGTGGTACGATTTACCACAAAATATTTTAAAAACTAGTGGAAGAGAATGTTTAGTCATTCGATATTATACTTTGAACCATTTATAAGCTTAAAGAGAAGCAGTTCCATTAAAAAATGAGCAAATGAAATTCATCTAAGACGCAAATTTAAGTAGAATAATTTTGTTACAAATGAATAAACGTGCGGATAAAACCAACAAAATTACTTCTTTACCAAGATGTTATTTACTACCTTAACTCTTAATGATTCATTAAAAATTTGAAGATATTTACAGCATTTCTGGTGTAATAGTTAAAAGATATCAAAATTAAACATTCTACCAGGAGCAAACCACCATGAAGCAAATAATCAATCATTGGGAAACAATGCAACAAAGAATAAGTAACATGTCTTCAATGTTTACCTAACTATGTATTTTGAAAAGTTCTGAGAAGCGAAAGGATTGATATCTACAAAGTTCAGAACGTACAATCTAAGAACAACAAATTAGCAACAAGATATGCCGTTTATTTCGTGTTGATATCTACAGTGGCGCAAAAGTTATAGCGAATGACCGCGCAGTATAGCATACTACTCTAGCCACCGTTTTTTCGGAAACGGCTGGAGTAACAAAATCAACAATCATCTCCGATAACATTTTTGGTGGTATATTTAAATCGATAGTATGTACATTGTATTTCATAACCAAATTTTGTTGATCGAAGGATATTACTGCTTTCTTTTCCCGCCACTTGGTTCGTTCGAATGGGAAGGTAAAGTAAAATAAGCATAGTTTGTTTTGTTGCTGCTACGCCACTCAGAAAATGTTACAGACCAAGACCTCTCCTTAAGAAATAGTAAACTTGGCAAAGGAACAGTTTTCATTCATAAACTTTACCAAACGTCGGCGAGCTTAGAAAAAACTATTTTAGATAGAAAAATTTTACTTTACCTACTTTCTTTCATTCAGTTAACTTATAATTTGGCTAAACATAATTAATTTTTATCTTCTTATTGCTTTTTTGTTATGTATTTCATATGTATTTAGTTACTGTCTATGTTTTCGAATCTAGAACAGTTTTTGTATGGCTCATAACAGTGTTTCTTTTGAAGAGCCATTAACCCTAGAGCACTTATATTTCTTTTTGAGGAACCCCCCTGGCACTATAATATGAGATATCTAATGTTTCATCATGTTACTTTTATAGCTTTTAAATAGAGAGAATTAGAAACAAGCGCAAGATCAAACTATAGTCACTCAGAAAAAAAAAACATACATATGAATGGTCGTTACTATTTGTTAATGATCAATATTGCATCTAAGCTTAAGGGGATAGTTGAGTTCGTTTGCGTCAGACAAATTCGTTAAAATCAGGTTCAATAAGCTGTCACGTCAAAAAGCAGTACAATCTGTTGTAATGTTAGGGTTTGATGTAAATTCTCGATTTCTGGTGTTGGAAAATATTCTTTGAATGAAACTTGTACAAATCTAAAGATGGTTACTTTTGCTAAAACTGGAATTTTTTATTCAAAATCACAGAGTATAGGAAAGCACTCAATTATTCTATTGTTTATGCAAGATTTCCAAACCTGTATTTTTTTAAATTTTGCTTCAATTTTGTCATAAAGTGAAAGTAGTGTCACGAAGTGAAGTGAAAAGATATCGGCAGGATAGACTTGACTTCAGTTAATCTTGATAACAATTCAAATGCACAGTATCAAAGAAACACCAAGACTTCATTTTACAGATGAATTGGCCTTCTATTTCTCCACAGAGGGCAACAAAACTTCGTTGATTTCAAGGCACGGACATAGCGATTCCGATTGCTTCATCCAGAACAATTTAAAAATTGAGTGGTATTTTTTATCGCTAATGCTTGTTTCTGAATAACAGTGGCTACTTTCATTTTCTAGAACGATATTTTTGAAATGCGCAATAAACCCAAAAAATTTGTAAGTAATTGCTTTTGCACTGTCGCTGCAGATATTAATGCATTCGTTTCAGTTAAATTCCCTTTCAGTGATATAAGAATTTACCAAGTTGAAAATTTCCTCTTCGATTGTAGGAGTTTTCAAAAGCTTGCAAAATATCAGTTCTTCTTCTGTTTAGGTATTAGACGGATGATAACACGCAGTACTTCAGCTTCAAGTACTTCAAGAGAGGGTCGTGTGTGCGAGACAGACTTAAAAAGTAAAATTCCACAGACTAGAGGGAAACTGTTATAAAAGTTATTAAAATTTTTAGAGTGCTTTTTCATTCTTCATCCGGATTACATTATCAAAAATAAATACAGTCAACACGCGAAGAGAAGTTAGTAGTTTTAATAACAAGCTGAAATGTACTAGGAAAACTGTAGTTATTAAGATGTGAACAACTGTATCAAACTAGATTGGTATTGCAAACTAAGCAGCGAAGGTATCTTTTCTGTGAAAATAAAAGTATTAAAAAAAAATTAAAATCATTTCTCTGTCCCTGCAGTATGATCACCCTTTTGATTTTGACGAAGGACGTTAAGCAAAACTACACCCATGGAAAAATGTATGGAGCACCCTACACATTTCTTCAAATTCTAAATGTTATACAAGGAAATGAAAAATGCACGAGTATATATATATATAATTTTATTAATCATTTTAAAGATATTCCCTAATGTTTTATGGCACCTTCTCGTGCTTTAATTTCTGCACGAATTCTTTTGGGCATACTGTCCACAAATTTCTTGCATTAGTCGACGGAAATTTTTCTCCATTCTTCAAAAATGATCTCCTTTGGCTCTCTTTTTGATTTACATTTGTAAATTGATGCTTTCTGCTTTAGTATTGCGCAGAAATTTTCCAATTTGTTGTCCTTTTCGCGGTGTGGCAAGGAGCATTATCTTGTCGGAGGATATCGGGGTCAACTTCTTCAAATAATTTTAGTATTGAAGGCTCCAAAACTTAGCATGGCAGCATAGCGCTGCGAATTCATGCGACCCGCGCACAAAAAGATTTCCCCTACATCACCGGCGGCCATACAAATCCTGGTGAACTCCAGAAGAAAAGTCTCACATAAGTGCCTCCACGTTGCCCAAAAATCTAAATCAAAAGAAAGAGAAAAAATACAAATATGATTCACTAATTTTATAAAATGTAAAACTTAATGTAAATGTAAATGTAAATTAAATAATTTCTTAGCAACATGTTCGCTTAATAATGGTTTATGCCGACTTCTTCTTCCGTCCAAATTTGCTGCAATTAGATAATTTCTAACCGTTCTGGGAGTAACTTTAATTTTTTGACTTTCCCACAGACCACCAGCTAAGTTTGTATATGATTTTGTTCGCTTGCTGAGGTCCAAACTTTGAGGTGTTGGAACACCTCAAAGTTTGGACGATTTTTCAATTTTTGCAAATATTTTTTAAATTATAACAGATATTAAATTTTCTTCTAACATAATTTGCTGCATATTTCATGGCCCTAAAGATGGCGTCATTCGTATTCGCAAAAAGTTAATAACGGGAGACGGGGTACCCCGGGGGTAAGAGCACTTCATACTAGAAAACGATGCACTCTGGGATTGATTAAACGTCTTCCTGATTTTGCTTTGTTTTCATAGGAATCTGGTTCTTTAAATCTATTTACCGCTATTTGAATTGCGTTTCTTGAACATTTCACAATTTTAGAGATTTTCACCTATGAATGTCCTTGTGAATGAAGAAACATAATTTTACTTCTTTGCATTGTAGTAAGTTCGCGTTTTCTATCCATACTGATAATGAAAATTATTAATTCGTTTATTAAATTATAAGAAAAAAGGATGTACTCAGTTCTAACGCATGGACAAGACTGAAATTAATGCTACTTCTCATGCATTTGTCACCTTCGTTTGTTTAGGTTTTCACGTTCATTTATTTACATTATATACAGGGTTACCTGTAAATAGCACGTAAGCTACCGAAATCAAATATGCGAAGCATAAATTTGCGCATATGTTACGAATCACACACCCGCCCAATTTTATCTTACCTACACTTCATGCAATTGAACATTTAAAATGTTTAAACGGTTTGTTAATACTGTACGGAAATAGTTATACGAATGAGATGACTGGAATTTCGGAAAGCCGAAGATCTTCTATTAAAAAAGTTAATTATGTAATATAGTGAATGTTGGACCGCGTCAATGGCGAAATACCATAGGTTATTAAATCTGAATACCTACTAATTAAAACCCTCTGATTCATACGGCGGTTCGTAATTGCTGTTTGCTTTGACGGTTGCTTTCGTACAAGAAGGTCGACAGTATGATGGGAAAAATAATTAGCGACTTAAATATAGCGCTTTAAAAAAAACATTCGGGAATCAACAGCTGACGTGGTTTGGACATTTAATAAGAATGGAAGAAGAAAAATCTGAAAGCTGTATGGGAAGCCAGACCGATGACGAAAATGAAAACAAGGAACAGCGCAATAAAAGATAATGGAAGCAAGAAAGTACGAAAAGGGTGGAGAAAATTAGTTGAAGAATCTTAGAGAAAGCACAAAACCTGACTAATGAACGGAGTAAATGTTAAAATAAAATAAAATTTGAAAACGATTGTAAATATCTCGAGTTTACGGGTAAGGTGTCTGACTAATAGAAATTATTCATATACGATGCATTAATAGGTCTGATGCTATAATTACCTATTCTAACATTTCAAAGTTCCATTCATAATAACATCAGCAATGACGACAATATAAGAGATCATTAAAAACTCAGAGAGAAGACTCAATATATAATTTATCTCAACAAGTTCAACACCGAATCGATTGTTGTGTTATGGATTAAGTAGTAATGTTTAGTAATTCATTTTTTATGCATGATTTCAAGCTACTGTCAATAATTTTTAACAACTTTCTTCAGCAAATTTTTAGTTTTGACATTTTGATTTGCAGACAGTGTACGTATACCATATTTCACATTTCTTCGAATTGTCTGAACTTGAGAAGTTAAAGCTAAATATCAATCAGTAACAAATGCCGCAACCTATTGCCCAGTAATGTTTTCAAAAGCTTTCTTTAAATAAAATGAACCATGCTATAACTGAGGAAAGTTGTATTATTCTTACTTAATCGTTTTGCGTTTTGAATTTAATTTAAAAGAGTGCTTAAATTTACTGAAGTAAACAATTTTTGAAGTGCAATTTGAATTATTGAATCACATACTATTGTGTTGGAATATAAATTTATATCAAGGGACTACGAATACTTACCTTATATATATTTAAGCATCCAAGTTAATTAATCTTTAATAGGGTCTCTTGCCGGTCTCTTGGAAAAGCTTACATTTTGTATGCTCTCTTGTACGGTATTGTCACTTCCATGATAAGAATTGCTTTCGTTTTTGCAAAGTAGCGTTTTCTTGAAACATTCTCTAAATTTTTTGGACATGACATTGTAAAGGATGGGATTAATTGTAGTCGATACAACATAGTATAGAGCCCTGGTTATTTTTCTGAAGCAGTAGTTCACCGCGGTTTTCTCTATTTCAATCTTCTCCTTGTCCACTGTCCAATAGAAGATATAGAATCGGTAAACGCGAGTAGGTGTCCAACATATCAGAAGTGCAATAACTACAGCCGCTAAAATGGAAGAATTTGCGATTAAAATAATCAAATTATTTTGCAAGGTATTGCGTTTTGGTAAGTCAACATGCATTCTAGTGAACAAGAAAGATTGGGATTACAGAATCGTTATAAATTTTCAACCGTTGCGTTGAAGAGATAATTGTTCAAATGAATTACTCAATCCCAGCAATCACTTCAAGGTTATATATCGTTTAGTTTAGGAGGTATGGGAAATGCCTACGTATAAATCTCATGCGCAGGGGTAAAATATTTAAGTAGTATTGTATAATATCGCAATAGTTATGTGTTCTTACGATATCATTTGTTTAGTTGGAAGGTGTTCCAAGTTAACATATTTATTATTTTCGTTCATTTTGATTGCGAGGCACAGTAGTGTTGGTGACTTCTCTTCGATCTTCAAAGTTAATATTATTATCCTTATGGTAACCCACTCCAAAGTCGACGAATAAGCGTCACGCTGGGATCGAAAGCGACAACAGTTAGAGACGACAGAGGTTGCCTTTAAGGAAGTGTCTTTCACGTCTGATCTGGTGCCCGGTCATTATAAGGCTTAACTTCCAGCGGATATGAGTCACAAGAGTACTCTGACGACTTGGTAATCATGATCCGTGGAAAATATGAGAAAGTTATATTACAAATTATGTAAAAAGCTCTCGATATACATACAAATAGTATTAAAATCATAGCCTGTGCATATACCTGAAAAAATTATAATTGTTCCTTTTCAAGGAAAAGCAAAGTCTGTTTGGTTTTATGGTTAAAACAACTCAGAAGGTAACACTACTAAGTGTAACAATTATTGTTCATAGTGAAAGATTTAATATTACTTCTTTTTGAAGTTATCTTTTACAATTTATTAAATTCACGGTTGGCCTGATTCAAATATTAGTAGCGGATTATCTATAAAGCTTTATTCGTACATATACTATTTACACAACACCATGGTCTAGTCTTATTTGACTTGAACCATCATAGGCAATTATTAAACACTTTTCCACTGATACGGAATTTTTAATATCCAAATTTATGCGACTTGGTGTAGTTAGCTTGAAGATAAGTTTCATCTAAAAGTATCCGTATATACTGTACATATTATACGATATTATATTAGGCCAAATTGATAAAAGACATTCCCGATTGGCTATCTTCTATGATTTTAGTAAAGCTTTTTATTGTTTACAACATTCTATATTGTTGAACAAATTAGCTAGTTATGGTATCAGAGGAAATGCTCTAGAGTGGATATGCTCGTATCTCGGAGGCCGAACGTAGTATGTCCGGATACAATATAAACAGAGAACATCTTTTAAAGGTTTTAGGTCCAGCTGTTTACCCTCTCATGGGTCCCTCGTGGTGTTTTTCAAGGAACTGTATTGGGTCCAGTTCTGTTCAACCTGTATACAAGTGATATATATACCGTCTGCTCGGATTTATTGGTTTTTATATATGCAGATAACACCACCGTATCCGTTACAGGATAAACTCTGCCACAAACCAAGAGTCTAGCAGATAATGCTCTCAATAGATTTCTGTGCCAACAATAAGCCTTTCTGATTTTTCATATCCGTCAGCGCACATAAAATATATATGCGAGGCATACGGTCAATATATCATTCAAACAGAGCTAACAGAATTTCTCGGGATGCATATTCAAGATAATCTGCTCTGGAATGTTCACTGTGACCACTTAGTGAAAATGTCAAATACCAAAACGTCTCTATTTCGTAGCCTGAAAGGATAATTACTCTTATATGTGTTACTATCTGTGTATCATACAGAAATTGAGTCGCCGCTGAGGTACGGGATACTCCTCTGGGGATCCTCATCTATGTCTTCAAAGGTCTTTGTGGCACAGAAACAACTTATTAGAATATTAGGCGGATTGAAACCTACAGAGTCATGTAAACCACTTCTTCAAACGTTGTCTATTCTAACTCTTCCGTTTCTATATATTCTTGATACAATGAAGAATACACCTATAAAGGACATACATATCTACGAAACCAGGCGAAGAAGTGATTTTCATATTTCCAGATGTCGATTGCATATTACGGATAAAGGATGTATCCGTCACTAACTAGAAAAAAGCTACACAATACATTACCTCCTGAAATAAGAGTTAGGGACAAATTTAAGTAGTCCACTAAAAAGTATTTAATTGAACAAAGCCACGATAGTTTAGAAGAGTTATTCAACCGCAGCAATTAATCAACAGGATTAAGCCGTCCCTCCTCGTGCTTGCATTGTGCCTGCCCTTGTGTTTATTACAAAGTTATATTTTGTCATATATTTCTTTTCTTGTCTAAATTAATTCTCCTTTTCTTGTGCTTTTTTATTTCCTTTATTATTTCTTTGTCCGAATTTAATTTTCTATGTGACTGTTTATTTATTATCCGTTCGGATACAAATAATCAATAAAATATTATTATTATTGTATCCGACCCCTAAGTAGGGGTCTTCTGGCTGAAATGATTTGGTCATACAAAGCAATAATTAAACCCACAATCACTTATGCTATTTTGGTTTGGTGGCCAAAAATAATTCAGAAAGCTATGCAACAGAAGCTTTAACAAATTCAGAGGCTTCCTTGTTTTAACATCACAGGTGTGTCCCACAGCAGTCCTAGAAGTCATACAGAGATTAAGGCTGCTACACATTCGCATTTAGAAACAGACTATATTGAGTATCCTCATACTCAGTAAATTAAAGGCTCTCCACGAGGATTCTAAAAGGCATCTTAGAATTCTTGGAGATTCTAACATAAACTATCTGATGTACATTCTAAGGGATATGACCCTTATGTAATACAACTTTGATCAGCCTCATAAAGTGATCATTGAAAGACGCACTGAGTGGGCAGTTTTAAGGCAAAAGTGGTACTGTTTCGTAGTACACGGACGGTTCAAGAATTGAAAATGTTGAAACAGCATTAGGTCTAACTACCAGCTTAAAATAACTTGAAATACGAGTCATTAACAAATTTTTCAAACGTAAATGTGTGGTTTGAACTCCAAACCATGCAAGTTGAGCCAATCGATGGCATATTTTAATCCGGTTTTGTTCTATTATAACTTTATAACCAAGGTTTTTTCGATGGAAAATCATTGGTTTTCCAGATCGTAAAGTAGTCAGAAATCTCACTACTTCGTTATCATACACTGAATGATAAGATATTAATAATTTATGGTATAAATGTGGGTTTACGCAATGCCAGGAAATACATTTTGGTTTATAGAAAATGATACAGTAATAATCTTTGTTTAAAATGCATGAACCGAAACAGCACAATACAAAGCTTCTTAAATAGATAATTTAAGAAAAACATAAAATCAATTTTGTGTAATGATATACCAGAATACAAAACTTATAGGTATGTTAAAATGTTCCTATTAATTGAAAAATTATGTAACACTAACTTATTACTGGAAACGATCAAATTTAGTATCAACGGCCCTCAAAGAACAACAAATTTTAATCGAAATTAATTCCGTAGATTAGCCTCAACACTACATGAAATGGTTGGCTTTATTTCAAAAAATTACGTCTTTCTATATTACATGAAAATTATTTAGCTCTTGTACTAACATAATATGAGGCTCGTAGATTACTAGTAGTTCACCAGAACGAACGGACGAAAAAAAGGTCCGGAAGTTTCAAACCATTTTGCACAATTAGTTGGAATTGATGCTTCTTGTAAAGTGAATGACAATGTCGGTCGCGAATCTTGATAATATAGAAAGATAGTAAATCGTTCAGGGACGAGATACGGAATCACTTTGGTGATTTCCGCAGTGTAATCGACCGGTCCCAATATCTGTGAAATTAATTAGGGAATGTGTTGTTAGTTGCTCATTTTGGCTAGCGTAGTCCATTGAAGGAGATAAATTTCCTGCTGAATGTAGCTCCGCTCGGCTAATGTAGCACTCCCTTGAAAACTACAAGGGAGGCGACAAGGTAGATGGAAAATTATCGTCTAATATCCTTGTTAAGTATGCATTCCAAAGTTCTTGCAAAGTTAATTTAATAATAATAATAATTATGTTTATTGATTCAATATGTCAAATGACAACAGGATCAAAATAGAATGAAAAATAAACTCAAGTCATCTGTAAAGAAGAAAACTTAGAAAAATACAATAAAAGCTTTAAAGTAGCAATGATATATGATTAAAAGGACTTTAATTATATATAATTAAAGGACCTAGAAAGGACTAAATTAGAAATCCGAGAACAGACAATAGAATTAATTGATATGAATTAAGGATTAACTGGCAATATACCAACGCAAATTGAAATCGTAGAAGTACGAACGACAAATATAATATGCTGAACTAAAGAATGATGTAACAATGGTACCACTTATCTTAGGTCTTAAGGCAAAACTTTAAGAACTGGGATGTCGGCTGTAAAGTCGAATACGCCGTATGGTTTCTTGAACCATTCACATTACCTCATTTGTGGCAAGAAAGTTTTATTTTATCACCTAAAAAGTAGTCAAAGAAAGTAAGTGATGCGATCGCTACGACAAAATTGTATACGTCATTATGTATGAAACACTATTAACAAATTACATTACATTCGGCACAGTCTGAGTGAATTTAAGGGATTAATTAAATAAATGGGACTGGCTGGGAAAATCGCGTTGAAAAGGTGCTCTTGTTTGCCACTCCTTCCGTTGTGCGTTGAGCGCGGCACTGATTTTTATAGAGTAGATAGAGCTCGAGGAGATGGTATGGTTGGACAAAAGTATTCTTGACGAGCAGTGTACACAAGTTTGCCTTTGTGTCATTGTACATACATATTTCAGTGTCAGTACTATCTCTATGTTCAATGTAAAACAAAAGCCGCCTTACAGCATTGAAGGCTATGCTCACAGATGGCAGATACATACATATATTTGCAGAATGGAAGAAAATGCCAAAAAGTCTAGTGGATGTGCGAAAGAGCGAACTCCAGATTTTCGTTCTCGTGTGTAATTTTCGCAAAGTTCGAAGATGCGATTCGTGTTTCATTACATGAAAATGAAGGTGGTATGAAGCATAAAACAAAGTAAAGTAATTATGATACAATTACTTTACTTAAGGCGAAATAAGTAAAGAAATATGGAATTCGGAGATATTTTACTTCATTCTTAAAGTTATTATAGCTTTTACACATACATATATACCACTTAACACATTAGTTCTAGCGCCTGAAATGTGTAGCGCTGTGATTACTAGGTGCTACAAATTTAATTTCGAATAGAAAATCTGGTGAATCAAAGTTGTAATGAAATACATTACTCAACAATTTTTTTAAAATGGCACCAAATCGATATCATTCGAAGTGTGCACCGTCGAAGCAGTAAATAATGAATAATTAAAATAAATGTAATAATTTTTTCTTCTTTTATTGTGGATACCATAGTTTTAAAAATTCTTAAACTACATTTCTCATTCGTTGCTTCCTATCCTTTTTATGGGAAGTGCTTTCTTCACGAAATCCCATAAGAAAATATTCTCAGAAGATAAAACTCCAGAGCAATCATTTAATAATTCATTCTTTTCCTTTCCATATAGCACGAACATTTTTATTAAAAAGATTCGAACCGTATGCCGATTACGAAGTGTTGCCTCATCGCTCTAAAGCCACACTCTTTCCGGTATATTATTATTTAGTTCCTCGAAATGAAATCGTGGATGATAAGTACAGTAGACACTCGATTATGTGAAGGATATCAGCCAAGCACTGTTCACATTACTGAAAGTATACAGCGAGCCTTATTTTATTTATACAGAATTTGCATAAAAGAAAATGTTATTATTCGAATTTTAAATATTAGCGCCACTACCGTTAGCATGCCGGTAATACAGTCCGCTTTAAAAATGTAATGGTGTACTTTGTATATACTTAGTAATAAGAAGACTGTTACTCAAGCAACGTTGTTTAAATTAAAAAGTAGCAGTAAAAGAAAAATATTTAAATAATTTAACCACGTTTTGTCTGTACAGAAAATATGTATCTTTTTTAAAATATAAATTATGAACAATCCCTTTGTTTTAAAAACCATTTATACAGACGATTATCCATTCCAAGTGCGTGGGCCTTTTTTTAAGTTCTGCGATTTCCCAGGCCTCCGAATGTATCTGATACACGTTGTAAAATTTCTGATTTGAATCGCTTAATTTTACAGAGTATGGCTTTAGATACTCCATATTTTTTGCCAATTGAGTCACCCTCGCACATGTTTTAATCTCGTCAATGATTTTCATTTCATCACTTAATTTTAAAAATGTTCTTTTATTGAGCGTAGATGCCATGGCCGTTTTGGCTTGATTTTAGCTAGTTATATAATAGTAATAAACTAGTAGCACACCAGTTTATTTCGCGAAAGGCAAGAGAGCAAGCGCTTACAGGAATCACATACATAAACCGGTGCCGGCGCTGAAAATGTTTACATAAACATTCTTTTGATCGATTCAATTAGGCACGTAAAGCGGGAAATAATCGGTATCCTAAACTCCGCACCATAGAAGTTTAATTAATTAATCTGGGGTGGCAATTTCGAATATGCGAATGCCCCACATTTTCAACCGGTGACCGATTTCACGATTCGGTGACCGGTTGAGAATGTGGATCATTCGTATTCTCGAAACGGCCGTACGACGTACAATGTCGAAATACGTAAGAATTTCGACATTGGTAAAATATCAATATCAAGAATATTAAGAAGAAATTTCATCCATCTAAAGTAAGAGATGCTTCTAGTAGATCACACCACCGCATACAGTTTTATCGGAAAATGTTAAATAAAGCCAGGTTTTTTTAAGTAATATTTTCAGTAATGCGTGGACGCGAACACCTACATAGTATACGAAAAAAAAAGAACTAGAAGACGTACTACTTGATGTAAGAATTAATATCTGATATCACAGTGATGACGCCCTAACCAAAAATTGTGCGACAATAAAGCAATTGTTGCACGAAATATGTAGAAACAAGTGTATTGGAAGAAGAGGATCAATAGCATCATCAGCAAGATGAATAATAATGGGTATTATTATAGTTGCTATACAATTAATTACGACAATTACACACCCTATTTCTGTCCGAAGAAGTCTGATATGATTACTGTTTTATTGTTAGTCATTGTTTATGTTATAAGACATCTATGATCTAGATATGATCTACTAAATACAATATTTAAAAAAAATAATTTTTGATGTTTAAAGTGCGAAATATACATCTAATGGGATAAAATATACAGGATAATTCACGAAAATCGTTAATTAAAAGAATTAATAATGTTATTATGAATGGAACATTGTAGTTTTGGAATATGTAATTATACCATCGGACCTATTAACTTCAAGCGTTCTTGACTATGAAACTCTTTTGGTCGGTTACCAACTTCCTTATTTTAAATATAACGGTACATTTTTTAATTTTAACTTAATCATATACGAGGAATGTAAACAATTTAAATGAACATATCTTACCCTAAAATCAACAGAGAATGTAACAGAGATTAAGGTATCTACTTTTGTGGAACAAAATAAGGTTACGCGTAGCACACTTTATTGTTAACAGTTGGAGATAGTTGGTAATCACTTCCGGTTCAACAGAAAATGTTTTGAAAATATTTAACATTATTAGGTTTGATGTTATAATTAAGCTTCTAACGAGATCCTTGAAATATCTTATGTAAGGTGTTCCATTTGCAAGGAAGAAGTTTCAGTTGTTTGAAAATGTTCCAATTAATGTAATAATTTTTGTAAAATGATGACAAATAAAAGAAAGTTTTGAGAAAATACCGCGAATGCATTTTTTTTTCCTTAAAAAGTTAATATCTCAGGAAATGTACATTTTCACTATATGGTGTACGACACAAATTTACTTTATTTCTTGGGATATTTAGAATAACAAACTTCAACAATGTTCTACAAAAACTAAACACCCTGTGTGCTTTAAAGTAATCACACAGATCATTTAATTTTCAACAACTTTGATTTCAAATATCTTTTATTAAACGCCCATCTCCAATTCATGTCAGCTTTCTTCTTTTTTTTCGAAATAATTGTGAATATTCGAGATGTCTACGAAATGCCATTGTTTAGGGTAGTAGTTCCATATAGGAGGAGTGAAATAACATGGATGAAACTTGACAATGATTTCGTTTAACATACAACTTTTTAACATATCGAACGTTAAATAAATAATATAATATTTTGCAAAGATTTTTATTTGTCTCAAAAACTATGCTAGATAACTATAGAAGATTTTGAGAGAGACTGGTATAAATTAAAAGCATAATCGTATATCGGCGTCTCGTCAAAAATCTTAAACATGTATCGTGCATTACGTCGGTTGGCTTTGAACGATAGTGTAGGTCGTATTAAAATATAAACTACGTTAAATACTGATAGATTTTGCATTTCACTTATTGTTAGTACTGGAGATTCAGAATCATATATCTGGAGAGTTAACGATGATAATGGTTATAAGCATTTCATTTAAAAAAGGAAAAGTCAAAATTTCTTTAAATTTCTGAATATCGAATTTGAAAGGTTTATGAAAGCCACTATCACGTAACTAATTTAAATTATTAAACTATTTAAAATATTAAACGTGCACCAGAAGGGCAGCAAAAAGTGTTAATGGACACCGTTCTATATACTGAAATTACAGCGCAGATTAGACTATAATAAAATATCCATAAAAGTGAAAATTAATGAAATTATGTGATGAGTAAACATTAACATTCAAAGTAACATTAATAAAACAAGTCATCCATATTGGCTAGGCATTTGGTTAGGTGCAAAGGTTTTTGTGGTGCACGTGCTCACCCTCGCCCATTCATAGTTATGCCACCGCTGTAGTATTTGTAAATAATAAAAAATAATTTTTCTTTTTTGTAAATGTTAAGTTTTGTTAGTAGTTTCTAAATTGTTCTCGTTGAAAGTTTAATATGTATGATCCGTATCTTGATTAACAATTAAATAAATACAAACGAATTTAATTGATAAAACATTTTATTTATCAAATATAGTTTTTTTTTTATATTCAATCTTTCAATGTAAAAGTTTTCTTTTCTTGTCTCTGTATAGTTGTTAAATAATTTTGCTTCATTGGTAAAGATTATTTTTTAACAGAGCCCTTCCGCCCTCTACTAATAATACTTGTAATAATACGTAATTTGGAATACAAGCAATTAGGGATGTTAATTATTCAAACTGAATACATTAACATCTGCATATGGATAGAAATGAACACCACAGTTCGTAGTTCTCTTCAGGTATTGTTTCAAATTAATACGTGATTGCAACTGTACAAAGCTTATGATATATATACAGAAAAAGAAAATATTTACCCAGAATCTTAATCACTTTGTTCTGGTCGATTGTGTTCGTCGAAGACACTTTGCTGGTATTTCTCAATCTTATGGCGATTAAAAGATATAGAACTATGATGATCGCCATCGATACGACATACGTGATGAAAATAAACAACTCCAGGTGAATCTTATAAGCATCAATGACTGGTTCGAAGCCGTCAATGTTACCGAAACATGGCGTGTAGAATGCTTTCGGTAAAGCGAGGCCAAAAGCAATCACCCAGAAGACGATAATGACCTTCACGGTTCTGGACAATTTGCTGATCTTATACACCAGAAACGGGTGACAGACCGCCAAATATCTTTCAATGCTAAATGCTAAAATCGTTAGCAAGGCAGCGAAATATCCCATTTTCGATGCGACCTTCTTCCCGACACATAAATAGCCTTTGAGGACATCTCTCCGTAGTAAGGTCTTCATAGTCCATGGCATTAACGAAAATATGATTATCAGCAAGTCAGCAATCGCCAGGCTTAATAGATAATAATTTGTAGAAGTATGTAATGGTTTATTTTTAAGTATCACCAAGCAAACACTTATATTTCCTAATAACCCAATGATGACGGCTAAACAGAGCGCAATATTTACCGGTATTTGCCAAGAATTTTCTTCGGAATTCAAAGGCGTTATAGTACTGTTAATTGTTTCGTTTAAAATATCCATACCGGTAGTGATGTAATAACGATTGCAACTGCTACTAACCGAGTTGTAATTGTAGAATAATACGGAAAAGCCACGTCAAGTTTAAGAAACCGCTACTACTCTCACACCCCACTCGTGCCAAAAATTACATACGTCATCGAAAGCGCAATAGCCAATGGAATTTTGCAATGAGAATGAATTTGTTTATAGTAGGTAATGTATGCTGACGTAAATATATATATTTAAATTTTAAATTCAAAATATATATATATATATATATATATATATATATATATATATATATATATTATATATATATACTTAAATGTATATTATACATATTTGAAAAATGTTTATCCGTTTATTTTCTATTATGTACATTAGCTTGCATGTCATTCTTCACCAATATTTCGTCTATCCGTTTGTTCTCTGTTATGTACATTAGCTAGTGTAAATATCATTCTTCCCTGTATTCTACAATAATGCTGGTTTATCACATATATCATTAACGTTTACTTTAACCACTTTATCAAGTGCTCGTTTTAGACCAGCAAATGTAAATGTTAGGAGTGTTTTTCCTTATCGTGACAACCCAATGGGATCCTTTTAAAGCCTATTATAACCTCAGGAGCTTTTGTGTGAATGTATGCGAATTGGGACTATTAAGAAAGTTTAGACACAACAAACTTAGATACGAAAAAATTCTGATTGAATGTATTTTTTAATTTTAAATGTAAATGTAGGCATTAAGCTGGCCAGAATCGTATCAGACTTGGACCAACCTTTGGAAATTTTTGAGGCATAGCTCAACATTCAGTAGCAAACTTTCTTTACTAGCTGATATCGGTCGTACAAGTTTGGGTCATTTATTCAGATATGTTTTAGCATTTTGTATCGTTCGTATATGTTCAGTATCATGTCGGTATGTCTCGTCTATACATATATATATATATATATATATATATATATATATATATATATATATATATATATATATATATATATATATATATATATATATAGCCCTTCATGATTTAGATATTTTTTGATTATTGTCAAAATATTACACGGATAGAAGTGTTGCTTTGTTATTTAAGAATATGAATGAGAAATTAATAATTCTTGTTTAGAATTATAATGACATTTATTCCAAAAGTGTTCATTATAACTCCGAGTATATTTCAAAATATTTGTAAATAACTTTATCTATACATTTATTAATGTTGGATCTTATATCTGTTCAGTTTCAGTAGTATTATTGTGCGATTCAATAATTGTAGTATTTGGTAACACTTTTTACTGTTTCAACATTTCTGGCCCGAGGATTATGAAACTGGTCTCAATAATTATTTGAGTTAAAGAATTTGTGAGAGATAGGACCTACTTCTTTATTTTCAAACTTATATTGAGTAGGAGTACGGTTGTACAATGTTGCAATGTTACAACGCATCAATCGAAAGAATAAATGCTATCGGGTATAACAGATTAATTTATGGAGATCAAGGATACCTAGGACTTTAAACGGGACTGGTTAATTTGGAAAATCGCAAGATATTCCTGCTGTCACAACATCCTTCTGAAGCATGTCTACTTTACTTTTCACATGGTAGCGCTAGCAATGAATAACCTTATTACCTATAAATATATTGAAACCATTAAATATGTTAAATCCCATAAACTTGAACCATTGCTTGTTACGAATGCTGACAAAAGATAAATTACGCGTATCAATTACTAGCAGCAGATCCAACTAGTTCCTCTCTTCACCCCACAATGCTTTTATGGACACAACATCCATTCCACAGTATAATTGAAGCAATTCAATCACGCTTCAATTTCTTCAACAACTTCCACCCGTCTCTTTAGTTTGCGATGGACTGTGAGAATCAGTTTTGTTCCTTTTTTGGAAGCTAAAATTATCTAATGCGACGATCAATTCATAATCACGAATTAGTACTCAAAACCGACCTTTTTTGGAAGGTATATTAATGACTTTTTCAACCATCCTTGCAACCAAAAAACACTCTGGCTGCATTAAAGGATCGCGTGGTTGAACAAAATTGCAAGTAATATCTGCTGACAACAGTGTACACCACTTTAGTTTCCCATTTATCCTTCAAATCAGCCATTGTATCTTTGCAATCTTCAAGCATTTTTCATTCCATAATTTTTTATTTATTACTTTTCATATCTTAACGTAATTGGAGAGTCTCTTTTCGATCGTCGAAACTCGTTTTGTGATATGTAGTCCGAAAATTTGTCGCTTAATCCAACGAATTTGTTGTAAGTCATTTTGAGATACTGGAAAAACTTTTGATTGTGTTGTCCTAAAATTGAAGAACAATTCTCCAAATTCATATAAATTGCAATAAATACAATTTGTTTTGTTGCTCAATAAATGTATTAATCAATAATGGAAATGTAGATAAATACAAATGTTAAAGTTATCCAACATTTCTTAATTATATTTTTATGATATGGTATTACATGAATTCGTATTCACATTTTATTTTTTTATTTTTCTTTTTGTAGCATATACATCAACGAGTAAAGCCAGCCGTAGATCTTCAGAACTGCTTTCTATTTCTAGTTAATAACTTAGTTTATTTTAAGTATTTTAAGTAGTTAGTTTATTTTAGTAAGTCGCACCTATTATTGTGTATTGTTTTTATCGAGTTGGATATTTCCTTTCACAAACAAATGGAATTAACTATAAATAATCTATACAATAATGCATCAATTAACCCACTTCGACTTTTAGCAATGAAGCGCCATTGCATATCGTTGATTCGATCAATTTAATCGTGGTCGCAGTTCGCTGACGAATGAATTTAACCACCATCCAAAATCCGTTGTGATACCAGTAAATACCGATGCCATGAAGTTAATGATCACTTAAGGCTCATGCTGAATGATTGAAAGAAATGCTTAAGAAATATGGTAGTAGTACTTCAAAAACCGTTTACAACATTGTCACAAGTGATGAATCTTGGTCACGTGCCTATAAGCTTGAAAATAAAGATCAGTTATAGTAGCGCAAACCACATTAATATCTGGTTTGCGCTAGATGGACTTCAAATTAACAACGCAGTAGTTAATTCCCTGTAGCATACAACCGTTTGTTTGCCACAAATCTTTAGAGGAATACGAAAAATTTAATTTAAGCTTAATGCTAGACCATTCTCCACCTACATCAACGCAAACAGTGAATCGAAGGGTCATTTCCAATACAGTCCCGGTTTGACCCCTAACGTTTTTATTTGTTGCCACATGTGAAAAACAAATCACGCAGACAATGATTTTCGATGCCGCGCAAAAGAAGTAGTTGATGAATTTAAAAACCATTTTTCGCAGATATCTAATTCGCTATAGAAAAAATGCTATGAAAATTGGTTCCTACGTTTGTAGAAGTGTGTTGGTCATCAGAGAGAATATTTTGAAAAACAACAAAAAGATTTCTAGTAGTCAACATTTGTTTTTACTATTTTTTCGCAATAGATATGATGATTTTTGAGAAAAAGAAGTTTTTCTTTGCTTTTCGCTTTACTGCGTTTGGCGATATTATTATACAATTTCATAATGGCTTTATAATATGTAAATATTAAAGTAAAGTAAGTTTTGTATTACTAAGTTTTGTGTTACTTTAATATGCAATGTAGGAAATGCGCAATATTTTCCGTAACGAGTAGAGTCTGGTTTATTTTTATTTTAAAACTGTCTATTTGGTGTCTATCTAAAACTATTTGTTTATACTGTAATTAATGCATAAATCTGTATAGAAATGTTGATCTATACTAATTTGTTGAGTATCTGGCTCTGTTTATACATTGATAACTAGAGAGGAGAAAAGCGAGTGAAATTATATCTTTTTTGAGACTAGACGACTCGTGTTTTGTCGATTCTCGGGGAAACCAGTAGGCATTCTCATAAAGCGAATAGACACAAGTCTGTCTAGTCGCGAAAAGGTATGATTTCACTCGCCTTTGTCCTCTCTATTGATAACGAATTACATATTTGTTTTGTACTTTTTCATGTATCCCAAGCATACTAACATGCAAGCAGATGGTAAGATAAGAGATTTTATTTTTTTGAAATAACTCTAAGGATGCACATCAGTAAAGAGGACAAATTCGTAGTGAAACTACAGGCGTGACTAACGATTGGGCTCCCGCACTCCGCATCCGACATATGAAAAGTTATGTTGTTCACGGCCACCGTGTGTGTACGTATGATAGCAACAGGAAAGTCTATTCTGTGTATTTAATAATGCTGAAGGGACGTACAGTAAAAAAACCGCTATCATAAAAGTTAGTGAATTTGAGAATTATTCTAGTTTATCTTACAACGGGGTAAATGTAAAATGTTTAGTGCGCAATATGTACATAAACCATTCAGCACAATCAAATTTGCGACGCCACGTACATTGCGCAAGACATAAAGATAGAGAAATTGGTGTCGATACAGAATATGAAAATTTATTTCATTTGTGTACAATGATGGTTGTGTGTAATTTGCCGTTTACTTTATTACGCAACGATTTGTTTATTTCATTTTTTTAAATACGTCAATGTAAAATTGCTGAGCTGCACCCACTTATGAAATTATTTAAAATCTGTTCGTGTACATTTAGAAAATAGGCTGAACTGAAAAATAAAAAAGTGTGCTTGCTTGTGGACGAAACAACTGAAAACAAAATAAGATTTGTACTTAATGTTACTGTGCGTAAAATGGAATCAAATCAATCGCCATCCTCAATCTTATAAGCTACCAGACAAACAGAAGAATGTACGGCGTAATTTCAAAAGTGTTATTAAGTACATTGAAAAACTGAAATTTCCAGAGATCAAATCTTAATGTTTGTGACAGATGGCGCTACAACCATGCCTTGTGTAGATCGGTCTTTCGAGGAACAGTGTAATTTTTTACATATTATATGTAAACTCCATGCCCTATATCTTGCAGCAGATCCGTAAATGTTACCCTCAGTGGTAGATGCATTAATATCGAATACGATACATTCAATTTCAATACGATGCATTAAGTTGTTTCAAAGATTATTTAAAGTATTCAGGTATACAACTATACAACTACACAACTATACAACTATACAACCATACAACTATACAACTATACAACTATACAACCATATAACCATACAACCGTGCAACCGTGCAACCGTACAACTATACAACTATACAACTATACAACTGTACAAGTATACAGTTGCATAAATTACTTCTATACCTGCATACTTGCATACTTGTATACTTGCATACTTGTACACTTGTGTACATGTATACTTGTATACCTGCATACTTGAATTTACATGCTTGAATACTTGTACACTTCTATACTTGTGTATTTATGTACTTCTATACTTATATACCTGTATAGTTGTAGAGTTGTATACTTATATACTTGTATACTTGTATACTTGTACACTTGTATATTTGTGTTCTTGTATACTTGTAATTAGAAGTGCGTGCTTGTATAAGGAGATAAGTCTTTCTGAAAACTCAAACACCGATTGTGTGAATTGAAATATGTGTTGCCTTAAATCAGTAAGGATGTCTTTATAAAAAACCTATTTGAGTCTGTTTTGTGATGTGAATTTTGTGTTTGATCTAAACATATGTTTTGAAGGACGACCAAATGCAAATGTTTGTTCGATTTAGCAAAAATAATTAAACTAAAGCTAGTGGCTTCTGTTCGTTAATGTGTTGAATGAACATACTTTCAGCTGGAAAAGCTGATAAATGTACATTTCGTGATTTGTTGCATGAACCAATTCATTTTTCTCAGTGTAATATTACTCCCAATGAGACGTACTATGTATCTATGCATAATGTGGAATTTGAAACCATAAATCCGTATTTCTTTCGTAGAATTTTTCTGATTTCTTGAGGAATATGCACAAAAGTACAATTGAATGTCATTCAAAAAATGCACATTTTACACAAAGTATGAACTTCCCTAGAAAAATAAACGTCTCCTGAAAAAATGCGATAAATGAGAATTTTCTAAGCGATAACGCTAACGGAAATGTTTTGTAAAAAATACGCATACCAGAAATTTGAAATACTTGAGGTAGTTTACAACTCACAGTAAATTGACAATCAGATCGTGGTTGTAGTAGTAGTAGTATCGCCACTTCGTTTTTTAAATAAATTGTTCGGGCGACTTGGTAGTATAATTTTTAGTTTACTTTAAAGAATTCCTCTGAATTTGCATTTTTACAAATTAAAAAGGAATACAGTCAATTCCTAAATTTAAATTCTAAATTGAAGTCCACGCACCGCTGAAATATAAGTTAAAAAAGTTTCCTGCTGACAAAACTGTAGGTTCAATATGAATTACAAATAGAGATCAGTGGCGGTATAAACAAACAATAAGAGTTATACTTTAAAATAAATAATTGTCATTTTGATCTATATCCAACAAGGTTACAGTGTTGTTCCGACAGCTTCTGTGCTTAAGAAATTCCACTGTCACTATACAATTAGCGTGTGAAAAATAAGAAAAAATTTTTAAATCAAAAATTATGTCATAAAGAAAATAGACTTGGCAACTTTGTAGGAAACCCAGAAAAATTGTAGTGTGCGCACTTACAATTTTACCTAAATAGTATTAATACTTCTAGTAAACCATCAGTCACGCATAGATCTAAACCTGTAATACATATAAGACGTACCTATTTATTTTCATAATTCAATCGTTAAAATAATTGTTTTAATCACTAGCACTACTAAGTAACCGATGTCAATAAATAAACAGTAGTTGAATCAAATGTTTTTAATTTTGAAGCTGCAATGTTGTGTAAATTCACTACAGCATGAATACCGTACTTCAACTGGTAATTTAAAATTGACGCAAATTTTAAACTTTATAAATGGCGTGCTGACAATAATTATATAATACTTGTTAATAAATAATAAAAACAATTAAAATACTACTACGTACTACGTACCAAACTTTTTGTCCCATAACTATACCCAGTAACACCAAAATAATGGCCAATTTGATTTTTTTATATATGTACTTGCTAGCTTGTAGTAATGTAGTTCTAACAACAGATACATCTGTCAGAACGCATACATTGAGTATATGCCCTGGCAGAAAGTATATTACGATCAATATGGAATTAGTTTGTAATTTTTGTAGAATCAGCTGCTTATTATTGAATACTTAATCATTTGTTCTAAGAATGAGTAAAGATAAAGTAAAACGCCATCGTCTTATTAATTCTTGCCTAATTCAATTGCGATACACATATCGTTGAAGATGCTTTCAAGGAAACCTTTTTTCTTTTAGAAACTTTTAGTGTGATTAGTTAATTCATGAACATTTGTAAATTACTCTCAAATACTTTTCGCAGCTCCACGGAGGGCGTTCGCAATACACGTAATTTGTAGCGTATTTTTGAAGAGGTCTTTAAGCAATTTTCCAGCTTTAAGCATATAAGCCGCGACGTCACTAAGAAGATCAAAGCTTTCTCCCGTTTCCTCCCATCTTCGAAAATTCTGTCAATAATGCTGACAATTACAACAACTACCTCCGTTATTATATCAGCATTCACTCGTTCTACTATTTTGTTGGCTATTAATTATGGTTATGTTGGACAATCAGTATAAAAGACACCAACAATGACGTGAACTATGATTCGCGCTAACGCCATTTCGTTAACGTCCATTTCGTCTACGCTAAACAAGTACTGATCCTTTCCGAAATCGGCTTTAATTTTGTTTACGATTTTTTGTTGCAATGATTTAGTTTTTACTTTAATTCTGAAATAAAGATTCAAATTTACGCAAAGATTAACTTTTACAAATTTGACATGTTTTCTTTTTTACAAAGGTACATAGGGAGATTCAGAAAGATTGTCGAAGCCACTTCTATGTTTAGAGACATATATTATGGTTGTGCCGTCTTCATGAAATTGTGTTTCGAACAAAATCAGTAGCGGAACGCTTAATGTTGTACGGCATTTTTACTCACGAAAATATTTTTAATATTTGATTATTTATGTATGCTTACTCACACCAAATAAAAACTTTTATATTAGTAGCTTTCAGAAAAGCTTTCTATGTATGAAACTAGTAAAACACAAAATCGTGGAAACTGCAAAATAATAAGATATTACGCACGATAATGATAACAAAACGGTTACTATGGAGTGCCATTTAGAATCGTAAATATTTCTATGCGCATTTACTCGTTAAATTAAATATTCACTCATTAAATTGGTAGTAGATATTGATAACACGTCCTGCAGAAAGCAATAATTTTTGACGACAATCTTTCTGGATCGCTCTGTAGAACGTGACTTACTTATATGTAGGAATGTAGCAACGAACAGAAAGTACGTACACTTACAGATAATGGCACCAAATTCAAATAATTTACTAACAAGATCTGATACTACATTTTTCGAAGATAGTTTTTTTTGTAATGTTAACTCGTTGGGAATATTACCAACCGCATAGTTTGCTAAACTTTTTAAAAAATGGATTATCTAGTTTTCGCAAGGGTACATTTGCTATTAGAAAGGCTTCGCAGGGAGGGCCATGATAATTCTCATTCGAGGCACCAATTTGCGATCAACATCGGAGATTTTTTTTACGTTTTAGAATAACTGATCAAATTGTGTAATATATCTCCATGTCGCTGATAACGAAAAACCAAATTAATTTATCGGCACAAACTAAAAATAATTCCAATATGTGATAAAAAGAAATCAAATTTCATCAAAATAAAAACGATTTGGAAAACGCTCAATTAAAAGACATATAGTAAATATAGTAGAGTAAACTAAAATTATAAACTAAGGCTAATGTGAGAATCAAGATGGTAAGTAATCGAAAACAAAAAAATAACTGGAAGAAACTAAACAACTAACACTATATAGAACAGGTATTGAAAGAAACGCAAGCCTTAAGAAATATAGAGAACAAAGCTAAAGATGAAAGATGCTCAACTGTACTTTCCGACTACTGATTGGCTTGACTGAGTAACATGAATAAACCGGCACGGCTCTGTACAAATGATAGAAGCGGCCGTCGATTCGTAGAATGATAATATCATATAAGTGCTTAGTTCCCATTTAACATGTTGGTGCTGCTGCCTTCATAGAATACGTTTTTCTCCATAGGTGGATGCAATAAGACACTTTTTATTTTGTGTTAAATAATGACTAATAACGTATAAGGAGTCTAGAATGAGAATAAAAATACGAACTAAACGAATATTAATCTATAATTTTACGCTGATCTTCATAGAACATTGATATTACCTATAGCTCATCACCTCGAATCTGTGGACTGTAAAAGCCGTAATTTAAATTGGCAAACCACGACGTAAAGTTTTAATAAGATAACATTTTATAATAAATACTTTATTTTCTAATTAATATCCACATGAAAATTGTAAATGATATATCATTTTGTTACAATTGCAGTGGACCAGGGTCCACAGTTCAACGACAAAATCTCCTCCAAGCCAAAATCCTTCATCAGTTTAAATTCATAAACGTTACTATCATCTATATTTGCAAGTTGTTTGTATTTATTCCATCCAGCACCATATAGTTGGCTTCCTTCAAAAGCACACCAAGAATTAGAAATATCGGTATTGTTAAATGCATTATACCCACCTAATCGTACTACTGTATGCTTAGATCCACAAGCTACATCATCTACATTACAATCAGCATCCGCAAAGCAGATTGGTTTAGGTGAGGCAAACACAGATATATCTCGTTCCGTTGGAATTGCCAATTGCCCATTGCTATTCCATCCCCACATATATAAATCTCCAGTTACACTGATAGCACATGAGTGCCAACCTCCCGCTGCAATTTTCTGTATCTTTACTCCAGATAATGCTTCAATTAAAGTAGGATTTATTTCGTTTTCTAATGTACCATGACCTAATTGCCCACGACTACAACAGGACTATTTAATCTCATTTATCTGGGTTCAATATCCATTCAATTTATTACAGTCCACATCCAAAGCTATATACGTCACCATTACTATCCAAAATTAAACAATGTTCGTGGCCAGTTACAACTTGCTTAATTTTCCTACCTTTGTATTGTAATTTATTCGGAATATTGTATACTTTATGACCTACTGTAGCAGCAATATTAATTTTTGTACCACATGCAATCTTATCGATACAATCTCCATCATTTCTTGGATTTTCGACGTTTAAAAAATTTGAAGTATTTGTTATACACCCTGTTACTGTATCCAATTTCCTAATATCACCATTGTTATATAAGATATAAGTAGTATTATCTACAGCAGACATTTGTCTAATATCGTTTACTTCTTTCAATGAGAGATTTGGATTGACTTCTCCGTAGAATGCTATATTGGAATCCCATATAATGATATACGTATGACTTAAGACTATACCTTTCAGATCAGCATGTTCAGCTGCCTCAAAATTCTCGATAATATATTTTTTGGACGAATGAATTTGGTTGTATAAATTAAATCCGGTATACCAAACCTTCATACTTATTGTTTTGTAGGTTATATTTTGAATTTGTAACAGAAACTTACTAGCCACTCTATCTTTTTACTTAATCTGAAGCTAAGGAAAATTTAACATCTGGAATTAGTGTTACTAATATTATGAACTCTCTATGAAATTTGCAGGAATAATTTGATGAATCGTATAGCTTGCAAGTATATACAGTATTAATTAATTCTATCATTATTAATTAATATGTTCTATTTGTTTCATTGGGTGTATGAAATATGTTTCGAAATTCTTTTATAAGATGGCGCCAAGATGCTCTTTTTGCTTTTATATTTTTAACAAATTTTTTCACCCAGATATTTACTTGTATTTACTTTTTCCATTAAAATGATTTTATCAAACGATTTTACTTAGCATTTATATATCAAGGTGCTTATTGCTTTATTATTATGGAGTGCCTAGGAGTTTAGCAATAGGGGTAGCCATAGGGGGACACGTAAAAGCCATGTTCCCGTCTAAATTTTTGATTATTTTCACCTTTAGTTTCCTACTGCTGGTTATAGAAAGTGTCAACTTTCCCCTTTCCCTTGACGAAATTCTGCTTACCCCATGAGTTTAGCATGATTTTTATCCTGTAAATTACATTCCCCTCTAATGGTGCGATTAAAAGGAACACTATGTATTTAACACCAGTTACATTATTTTCTTAGTTTGTTTCATTTTCACTAATCTGAAGATAATTCTGGAATGTTAAAAGTTGGGACGGATTCTACATGATTACAGTTTTCAGTCGTAATTTTTACGATTGAATTATTTAATAAATCAACAGTTAAACGATGAAATGAAACTACGTTCTAATGTACTTCACAGTATAATAAATACTGGTATACTTCGGAATTACATTATAAATATACAATGTGTATGATATTTTTTTTGTATTTTTTGCGATTTTAAAATATTTTCTGAAAATAACAATTTCCCACAAAGCAATGTTCAAACATCTAACTCGAATAAAATATGTCACAGTTACGAACGTGACATGACGCTGGTATGTATTTCTTTTATTATTAGGGGGAATTCTGGCAAACGGAAACGATCTTCGAAGAAAGCGGATAACTCTAGAATATATATATGTATATATATATATAAAACGGAAATAAACAAGAAAATATTACGCAAATATAATAATGAATATTTAAACAACACTTACATATTAATATATATTACTTCTTCTTCGATAATATTTGATTCATCGCTATTTTGCCAGTATTTCCTCTTTCATATAGAGTAAAATACAACCCACTGATATAATATATATTTCAATATATTCACGCTAAAAGGCATTTTTAGTCACAATATCTGTACAGGGTGTTCTATCAAGTCTCCAAAGAAGTTCGATACTCCGTATAAATTAAAAGAGTATAATAACAAGTACATTTTTAGAATATACCTGGGTATAAAGCTTTTTGGGCGATCGAGGCTTGGAATTCTTGGTTCGATAGAACATCATGCACAAAATGTTTCATAAAACATGTTCAAAAGTCGCCCTTACCGTTTTTCTTAGTTTCGAGGGGGCTCGGGTAAAAGCAACTTTCGCTCCAAATAAATTTAGTTAATACTAACATATTGTCAAAAATGGAATAGTTAAAAACTTAACTGAATTAACTATATTGTATATATTACAATGGCGAAATAGAACAGATTTCTTGAAAAATATTAATTTAACTTAAATAATAAGTTGCACCATATTTCACTTTCTTTTTCGTAATATTTTTGACAAGAAATCTATTTCACATAAATCTTTTTTTTTGTTTTCTTTTTGTATATATATATATTATATATAGATATAATTTATCTTCTTAATTATTTTTGATACACTTATAATAAATAAATTAATTTGTTTATATTTTAATTACATGTGAAGTGTTTAAAACAGAAAACGAGAGAATTTTTTTGATATCGGTTTTTATTTTTTGCTTTCTCTGATAATTTATGTGGATATGAACTTGTTTGGTCCCAGTTATTTCTAACGGTTTTTTTCTCTTGTATTGTTTACAATTTACTGCCTATTTTTGTTTGGTTGTAAAGTGGATTTGCTCTAATTTAAATTCTGCTTGTACGTGTGTATGTATGTTTTGTTAGATTAATTTGTGGCATATTCACTGAAAAAAATAACAAATATCCTTCTTCCTAATTACATAAAAAAATTTCGAAATTAATGAAAAAAAAACAAAAGACTTTCATCATTTCTTCATTTTGATTTTTCTAAAAGTCTTTAAGAGTATTTCAGTCTTAATCGATTTTTTACCAATCACAATTTCATGCGTTTTATTTTAATATAATTAATTTCCTAATCCGTTTAATATTTTATTAATACTTAATTTATAATCAATTAAGCACTGCGTAGACTAGATATTTTTATTTTAGTTTTTTTTTTAAATTCCTTTTTTCATCGTTTTTAGACCAACTAAATCGGAATATGCACCGAATAACAGGTACAAAAATTATCTAAAATAATTTTACGATAATACAAGAAGACACTTCTTGGTGTATAATATTTAGGTGTGCTTTTTAATTCACTTAATTTAGTTCATTGAGTTCAGAAAGAGAAGCTACTGTAAAGACACCTTAAGAAAATTGAATGAAATAACCCCTACTGGTTTATCTGTTTTTTGTAAACGAAAATCTGATATGTAGAATATGCAAAGATAAGGTAAAATATTTAATTTGATTTTTTTTTTGTATCTAAATTCATTGAATACGTTTTTGTCGCAAAGCAAATTGGATTTCGCCTGTGACCCTGTATATAGAAAGTTATATTTTTGTTTTGTAGACAGAACGAAACAAAATCAAAATGCAAACACTTGTCTGATAAACCTAGTTCAGGGTATTATTGTTAGCCCTACTTTAAATACTCATGTATTAACTAAACAAGGCATCAGGTAAATGCTCGCATTCTATTTTACCTTATGAATTAGATATTTCCAATTAAAATTATGTAAGTTTTATATTTACGTAGTAAAAAAATGTCAATTCAATAGTAACATAAAATTTATTTAAAAATCGCTTGTCAAGTAAAAACAAAAAATAACGTACTAAATAAGAATTATGCAAAAAAAGGTTCAGAAGGAACAATTATATGCTACTAACAACACTAAAACGGCCAAACAATTTAATATATGTTTTAATACTTTTACTTTTTTTTCGAAATACTCAATTTAACGAAAGTTAGTCATGTTTCGTGACGTCCAGTAGCATATAATCACTGATCATTTTCTATTTAGTAAAAAAAGCACAACGAAATAAATAACAAAATTGTAGAATATATTAGTAGAAAGGGTTTGAAGGGATTAAGGACTTCATACAATAAATGCAGCAACAGTTTTTTTTTGTATACATTTTTCTTTTGTTTTTTAAGATCCTACTTACTGTTGCATTCATTTTCCATTTACAAAGAATGTTAAAACATTCTATTTGTTGGATTAAATGCTGTTTGTATGTACGTATGATTCTAAGCTGTAAAATAAAACGGATAACCTGTTCTTTATTTACTTTTCCAAACATCTTGTGTTTCTTTTTACTGCAAAATCAAAACCGTGTAAATATGCCATTCTGTAATCTTGTTTGAACCTGTTTTGTTGCCACCGCATCCGTGAAAAGTACCTACGTTGTTTCATTGTCCCATCTGACGTCATTGTTATCGTCATCATCATCACCTAACAAGTATAAACTACACGCCATCTATATATGCACTAATAAACTTACCCTATCTTGTATTTCAAAAAAAGTTAGTAAGTGCCATCACCAATGGATTAGTTTCTTTTTACAAAAAAGTCTAAAAGTATGTATAGTAATAGTATAGTAGTGGATATCAAAAATCGGTTGTACTGTGTCATCATTATCATCATTAATGGGACTGCATCTAGCCGTCCCTGTTTATTACATATATACCTAATTATTATTTATTTAATATGTACTGCATCAGTTAAATATATAATCATAAACCTGTATTGTATAAAATACGCCTACACGATACGAAAAACTGAGGTGTGTGTTGTGTGTGATGTGTAATTCATAAATGTATATATTTCTATAGATAGTGGACAAAAAAAAAGTACAAAAGACAACAAGTAATAACGGTGAATATATATGTATTACGTAACACACGGTGTCTGTAGTAATCTACGAAAAAGAAAAAGAAGCTAGGTTCCATCAGAAAAGTAGTTATCAGGGAAATGTTCACAAGACGTTCGCTAGCATCTTTAAAATCTTCCTAATGATTTAGTTAGAAGGCGAAAAAACGATGATGATTCTAAAGATCGGCACGTTGGTAATTGTGTTGACAATAAAATTTGGGAAAACTTTAATTGAACCACTTGTGAAGCACAACTTCAAGGTACTACAGCAATACATTGTAGTGTTTATACATTATACGTATGGTTGCAAAGTAGGTAATAAACAAAACATTTTTTTCAAACTTTATAATATTTTATAATCACAATGACTACAAATTAAAAAATTTGCTTTTTTGTGTATTATTGTTTCATTTTAATCTTGTATGTTCCCCCAAAAAAATAATATATCGTTTTTTTTTTCTAAAATCCAAAATATTTAAAGTAAAACATTAAATTTAAAATTGTCAGCATAATTATTAACGTGACTATGTTTTGTTTTTTATCAAGAGGAAGTTACAAATAAAAATCTTAACTATTTAATGCTTGGATTTTTAAAAAGGAAAAAAATATTTTCGAGAAAAACTCTGAATATCTTCCATAGAAACTTTTTAATAAGATGTACAGAGTTTTTATGTGTTTTCTTTAAAAAGTATTCACAAATTTGAATTCAAATTTATCGGGCAGTCCAGCGAACTATTCCGGGCTAACTACAGAAAAAAAGAAAAACAAAGGATTATTTAAACGCTTCACTATTTGTTACTGTATTGCAACGTATAAATAATATAAAACACATATAACAATTCTATTTAAAAATATAACATGGTCATCAAGCACTTTCCACGAATGCGGTCTAGTGTGGGAATATTGTTTCTGTTAACTATTGTTCAATATGGATGCGCGGACACTGTTATACATTACTGTTTATTATTTAATAATAATTAATAATAGTAAAACAACTTATAAAGACGAGACATAATAAAAATAAAATAATAATTAATAAAAATTGTATTTATACGTGTTTTGTGTCTTAATAGAGGTTCAATATTATTTATTTATTATTTCTTTTCAGCAGGCACACGACAGATGGTGCGCTAGAGGGCTATGTACAAGAGGGGAGAGGTGGGGGGCGAAATAATTGGAATTTATATTAAGCGAACTTAAGTAGACACTGCACACTACCAAAAAAAGAAAAACTAAAAAATATTTAACAAATACGTTGATTAAACGATATATATTTATATCATATATATATAAAATGTACTCATAATTATATATATATTTAAAAAAACACTGGAGAGAAAAAACATTTAAAATTATCAAATCATGTAATGTAATATATGTATTGTGTAAAAAAAATATTGTTTAGGAATAAAAGAAGTCTTATCAAGTTCATCAATAAAATTGAAATTCTACAAAAATGTGGAATGATCGACTTAAGAACTACACATTATGTATAAGCAAATACAAAAGAGGATGTGGATGTATTTTGTGATTTCAAAATTATCGAAAAATACTGCTGTAAACGACAGAATAAAAAAGAAAACAGTGCACGAGTTTTTTTTTTCTTTTGAAACAACTCGAAATGAATGGAATAAATGCTTTTGTTTCACCTTTTTTGTTTAAATTACATGTATGAATTAAAGAATGCCCAGATCATGTTTGTGATTTTAGTTTATTTTAGATTTTTGATTTCTGATAAAGTAAATATAGAAAGTTCTTAAAGATTTGAATTGTTTCGTAATGTTGTAACGATTTCTCTCAATACGGCCAATTTGATTTTTTATTATTTGAGTTTTAATAATAGAAAAAGTAAAAAAAGGTTCATTTTACATTTTATTCTTGTTTAAAACGACATTTTTAGGTTTTTTTAGAATCTACTCATGGTGACAGATTAAAAAATGTTTTTCAAATTATTTGCGATTGAAACTGGAAAAATCGTTAGTTTTTAGCAACGCCAAACACTTGTCATCTGTTTCTACATTTAATTGTAGCTGGCCATAAGCTGGATAAATATTTAAGAACTTTCATTTATCAAATATAAAAAAAAAAAACATTTTATGATCTGTTTGAATATTTAATACTGGACGACATATCGATATTTTTAATTTTATTTTTAACTCTACGGATTTTTTTTTTAATTAAAAATAATGTTTCGTTTAATAATAACAAATGCATAATAATTGTTCATATATGTAAGTATATTTTACAAAAACTTAACAAACACGATTTACAACATTTTGTTTTAACTTGCGAGAATACGATATTCGAATTTTGTTATAAATTTTTTTAATTTTTAATAATGTCAATTTCTAATATTCCATGAATAAAAAAATTAATTAAACATTATATTCTTTTTTCTGCATATACCTGTCATACATTACTTTTTCTTGCGTATACATATTTTATTTGTATAATTGTAAAGTATATATTTATAATAATGACAATGGAAAATTTTGGACCTCAACTTTTTTCTAAAAAAAATCGAAATCATGTAAATTGTAAGTAAATACAAAGTATATGTTATACTTAAAAACCTTATTATACTTTAAATGAATTTTCTAAATCAAGTATCACATATGGGAGATAAAAATTTGCTTAAAAAGGGAAGGGGGGTTTACACAAACGTAAAACTAAATCGCTAACATTCAAAAATTGCACAGGTAGATATAAATTGTACACTTTGCTATATTTGCAACTCTCTATTTCACTACTGTTGTATTAAATGAAAAATTACTATTTGTAGTGTGGGGCAAAAATTTTTCGGGGAAAGAACAAACTTCTAAAACGGGGTTAAGCCGAAATACGTAAAAACAAATAATCTTCTTAATAATTGTGTAAACGGTAAATATATAAGATTTTTCTTTTGGAAAAGTTTGCTTAGTAAATTCGTAGATTCTTTTTTTATTTTTTATTTTTTGCAAATTGGCAAGCGTATATGTGTTACACACGAACATTTAAAAATACAGTGTTAAAAATCTTACTGGCTAATATTTTCTTTTTTTAAATTTATTTCTCTTAGAGATAACGCTTTAAGAAGCTCTTTCGTAGACAAAAAAGCTTCCTAAATCATTGATACTTTAATAATATTATTATATTATTTGTTATGTAATAGTACATTTAGAAATATGCAATATTTCCCATAATAACTATGATCCATGAGCACTAATGGGCCAGAGATCACATCTGTGTTACATTTTGTTTAATATAGATAAGTATAATTTTTTCCTATTTTTTTTTGTTTAGCTATTATCATAGAAATCAACTGTTTTATTTACTTTTTTTTTTGTTTCAACTGGTATTCTCGCTGTGGATAAAAAATCTGGCACATACATGGTTGGAATGTTTCAATGTATAAAGGGGCAATGCATTTGTGGGTAAACAATAATCTTTTTTTAAATCTTACCGCATTTTAAAACGGTAATTTCCACGCCACATATGCAGCACCCCCAAAGTCGATATGTCTATAAAAGCATACCAAGTTTTTTTTATATACAATATACTGCAATTGGTCCAACATAAATATGTGTTTATTGCAAGATCTGGTTTGGTTTGGTAAGTCGGGAGGAATTGCGTCCTCAGAACGGGGTCATCGGAACAAGGATCCTCCCGGCTTTATCGAACTGTCGGTATCGGTTTGGTTGTGGTTGGTTGTGTAAATGTATGCAGAGATGGTTTTTTTGAGGGATGAAGCGTTATTTATTTATTTTTTGTTAAACTGTTAAACTCTATCTGGAGTCAATCTTTTTTCTCTCAAACAAAATAGCTTCCATTTGTTTTATTTTCAAATATATAATATATCTTGTTTTAATATATCTTATATACTACTTAATATTGATGTAAATATATATGTATTATATACCATCTAATTGCACTTCATTGTCATTAATATGAAAACAAGAGTGCGCGTGCGTGAGATCTCCCAAATACCTCTTGGTTCGTCTGCATTTTTCTATTGAAAGAAAAATGAAAACGGCGATATTTGAAACTTTCACGCCGCAAACGCACCAATATTTAATCAATTTAATTCTCATTTATTTTGTTTTCTTTTTTCTTTATATCGATTATAACTATCCTAATTGTTTAAATTTATATTTATTATAATATTTAAGATATTTTTAGAGAAAATATACATCAAAAATTTTGAATAAATCACAGATAGATATAATTTTTTCAATTTAAGGGATGCCGTTTTATCATAAAATTCATCCCCCGCGTTTTTGCGTATTAATTAATTAATTAATTAGGGTTTTCGATATTTATCAACATCAAAGCAGTCACTGGTGTGTGTACATTAATATTACGTTTAGAAAGTTATGTATGTAGTAATGTGTGAACGTGTGTTTGTTTTTTTTTTTTAGTGTGTTTAAATATTATTTATTATCGTTATTATAGTATAAACATACACGAATTTTATTATTATTACAATATAGAATTTGAGGTATACGCCACGTTGAAGACACATAGAAAATACATTGATACATTTTTTTTTGAGAGATACGTTTTTTCTTTTTGGAACATGCCGAAAAACACCAAACAATGAACATAGAATATGATTTTTTTATTTATACAATTTTTACCCTTAAATATGTATATGCGTTATTAATATTTTTGTCATCGTCGTCATTTTTCTCTGTTGTTTATCTTTTGCTTTATTTTAGAATTGAGTCAAACGCCGTCATTTCGGATGCAAATATATTATATATGTACTATATGTATGATTCCTGTCGGTTTAAATTGTAGTAGCGATACAATAGTAATGAAGTGCATTTCCTTCGCGTTTTGATCACTTTTGATCACTGCTTTGATGTAAAAAGAACGAAACACTATAAAACTATTTTGTCAATCGCACTACATGACTATCTCCTCGTCTTTGTAAGAGAACAACAGAGCAAACGAAATAAATAATCAACAAACACCTCTATTTTTTCCCTTTGCTGTGGAGTATTTTGCTCGCAACGGTTTCAAGGCCAACTTGTTCTAAGGAAATCCTAATCATTTTTAATTCTTTACAGCAAAAATAAATTTTAAAATACTACGTGTGGAATAGAAAATATTTGTGCAAGATTTGTGGAATGGAAAAATTTTGTTCATAAATAAGGTAGTTCAATGTTTAGAGAAAAGTATGTTTATGTAATATTGCTCCAGAATGATAATTCTAAGAGGTAACATAAAACAATTCTTCAATTAAAGAAGAAATATAATTGGTCATATAATTTCTCAAACGTATAAAATACAAATATCAATTTTGTACAAAGAGTTTGTAATTCGTAACTAAAATAAAATTCAATTCTGTTTCTGTACGATGTTTTTATGGATATCTGTAAGAATTCTCTGGAATACGAAATAAATACCGTAAAACTATTTTTAAATTTGTTTGATTGTATAATCTTTATTGTTAGAAATTCAGCAGTGATAATATTGCATTCAAAAAATGTGGTTAATCGGAGGAAGTCGATTTTTAAAATTATGTTTCTTGCAAATAACTGAAAAACTGTTTTATAAAAACTGGCACGAACATTTTTTTAGAGACATCCTTCATTGAATGTATTCCTTATCTTTTAGCCACCCACTCTTAATAGATCGAGCCGTGCAAATGTCTGATTCACATATTGTGCAAATTAAAAAAAAAGCCTTTTTTAAATTTTTATTAATTTATAAAAGTTTAATGAGCCTCCGGGATTATGCTTGTTCGTCAGTTGCTTGTACTCTTTTAAATAGTTGATTGTTTATGTTGCCATATCTATTAAAAAATGTGAAAAACTCGATTTGATCGACTATTTGACATCGCCCTGGCTGACGATACGGAGAAAAACGAAATAAACCTAATCAAAGCCTCTTTGATTACTTTCATAATTTTTAGAGTTTATTTCAAAGAGGTCCCATGCTGAAATGTACTGGGAACAAAAAAAATTTCAACCTCAAAATTAAAACATTACTGGAAAATGAAAAGGAACATTTAGGAAACCACACAAATGAGACATAATCTGAAATAGAATTACAACTTAAAATGTCGACATTTCTTCTAATACTTCGTCTAAAACAAATGCAATAAGTCTGCGTGCCCAACTGTATTTTATAAACACTTATTACTGGAAACTGCAAGAATATTTTGTGTTGATGTCTATTTTTGATTTTCAAATTTATATTCTTTCCTAACTTAAAGCTATCTTTTTGTGTTAAAGGAGACTCTTTCGCCAATAAACTTAAAGTACGGCTTTTATATCAAAATCCCATCGGTCATCGGTTATCTTGTAAAATGCGATTGCCACGAAGAAGATTCAGTAATCGTGTACTGCGACTGCATCATAGACATAGAAAGCATATATATAGAAAGCTGCACAATTCCGTCCTAAATGTTGCCAGATATCATACGGTAATGATGATCAAAGTCGCGATTCGAAAGTCGCATGTCGCAAAGCAAAGACATTTTTTTGGTATATATTTATACGCACTGTTACAAATTACAATCATCGTCTTTTACTTGCCAATTTCAAATACATCTTATATATGCAGTCTAAAATCCAGAGATGATTTGGCACATTCGTTTTTAATTTAATTGGCAATTCTATGATCCTTCCAATCGTGCAATGAATTTAGTAGTTGCAAAATATTGTTGTTGATAGTTGTTTTCTAAATCTTAACTTGAAACCGTTCAATGTGAATATTGAAATGATCGCGGTCGACGATACTAAATTTAGCGCACTTTCTTATTGTATTGGTTACATCTCTATAAAATTATTAATCGGTCACAATAATTACGGCAGCAAATGACAAATTTTGCATCAAATTAAACTAGTGAAATAGGTGTAAACCAGAAGATTCGCTGTGCATCTGTATATCGCACTCTCCAAAAATTTTGAACAGTGTTTGTAGAAAAAGCAAGTTTTTTTTCATATTTGCTACTTGGTTTATTTTGAAAATCGTAGAATACAATGCTATACAAGCCACGAATTGAAGTATTTGAGCGTGCGTTTATTTTGGAGCTGCGATAAGCAATAATAGCGCGAGCACTCAATTCGTAATCAGTGCAACGCACATCAATTAGTTAAATAATAATAAAATCCGTAGGCAGGATTACGGCTCGAACATCGTCGTTATTATCGTTTACGGTAGATCCAACGCAAGGATACCCCCACTCAAACACGCAAGGGTTTGAATATGATGTCCAAGTAACTTTATATTTCTCAGCATTTTAATATTTTTAATTTAATAATGTAATTCATAAACTGGAAATGTACTGGAAGTGATATTACTTGGTATTCACTTAATTTATAGAATCGAGATTCTAACAAAAAAAAGTATTTTAATATCGCTGCGAGACGTAATATCATAATCATATTTTGAATTTATTGGTATAGTCCTCTCTCTATACATATATCTTGGTAGTATGTGTGAAATGTGATGTGAACAAGTTGGCCGAGAAAATTTAAGCAAAATACCCTATACGAAATAATTAATCGTGCTCATTTTAACATCACTTCTATCTCTTTTCTTTTCCTTTTTTGATTAGTTTCGCTTCGTGTTTTTTTTAATCTTTCTTACAACAACCACGTGAATCGATAGGTTTTTGAGTGTGTGGTTTCCTCTTTCGTTCTTGAACACACGCGCTATCTTTCTTTTTTCTCATTGGAAAAACCTTACTGTACCTACAATACGATGTCAGTCTTGACAAATGTCCGTGTCCGAAGCACTTCCCGCTAGCGATTCGCCGCCGATTCCGTTTCTGTCGACGTCGTGCAACACGTCCCTGAATCTCACCAACATTTCCGGTTTGAGATTTTCAGGATTCGTCAGCTCGGTTTTTACGTATATCCGGCCGGGTTGTGGTTGCGTAGGTGGTGGCACCTTTGCATCCTCTTCCGCTTTTATGCTCGGCTTACGGTCAGGAGCGTCGTTGGAATCATTCGACGATTCTATCGTGTGGACCATTTCGGAGTTCTCGTGTCTTTTGGGCGAGGAATCCTGATCGTCTCTCGCGGCGTTGTTCGCGAAAACTAATGGACTAGATCCTTTCCGATTGTAGCTTTCGTCTCCGCTAGAGCTCGGATCGGTGATCTTTGTTAGGGGTGTTAGGCGACTGTTTCGGCAGAGTTGATCTAACAGCGCTTTATTCGACATATTCTCTGGAGCGACGTTCTTTTCTTCTTTAGGTGATTTCTCCTCTGACGAAGGAACACCCGATTCAAGACTCGACCTGATGATGCCATCTAAGAAGGAACTGTTCGCGCTGGGATCCAGTAACGATTCGGCGATTTGCCGTGTGTTTTTCGGTAACGTCGGCGCGGTATTGGTGGGCGTCGTCGATGGCGTCGTAGGATTGGAGTGTGTCCGCGAGTCCTCCTGTAGCTTCTGCATCATCTGCGATGCGTAGTATTGTTCGGGATTCGTCGGGAAGGCGGCGGCGGCGGCGGCAGTCGATCGCGCGTACTCCATTGGAAACTGCGAGAAGCTCGGCGGCCAGAAGGGAAATGGTGTCGGGTATTGCATCGGTATGTTCGGATCGAAGATCGGCATCTTAATGCCGTTTGGAGACGCGGGTGCGAATTTCTGCCCAGGTGGCTTTATCGTCGCTTTCATCCGTTCGGCGGCGTTCTTCAGGTCGTTTTGCTTCAGGGATGCGATCTTCTCGTCAACCGGATTTGGCTTCGGATCTCGTTTACGCGGTCGCATTAGGTGACGTTCTTTTACCTGAAATAAATAAAAAAAAAACGAAAAGAGTCACTATTATTCTATTATATCCCAAATCACAGTTCTATAATTTATTGTTGATATGTGAAAAAGACTTCACGTTACATGTATACGAGTTCTATTTTAATGTAACGGAATATACTTTTTTTAACTTGTTTCAGCTCGATTATAAGGCAAAATTACATTCTGATATGTATTTTTGCAGCTTCATTCATCATAACACAATTTGTTATTGTTAGCAATAAATGTGACGTCACCTAGTAGTTAAGAATAAAACCATAGCGAGCATCGGGGCTAGTTCTACTATACATATTTCAAGGCGGCTTGCAAAGAAAGCATCCTGGGTGTCAAATTTACATTTTAATAAAACTTGGTGGGAATGTAAAACACACAAAAGTTTAAATGTGCCATTTTCTTTTATCGGGTAAAATTGGCTTTGAAGGGGAGAAACATATTTTGTTCTCTTCATCTTACGCTTAGGCATGACTCTTATGTGCCCCACATTTTTTAACAATACAAAGAAACATTTTAACCAAAAGTTGTTTGTTTTTCAATCCGTTTAAAATCATATAGGTGTTTTTAATATGCAGAACGTTTCTAGAGTCAATATTACATTTTTGTAGTTCCTATCTCCTTCTCTGGCTAGATTCAGAAAATTGAAAATTCGTTAACTTTCGGAGAGTCGTTTTTCTTATTTAAAGCGAACTTGACAATCAAAGAAACCGCCATGGTATAGTATATTCTGCATTCCTAACAAGGGCTGAAGATTTGAATTTAATTATATACCTATCATAATTGTAAAAGTTGTAAATTTATGTTATAAATTAGCACTTAACGATGCAAAATAAGTCCAACATTTTGAAAAATCTGTATTTTATAAAAATATAGATATTTATTTTGATACTTACAAGTTGTTAATATCTGTTATGTATTAACACATTATTATATTATTATTTTACATCTTTAGGAACGTAAATTTCCCGGTTAAGGCCAACTAAGGTAAATAATACGTTGTTCGTATTTACATCTCTCCAATCTGGGCAACAGTAACTAAGTTATGTAGCCGGTTGTTGAAAAAGATGATTTTCATCAACTAAATAAAAGTGTCGATAATATTTGGGCTAAATAAGGACATCTTTTAATAGTGAAAATAACTTATTTACTTTGTATTCTAGTGTAGAATGAGGTACGCCATAGTAACTACCAGCTCTATGAACAGACATTTCGCCTCGTTGTACGGCTCGAACGGCTTCCACTAGGCTATCCCTATCGTAATTCCGGTATTTCCCCCTTTTTGGCCTGGTGCCTTTCCCGCCCGTCGACGTGGTGGTGGTGGTAGCGTTACTCGTCGAGCAGCCGGGGGGTTTCGATTGCGGCAGCGAGTACGGTGTCCGCGGCAGTTCGGCTGGCGTCGACTTTATTACCGGAATGCCGCCGGAGAGTGGCGGCGTGAAATCCAACCGTTTTGTGTCGAGATCGATGATCGGATGGCGGACGCCGGCCGCATGCAACGGATCCGAACTCGGATGTATTCTATGCGTGATATTTTTGGCGATCACGTCTTTAACGTCCTTCATCGTCATTTTCGGCGTCGGCGGTTGTTGCTGCATCTGCTGCGACGGTAGTATCGGCGGCGAACCAGACTCGCTAGCCGAGACCGGCGGCGATACCAGACTGCTCGTGCTCGATTCGAGCAGCAACGACGGGCTACGGTACTGTAGGTCGCCGTTTTTACTCACGGTCGGCTTGTAGGACGGAATTTTTAGTATCACATTCGATGGTGCCTCTTCGGTCTCCATATCCGATTCGGATCTGCATTTTTCGCTTTTCAACGTGGCCGAATTCGATGGGCTTGGTCGCAATATCCGTTCATTATCACCGTTATTCTGCAATTAAAAAGATAATCGTTCTATATTTGTCTTCAAAAGTCGTAATTATTTTGTGATCTATAAGCAACAGAGTTCAATCTTATGAAAGAAGAAGGAACAAAGAGAGAATTGATGATTAAAATTTTTAAGAGTGTGAAGGTACCAAATGAATAGAATTTAGAAATTATACTACCCATTCAGGGTAGGTCATCTCAATGGAAGATTGTGCCTTTATGAAGGAAGGTTTTCCGAAAGATTTTTTCTTGGAGTTGTGATTGTGGACATGTTTTAAATTTATACTGAAACCCAAAGATTTATTTTTTCGATTCAACTACCATCCCTCACCATGGGCATCTTGCTTATTAGCGGAGATAGAGGATAAAATCAAAGCCAAGTTAGCTAAAATTTGTGTTTGTTATAAACTCAAAGAGAAATTTCTTTTCATTACCATTAACACTTTCATTTGGCCTTCTAGAGAAAAGCTAAAAACGCAATCTACAGGTCACTTTTACACATGTAATGGTGTATTTAAAATTTTTGGATAATAAGAATAATTTATTTAATGTTCAACAGACAGCAATCTTACATATCGTTTTAGCTCTTTCTGATTATCATTAACTTTCTTATTTTTGTATCGATTCCATATAAGATTTTGGCGCCGTGAGCTTTTTCATTTCTGTGTTCAAACAACGTATCAAAATGTTTAAAACAACTGGAGTATATTTTTTAAACAAAATCATCCGGTCAGATGAATTAAAATTTACAAAATTTTTAAAAGAAACGGGGTACTATTAGGCAGTACCAGTAGCGCAGAATCTACTTAAGCTTTGCAAAACCACACCATCAATTTACCATTTATACAATATTTGCTTGGTTTGGTTCAAATTACTGTTAGTATAAACGTTACTCGTCTTGGTAAACGAGCCTTTCACGATCAAGTTTATATCAGGATCCCGAAAAATGATACGATGTGGTTGTTGTCCTTCTAGATACAGTTGCAAATATTTTGTACTTGCTATTCGTATTTCGGTTCGACGAATAAAAAATAACACATCTTGTTTCTCTTCCATGATGTGCGAGATTTTGCTATTAATGATCAAATGTCACAAATGAACTGTTTGACATTTCATGACTTTCATGACTTTTTTTCATGACTATATCATCTTTAAATGTCTTCTTGGTCACTTAAAGCATAATATCGAAAACTTTTGTCAACATGTTATAACAAAGTTGAAAGCAGAAAAAAGCTCTTTCTAATGGCTCAAAATCTAAAATGGACGATGATATGAAAAAGATTGTTAGCGATGTCCAGAAAGAATTGGAATGTAAAAATTTCGATTAGATGGATTGACCTTAAATATAAGTTTCCAATTTTCGTCAGCAAGACCAAATAAAGCTAGTAGAGGTAAAAGAAAACGAGCTTTATTTTTATTTTTTTTTTCTAATCTCGGATGTCATTTGTCACAGGTTAATTTTCTTTTGGAGTTCATAACAAGTACAAAACTTAGCAATTTTACCAAACTTAGACCTACTATCTGCCTTAAAGTCTTTAATGATAAGCCGTGATAATTATATTTTATATGTAATTAATCAGATTAACTACAATATGCTATAGATATGAAGCTGTATCATGCGAAACAGTCATTAAGCAGTCGATTTCGTATAAGTTTAGTTGCTTACTGTATGTATTCTAAGTTTCTCATCGGTTACCACTTTCCGCAGAACTTCTCTTAAAATAGGCGTTATTTCGTTTTCCAACGGTGGTTTCGGACAGATTGGACTCGCCTGCATGAGCAGGTTCTGTACGTAAGAGCCTACGGCGCTATGCTCCATTCCTGACCACATCTCCTCCTTGCCTTTCAGCAACGTCCTCAGCGCGTCTGGATTTTCGAAGTTCGACAACCGGATGATGTCTTCGATGGAAAGCAGAGGCGCCCGGAGCGCTTTTTCGACCTCCTTCTCCTCCTCAGCGCCGGACAGCTCTTTGTCGTCGTCCATCGCCTCGTCCTCTTCGATCTTGAGAGGACCGAGTACCGATGGATTGAGGTGCGACTCTCTTTCCTTCTCCAGCGCTAGTTTGTACACTTTGTTGCGTAACGTCGATCTGGGTATGCCGTAGATGACGGCCGCTCGCCGGGTACCAAGTTTGCCCGACTGTATATCCCTGAGGGCGGCTTGAAGCTCGTCTTCCGTGTACGTGCGTCTACCTGCTACTGTTGGCATCCTAGGTTTCGCTCTAAAATCAGAACTGAAATTATAGTGACGTTAGAGTTTGTCCTGTGAACTGTAAAGGTATACGAGTTTAAGTAAACAGCAAGTTGTTGGGGACGACATTTTTCTGAACGTTTTCTGAATAAGACTTCAGAACGTAATTTTTTTCTCTAACTTAAACATTAAATTGATTAAGTTAAGTTATAATTCTGAAACATTTTCTTATTTCACATGTCACAAACATCAGATATATTATAACATTCTCTGAATGGAAAGCTGCTAAAGCCAAGAAAAAAAATCCTGGAATAAATACATACTTAAACAACACAAAAGCCAAACATCAGATGTGGAATATTACGTGATCATATTATTGGAAGATGGAAATTTAAATGGCAAGAAACCACTCAAGTACTTGGAAATGATGATAATCTCTCTGAGATTCTGCTGATATTGCTGATATGAGAAGATGGGACATCTAATTATGTTGTTGTAACATGTGTTATAACAGAACACTATCTCGTTGGATAAGGGAAATGGCAATCTACGTTATTAGATCCCCAATAAACAATGATTTGCTGTACTGAATTTTCAGAACGTTGACAAATAACTCCTGGAATGTTACATAATGTTCAAAAAGCACTTGAACATTGCTTGTATTTTGTATAGAGACTAATGGAAGTTACTTGCGACATCTAATGAATTGGTTGATTTTGTTAATTTTTTTATTAATTCCAATGATTCATTATAACCCATCTTTGAAATCTACTGTCGGAGTAGAAATCGGCGGAAATGCCAAAAAAAGCTGCCGGTCGGTTGACCTGCTGCCGAAGTTGCGACAAATAAATTTTAGTATATGCAGGTCTTAGTGCGTATGGACATCGATGACTAGTTCGCTCGACAGTACTAAATATTATATGCCATACCATTTCCTTTTGTTAGAAACAGGTGGGCGCATATTTTTCAATTGGTTGATTTGTTTATACTTTTTGCGTCTCTACAAAAGATAACTAATAGCAACCTTTTTTTTCAATGTTAATTTTTGGCAAACACATAATGTAATCTTTGTACTTTGCCGATTGCCGAAGTGCTTAACAGAGTAATATCAATTTACAGCCTGTAATTTAACGAAAACGAATTGAATCAAGAAACAATAAATTGCAAAGAAATATTTCATATAATATATTTACCCGAAATGTTGTGATTTTGAGGCGAAGCATCGTTTAGCCGCATTTTTTTCATTTTACTGTTAATGGAACTTTTTTCTTAAATGTTCCTAATTTTATTGTTGTGGTGTTCTTGATTTTATCTTTGGTTGCAACTGAACTAAAATCGGATGTCATTGGCAAAATAACATCTACATCGGTGAAATCATCACTTTGAATAGAAAAAAATTAGCTTTAACTAACACTTTGAAGTTGGCAGTCATTTCCGTCGTAATTTTACAAGGGATCTAGCTAAAAATTATAAATTTCTTACTGTATAATATATGTATATAATATACATATATAGTAAAATATTCAAATGTCTCCGTAATTGCAAAATTGCCTCTTATGCGCAAATAATAGGAGACTAAAATTTTCTGATGACCACAAAGTCTTTTGTGGTAATCGCTAAGTAGCGAACTTGGCGCCCCTTTTATTACTTTAAAATAGAAATCAGGTTATTATGTTAAGATATTTACTGTTACGCGTGCTACATTTTGATATTGCACTTAAGGGGCTTCTGGTATTAACAGTGTTCAGCTACCACGACAACAGTAAATAAAACAGTAAAAAAAGTTAGTAGAAAAGAGTTATATTATAAGTATAATTTCCGTAATAAGAAAAAAGGGAAATAAATATTGTTTATTTGACTTTTTCTTTAATTTTAGCTAGCAGGATGCATAAGCTGTCCTGGTCGATGATGTCCACGATTAAAAACATTTGAGAAATTAAAGCCGAAATTAATAACTTGAAAAGACTTCTAGAATGCAACATTTACAGCGCATTCCAATGGCCGACATGAAATAGAGTGAGTGAATGTGTTGCTTCTTTCATTACAGTATGTTAAAAAAATTATATATATAGTCTCATTCTAAACCAGAGCGCTCAATGGAAAACACTTAGTATACTATCAGTAAGGAAAGTGCAGCTTTTATGAGGTAAAATGAGGTAATTGTAATTTATTCCGTTAGTCGCTATGTAGGCTCAATATTTTAAATCATGTTAGAAATAGTCAGGTCAGTATGTTTCGTTTACCGTTGTCATAGTAACCAAACAATACTATACCACTTCGATACAATATCCGAATATAAGACTCCTGATAACTGTAGAGATCTGTTTTCCTGTCATGTACATATATCATTACTTGATAAAAACGTAAGTGGTATAAATTGTCTAAACCGTGGGCATAGTAAAATTACTATTTGATAGTAACATTCTTGGCGTTCGAAATTCCATACTGAACAGCTTAGTATGTTTCTCCATAGAATTTCTCTGAACGAAATAGACGAGCGTAAATTTGGACAATTGAGAACAAAATTGTAAATATCTCGAAATCTAATAAGCAGAAACAGAAGTCAACCTTATGCAATAAAAATTGAGATACTACAACACTGTTTCCATCGCATTAATCATCCTCGTTTGTCAAATAAAAAAAAAAAAAAACAAAAAATCGGAATATTTACTCGTATCTAGAAAGAATCGATGCACTTGTCGTTATTCGACAATGATTTTTACAGACAGACGGTGGAATCATGAGACATTTACCGGCCAGACGATTAGTCCTTTGTGAAAAATTTTGAGGCCAATGTGCGCGTGCCGATAGAAAATTATACATGTAGTATGCTTTATAGATTGAATGTTATAAGATGTTATTTTATATTGCATTATCTTGCCTCGATTGCGCCCTTGTCCCGGTTTATAAATTTTTGCGTATATCTTGTGCGTGCGTGTACGAGAAATACATTGACATTAATTCGCTAAATACGTATTATCGAATAGCAATTAATAATGACGCAGCAAGTTATATATTTATTCTGATTTCTCGTCTCATTCGCGTTTTAATTAGGAGGATACTTCGATGCTTAAACTATAAACATTATTTATAGGTAATTATGTGAAATTATACAGTGTGAATTGTAATAAATTAATAAATGTCAATAGCTTTTACGTCCGTGAATTGCTTTATTGAATGACATATTGCACGATACGATTGGTAGTATACCATTTGGAAGAAAATAAAAAAAAGAAACGAGAATAATTAAACTCTGACATTTAGCACGGTAAGCACCATTGATAGAAAAACAGTCGGCCACATAAATTAATGTTAATAGTATTTTAAAGAAATCAACTTAGTGGAAAAATTATATGATTTTCTTACGATTTTAACAGTGGCTTAATTCAAGAGCAATGCATCGATCGACTTCAGTCTGTCTTTGGTGACGAAGCACCATCAAAAACCACAGTTCTTGAATGGTTTACAGAACCAAGGGTGAACGAACTAGTGTCAATGACGTCCAAAGTCCAAAGTCGTCCATCAATTGCTGTTTTTTTCGGCAAACATTCAATTCTATGCGAGAGATGATTGAAGCAAATCGACATGTAACTTATCGAGAGATAGAGACATCGGTGAAACTCAAGTGCAAATAATTTCATATGAGCATTTAGTAGTGGAAACACCTCATAGTCGTTGTATTCCATACAACTTAAGCAAAGCCCAAAGAGTGGCTCGTGTGAGTTGGTGCAAAAAAATGCTTCAAAAATTCAATCGTGGTGCTTTTGTTGAGGTATACAGTGTATCGTAATAGGTACGAACCAGAAACAAAACAACAATCCGGTGTTTCACAGTGTATCAAAGCCGATAAAAAGTGTTTATTCACGAGGTGCTTCAAAAAATATGATTGCTTTTTCCTTTCTGAAAATTTATCTGTCTCGACTCTTCAGTCAACAGCAGCCATTTAATGATCACGCTTTACAGTGACAACGCCAACTTTCACACAGCACATTACACACAACAGTCCATTATTTAAAGGAGAATAACATTGTTGTTGTTCATATTGTTCATATTGGTATAAATGCTTCAACAACTAGTTTCTTCGAATCCAAAAGTGCTTAAAATTTAAACGTGAATATTTTGAGAAACAAAAAGTGTTATTATTTTGATAAAATGTTTGTTTTTTCCAGAAATTTTTAGTATACATCACACATCTGTCATGCCTACCTAATTATTCAGGTTTGCCAAAATTACTTTTGAATGGTCTGAAATACAGAGTTGAAATTTATACCGGTAAAGTGGGATCACAAGGTTTAGTATTTAGTCACAAAACACCCGTAGGACGGAGGAAGGCGGGAGCAAGCAAATTTTAAATGGCATGCGGAGACGTGTGAGGACTCGTTCGGGAGGGTTTTCCGAGGTGGAAACAACGCAAGATCGCTGAGGTCTTCACGATTTTTTTTCACCAACTTATTTTATTGTACCTATACGAATCTGGTGTTGCTAATAGCCATAGCCAGTTGTTCTAAATTCTCTCTAAATTCATTTTGTAGTGAGTCACTGGTGAGACATTACGGTTAAAATGTTTGCCGATTTATACGGAAATGAGATTTACATAGTGTAGGAGTTGTAGAGGTCTTAAACGAACGCTTCTTCGACGTCATCATTGAAAAAAGGTAGAAAGAAATTCATTGACGAAAAATATTTATAGCTTTCACAATAAAACATTTCTAATTCAAAAGCACCTACAAAATTATATTCTGATGTAAAAACTATTATCAGATAGATAGATATGAAATTCACATTTCGCCTTTCAACATTTGTCTACAATTAGGTAGGGTAACTTTACGATGACGTCACTTTACCTTGCTTTACCTTTCTCTACATTTGCACATTATTTGAGAACGAAGTCCAAGATTAAAACATTATATAACGTCTGGCACTTATTGGATTTCAAATTACATTTTTTAACCATTTTTACCACAGATATATTTCAGTAAGAGAAATGAAGATATCACCTCATGTTTACTACTGATCACCAAACATTTGTCATTTAAAGCTATTTTCATAATGGGGAACGGGAAGTTTCTTCTTCGGTTCCCACATTTTGTAGTATCATATCTCGATTCGTACCAACAAATTGTTCGATGCGTTGCAAATTTCGTGAAACTGGTGTAGTGTAGTAAAATCCAGTAGTGTTGTCTCAAAAAATGAGCTGCTGAAATTATTGCGTACAGATTCTTCAACTTAAAAGAGTCAATTGAAAAACTTTTACAGGAAACTAGTCACTGGTACTACAATAGTCAGCATATACTTAGTAAACATATCGGATCGGAATGCAATCGGTTTGAAAATTACATGAACGAATGCTTATTCTCAGATGAAGCTTGATTTTAGCTTAACGGTTGTACTAACCAACATGCCTATATCGTTCAGTGAAAGCTGTTACCATGGTGCAGAAACTATTTAATTCTAAAAAGACTGGTGTTTGGATAGTAGCTTCGAGGTGAAGAATTATTGGTCCGTTATTTTTTCATAAAATGGTAAACGAGGAAAGATATAACAGATACGTGCAAAAACAATGAATTTCTTACATGAATTCTTTGATAGCCGTGTAGGAGATTTTTCTTCACGTTCTGCCGATTTAACTATTTGAGATTTCTTACTTTTGTACCCTTAGAAAATATAATTTAAAAAATATACCACACTCAATACAAGAACTTGCCGAAGCTATTCAAGGACTTGTATTGAAACCCAAGGAAATCACTTTGAGCATTTACTATAATTGGCATGTTGGAAAATTGTTATATCGGGTTATACTGGGTTCTGACGGACAGGTGTAAACATAGGGATTTAACATGTAATTTAGTTTTATGCGATTTCCTGCTCTGTTATTCATTTTACGACAAAAACTGTAGGGTGTAAAGTTTTTTAGGACTTAATTTTGCACAAACTGTATATTGGTTTTTTCTTGCCTTTTCTTTGCCTTTTTAAAAAGAAATTTTTGGGAATAGCTATGATTTTGAATGAAATAAAAACAAACATATTTTAATCATTCTGTCAAATATATATGTCAAAAAGTAATAATAATTGATGCTTATACGAATGAGGAACGTGTCTTCTTAATTACTTTATAAGTGCCGATTTATACCTCTTTCCCACCCAACTCCTGATTGTTTGCTATTTTCTTCTTTTACTTCTACAAGGAAATCCATTTTTTATTATGCTAGCTTTATTATTATTGATTACCACCACAACTTCTTTTTATTTCTGTTTCAATATTAATATGTGGTGTAGTTGAAATCAACATAAAAAATAATTAAGACGAAAACATAGCCCTCTCGATGTGTGTTTTTTTTTATGATTAGATAGTATTATAAATGTGATTATTTCTACCGTCATGTGCTATCATCTCTTATGACTTTATGTGTGCAGAAATGGAAAAATTCTATTAGGTATATCGACGTTTATCTAATTGTAAGAATGTAGGGTGAACAGCAATTTTATAGATAATTTTGCACATCCTTTACTGAGATATGTAATTTCTAAGTTTGAAGAGAATTTTAGAATCAATATTGATCTTAGAATTAGATAAATTTATTTGAATTCTACTATTAATCGATAATCAATTCTTAATACTGTAATCACTTATGGTAGGTGATAAACTATATATTTCATCTATTACTTGATTATCAAGAGTTTGCATAAGAATTTTCTCAGAAGGTTTGTATAATGAATTTATAGAAAAATCGGTTGCAGCGGACGTTAGAGATTATCATCTATACTGCATAAACGGATTCATATTCGCAAATATTCACTATCTATGATAAAGCACATAGCTATAAAAAATATCAAACTTCTTGTGCTACTGCGGGAATTTTTAAATGTGCATCTGAATATTAGCATCCAAAACAGGTATAAATATTACCACAAATATTTCTTAAACCGCGACGTAGTATCAAGCGCTTTGTTATAACGAAAATCGAAACTTTAAGAGCTTTCGAAAGTCTATAAATAATAAACGTATCACGTTAGGAAGTGCAGCACATTTTAGTCCATTAATTATTATTACCCGCATTAATTTTGAAATACCTACTTACATGTAAAACAAATTGAACAGTGTAATAAAGCATTCGTACTTCTTCACTTGCTGCACAGAAGAAAAAAAAAAAACGTACAATTTCCCGATTAAATTGTGCGTAAAGTAATTCATGTGTGTACGGCATGCGTATTCTTTTGATGAGAATATTTCTGTTCGGCTCAGCTGTTGTGGAAGGATGTGGAACTATGCTATTAAGCCGTGCGTTTTTTTTTCTTTTTCTTCCGACGTGTACTTACATGTACTTGTAATTAATTTTTAGTTGGAAAGGGTTTAGTGTAGAGCACCGCTTAAATTAGCATTTATTTTGTAATACTGTGCTATGTGATTTTATGCAGCTGTGAGAATATGGCTTTGCAAACACGAAACATCCTTAGAAAAAAGCCCGTTGTTTTTATTGATACTTCCAACAACATTAGGTGCTCTAATCATTCTATATCTAAATATATTCGGAAATTGATTTTTTGTAGCGGGGCAAACTTCTTTTATTAAATTATTTATTAAGCATATTTTATTTTATGTTTTTGTAACACCATTATTATTACTCGGTATATTTGTGAAACTATACAGGGTAATAATAATGGTGTTTTCAGGATCTTTCGATTCAATAATTTTAAAGATAATACAGAGTACACAAGATAGTACACAACATTTTCTATAAGCTGCAAATAGGAAAAGAATAATATCTGTAAAACATCACTACGTAATTGTTCAGATTGTTTGGGTTGCGTTGATTGTTTCCCTTTTTGACTTGATTTGATATTGTTAAAGCACTTTTCATTCTCCCTGAAACATCATATACATATATTGTTGGTTTTGGTAAAGTTTCGCTTTCCCGTAATAAACCTAAATTTGGTTACCCGATTTATTTTTCTTAAAATACTGCTTTTTCAACAGTTGCTTTTTGAATAAATCGTGAATTGTTTTTTAACCAAGTATTTATTAGTGAAATTGTTTAGAGAGATTGCTACTAAGTGAAAAAAGAAAGGGAAATTTTGAAGAATTTAGAAGACATTAATAAAATGTTAAGTTGAAACAGAAAGCGAAATCATTATAATGACCGAATGATATGCAGGTATCTATAACAGGCTACACTAATGGAAGTTAAACAAATATTGTTTATAATCGCTGGCCAAAAAGAAGAAGCTGTACAGTAATGGAAACTCGTCACACTTGAATTACACCAAAACTAACTTTACAAGTTTTCTGTTCTGGCTATACTTTTTGGAATTGCAAAATTGTCTGTATTGTATGGTGGTTGTTTTAGGAAATTTTTCAAATGGTTTGTGGTACTAGTTTTTGCGATACGGTTCAGCAAAATATGTTACAAGTTAAGTCTAGTAGCATGATATAATGGCTATTTATCGAAAACGAAATGTTTTTCAATGTGAGGAGGAAGTACTGTATGTTAAAATGGCGAGATGTGGTCAACCAAAAAAATTATGAACTAGGTGGGGGAACAAAGACTTGTCGTTTCAATAAAAATAATCAAATAAATCGTGACCCAGTTACAGCAAATTTCTGGATGTTGTTGTACTTTAATTTACATTCAATTTGTGAATAAACTACCAGCTTTATGACTCTGGCATGAGAATGAGCTGTGCATACATCGAAATCGGTAGCTACACATTAAAAGGTTTTGTGAGATTTGGACTATCTTTTCCATTTACCTTAACATGTATTTTGCTCCTAAATTGAGTAGCTCTCCTAACGTCATGTGAAAACTATTTGACAATGGATGGGCAGTTACAAATGCATATGTTTAATACTGAAAGTAAAACAGACATTCACCAGATTTGGATACGGCATTCAAGTGATCTCAGCACGTGAAACTACATATCAGATTTCCTGATTGATTTCAAATAGCTACATACTTGCAAGTTTAATTAATAGTTTAAAAGGTCAATTGTTAATAACTTTTTTTACTATTGTCATGGTACCTAATAATACTAACATCAAAACCAGTCATGTAACACTCTTACTTTCATTGCATCGTCGCACAAATTTAATTTAATTTTCAGGTGTTTAGTTTTCATATATTTATCTCAAATTTTAGTTATAAGTTTTGAGCACATAATGCAATTTCTTTCAAATTTACCCTGATACATCTTCATTTCATCTATTAACATTTTTGAAAAATATTCTTTGCATTATAATCTTTTACAAATCTGTCCACCGATTTTACAGTTTTAAATTTATAACAGTTTTCTTGAATTGGTAATAGTTATAAGGAAATCCCAAAAACTAAATAAAAGAGATAAGTTCTATAAAAAAATAAGTTTGGTAGCACCATATAGCAGTGACGTACTTGTATTTATTATTAATTATAGCTCCCGATGAATATTCCTAAAGTTTCAAAATCTTCATTCGCCTCTGAGACATCGCGGTGTCCCATTCCTCCAAGAAAAAAAAAATCAAGAATAGGTGTATAAGCATACATCCAAGTATCAACTCCAATAAAAGGGTACTTTCAAAAGATATCTACAATAGTTCGTTGTGTAATTTTATGACTCTAGTGAACTTAATTGAAATCAAAAAGCGCCATTAAGTGAAATTCATCTGAATGGGATTTTGACTTATTTAAATCATAAAGTGAAGGCAGAAAGTAGTTTACCTCATGTTTACCTGCCTCTATCAATGTACTATTTTTACAACAATCTGACTATGTTAGAATAGATGAAGTCAGTGTCATTTACATTTATTTTTGTTTGGCAACAATTCAAATTAGTTGCAGATTTTTAATCTACACTAGCATTTCGTTAATATCGAAATATAGATTGGGGTGATTATTAATGAATTAATCTAATAAAACTTTTTGAAAAGCATTCAATACTCAATATCTTTTTCAATAATTAGACTGAAATCAAAAGCTTATGATATTCACATTTCCAAAATTGCTCGAATTATAAATCTAAATTTTCGCAATTAAGTAAAAAAGAGGAATCAGAAGAAATAACAGAGCAAGGAAAACGAAAGAAATGTTAGCGAAAAAAACGCGGATAAAGTATAAAGAAAAGTGCACTTACGCATCGTGATGCAAGTTGATAAAGCTCCATTGCACACAATATCGTTACGATATACGCACCGGGGAAAAAATGCACGCTCGAAACGATTTTTTGCGGAGCCGCGCTCCGTTCACAAACACAGACAGCCAAACAACGTTGATACAGATATAAAAAACAAATAGACCATATGCAATGCATATAAATGTGAGTGACCTTTTCCACAGTTGCATTATATACGCCAACCCGATAGGAGAAAAAGTCCTTAAATAATTGCGGTATTGATCGGCACTCTCTGCATAGCTCTTTTGCTGGCTGCACTTATCGCAAAATTCTCTAAAAAAAACGTGACTCATCCCCATTGGTTGCCTCGTAAAATTATAAATATAATCGGCGTTGGCTATATGCATGTATTTATGTTGTAAATAGTTTTTAATTCTTTCGACAGATAAAATTAGAATAACATTGCTACAGAATGCGTTTATATCCATGCATAGATGTGTGTAGAGAACTGATAGGCTCTTTCTTTAAACAAAGGTGATTTCATAATTTAAAAATTTAATAATTTAGTCAGCAAAATCGTAACCACATCAATACGAATTCAATAATAATTAATAAATACTACAAATATATTCTCATTCTGTTTATACTCAGTATCCTTTAAGACCATAAAATTTATGAGGTCTATCCACTTGCTTTGTAGGATTATGTCATAATAAAACAAATTCGGCACATTGCCTGAGGTTTCTTCAGAAGAAATGAAATCTAGATAGTACAATGTAAAAGAAACGATAACACATACGTTTAACAGATAAAAGTCTAAATGGTTCCTTATTGACATCATTGATAATTCGACCTTTCTAAGGAGCTCGTGCGAATATTCTAAAAGGAATATTCCGATTTATTAGTAATTTTCAATTTATTTTATACAATAATGCTAAAATAACTCAATCATATAGCCGTACGTTCATATCGCGAAAACAATTAAGCAATTAAAGATGTGTTATTAAAATAATTCAAGTAAGGTAGCAACCAATGTTTCAAGTTTCAATGATGAAACTTCCTCAGCTTTTATTGGTCGTTTTCCTTGAAACTAGAGTTTCGAAAATGCCGCACGCCTTCTAGCCTTTGCACACACCCTAGTGACGCCGCCCATACCTTTTTTCTATTCGGATTCGAATTAATTACACACCAACTTGACCGCTGTTCGCGTATATTTGCGCAAAAGATAAATTATATACACGAATTTGCATATAATCGCTAATTGCCAACTATTTTTAAGGCAATGAACATAGCGCTCGTTTAAGTAGATGCTAGCGGTAGAATCGCGAGAAAATATCGACTTTTGACATATTTTTAAGGACTTTAATTTGGTTAAAATTATTCAATTGAAAACGATGAAAATCGTCTGTTAAGAAAGTAGAATTAGGAATAGTAGAGAGAATTAGACGCATCTTAGAACGATGAGAAAGTTTCTTAACATTCCAGGATATCTACGACGTTTGTACGTGTAAATCATCCTACAACTCGAAAAGCTATAGATTTCCGTAGTCATTTGGTGATTTTTGCCATTAAATTTGCAGATTTCTTTATCAATTTCTTTTTAATTAATTTATGATGATGAACATAAACTTTAGGAAAATGAGAAAGCTACCAGTTACGTAGAAAGCAAACCGTTGTAGATATTCATACAAATAATATTTTTACGTGACGTTATACTGATATAGCATAATATATTTTATTACTTCAGTTGCAGTATTTAAAAATGGTTTCTTTGAATGTGCGGAATTTGCTAAGGTTTTTCCTCAAAAAAAATGTGCATGTTACAATCTTGGAAGTTTTACAAGTTTAACTAAAACAAATAAGTGGAAAATAATTTAGGTTGGAATTTTCTGTTTAGGTAGGTAGATGAATCAAGCGATTTGTTAACTCGCTAAAATGTCAACACTTTTAAGTTTTGTTTTTAAACGTTTTAAATTTTCGACAGTGTGTTACATTGTACCCTGGAAAGGACCCGGTATGATGTGACTGTGTGTTAAAAAATTACGTGTTTTCTATTATAGTAACGTAGTTTCTGCAACCTGAGTAACTAAGTAACTAAATAAGGAATACTCCTCATTCCAAAGCTACTAAACACCAGTAAGTATGGCTTTCATTAGATCACCTGTTTTGATCTACAAAAAAGTTTAAAGGATTAAAACAATTAGTAAGACGGAATTAAAAGTTTAGCGATAGAAAAAGTAAGATTGGCTATATTACAAGAAAATATGACATTTTATATCCGCAAAGCAAGGTCTATGCGTTGATTAAAATATTCTTTTATACAATTCTGTTGATATCTCGCTAGATCATGGGTTTAAGTGCACAATCAATTGCAGTATTTTTTTAGGTTATCCCAACGTATGTATGTACATACAAACACGTATTATCCATGTGTGACGGCGGCAAAAAAGTGCAAATAAAAAGTCTATTGACACGGCAGAGATTCTGATAACGAATAACCTCATTTTTTTTACTCTTGAAATAACAAAAAAAGACATTAATTTCAGTCAAGCGCTTATTTCGAAAACAAAATGCCTTTCGCAATCTATTTATATATTGTATATAGTTATTGTTCTGCTTGAAATACGATAAGGTTTACACACTCTACGCACGTACATACATATTTAGTACATATGCAGCCTAGACTACCCGACGGGGTTTAAGAATTCTGCAGAAAATTTAAACTTTACAATATTTGATCTGTATCGCCGTCTGAGACTGCAGGAACGATAAGGTACCCGGTTTGACCGATAAAATTATTTGTTTTATATGCACATGCACAATCGCGATTATGCATGGTGTGCTTCACGTAAGCAGAAATTAACGCGAAATGCAATCTCGTCTTAGTCATGCACGTGAATGCATTTCTGCTAGACAGAGAGGGCAAAGGATTGACTGGTTTACAATTGTTTCAAGTAATTTTGAAATAGTAAGTTTTAGGTATGGATATAATCAAATGTGAGGATTAGGTTTACTTTTATTTCAAATTTTATCATCTGTAAAGTATTGTACACGTTTCTTCGAATAATAGGAAACAATTAATTTGGTTAATAACAACAAAAAATAGTTATCGGATAAGGCTTCTGCCTATATCCTTATAGGCATTAGTGGGCGTAACTATTGCCTCAAAATTCCTACTGCATCCCACACTAACATATTTCAAGCGGAGATTTCTGCTTTGAACTTATGCGTCTTAAAGAACTTTGAGACTGGGATACAAAGTCCAATCATAACTATATTGAGTAACAGTCACGCAGTTCTAAAGGCTATAAAAACCTAGTCATGCGGCTGGAACTGGAGTCCCAAGCTATCAAGGAATCGAGGGCAATGAAAAGGCAGACAAGTTGGTTAGAGAAGCTCTTCGTTGGTCGTAGCCCCTTCTGTGGTGTACAAGAGGGGTCACATAAAACAAGTAATAAAAGCATGGTAGGACAATCAAAAGATCTCGTACTGGTGCAATGTTCCAGGGCAAGGAGAAGCTGAGGTTCAAATATGCTGTGTATGTCTGGAAGATCTAGGGATGGTAGAACACATTGTATGTGATTGTGTTGTCATCAGTCGCGCCCGACAATATTTCACTAGACTGTTCTTGACATCTACTGAACTGAAAGACGAAGATCCTAGAGTAATTTTAAGGTTTATTAAGAGCCTCCAACTTCTCTAACATATACAAGGGCATTTTGTTAGAATAGATCCTCAAAGGCTTCTGTACCCCTGTCCGTTAATACTAATATTTAAATACGTTTTCCTATACAACTGCATTCGAATCGCTATTTGGAATCTATTACCAAAATTTGATATGCACAGAATAAGACTTAAAAGTAATTGTCTAATATGTGTGTTTGATCACATATCATCTTCTATAAAATATCAACATTTAGGATCAGTTCAATTTGTTCGGTGATACGGTAAACGTGTTATTAGAAACAAGCAATGTTCTGTGCTTTTTTTATGTTGACAAACGTACGAAATAAGTGCATGTAACAGATTCTGATCCTCATTGGTGTTCACTTTTAACAATTCCATAAAAATCTGACGATTCTGTTTTAACAGCTGATTAATAGATTACCGGTTTTATGAGTTATAGAGTTAAAAGAGGATGCTGAAACATTTTTAACACTCAAGTAAAGGAATGACTCACTTGGCGATGTTTTACAATGTTTTACTAAAACTTAATGTTGTATATCTCGTCTTACGACATTGTTGGGGTATTTAAAACTAAAAAAAACACAGGAAAAGTTGCGAGTTGAGTTTAATCTCAAGCTTAATGCAGGCTAAATTGGTTCAATGACACAACAAAAGCTGCCAAATAAACTTCACCATTGGTTTTGTTAAGCTTGTTTACTACACCATCAATTTATTAGTCAATTAGTTGAACAAGTTCTTAACCTTCCGTGAGAATACCTCAGGGTTCAATTTTAGATTCGATGCTCTTTTTTCTTTTTATTAATGAAATAGTATCGATATAGCGAGATCTTGCAATTGTGATGAATACTGATGATACGTATGGAATTGCTAATGGTGGAGAAAATGCTGCTAGTGCTTTTTTGGAGAAAATAGGTAATTAGGTAAATAGGTAATTAGGTACGCAGCCAGCGATTTGATTTCAAAACGAATTATCTTGCACTTAGAAATATATATGACAAAAATGGCAGGCCTCTAAATATTTCTTTAAAAAATAATATGAGTGTGCAGGTGATCAATAGCAGATTTTTCAGCCTCGTTCTTGATCACTGTTTGTGGTGGAAAACTCAATTATTGCGTTAGGGTTTGTGAAAAGACTGTACTATGGCACTGTTTATCCGAAGTTGAGATCTGTTAGCATAAAAAAAGTTGTACGAACTATTGCAGGAATAAGGTTTTACGAGTCGTACAGACCTTACTTTAGAAAGTATAACGTTCTAATTTTATAATAAATCCAAGTTCAAATTAGCTAGTTAGCTTAATATGTTAACGTATCGTGCTAGATTACCGTTTCCAATTACTTTGTGGTGGTGCATACCTATATATATTTAAAGACAAAATGGAATAAATTCTAATTAAAATCCTCATGAATATTTTAGATTTTTAGAGGTTTCTTCGATGGCAGGAGGCTTTGGATGCCGTGCCTGTTCATTTGCATGCTTATTCTAACTTGCCTAATGTAAATTTTTTTTTTGTATATAAGCAAATCAAACGGAATTATATAAAATAAAATTATTTTTGTTAATAAAATGGCCAATGACATTGACACCAAGGGAATAAATCCACTTGTAAGTGATAGTTACACGTACAAACTAAAGCTTTAAAGAAATATATATAATGCTAAGTTAGCTTAGCTTCTTCGTGGTATTGATGGAATAATTCATGGCAAACGCAACAAAAGGAGAGAGAAAAAACATATTCTAACACACGGACATGTTTCTGCATACCCGACGTTATCAGCGTGGTTTCGAGAATAATTTGTTATTTCTACCTTCTACCGCTGTTGCGTTAAAGCCACAACTTTCAAAACGACAAACTCGACATTTCTTGGCGCCCTCCAGTGCCCAGTGAATTATTCCATCAATACCATGAGGAATCTAAGCTAACTTAGCATTATATTTGTTGAGTTATTGTTTTAAAAGTTCACATTTTTTGTATTTAATTTTACGGTATTTAATAATATAAGTGAGAAAAGGAAGAAAAAACAAATTAGTATGACAATACCGTAGCGTCTGGATTTTTAAGGGGAAACGTCCATGGATGAATAAATTGCATATGGAATTCTAATCTGTGACTGATAGCAACACATGAGACGGCAGAAAGTCTCCAAATTTTCTTCGTATAAACGACAGCTTTTCTGAGCTTATCAGCCACCTCTATTTGTCTCAAGTCGTTGGTAGCTTGCGACGTACTACAGAATAAGATGGTTTTTAGATTTCAGCTGCCCTCTGTATGAATTTACATGATAAGTCATATTCATGCGTTCGAAACTTAAGAGCTTTTAGAGCTGCCTGGCCGTTTATATTATTTTCCTTTTTGGTGCGTACATTTAAAGCAAAAATTTAAACAAAGAGATATTGTATATAAATAAATTAGATATCTCCAGTCTATTACCGAAGATATGGGTAAGACAATTGAAAGCTGTGCAAGATTTGAATTAACGATCAACGGTACAGTGACTACTTCAATTGTTGTTTTGTGACATATGGTCAATATTGGAGGTAGGGCTACTTAGTCATCAGAGATGACAAAGGCATACGGAATTATTCCTTTTCTGCAGCAACTTGATAGACTCGTGTCTATTCGCCTTATGAGAATGGATTCATGTTGCCTACTGGTGTCCCCGAGAGTCGACAAAATACGAGTCTATCCGGTCTCTGCAAAAAAGTAGTAATTTCATCCGCCTTTGTCCTCTCTAGTCATCAGGAAGTTACACAAGTTAAGGAAAGTAATTTTACATTCTTGCATTGACTTGTTGACGTTACTTGAACTGATATGTCAGCAAAAATCCAATTTTCGGTAATTACAGCAAACAAAACAAAGACTTCTATTATTTACGCGACCTGATTAAATACGAACTTACGCGCCTGCTTGTTGCTTATTACTTCTCGTCTGATGTGGTAAAGAGGGCGCAGGAGGCGTTTTACTGCTTGGAAGCAGTTTACTAATGAAATTGACGTGGAATAATACGTGTTTGTGCAGAAAATATGATAAACCTTTACTGTCGTGTAAGTCAAACTTTACAAAATCCATGCAGTCATATGCAGGCCGATGAATCGACGACAAAAAAAGCTTCCTTCTTTACTTTATGTAAATTTTGCACATTATTTGTAACAATGAATGAACGATAACGGTAACAATAATAGAAACGAAAAAGAGAATCCTACAATTACAGTCAATGTTCAAACAATTGGCTATTTCTTTGTTTTGTATGTTATCTATCAACTTTATAAATATTACTTTTAATTTCCCCTAAAAGAACAACTCCATTGGTTTGCATCCAACCGCGTGGAAACTCTTGTCGTGACCTAGTGACCATTGGTACCTATATGCGAAGAAGGTTCAAGTATCTTTCTCCAGTTAATGTTTCTTCATATATTCGTTGTCCACACTATCTTCCACCCAAATGGTTAGTCTACAACGATGTTGTAGTTTCTTTGCTTTATTTTGTGTGGGATACTGTACTGCTTAACAATGCTCCCTTTTTCTATGATTTGGTCAATTTCGATTCATCCGAGCAAATGATTCTGTTTAAAAAGGATTCGTCTAATTTTCCCACTGACTAGTTGCAGAACTGGTAGCAACGTTCCAGTCGTTTTAAATTATCATCAGGCTGTGGATAACATGAATTTTACAAAAATACACGTGTAATTTACCATTTGTAATTACTTTATTACTTGTAAGTATACAAAATATTTTTGTTATCTTTCTAGAATCTTTTATTAAGCACAATTTCACTAGCTACTTAGTACTTTCCTTGCTATCACAATTTATTTATTATAATCTAGTTGCATCTAAAACCTTTATTTTCAAAACAATATCTAAAAATTCCCGACTAATTAATCATTAAGCGAACATAATGCTTTACAATTTAACAGAAATTTTTACACCTAATTTGAAACAAAAAGAATTTGTGATAAAAATTTTGGACCTTCACTTCAACTTTCCCAACGCAGTTTATAGAATATCTCGCTGGTTTTCATCGAAATTTCGGTTAACAGAAACAATTGACGGTTCAATCGATTTATTCTTGAACATTTTGATATCACGGCATCTTAAAAATGTGTTTCTCGTCAATTAAAGCATAATATCGACTTTATAACTTTTGTTAACGTACATGGTTCAAGTTATAAAAAAACTCTGCTTGAGCCAAAGTTGATGAAGGCCAGAATGAATCGAAATGTCATGTTAAAATGTTGATTACACTATTAGATATACGATCGAAAGTGGTGAATTTTGTTTTTTTTTTTTCCTTGCAAGGCAATATAAAAGTGCTGAAGGTACTAAAAGAAAAAAAGATTCTTTTCGTTTTTTAAAATATCTGAAACGTCTTTTTTCACATTTCAGTTTTCGGATTTATACAAACAGCTATCTAAGTATAAGCTTTGGTCCAATATAAATTACAAACTAGTCAATCATACAGTCTCAGAAAACAGGACTTTTTTGGAAACCATGTCCGACGGACATTCTTTTTAATATTCTTCCTTTTCTCCCTTTGACGTAGAGAAATTAGCACTATACGATATTGTGTTATAACATTTTATGAAACGGATTTATAATTCCACAGTTCTCTCAAGTTACAGGGTTGGCGGGAATATTAATAGAATAAATGCTAAGGATTCTGAAGATAATCAGGTCCACAAGTGGTGTCACTTTCTTGGACATCATCTCCACGAATTATAGTAAGTATCTGAAGTAAAAATCACTATTTTAAGTCGTTTTATCTTGACGAATACCGTATAACTATGTTAGATGAATACGTGCAATGTTAAGAAAGGCAAATATGTAATAAATTAACGTCACTTGAAATGTATAGACAAGTATAAAGTCAACAAATCGAAAACAAGCAGCCGTTAATAACGCTTTTCTTTTTCTGTTTTCTTTATTGATTCCTTATCTGTAACATTGTAGGTAATCTATATAGTTAATAATATATTGTTGATTGTAACATAGTATTAATTTTAATGTTGATTCTTTTTTGATCTTTATTTATCTTGATTTTCCTGATACACGATGGTATCGACGACTTTACGACTTTCAAACGATAGGCTGACTTTGGGACACAATCGAGATAGTCCTAATAGTCGACACGCAATGATATCTTGATATGGCGATCAAATTTTATCGGCACAGATACGATAAGGCACCAACGCCGCAGCATTAATGATGCGATGACCGGCGATGGCACAGATAACGCATCGGCGAGTGAAATGAGACGTCGGAAAACCGAAACTTCCTCACAGATTACGATTTTGAAGGTTTCAGAACGATACGGCAATGAGAGACGCCATAGGCGATAATGTCGCATTGCACGTGTTTGAACGACGCCGAACGCCCCGCCTGAGCACGATGACGCGCCACCGACGCCATTTAATTAATGATCGCAAAGTCATCTACGATAAATTTCAGAGATGATGAGAATGATTTACCGTCGCCGCAATTCAACAGCACAGCAGTGACGGCGTATCGGCTACTCCGGCACTTTGCGCTTGATTTTGAGATATTGAGCAACGCTTACCACAGATGGCAATCATATAATAGCGACACCGGCGAATGTGATTACTCCAACCGCGCTGAAATGACGCAATGAAGTAATATTTCGACAACCCGAACCTTGATACGCATGATCTAGCCGACAGCAACATGTTCCATTAATATGAGAACTTGGTAAAGACACCACAACTGTTACGATACATTTCTTATTTTGTCACTTCTTAGCGTTAGATGGATCTTGAAATTTTTTTTTTTTCCAATAAAGTAAATATTAAAATCGAAGGGACGAAAATCTTTGAGAAATTTGAATAAATTTCTGTGTCGCCAAATCCGCCATAAATTTTCGAGAGAAACTTTATAAATAATATTATTTGAAATGTGTCATGTTGATCAAAAAACTAATATTCTGATTGTAATTTCAATTAAGATAGACTTTTATGAGGAATGGGTTTTTCTTCTAAATTTGTCCTCTTCCGAACTCTATTCCTGAACACACAGTACACTCCGTTGGACACCGTCACCACACCATAAAAATAGAGTAAAATATCTGTCCTAATACGTATCGTAAATTAGCAGAGAAGTAATTGAAAATGTTTCCACATTAGCGAGGTACCGGTAGTTTATGAATAGCAAACTTTAAGTTGACAATGCCGCATAAAATATAGCGCAAAATTTTAACATAATTTAGATGCTAATAGACTACGAGACTTAATATTTTCTGGTGACGTCAAGAGGAATGCAGAATCTGTAGGCTTACTGAGAGTGGTTGTATTCTCCCTTCGGCAGGATGCGCTATGAACAGTTGATTTTCACATGGGTTTTGGTAATGCAAGATTCTCATCATTAAATGCGCTTAGAAATATGCCTACAGGTGTAGTAGAACAAAGTCATCTAATATAGGGACGCCTTTTATTAGTATTAAACGAAATTAGAGAAAAATGTAAAGATCAATACAGTGATGGTGATACAGTAACTCCTCAATTTGAGAGCCACTAATATTTTAAAATACGCGGATTGTATCAATATTACATCAAATTATCAACGGGGGTACGAAATCAATCAATCACGTCTTTGAGAGAAGGAAAAAGTTTCCAAATATCCGTATAACAGACTTGCTTGCAATAAGTAATATAACGTAATAATATATAATAAGTAATATAATAATTGCACGTGCGCAATAAGTAATATAAAATAATTTAGAACCTGTTCTATTTTCTTTTGGAAATTTTGCAAAACCTTTCATTGTTTTGAAATTTTAGTAAAGCAATAGCAAATAATGCAAGCAAATTGGATTCAAATCAAATTTACAATTCTAACATTACTAATAATAATAATTATGTGTATGTCAAAGCATGTTAAAGTCAGTTAAAATTCTACATTTTTTATTTAATCTTTTTGTAGAAAATTGTTCAAATTATTGCACCGTTGGCCTTAGTGACTTGATATAAACAAGAACATGTTTACGAATATATCTACCAAGACATAGTCAGAGTTGTATAGTCTAAGGGTTGTCACGTAGGGATGCCAATAATAGTATTTCATTCATTTTTATAGTTTAAAATGGACTTAGTGATGTATACAGAGTACATCAATAAGTGCACGAAACCTTTTTTTATGGGAAATACAAATGTGCTTACATATTTAAAAAGATCAGTAGGTTCAAAGGATTCAAGCTTAAGAATTAAAAAAAAAAAAATTATTAATTAAAATGAAGCTAATTGAGAAATTTTTGAAATTATGAATATATTATACTATGTGTGAAATTAAATCTTAACGGTATAAAAACATCTGACTAGTTGTATCAGTTTATCTATTCTACTGGAAGAACTTGGTCCTCTAAGGAAATTGAAATAAATTTAATAAAACTTCAGCCGCCTTTTTTTTTAAATGCTGCATTGTAGTGACTACCGATTAAAGTACAACACAACAATTTAAAAAATCATAGTAACCATATGTAAACACTGTTTTAAATGTTTAGAAGGGCTTATCAATTACTTTGCATATCTAATTAAATTCAAAATACATTTGAAAAAGTAAAAAAGGAAGGAAAGAGGTATTTAAAATGATTAGTTTGGAAGTTTGATTAACATCTAACGTTACATTTATTTTAAGAAATATTTAAATTTATCTTCCGACTGCCAACAATTAGTCAAGTGTTTTGTTTCTATGTACTTGTTATAATACCTTAATATAATGATAGCAACAGCATTAAAGTAGCGACTCACTCTGCACACCACAAAATTGATCAATTGGTCCGTAACAGCTGTTTGAAGGGTGTATCTATCCTCGTAATCAACTGTACGACTGAATGATGTGAGAAAAAGTATCAACGAAAGGTCGGGAATTTATAAAAATGCATGTAGTGACGGCAACAAAGCCCGTATTGGCCAACGAAAAAACAATAAGCACCAAATATAATGAGCATATTAGGTATTACTAATACGAGAGGATTAAATCGTCAAATGTATGACTATTTCTATAGACGAAACCAGTCATAATGTGAAATTAGAAAATTTAAAATTGATTAAAAACGTACAAATTTTATGAATAGAAAGAACAGACCGCTGTCATATTCAAGTCTCTTTGCGTGCTGCATGGTCCTTTTAAAGTGTATAGACAGCAAAAGTAGATACGTGTAAATACATATTTTTTTTAAAACAAGCATGTTAGAACCAAAGCTTTTCCTCGCATCATTCGGTCATACGGTTGTTAATGGAGATCCACGCATTCTCGAGACAGTTGTTTCGTATTAATTAATTAATACTTTCGTGTTAATTGAAGAAAACCATTCCTAATAAATTTTCGTACAAACATATACAATTCTCTATTTCAAATAATAGCCTTATTGCCACCTCCCCTGTAGTATCACATTGAAATGTACGTCAAAAATGGTAAATCAAAATTATAAATCAACATGTTATAGCATTTTTACTCGCAAAAAGTAGCTGGAATCTTATTGTAAAGGCGAGGAAGAAAGCGTATCTACGAAAAATGAACGAATAATGGAATTGCCACATAATAACTGTTAGGAGGAATGCCGATGCTATATCGATCATTTCTTCTACAAAAAGAGCTCTTATTTTATTTTGTTTGGTTTATATGACAAATCTATTTTCGGTGTAGTGAAGTAGTATAGGTTTGAGTGTTGTTAACGTACAAATAATTTGCAGATTCATGAACCACTCCGTATAAAAATCATTACAATTTTGTTAGAAGGATCCTGCAGCTTATTATATAACTTGTTTGTGAAATTTACATCTCTACATTCTGATTTGTATGCGCCCATAATTTCAACAATGAAAGAACGTTTGGATGATGATGGAGTATTCTCTTGATAGATGTTCTATTCCGTTTCTGGAGAAATCTGTCACTGATAGGACTAAAACGTATCGGTATATGAAGCGCAAGGATTTTTCATTAATGTAAGTAAAGGATACAGTATGATAGCAGTAGAAAACTTGAACTGCCTGGAAGTGGTGAGCTTAACTTAAGGAGAATCCGCACCTAGGACCAGTTAATGTCAAAATATTTCTATGTTCAGCTATATTAGATGTTCGAAGACTTTTGCAATTAGCTGTATACACGCACATAATAATGCATATATTTTTCCGTAGAAATGCAAAAAAGCGTCCTCTCCGGCCAGACTTGGCTTCCAGCGCAGCAAGTTAAATGAACTCCTACGAATACGCGCCTCTTAATCTGGAAAGAGGTCAAGCGTGGCGCGATGTGCGTTTAAAAACAATATTAATGCGCACACATCTACTTATTGTTTAGTGAAATGCACTTTTACGACGCTGTGTGTTTTTTTTCTCACACACAATGCGGGATGGAAATGGAAGAATAATTATACGTTTCGTTTCTTTCGTAGCAAAAAAAAAGAGAAAGAACGAATTTTCTAAATTGATATACTCTATTATATATGCACTTTTATTAACGTCATTTGGGATAATATAACGACGAGACTGTATTATGGACGCAAATATTGTCTCACCCTAATTACCCGGAAAATATAATATAATACCCTTCTGAGAGGCATAAGATACAATTAAAATTAATGTCGAAGAATACTTTTATGAAAATTTCCAGCAAGAAACAATGTATCTCGGCGATATTTACGTACACCTTTCGCTTTATTTTTTTATATCTAACAGTATAAATTGGTGAAAATTGTTCTTATTTTTAAAATACCATGGTTGTTATTCTAACATTTTCCCTGTACGATTCTGCCTTTCTCGTTTCAAAAATAGATGTTTTATTAAGGCAATGAGATCTGATTGGATCGGAATGATTCTCTTGGTAGACAATCCACAACCGTACTTGCTAGCTTAATTCCTTAATGGCCTTTAATACAATCAAATTTAATATTTACCTCCGCCTTCCGAAGTTCCATTTGATTAATAATATAAGTACTAGTACCCTTCTAGAAGTAGTTATGATCATAGAATTTCCCAGATTTTTTCTTTTAACACGCGTTTAATTGTTGCAACTTTAACCGTAAATATTGAACCTTCATTGTGACGGTTTACCATTATCTTATAATTATGTTTGAGAATAAAAACCCCATAGCCATAACCTCCTGTACACTTACCCATCCGTATAAATAAATATTCCAACGTTTCAGCCCGAATCCTTCGAAATCATCGGGGATAATGAAAAGTTTCTCTGTTGCATTGTGAATGCGATACATCAATAGGTTGACAATATTCATAAGAATTTAACGGAGTTTAGACGTAGTGTGATAAAGAGCTACGAAACAACTACTTGAAGCTTTTTATCACACTGTACCAAGATTGTATGCGAGTCAAGTAGAGGTGGAAATTTCTAAATGTTCAATATCCTCCAGCGCCAATTTATGCGTTCCATCTAATAAAAATCTTTTCTCCGAAATTTTCGTTGTACTTTGCTTTGCTGCCAAATACTCCTTCTACTGACAGTAGTTCTTAAACTTCTACATGTAAGCGCCTCAATTAACTGTCTGTTAGAAGCTGACTCATATAATACACATTCAAAATATGCTACTGGAATTTCCAAAAATTAAAAGCTTTTATAAAGAATATCTTTCCATAAATTCATAATAAAAGGTGTTTTTTCGTAACATCTAATTACATAATATAGCTTATCTTGATGGCAAGACTGTCTTGGTCTGACAGGTCTTGGGGGCTAAAATTACTTACAAATTGAGGAAAAATATATGATGATAATGATTAATTCTACCGTTGAGCTGAAAATATTTTCGTAATTCGCGTTACCCAACACGCATTAAAAGGTGGGATTGTTTTGCACGGCCCGTTGAGTCTGTATTTTTTTATTATATTTAAATTCCTTTACATGACGTGACTTATTTTATCGATAGAATAATTATCACCTGCTAGGTAGGTAGCAGCCAAACAAATTATGCATATTTGTTCATGACTCACATCGGTAGCATTTCAATCCGCATGCCTTGGTATGGTACTAAAAATAGGTTACTTATTCTATAAAATATAACTTGAGAAATAGGTGCAATAAGTCGGTACTTTCTAATGTTGTGCCTACCATTTTACCGTGAACATTGTGAATCTCGCGTATCTTTGCGTCGTAATCTGGTTTTTCTCTTTTTGGTATTTCAAGTTAATATGGAAACATGTTCGATTGCTAGATATTGTTGCATAACTGGAGTGTAAATAAGATGCAATGAGGCTACTACACGTAATAAACATTAACGCCAGGTTTGTAAGGTATAAACAATAATTGTCTTCTCGTTATGTTTTTTTGTGATGATGCGAGTTTGATAATAATTTTGTTGACTGTAAATTTACTATTTTGCCAGTTAGTGGTTTGCACGATCTTTCGTTATTCACGATGGATAAGAATTAGCACAGCAATCTAACCCAACAATAGATACCCTATCATGTTTACGGAAGTATTAACACTTAATTAGGTTTCGTTAAGGTTGTTAAGTTGTTAACGTTAGAAATAAATATTATTGATTAGTTCTGTAATATATTTATAATTATGCAGTTCATAAAAGATTTAATTAATTAATTGGTAGTCATTGCACTAATATAATGATTGTTGTATTGTTGCAAATTAAATTCAAACAAGGAATGTACACTTTTATCGCCACCAACAGCAATACTGTAACCAAACGTTTTACTGTAAATCAATTTTATGTAATTTATTTTTAATAATATGACAAAAAAACAGGTACTCGAAACTGCGGCACCGGACCCATTAAAACTCCTACCACAGTACGTTACTCGCACTGAACATCATCATCGGCAACAAAGCCGAAAGAAAAAATTCGCCTACTATAGTAACTTTCAATTATGCAAATCTGAAAACATGCAAAAATAATGTATATGATCTTAAAATGAAACAATTTGTTACCATTACAATAATACCTTTTATCAACAATGGAAGAAACAGCAATGGGTAACAGCTTATCCCCGTTTATGGGTAAATTTGAAACATCAAGAGTATGTAGGTCTAGTTTCCCCGGCTTTAGATCAAATACATGATGATTTTTTTGCATCTTTAACATCAATGAATGTTCAATAAACGATTTTCTAGAAAATTTTAATTCGAAAGTCTTCATCTTTTAAATTTAGAAGAAAAAGCAATAAGAGATAGAGATAAGCTAGAAATTGGCGTATATAGAAAATCTATTGGCAATAATAAATCTATCTTACAGGATTTCAATCGCTCCTGAGAACATAAACTTTCGGCTATCAACAATTTGTTTAATTCCCCTTTAACTAAAGATAAAACTAAAAGAATCAACACTGTGTCTTGACGGATTCTGTGAAGATGCGGTCCATGATACTTTTAGGAATCCTAAGATCAGGTTAAAGGTTAGAAAAATAAGCACACTAATGATGTCGATGATACCAAATATGTTAAATTAGACTTTTATCCAAGTTACGTGAATGGTTTTGAATAGATCCAGTAGACAACACGGATAAATCAAAAATTTATAACATTTTACTTAAAGGTTGTGAATGTAAGTATGTTTATATTTGGTAGGCAAAAATATCAATCACGACGAGGTACAAGATGATTTGGCTCATTTCAAATTCAGAAGCAATGATAAAGCTAATAATCGATAAAAATATTGTTTATGTTAAACAGACTTAACTCAATGAATTTAGGTTTAGGATTCCTAAATTCTAGCTTTTATATCATGCATAACGGAGTTAATTAACATTTAAACATTTTCGGATTTGCATAATTTAAAATTATATTTCGCTCAGTTTATTAGTTCAACTGTACTGCTGAAGATGACTGAAACGTTCATTCAGTGGGCGCGAAGTATCCTGGTAAGGATTTTAGTGAAATGTTTCGGCGATAAAACTACGGATTCATTTTATCAAAAGCGCCAAATATAGCTTGAAGCTAAACCTAATTGACTGTTTTGAAAGCATTTGATGTCGGGCGTACTGCTTTATAGTTTACGGGAGTGTTGGTCTATTTCATTTCATACGAGTAAAAATGTGTTACCCCTATATGTGAGTTTATATTGAATGGTGAAAATGTTCGTATCGAAGATATCAACATTATTGTACATTGCAAGTATATCAAGTGTAAGATGTATAAATAAATACGGTCAGTGTATTAGTGTACCTTAATATTTAATACGTTTTTTGATACTATCATCTTAAGAATTAATTAGTCTTTCCGTCATTTAAACAGAATGACTATTAATCTACTACTCAGCATATAAACCAAGTTGGAAATCAAATAACTTTTGAAGTTACAAAGCGGTCAAAATACGAAGTCAAAAGCGGATTCTTCTTAATAGAACATGCTGTAAATTTGGCTGATATTAAGTCAAGTATTACGTAGAATAAACATACGCAATGAAAGCTTTGGGAATTGTTTTAATAAGCTCTTTTAACCAAAAAGTAAAATAAAAGACAAAGTAGTGAAAGATGAACATTCAAGGCAATACAATCAGATCAGCTATTATCTTCAACTGCTCTCAATTAGACAATATTCACATCTATTTCTCGATTCTATTTCCCCGGTGATTATTCATTTTGGGCTTTTTCAATTTTTGTATATATTCTTTATACGTTTTTATTAAGAAACGATCAAGGTTGTTCCATTGATCGTTATCGGGCAACATTCAATTGATTGTCTTTTAAGGTACAAAATTTAAGTTGGTCTTGTTGACCATGGTACAATGACATGAACACTAGATTAGGCCACAATATTTAACATCAACTTAATTGCAATAACTGCTCCGCCACTGGATGTTCGAATTATGGCATTGATATTTCGAATTTTTAAATTGCCGTATCTGCAAATTCTTATATTTTATTTCCTTTGGGCAATTTTGTGTTCTGAAGGGTTGGAGATTACAGTACGACGCCATGTCTGTAGGAATGTTAAAAATTGATTGCAAAAGAATGGAGTTGAAGCAATCCTGCGGTATCTCCGAACTTGGGCCTGATTGAGAATTTTCGGAGACCCGGAGTTTCGAAACAAATCTGAGTTAGTGGCAGCCATTTTAAAAACCTGGCAAGTTACTGCTGAGAAGTACGAAGACAACTTACTTGTTGGTATTCCCGGCAACAAATGTTCACGATGAGATGGCTTGTGCAAGAAGGATGAATTTTCGCAGAAAATATTAAGATTTGTTCGACAAAGATAATTTATTTATATAGCCTTATTTATTTAATTTCACTTACGTTGTAGATGTGCAGATCATATATGCTTTTAATATCTTTTTATAAATCTGAACGCACACTTTTGAATGATTATTTCATTACTAAAATACTTTCGTCTCACTAAACTGTTAAAATATTAGGCTGTATGTCGCGTTATAAATTCTGAAGTTATTTGAAGTAGAGCTACGATTAAAACTTGTGGCAATGTTAAATGCGTTAATATTATAATGCCTTATTAAAATAAGTATCATGTGCTCCATCCCTACCCTTCCTCACGCCTAATTTAGTTCAAATAGAAACTTATGGAAAAATGAATCAAAGCTAGTTTCAATACTGTGTTTACCTAAGTATGTGTTTTGTATCCAATATCGGCAATCTTAGATTTACTGGCACTTTACTACCATCCAAAGGTCCCATGCTGCTATTACTATTCACGGACCTGGAACTGATCGTAAGGTCCAGCGGTTGCTCGCCGCCACCACCGCCGTTTCCCACCGAAATCTTGTCGGGGTCAGCGGTCAGCCGTTCCGCGTGAAAATTCCGCGTCGGGCTCGGAATAAACCATTGAGTCTGGATGAGCGCCGCGGGTGGATAGAACGGAATATGATGGGATACGGACGTCGTGGGATTAAGGGCCGCCGCCATCGCCGCTATATTCTCCACCGTCGTCATGTTGCCGCTTTGGTTCCGCTGATGACGATGATGATGGTGGTTGAGGTGGTGGTGATGGTGGTGATGGTGATGACGGTTGTTGAGTAGCGACGGTGTTGGCGTCAACGTCGGCGGCGCTTCCGTGTCACTAGGGCTATCGCTGGAATCCGAATCCGTGTGTCGGGGACTCTGCAAACACAAGGAAATAGGAATAATTAATGAAATGAGAAAATCATTAATAGCAAATGTTTAATTGTAGAATTTAATGTAACAACGAGATAAGCTGAAACATGCAAATCCGTATCAATCACTGGAATAGTCAGTCCTATAAGTATTTAAAATTACTAAGTTTTTTTTATCTTACTATGAAGCTTTCACTGTTCATTAAAATCATGATTTAAATTAACGCCGTTAACATTATTTACGATAGAAACATTTTGATAATCCTTTTGTCAAGGAATACATTGTATTGGTTGGATATTATAGTTATTTAGTTAATTATAAGAAATCTAGTTACTTAGGTTAAGTCACTTTAGAATCTTATACCAGATGTAACGAGAAGGCTATGCTGAATACAGAAGCGGTTGGCGCTGTATACGCGTGTAAACTAGTGCCTTACGAACATTCCTAATAGTGATGGTATCTCTAGCGATAATTTTGCTTGCTGTAGCAATGTGCGTAATATTGAAGAAGATAAAACGTTGAATAAGTGAGATAATTTTAATTAATATATAACGATGATTAATTTCTCTTGGATTGCATCCTTATTCCATTCAGTGACATGTAATTCGTTAATAGAATATTTCGTTCGTTTGAACAAATGGTGCTGTTCGTTTCGCGAAATCACATTTCATACTTCTATTCAGAATACATAGAAAAGAGATCACGATTACAGCGTCTGTACAAGATGGCCATCGAAATCGTCGCCATGCTATTTAGTTTTCTTTAATGAAACGCCCAATGTATTTTTTCAGAATTTGATGGAGAATTGTTCCAAAATTTGTCTACATTTAAATTGTATCCTTCTTGATAAATTAGTTATGGTGCTAGGTTGATAATGTTTTTTTTTTTTTAATAAAATGCATAGAGTGCTCCGAGAAAATACTAGAAATGTGTATTTTTATAAAGACATTAATTAAAAATAATCTGTAACATTTAATTTATGCGTTCAACTTCAACACCTTTGGCAAGTAAGCATAATTTTTCTTTCAAATATACGTAGGTTATGCCAATTATTAAGAAATTAATACAGGAAATATTGAAGAAAGTTGACATGAATTGAAAACTAAACACCCTGCATACTTGGATATAATTTTAGGTAACGCAAAACTAGTTGCCAATTATTTGCGAATATTCTTCTGAATATTTGAATATATAACTCTCCTCGATGTTAAAATTTTCTTTTAACTCGAACTTAAGTCTGTTCTCAAGTTCATTTGCTCCTAATTTTGATGATTTCAATTTATTGTAAGACAGTTCTTCAATCCAAAAAATTTTGTTCCATTGATATTTTAAGGACAAAATATGTTAACACTGAATACCTATCTACAAAAGAGTAGGTTCTGGTCTATTCATAGCTACAAAATATATTGCGACAAACTTCTGGATATAAGATCTGTAAAAGCACGATTGAAAGGAAGATAATCTTTGAAATATTACCACAATAATTAATTTTCTCTACTATCGGCTACGTAAGATGTTCGAGTTATTTTAGCGCTTAGTCATTTATAGAATTGTATTTAAATTAGGTAAGCACGTCATTTCCGTTTGATTGTTGATATCCGCTTAGGCCTAAGTTTTATTTCTGGTTTTCCGGAATTTATGGCATATTGTCATAAGCCAATTAAGCAAGCAGGTAAATTGTAAACCGAAATTAGCTGAATTGTTTGAGCATTTGCTACAACTGTCAATAGAAAATACATTGTCCGTTCTTTAATCTGGAATTTTCAAGGACAGTTAAACTTCAGGTTATTTTCGGTAACGAACAAACATACCCACATTTCTTCTCTGCTATAAGGATGGCGAGCAGTGGGGACACTTGTATATAAGAATTAGATTAGGTTTTCAAATTATAGTTCTCTGTATACATAATATTCAAGGAAGTAATCTATGTCAGATAGATCTTCACCAGTAATCTATAGTTGTTAATAAATTTTTTTTCATTTTTACATTATAACTGATAGTTATATGGTTCCTTGAACCTCGGAATAAGAGATGAGCTACCGATAAACCCATCGGAACCGTCACATAAGACATAAGACAATCTTTACTTCCGTGACTGGAGCGATGTACAAGTGTGATTTACGTTAGTTTCCCTTGACAACGGGATGTAACGGAATTGTACGTCCCGAGGAATGTAAAGCATTACTATATTAAACAAAGGCAATGGGCGTCAATACATAACAGAAATTAACAAACTGGACAATTATAGATGAGTATGAGTGCAAAATATTTTCGTAAAATCCTGATCTTTTCAAAATTTTGGGTCGGCAGCAAAAAAATATAATATGACACTCGGGCCGAGAATGCTTTTGTCTCGGATGTTGTTTGCAGGCTGAGGCCTGCACTAAATCCGAGACCGCACTTATGCCTCTTGGGACATAAAACATTATTTCGTACTACTGGCTATGTAAGTTAATCATTACTGTTCTGATTGGAGGGATGTAAGTGCAATTCATGTTGGTTGTACTTAACAGCGGGACGAAGTTTCATTTTAAGTCTTTATAGGGACCTAAAATTGCTTGGTTACTTGATGTTTGGAAAACTAGCCGAGCTCCTTTATTTATTACAAATATAAAAATATAAATAAAATATCTTCAGCGCTTAATCGTGAAAACTGCAAAGTGACTCTATTGATTGCTTGCTGATGAACTCGATGATTTAGCCCTGAATTCGTCGATGAAAATAAGGGTATGACAGCAATTTTTCATCCTACATTAAGAGCTGAATACAGAAACCAGTAGATAGAATTCCTCTTAAAGTGTCCGAGACATTGATAAGTTATGTAAAGGTGTCCTTAGTCCTTGTGAAACACATAATACGCTTAAATGTTCTATTTTTTGTATTAATTTTTATACGCAATTTCTTTCTACGTGGCCAGTTAGAGTAAATTTAGTATGGTTTGCTATTAGAAACAAATCAATTCATACAATATTACTATTCGTTTTTATCACAAGAAGACCCAACAGTTAAAATAGACAAATACGGCTTTCCGGTCTACAACACGTAAACCTCAAAATATCATTCGAGAGTACTTAGATTGAATGACGACACAAGGTAAAGAGTATCGCTAGCGAATGATTTCATAAAAACCATTACGTCGTCCGCATGTACGTAAATTATGCATTCGTTGCTCTATCTACCATGGATATATACCGTGGAATACCGCTTTCGTACTATATTTGTATTTCAAAGTGAGTTGTTATGGTGAAACCGCTCCGTTACTCAGTGGAAAACGTGTTTCCTTAATGGTAGTATGTACGCGTAGTAGTGGTAGTGTGTAGTTTTAGAAATACCTACTCCCTTTTCTAAACGCTGCTAATATGCGTTTTATTCAAATTGCCGCCGCGTTGACCTACGCCGACGATTACTCATAATAAACGACTTTTCAGCGAGCGTAATTTTCCTCATGCTGAGAGAGAGATGTTGCCGTTGAACGCGTCGACTGATGTTTTTATATTCGCGCCGACAGGATAGTATTGTCACTTGTTAGCACGAGGATCAGGCTGGCCTATAAATATTTCCACGTTTATTACCGCAAAAGTATGTTTTGCATGTGCTTATGTTATTTGATGGCGGATAAATTTTAAACGATAAAGGTTAGCGTGGGAATATTTCTTCAGATTGACGGTTCTCCATTAAAATATTTTCATTTTAATTAAAAGTAGAAAGTTGGGGAATGTTTTAATTGGAGTAATTTAGTGGGATTTAATGTTTTAAGTGATCTCAATCTATCAATAAAAGAATAAATACTTGAGGATGTGTATTTACATCAGTTTTCCTAAAAACACCTTTCTCAAAAACTCAGTTTTGATGGCGAGAGAATTCTTGAACTGGTAAATTTGGTTTTCCAGGTACTTTCTTTTATCATTTTAAGTATGGAGCGACTTTCCACTTTCTTTTTTTTAATACTACCACGAAATTTATTAATTAATGAAAATCTGGAATTTCTTTGGTATTAATTAATTATACGATATTGTTCATTTGTAGCATTTTGAAAGATATCCTTATTTTTCTCGTCAACTACACCAATTAATTAATATAATCTGGCTTCCGTCGTTAAATTATGAAAATCTGAAATTTCCATGGTATTCTCCGACGTAATTGATTGAAGATATATTCCAGTATGGATTCAAACTGGGCGTGATTACGGGTGTGTTGTCTTTTTACTTGGTGTTCACTGTAAAAAAAAGTACGCGTGCAGTAAGTGGTGAATTGCAAGGAGTGTCGTGAATCGAATTATACGGTAAAGGGTGCTCTTTTTGATATTTCTAAAAAGGTTTACTATAAACGGTTCATTTTAAACAGATATAAAAAACATTCTCCGGCCAAAATTTAAAGGTAACAGTTTTAATACATTTAAATTTCGCCTGCGTACGTCGGTAAATCAAAGAAACATTACTGCCGTGGACGACCTATTCAAAGAGGACAGGAAAATGACTATTCGTCAAATTAGTGCCTATGGCATGACGTCTTACATGACTTGGGGTAAGCAAGGTTTCAGCCCGCTGGGTGCCAGGACTGTTGGTACTGGAACAGAAATTTAATAGATCTGACATTTGTCGTCAATTTTATGAATCCTCTTAATCCATTAGGGTGTTGAATTTTGGTAACTGCTAATAACTATTGACGAAACGTGGAATCCTTATTGCAATTCTGAGAATCCAAAGAATGACGTTAACCAGAGGAAGGACGTCCACTAAGGTTCGTAAAATTCCGTCTGTTCAAAAGTCGTGCTTATTGAGTTCTGGGATTGCGAAGAAGTTATTTTTATAGATTACATGCCGAAAGGTACTACAATTAATATATAATATTATTCGAACTTATTATCCGGACCACTGCGTCAGACGCTTGCCAGAAAAAGGCCTGGAAAGTTTCATAAACGTCTATTATTGCAACAGGATAATGCAATACTTCATACCGCAAGAAAGGCAAAAGGATATTTTAAACGATTTACGATAAGAATTGGTTCCGCATCCCTCTTGCTCACCAGATCTCGCACATTTTACGGGGTGTTCGATTTGAGTGTTTAACTGACATAAAACGTATCATAATTAGGTGGACTGCGGTGACATCGAAGAAGTTCTTTGAGAACGGTTTAAATAAATTCGTTTTTCGTTGGAGTAAATGTATTTAATTAAATGAAGATTGTGAATAAAAAATATGCTATAATATTGATAAAAATTGGCAAAACAGAAAAATTCTAGCTGAATTCTCAAAATATCCCTCGTAAAACAATATACTGGCTAGAGCGGACAGCGAAATATTGGATTCCTCCTATTTAAAGATGCGATAAAACATCTTGCTCCTATACCCTTACAATTGCAGAAATATGGTGCTTTGGTGTTTGGTTGTCTTGAACATATTTTTTTGCTAAAACATTTCAATTAGCAAGGTAGCAGGTAGTCTTTTTCGGTCATCATCTCGATAGTTTCAATCGCGTATTAATAACAACTATAGAAAGTCGTTGAATACTACGTATATAATAGCTGCTACTTTAAAATTAAGAATAATACAGATATGCATATTTTCCATTTTACTTAAATCTATATCTTAATTATTACAGTCACATATCAAAGTTGACGGAACAGTAACATACGTAGATAGCTTTAAATACGAATCAAAGTTTGTTTAATCGTTTTTGTCTCTTGTTTTGGAGTAATGTTACTTCTACGCTTCTGCTGTAGAAGTAACAAGTAATGCTACTTCTAAGTTCATATAGAAGTAGTTTTCAATAGTATAAGTTCACAAATGGCAATATATCTGTCTTTAGCATTGTAGGGATTACAATAGATTCTGAAAATCAAAGCAGAAGGAACGATTCAATAATATGCAAGACCGAAATAAAAAAATGTAATTCAAGATTAATATAAGTTGTGGTAGACTTTCCACTAGGTAAATACGAAAACAAAAAGTAATGCATAATAGCTCAGTTATCCTGAAGAAACTGCCAGAGTGGCAAAATGTCGAACAGAAATTTGATACAATGAAATTTGAAATAAGTTGGTGATAAACGCACGTACATACCTAGCTAGTGTTTATTAAGTTGACATAAAGTCTTTATGCATATTTAAAATAAGCGTAAATTATAGTTAGAAAGACACACAAGACATATGTCAATAAATATAAATTATTGTTATATGGTGTATTTAAATTAAATAAACGATATTGTAAAATTCATCTCTTATTTGATGTAATTTAAATACAAATGTTAGCAATTTAAATTAACTCCAAACAAAATTTGTATTTAAACAAATACAAAATATATTTAAGTATAATATATTTATATTTAATTTCACAAAAAAATTGTCTGAGAGTAACTTTAATAAAATTGTAAACATTTTCTGGGATTGAAGAATAGTTTGGTTCGACAGACATATTTTATTCAGATTCCACTATATAACTTTGCCATTCGCGGTAAGCCTTTAGGAGTTCATTGTAATTAAAAATGTTGATATTGGACAATTATTCAGTTATATGTTTTAAACTCTTACGTTTATTGACAAAAAATACATAAATTCTTATTCTCACAGCACTTCTTCAAGTTACAAGAAGAGTTCTAAAAAGAAATTCTTTCGCAAGATTTTTCCGATCGATTTTTCCTATTACTAGATCCCTCCACAACCTTTTTAAATAATTTATTACCTTTCAAATTGAGAAAATCAAAAATATTCCAATACTTTTATGTTCGTATTGTACTGTATTATTGGGTATATAAATTAATCGATGAATTTAAGGAGTCGTCGTTTAGCCAAACATTTTTAATCCCACTTCTATTGTCTTTGTGTTCCCATTTCGTAATCCTAATTTTCACGCCACAGCAACACGCGTCAAACTTTTGAATTTCGATATGGTATCGATGGTTTGGATGTTTAATATAGAAATTCAAATAATCCATGTGAGTAATAATTTGAGCATTGACACATAATATATTTAATAAATTTAATTTAAAGAAATACACTCCGCCAAAAAAGTATCGCATAATTTAGTTTTGAATCATAAAAGCATCGCATAATCTTTGTTTGTAGCATAAAGTTGTAAATATACTTTAATGCGCTCTAAGATATAATTTCTATGATTGTTTAAATAAAATACAGGCCAAATAAAAAAAAGAACTCATACTTGAGATTTTTATTAAAACAAGAAATTATAATTTTGGAAAGAAAAATGTCATAACAGTAGCTTTTAATACTGAGTATTGCCATCTCTGGCTCTTACGACCGCTCGCATACGGTTTGGCAGAGATTCGATTAACCTCCGCTTACAAGCATGATCCAAATTCTCCCACTCGTCACGGAGAGCATTTTCTAGTCTATGCAGGTCCGCTGGGGCAACATTTTGGGTTGGTATCCGTCTGTGAAGGAGGTCCCACACGTGCTGGATAGGGTTCATGTCCGGACTTACCGCAGGCCAATCTAAAACTGGAATACCAACATCGTTAAGGTATTCCTGGACGATTATTGCAACCTGCCGTCGTGCATTATCGTGCATTAACATGAATTCGTTTCCTATAATTGGCGCATATGGTACTACATGTTCTTCTAAAATGTCCGTTATATCCCTGTGGGCAGTCAGTGTACCTCTGTCTACTGGTATTAACTCTGTACGACCTGTTAGACAGATGCCTCCCCAAACTATAATAGAGCCACCAGCGAAATTAGGTCTAGGTCTGATATTACACTGCGAATAGCGATCACCGTCTCGTCTGTACACTGAGATACGCCTATCTGAGGTGTAAAGACCAAATCTTGACTCATCTGTGAAGAGTATATTGGCTCAGTCATTAATGTTCCAATTTACATGTTCTCTGGCAAACCTTAAGCGAGCCACTCGGTAGTTCCTAGTGAGACGAGGGGCTGTTACAGCTACTCTAGCTCTTAATCTACTCTGTCGTAACCTATTCCGAATAGTTTGAGTACTCACACGAGTATTTCTGACTCTAGCCAAGTCGTTCTGCAATTGTCTCGCAGTTACATGTCTTCGACGTAATGCTTGTAGTGGTAAATAGCGGTCATCTTGGCGAGTAGAACATCTTGGACGACCTGGTACAGGTCTTCTACTGTAATTGCCTGTTTCCCTATATCTGGCTACGGCTCTAGAAACACTTGACTGATTGATGTTCATCAAATTAGCAACGTATGCTTGAAATCGTCCATCTTCGATTAAAGCAACTATAGCAGCCACTTGTTCTGAAGTTAAATTGCTCATTTTAGTTTTAAAAGCGTTGGTACAGAACTCTGACTTCGCACTTTAAAATTTGTCCGTATAGGAAGACTTTCAATAAACAACTGAACAAACCTTACACATATGCATTTTTCTAAATGTGTTCTTTTAGGAAAAAAAAAGGTAAAAAGCTATGTTCCATGATTTTGTTAGTGTTTTTATAGTTTACATACACAAGGCAAACTGTTTGTGAAGGTATAAAAATATCTTGGTTTATAAATGCCCTTTTTTAGTTTATGCGATACTTTTTTGGCGGAGTGTATAATTATGATCTATGATATATGGTTTTGATTTACACGTTAAAAGTTATCGACTAAATTTTCTTTTTAAGAATAAAATAAATGTTTTTATCCTCATGTGTCGGACAGAAACATAAACCAAATCAAGGAAAATCCAGGGAAAAGGCCACTAACGTTGGCCTCATAACCTTGTTACCTTGTAACCATTTCATCTTTTAAAAAATTTCGCAAAAGCTACGTTTCTTGTAGTTTTAAGATGACGACATAGAGCGATTTGCATGACTGCCCAGAAATTAGCGAACGTAACCGAAGACCTAAGTTGCTATCACATAATAATGTGATAGTGTTACTATTATTACATCGTTAACAATATAACAGAAAATATATGAAAACAATTTTATTTTATAATCAACTCCTTCAACATTGAAATTCCCACCTAAAATGTAGATATCATCCGTTTAGTGGAGTAACTTCAGTTGCATACGTATCAGGCGTAGTTGTATGTCGACACTTCTACACCTCTGTAATATTTGAACCTTTACTTTCAAGATACAATATGTATTATATTAAGTACACGTAACAACAATTAACAACAAATCGCTACATCAATGTTATGAAATATAATATTTTCTCTGCAGAAATTTCGCAGATTTCTGTTTTGATACCGATGTATTAAAAAACTGGATATTAGCCATTGTTCATTTTTTGCTGCTGCTTACAAGTATGTCAAATTACCATCATAGCAATTCAATACATTATCTCAGTTTATGTATGCTTTCTTCAGAAATAATGGGTGAGTTCAATTAAAAGATCATTTATTACTAATTAGATACGCAATCTGAAATTTATTCAGTTAACTGCTTTAATTAAAAATGCTGAATTATATTTTTTAACGCCTATTTAGGTCGCTAGCACACTTAACTTCTATCGGCGACAGGTGGTACATTGCAAATTACCTTTTCATGCCATAAGCGAGTATTTTAGAGTAGCATGTTGAATACGTTAATCGTCTTTGTGGTATTTTACGAAGTTGGAAGTCGTTTGGTGTTGGAAGAGCGGCACCAAGTATATTCTATAGTTTGTAATTAGCTTTTACGAACATTAAAGATTTATACAGAAGACATTTTATTATGGTGGTTTTGTATGTACATCCTAGAATAATTAAGAGATATTAGCAGCGCTATTAAATAATATATGATATTTACGATATGACAGTCACTTCAAGGTATTACTAACAATAAGATCATTGCACAGAATTGCAAGGACACTTTTCATACTGCTTTTAAATTTAGTCAACAAAGTAGCTGTGAAATATTTAGCGATCCATTAAATGTAAGCGTTTCCATTATTAGATAGAACGAGTTGGGAGGAGCGGACCAAACTAAAAGATGTACACGTGAAAATAATGTAAAAGAAGTCATGTGTTCTTAATCGTTTTAGGGAGACAAAATTGCCTCAAAACGATACAGGAATTTTCTCGAAAACTTAATAGAATGGATATAATGTAACTAGACACTTGGGTCATTTGATTTACTGTAATGGCTAGTCAGTGAATAGATAGCAAATTTCATTTTTTTAAATATTGGAATAATTTTTGTTTTATACCACACGAATATTATCTTAATCTGAATATCATTCGGAATTTTGCAATTGCAATAAACAAAAAAAACGTTTTTGATTCTAACAAAGAAATAACTAGTATTTTTTAACAATTTTTTAAATTTCTTTTTATGATGTGACCTTAATTTACCCAAAAGGCGCTCAAATTTGACATTTCACATATTTCGTTTTTTTATTTTGTTGTATAACTGTAATATCTTCATAAACATTTATTTCTTTTCAATTTTCGTGTCGGGTGAAGTTGGATAACAGCAATGTTGTCAGAATTGGCGATTGTCGCCTAAATCGGTGTTTCTGATTCTTTGTTTAATAGTTTTTGGAGCTAGTTTTTCCAAACAAAAGAATATTTCATATCTTGATAACTCGTTTCTTAAGACAACAAGAAACAAATTAATAAAGAACTATAGAAACGTTTTAACAGATTTTCAAATTGGCCATCAAAACATGAAAATTCCAAAACACAGTTCTAGATCAATCGAGCGTGTGGACTGTATTTGTATTCGGAAAGGTCCTACGAATAATCGACAATATAGGAAGCGTTCTATTTCATGTAAAAAAATAATATTCATCATTCATCATAGCATAAAACAAGAATACTCTATAGTTGAAAAAATTAACTAAAATATAACTTTGTAACAAAACAAAGTGTCTAAACGATATTTTAATTACTTTACGTCTAAAAAAATTTTCGAAAGGAAACGTAAACGTAGTTACTAAGCCTTATACAGAATGAAAGTGTATCACGCACATGCATTAAAACACTATATTTTTGTACTATTCGTTTTAGGACTGTGCTTTGTTAGTGATGATTAGAGAGGATAAAGGCGGATGAAATTATTACTTTTTTGTAGAGACTAGACAGACTCGTGTTTTGTCGACTCTCGGAGACACCATTAGGCAACACAATTCCATTCTCATGAGGCGAATAAACGACACGAGTCTATTTAGTCGCTGCAAAAAAGGAATAATAGGAAAATACTGAAGTTTCGAAACTTCACTAACTTACTTATCAATACTAACGTTTATTTATTCATAAAGCAACCTAAGATCGGAATATTTGTTCTAAAAATACCGAAAATTTTGATTAAATTCACCTTAAATCTAATAACTGTAATTTTATTCCTCAAACTATACGTAACCTTTCAGTTAATGTTAAATTATTAGAAACTAAAACAAAATATTAAACTTTTGCAAGCCGCAGTATGCATAATAGTGCTCTAAATCTAAACTAATAATAACGAGAAGTTAATTTACGGTAAATTTTGAGCCTTAAATGTTCAAAGTTGTTACAATTGCTCTACAACCATTGATGCACGCAATTTAGAGCGTATCAAAACCGCCTTCGGGTACGCGCACCTAAATTATTCAAGCGGCATTTCTAATGCGAAACGAGAAAAAAAATGACGGCGGTGGTCGTAAACTTGCCATGCTTCAATACCGCGCTTTGGCCTGCACGCAGAAACCCTGAACTAAATCAATCGTTTTTGTAGGTTCTTTAAACCTTGATGTTAGGTATTGCAGTAATGTTGTTGAAAAAATGGAAAACCTTATACAAAGTTCATTTTGCGGAAACAGTATTCAATCGCGAAGTTTGAAAACGTCGCTTTGCTTGGTAGCGGTTGTATTTATTTACATACATCAACAGAATTCGATATTCTTTCATTATGCGTCGTCTTGCTTTGCTCTTTCTTTTAAATTTCAAATTTGATTTTATTTCGTTTAATTTAACATTTTTTCATTAAAACGCTTGGTGTAATATTTCAAATTAAGTGGTGGTAATAGTTATCGAAAGGTTTTTCTTTGACAAATTCTCTAGGTTTACTATGCTAAAGTATTGCTTCTCTAGTGGGTAAACTTGATGTTAAATGGAAGCTGAAAACCTTCTAAAGCGTTAAGATAACCTGAAAAATTAACTGAACCATATAAGACAATTTAAGAAACTTTGCGGTAGTATTATGAAATAGTGACATAAAAAATTCAATTTTGCGATTGCAGACATATGTATGTATGAGATAGTCGATTAAATTAACCAGGCTGTATCGTAAACAATTACCTATTCTTTTTTTCGTGTCCAAATGCAATATTTTAAGTATATCTCGTTTTTTTTTTGCCGTCGTTAACTTTAAAAGTCCATAGGCCTGGCCTGAAGAAACCGTTCCTAATTGTGTGTTTGCGTTTTCTTTAATAAATACTATGCTATACTAGTCATTAGTAGTAAATGTAGTCGTCGTTATTTATTATTACAATACAATTAACAATAGCAAACAGTTAATGGCATGTTATGTTTTCCTTTATATGATCCTTCAGACCAATTGCTGTGGATTTGAATGTAAAAATCTATGCAGAAAGACAGCAGTGGCAAGTAGTAGTTTTCAACGAATAATTTTACTAAAACATCTCAACATCGACACTGAAAATCTGCATTGAATAGTCGAAAGAATTATCGAAGCTTAGAATCAGTGTATTATACGACTATTCAGTAAGAATCAGTTTCTGCTCAACAGGGATAAAACAAAGATAAACCATGACTGATGTTGGAACTTTTGTTTGGTGCTCTTTTGTTACTGTGCTCAAGAAATTTTTAGGTAACAGTAAGGCAGAAGAGAGAGAAGAAAGCACTCGTACGAAATATCCTGGTTAATTTTAAGAGAATGAGAACTCTCTACGTAACCATTTGGACAGACTACTAGAGAATTTGGCGAAGAAGAAGGCGAGAGATTCCGTCAAAATATTAAGTTAGTGGAGTAAAGGTATCAAGAGAGGTAGGATACACACATGGTGGCAGACTATTGTTAGAACCTGTAACATGATTACTTTTATGACCGACACAATAGAAAGTTATATAGACGCCATTTCAGCTAGCACTTGTAATATGTTTTTTTTTTTTACTTTTTAGTTATATATTCGTTTTATTTAGTATAATTATACATATTTATTTTGTATATTTATGATCTGAGGTATTTTTCCCTTGTTTGTCAATAAATATTTAATTTCAATTTCTTTCATTTTTTCTTCATACCTTTTCAAAAAAAAGCATTATTACAGAAACTAGAACTATAAATTTACCTTACTTTCTATAGTTGCTGCTATTTTTATGTACAGCCTTGGTACAGTAAATTGTGCAAAATAAAACTCTACTATAGTCAAAAAATGAGTTTTGATGATTATCCATAATCTACACTCCGCCAAAAAAGTATCGCATAATTTAGTTTTTAATCATAAAAGTATCGCATAATCTTTGTTTGTAGCATAAAGTTGTAAATATACTTTAATGCGCTCTAAGATATAATTTCTATGATTGTTTAAACAAAATACAGGCCAAATAAAAACAAGAACTCATACTTGAGATTTTTATTAAAACAAGAAATTATAATTTTGGAAAGAAAAATGTCATAACAGTAGCTTTTAATACTGAGTATTGCCACCTCTGGCTCTTACGATCGCTCGCATACGGTTCGGCAGAGATTCGATTAACCTCCGTATATAAGCCTGATCCAAATTCTCCCGCTCGTCACGGAGAGCATTTTCTAGTCCATGCAGCTCCGCTGGGGCAACATTTTGGGTTCGTATCCGTCTGTGAAGGAGGTCCCACACGTGCTCGATAGGGTTCATGTCCGGACTTACCGCAGGCCAATCTAAAACTGGAATACCAACATCGTTAAGGTATTCCTGGACGATTATTGCAACATGCGGTCGTGCATTATCGTGCATTAACATGAATTCGTTTCCTATAATTGGCGCATATGGTACTACATGTTCTTCTAAAATGTCCGTTATATACCTGTGGGCAGTCAGTGTACCTCTGTCTACTGGTATTAACTCTGTACGACCTGTTAAACAGATGCCTCCCCAAACCATAATAGAGCCACCAGCGAAATTAGGTCTAGGTCTGATATTACACTGCGAATAGCGCTCACCGTCTCGTCTGTACACTGAGATACGCCTATCTGAGGTGTAAAGACCAAATTTTGACTCATCTGTGAAGAGTATATTTGCCCGGTCATTAATGTTCCAATTTACATGTTCTCTGGCAAACCTTAAGCGAGCCACTCGGTGGTTCCTAGTAAGACGAGGGGCTGTTACAGCTACTCTAGCTCTTAATCCACTATGTCGTAACCTATTCCGAATAGTTTGAGTACTCACACGAGTATTTTTGACTCTAGCCAAGTCGTTCTGCGATTGTCTCGCAGTTACATGTCTTCGACGTAATGCTTGTAGTAGTAAATAGCGGTCATCTTGGCAAGTAGAACATCTTGGACGACCTGGTACAGGTCTTCTACTGTAATTGCCTGTTTCCCTATACCTGGCTACGGCTCTAGAAACACTTGACTGATTGATGTTCATCAAATTAGCAACGTATGCTTGAGATCGTCCATCTTCGATTAATAGCAGCCACTTGTTCTGAAGTTAAATTGCTCATTTTAGTTTTAAAAGCGTTGGTACAGAATTCTGACTTCGCACTTTAAAATTTGTCCGTATAGGAAGACTTTCAATAAACAACTGAACAAACCTTACACATATGCATTTTTCTAAATGTGTTCTTTTAGAAAAAAAAAGTAAAAAAGCTATGTTCCATGATTTTGTTAGTGTTTTTATAGTTCACATACACGAGGCAAATTTTTTGTGAACGTATAAAAATATCTTGGTTTATAAATGCCCTTTTTTAGTTTATGCGATACTTTTTTGGTGGAGTGTATTACAATAATCTAAGCAAAACCTAACCAGCATTTTAACTTAACAAAACTCTTATTAAATCCAATTCAAAAAATATAACAACAAATTACATACGAAAGAAGCAAGAAGGAATTTCGGTGCAATCATTTATTTATCATTCGATCTAGCGGATCATTTCCTGCGAAGTTGTGTAAGAAATAAGTCAACAATTTCTACGTGAAATTTTGGTAAAAAAATTCTTTTATGCAGTAGAAACCGCTGTGTCTATTTAGCGGATATCGTTTTACATACATGTAATTGGAGTCGATTATGTGAAAGGTTTGTTTACCATTAATTTACTTATTAATACAATCACGCAATTAAATGTTGAAAATAGATAATTGTCCCAATCATTTAGCAATTATATCAATTTTTCACACATTGCCGCAGCAATCAAGATTATCAACAAAAACACCGCCAATATTTCAATGTTTTTTTAGATACAAGTTTGTATCCGTATCCAAGTAACCCCTTCCTTGCTCGGCGCACGTTGCATTCATGACTTTCTTATTCTAAGAGTAAAGTATCAATATCACATTTAGTTTTAATTTTGTCATTACGCAAATAACTTTAACGTGAAGAATATCTTAAACCAATCCTGCACACGGTATAACCCCTGTAATTTGAAGAAGCGGGAATTCGAATAAGCTTCAGTTAAAATTCTTGATGTATGTATATTTTATTCAGTTAAAAGTTACAGGAGAGATGTAAAAATGTATACGAAACAGTACACAGTCTTATAAAGGGTATGATAAATAAATTAATAAAAGAAGCTAAACGTGTTCCGGGTTTGAATCGTGTCATGTCATTGTTAAAATAAAATCTCGACGTTTCGCCCACAACCATAAGGGTCCCTTCTGTTTCCTTCTATTCTAAATTAAGGAAACCTTCTATTTCCCTTAATTTTCCATTTGAAACATGATGTTGTCAATTTTCACGCATCTTTTGGCGGCTTGTTATAAAATTATTTCGAGTTTCAAATTCGTGATGACTATTGTTTTTTTTTTAAGTTCAATGCGCGTGTGTACTAATACGACAGGAAAATTTAGTAGAATGTATATAGACAAAGTCAGTAGACGTTATTCTTACACATAGTTCTTACTTCACGTAAATCTAATTTGAATTAGGGAAGAAAATACAAAAAAAGCAAACTAAAGTCCAAAAAACAAAATGAATGTAAAAGCAAATCACGTGCCGAACGATGGAGTTAATTAAAACGTACACTTTTTCTTAAGAAACGTTTCGCACACCTTTTGAAGTTGTTCAAACATGACTACGTTAGTTGTTGAATTGGGCAAATTCGAGCGAGCGCCATCGACGTTGGCAACGAAACGACTCTCGTATGCGAAGGGAGCCGGTATGCAGAGAATATTATCGCGAATGGTGCCGTTTAGTTTAGTAAGATGGTTTTTCTAGATTATGAACCGATGGCGATAATTATCTCTATGTTACTGAATGGATACGGGAAATTGCCATCTCTAATCATATCTATAAAGAATAAAATCGAGAGTGTATGCAACCCCATGATTAAAAAAAATTACCGTCTTAAGCACCTTCCGTGACTTCAAAAACTGGGGAAGTGAGATTAAATATTTTTAACGTAAGATGCGTTTCCAAAGTTTTTTGCAAAACGCGTCCGTCTTGTATAAAGAAGACGATCCTTTTCCATCTAGAGCAATCTGATATGTTTGCATAATTAAAAAAATCTTTGAAGCAACTTAACAGATCTGTAGACGAACTTCCACAAATTTATCTAGGTGAGGCAAAATCTGATTCTTTGTCCAAAACACCTTCACACTTATTTAGAACAGACTAATTTTTTGCGTATTCTACCGAATAAAGCAGTGTGTATACATCTTTCACAATTTGCTGTGATTCCTCTAACGACAGTGAAGAATTTTATATTTTTTCTATTGCTTGCACTACTCTATTGTAATTGTTGTGAATAGCTTCAGTTCTGACTTGTTTTGATAGCTGCACATTTTTTCGCACTGAATAATTTAATTTCTTTATACTCTTAAAATATTTATGATAGTAAAATGCCGCTTGTAACCATGTTTCCCAACGTGTGAAGATTGAATTTTACATGTAATATGTAAAAAGTTATCTTTTTACATATTGTTCCTTAAAAGATCAACTTATATAAAGCAGGGTTACGGCACCATCTGTCTAAAACATTAAGATTTGATCTCTGGGTATTTCAAATTTTTCCAATGTGTTTAACACCGTTTTTGAAATTTCTTGTGAAGTACATTCTTTTATTCGTCTAGAAGCTAATAAAATTGAAGTTGACGATCGATGTGGTTCCACTTTGCGCACCATAACATTAAGTACAGATGAGCAATCATTGGTTGTTTCATTGACATACAAATACACTTTTTTACTTTTCAATTCAGCTTTAATTTTATTTTCTAAGCGTATACGCACAGATAGTGAATAACTTCGTAACGTGGTCTTGTTCCAAAATGAAATAAATAAATCGTTGTTTAACAAAGTAAATGTCAGATTACACTGGGTTATATAAGTATATACAGTATATATAAATTAAGTAAGAATTATTCCTATTTTACGACGACGCCGGTTTTGATACTATTACGGCTTGCAGTTTGCGCATGCCATTTAGGATGTGTTTGTGACCAACATACACACAATAAACATTCAATTTTTTACGCCGTCGTAAGTCAAATCCTTATAATTCTCAATGAACCTGTTTTCTCAACTGTACTTTGGATATTATTCAAAACAGAATACAGAGTACTTCGTTCCTACAATTACGTACATGCGCTCTAGGCGGCAGCGAACTATACATTAACTGCACCCGAATTTGCCTACTCTAATCATTATATAGCTTAACTGAATTATGTAAAAGGTCTCTCTGAAACACTGCGGTAGAATGACGTGGAATTAATAATAAACATTCCGCGTAACATAGTACAAATTAACAAACTTACTAAACATTTTAAAAATATTCCTCGATTTGGACATTAGTAAAGTTCACTATCTATCCTGCATTTTAGTGCTAGGGACGTGGTCCCATTTATCTGGCCCAAACGCAAAAGTTAATATCTTCAGTTATTTAACAGCTGTATGCAGTCTTTTCTTACATTTGCACAGAAGAAGAGAATACTGAAGGTACTCTTTTCTGAGCCAACGAAACGCCATCCATTGTCGGCGGTGCTCGCCATACTAGTGTCGTATATTGGAAGTGATTATAGAAAATCGCGTTGTAAGCTGCTACGGCCGATTCTTTTGTTGATGTTTAAATAAATTTACGTACGAGGAATATTCATTCAGCCAGTAGAAAAAACTATGCTTCTGCAATCGTATCTTTTAAAAGTTTGACACCGGTTCCATTGGAGTCAGCGCTGGTTTCCGCTTTAAGAAAGTTTATTATTTTTATATCTGATCCAGTAATTTCTGCTGGTTAGAAAGAGACCACGTTATTCACTCTTTTCTGCTGAAGCATATTTAATGCCATATTTCTATTGTGATTGTATTCACAAGTGTAAACTGCCGTTCAAGAAAAAAATCATTGAGATCTGAAGCAACCAATGTATTTGTTCATTTTTGCATTTCTCTGGCGTTTTTAGTTTTTGCGTGCGCCAATTTATTTTTATTAGTCCTTGTTATTGATAAAAAGTATTCAGTATTGATAAAAAGTATTCAATAGTATTCGACATATTCAACAGCTTTGATTGATTCTTTTTGTTTTGCACGTGCCGTAATCATAGCTCCTGCATGTATATAAGTTGTTTTATAAAAATGACTTGCTATTTTACAGTTTTCGGAAAAAATTAACTTTTGGATCCTCTTGTTTCTAAATTATTTTTGCATTTTGTAGAGGATCAGTTTGAAAAATTTTTTGGTTCAAGTTGCAGAAATAAATTTAATACTGCAGCAGGTCTACAATGTTGATTAGAGTGAACTGTTTTGGCGATATATCCAAAAGTATTTTAGATAATGCCCCTGCAGTTCTCAATATAGGAACATTATCTATTGAAGACAAAAATGTTTAAATATTGTTTGTACCACCCCAACAACAACTTTATTTTGTAATACGATAATTGTCCAGTGTGTTTCATCGGAATCGTTATGAGATAAGAGAAAGGGAACTCCAGAATTCTCGATTAGGTCGAATTTTCAAACTTGAAATTTTTAGAATTCAAAATACAGAATTGTTACTACATAGAAGATAGATATTACAAGTAATGTCAAATGACAGGAAGTTCTGGCATTATGATTGTGCAAGCTTGTCATCTCTGTATACACAGTCCCTAATATTAAAATGAACATCGGACTAAGTCATGGGTGAAGGTAACATAAAATTGAAACGAATAAGCTTTTAATATTTCAAATTTCATAGTACTTATAGCATTTGCTAGCATTAACCTTTCGTTTGCGCCCAAAAGGCGAATTTAATTTTGAATTTTCACATTTAAAGTTTCAGAAATTCAAATATTTAAATTTAGAAATGTTCAAATTCAACAACACTATTCTGGATCCTAGCCTGAAGATATTCTACATAGTAAGAAAAATATAAAGGCCAACATATAAAGGCTGTGAAACGTCATACCACAAATGGGAAAAATCTTATTAGATATCACATGAGAAATCTGATGTTTTCAATGAATAACACGAAACTACAAAGTGATGCTATTGACATTCTACGTACGACTGCGGTGGACAGGTACTGCTCTGAAATTCAACGAGGCCATTTCTATATGACAAATATTGCTGTAGGAAATGTCTTTATCTACCTACAAAAGCCAATCTATGTACGTACGTGTATATGTATCTACTGTACATAAGTATATAGGATACATACATATGTGTGTATGAATGTGACCGCAAATAGATGTTGCACTTTAATTGGGAATTAGAGCCGAACGAATATTGCGAAATTCTGATATGTACGCATATATATCTAAGTGCGGACAAGGCCGTATTACTTATGGATACTAATTGGTGCATAAATAGATTTTAATCGAGACTGACTAGCGAATTAAAATTTCAAATCCGTACAGGGCGCATAATGCGCGTACTTCATGTAAAGACCGCGTTATAGACAGCAAGCAAGTTAGCAAGTCGTACATCGTTTATACGCACACCTATATTTTTCTGTTCCGTTGACGGAAGACTAAGCGACAACTGCGATACTATAGTACAATCCGCGATAAAATGTTAGTACATCGCGTCTAGGTTCAAGATCTACATATGTACCGCATTGAGTTTTATGCCTCTTGGACATATCTCGTTGCGCATTATTGTAAGAGAAGCAAAAATAAATAAAGTATTAATTTAATTTGCCAGTAAGTTAATTACAACGGATAGCATTCGCCATGACTGAATTAAGAGAGCGTTAGTACATCCATGAAGATATCATTATAAAAAGTAATTATTCATAATTAAGTATGTTATAATTAAAGCAAACTATAACAATTTGGAAAGCGGATTACCGGAAATTACATAAAAAAATCCGTAAATTACAAAGCATCTAATTAGCACATTCTATCTGTTGAATATTAATATTTTGTTGAAAAATCTCATTTTGCCGGTGCGATCCACTAATTTTTCATATCTTTGCTTTAATATTATTTTTCCACATCTTCTACACGCATTCAAAGAAAATTGTGGGAATTTTGACTTTCAATACTTCATCAACATTACTCCACGGGTGTTGTCAACGAATTTAAGACGGGATTTTACGCTGTCTACTTAAAAACTTTACTTTTGCTTATTTATAGATTTGGCTGTGTATTTTGGATGAATATCGTGTATAAATGTATAAGTATAAGTAAGTTATCGTTAGCATATGGTCCCTTTGGTGAATTTTAAAATGTCCAGATATTCGAGCTGATCCAGGGTTTTTTGAATTCATTCTTACACTTTAACATTACCGCTGCACCATATATTACGGTTTAATTGTTTTCTTTGAATTGAGTTCTTGTTTGATAGGGTACTATACGTGTCTTTTTCTGTATTATTAAACTCTATTAAACTTCCTTTCATCTGTTCATAATACAATATTCTGGAATGGGAAGAGCTTATTAGTGTATTCTTGAGCAAGCCCCAATCTTTTTTTTTTTAATTTTTATTCTTTCGTGAGGTTTTATCCTAGCCTTTGAACCCTAATTAGCACACTCGCATTCATTTCATGATTTTGTGTGAAACATCGTTTTTTATTTGTCTACCGTTCCTAAGAGTATTAGATATATTTTCTTTTTGTTTTCTCGGTTAATTTTCTAATGTATTATATTTCTCTACATGCTAAATGTTAAACCATTTTCCCGGTGATCGTTTTCGCTATTTGCCATATCGATATTTTACGTAAGTACATTAGATGCATAACCTTTGATTTTTCCGTCGCATTGTACTATTGAGAAATGGATAATCCTTAGTGAAAACATACAATGAACGAGCATAAAAAGTTAATAGTAACAACTAATATTACTAACACGACACTACTATTCGGAAGCCTACTGTTGTGATTAAATGCCTCCAATAAACAGCATTTTTTCACAACAAACAGTTAACAATTTTTTTGATCAGATTTCTAATAAGATTAAAATAAAGATGTGGATCATGTACATATTCATGAGGAGGTACATTGCAAAACGTAGTCTTTGATATAATTCAAAATGCAGCGTTTATTTCATTGTGTGCTCCTGGTAAATTAGAAAATGAGCGATATTTGTTAAAACTTCTTGACTAGTGTCTCCCATCTTGCACAACGTAGTAGCATTCGTAAAAATTAGTTTATGTAGAACACATGCAGTTAATCCAGAAAATCGCAAAACTCAAAAACTGAGTATCCCGCAAAATATATGCGATTATAACGAAAAACGATAACACTTTGGAAACGGTAGAAATATATGGGTGAACTAATAAAGCGCGTTTAATATCTCTAGTTCACGGTTCCCTTATCATATGCTGTATTTTCCGATCCTAACAGACTGGAAATACTTAACTTAACAACTTCGCTATAGCTTTGGTATAGACCAATGAAAGTATACATATGTTTATCATCAACTGATACACGGATTGTGTCCCGTGCCCTAGCATTCGGATCGGTATGATTTTGTTGCGCCAAGCTTGTATTTTAGTTTTACGTCGTCTTCAAGCGGGTCATTATATAGCACCAAATTTGATTGACATACATAAATCTAGAAATACAACTAGACAAACTAATACAAAAATAAATTTAACATGGAAACTTTTCTTTGTGGAAAAACAAATAGCAATGATTATAAAGAAATTCACAAGGTAAAAGTACAGATTCACAAAACATTGTATTAGCAAGAGTTGGAAAGCTGTAATTTAAACAAAAGCTTCAGTTAAAACTATATTTTTTTATGCTTTATTTGCAATTTATTTCTTTAAACTAGTGTACAGCAAAAACGAACGTGTCAGGGCATAACATCTCACATCTATCGTATTTTCCAAAACTCATATGAACTTGCAGTTTTAACATGTTAGTAACAGAAATCTGGACATATTAAATACCCAAATGTTAGAGTTGTTATCCGGATCTGAATAATTTTGGATCTGGATGATTTACTATCCGGATCTTGGAGTTATTATCCGGATCCGTTATGCGAAACCGAATACATTACCCGATAATGGGAATCTAGCCCCGTTCTCCGATAACTTGCAATAAGTAAATTAACACTTCTCCAATGCGATATAACAAAAATTCCCTATGAAGAGAAGTAGGCGCATTAAAAAAATTCAACGTCATAAAGAATGCTGCTAATTATAATATTTACTCTTCTACATGTACATCTATATGTACAGATCATGTTCCTAAGAAAGTGTAACATTGTGCGACACTATTCCTCGACTTCAATTTCGATAAACATCTGCGATGAAACTTCCGACTCCGAAAGCTAGTTTTTAGCGAACAAGATATGAATTAGATTATCCCAGAAATAAACCAGAATTAAAAAAGTCGGGAATTTACAAAATAGTACGTAGTGACTGTAATAAGGCATATATTGGATAAATGAGACTGGCTACAGCCACCAGCATCAAATACATGGCGCATTACCGTTATGGAGGAATGGAATCGCTAACAGTAGCACAACATTAAACGATACTAACGTTACCACATCAACCCACAGCATATGTAGTTGCCTGCGGCCACTGTCATTGCTGCGTGTACTTCACTTATTATTTAGTATAATTGTTACAGAAAACATTTTTATTTAATTTTTTGGATTTAGTAATCGTTGATGACAATGTTTATTTCAGCTCAACCTATTCAACCCTCTTTTACAATATATTGTATTATATTTATGTATTTTTATATCTACTTATTCTTTGAACTCGCTCTTCTTCGATATTCTTTCAATACCGATGAATTGTTTGCAACTGTTAGAATTATTCCTATATGACAGTTTCCAGAATATTCGACTCATTAAAATCTCTTCTCCCGAGGTTTCTTGAGGAAGAATCCTCCTTAAAAGCAGCAGTCTGAATCTAAGGAACGAACCTAACAGATCGTCCTTGTAAGCAAAGTTCAATTTGTATTGAATGCATTGTATTTAAATAAACATAGTATTTAAAACTGTGCGCGAGTTACAACTACGGTCCGTAATTAAAGTTCCACGGCTTCACACGGCGCCACATCGGCCGCAACAGTCATCGTGAGTGTTAAAATAACTTTCAATACACCATAATTTATCCCCAGGATCTTCTTTCTTCAGTTTGGTGGATGCAAGAAATGGTCTGAAGAATGGTTGTTTTCTTCCCATGTCTTTATTCCTTGTTTTACATGGTTCTTTTGGAGACCACAAAAGGGGTTAGGACCAATGAAATGACCTTCAATCCCTTGGTAGTTTGAGACCCGTATCGTATAATAACGTGATTTTTGCGTCCTAATTGCTTTAGACCTTCTCCAATTCAATAATATTTACTTTAATTCTAGCGAATCTTACTTCTAGATTGTCTACTTTGATGGGTGAAATTCACTGTTCATTTGCTAGCTTGTACAACTTATACGGAGACGAGTCTATACCTAATAATACCGACCTCAAAGTTTTACTTGTAGCTGTTTGGTATAATTTTGTCGCCGAGTGTACTTGTACATGTGCGCAGCTAATTGTTAATCGTCGATCCATCAAAATTTCAACGCGATCGTTGCTTTCTGAATAATGTATTAGAAACTGGTCGCGATTGTGTATGTGTGCATTGCATACGGTGTATAATACCAATGACAAATCGTCACTTCGAATCGTTCGTATACTTGCAATTGATAAATGCGTACTGTATTTAGCACGGTTAACCTTTTCCTTTATGTACGATATCAGATATTTCAATTACTAACACACCTTAGTCTTTGTATCAAAGTATTCCGATTTAATTTCAACGTTTTGCTATCTATATACAGATATAGGTACGTACATACATATACTTAACCAATCTTGGACAACCTTCGAGCGCAGGATTTAGAGCAGAACAACAACTTAATGTCAATGAGAACCTAATCTAAACTAAAAATAGAATATGATATCTTTCCTTTATCATGCGACAAAAAAAATTGTACAAAAATTGAAAGAAAATTATATATTACGTAGATATGAAGCCCGCCCATTCTCATTCAAAATGCAAATGGTATTGATATACACTTTCTAGTTTGAAGGCATTCCCAATTTTATTGCAACCGTTATTAGTAATAACGGTAAGTAGTAATAACTTATTACTACTTACTGAGCAATTCGAGGGTATCGATAATAATGAACGGCCACCTGCCTTCTGTTTCTCAAACGGCGGTTCCTCGTGGCATCAAGACTGAGAAAATTACTTTTCAAGTGGCAAAATCGAAAAAAAAATGTGTTTCGGACTGATATCCGTTTATACTGGCTGAATTAGGCAATGTCTTATTTTCGAGAAGAGGAAATATTCGATCACAGAACTTTAAATTTATTTGCCTTAGACGAAGACCAAGGCAATTAAGAGTGTTAATTTTATACTCGTTTTTATAAAATCTGGAGGAAGCCAATATTTATAGAATTATGGGACTATCAATAACACTGAGATTGTCTTAACCGTTTTGATTGCGATTCTAATGTTTCGTCCGTTATGGTTTCAAGATCCGCATCATAAGCATCAAAGTTGCGATTTTATGCACTGGAATGATCTCAATAGTATTAGTTAGAACGTAAATATAATATTCTCAGAATGTAATTCGGCAATTGGATTTATATCTAAGGGATTGTTACCGTACGCGACACCTTCCCTATTCCATAAAACTTGGTGTTGGCAAAATTAGAAGCAAATGTAAACAAGCTTAGCGTGAATCTCGATGAAATAAGTTGCTTTGTGCTGAAGGGAATCGTGAAACCAATATGTCAGTTACACAACAAAACATATGTAAAACGAGGAATTATTTTCCATATTTAAATTAATGCAAAATCGTCACGAGAAAAATTAATCGTATGAAACGTATTTAATATTTCCGTTGTTTAATTTGAACAGCGCTGCGAATGGACATATGTAATTCGGAGTAGTGGTTAGTGCAAAATTCGCATTGATATTGAATTTATTAATAACGTAATAATTCTTATGTATTGTGCATTTCGTTAAAGAAAAAACGAATATTTCGCTTTTATATATCACGTCACGATTTGATTTATATAAAGTTTGTTGTTGACGTGACTGGGTATTAAAAAGTGATTTCGTTTCTAACATAGATAACAAGCGGGAGATGTTAGGTCCGATTTCGAAGAGGAACGACATTTTTTAAAATATTCAATTACGCTGGAAATAGCAAGTAAATCAAGGATTTTCACATTTCACCAACGGAAGACAATATACATATACGAACTTGAACAAGTTGTAATCTTAGAAACCCAGTTGACAACACTAGAGACCTGGAATAGCTCGAAGAACAATAAAGCTATTAACGAAAGAAATTAAACTTTTGTACTTATTTTCATGGAAGAATATGTTCTTGCGTCCAACGAAATCTATCTAATCAGCTCGCAAAATAATATGCTTGTTTTGGATTATGTGCAGTCAAAGTATTACATACATATTTCTCGGCGGATTATTGATGCATATAACAAGTAGACATGCATCAGAGCGAATGATAATGCTGCTCCATTTATCAGCAAAAAAATATCGATGAATACCGAGATGTTTGTTGGAAATTAATGCTTTCTTCCAAACGGTTTGTATCGGGAATAAGAAAATATGACTCCCAGTCGATATAGCAGAGAAGACATATCGAAACGGCCAGATGACAAGCAATGCCATTAACATAATTAGATTTCCGGTCGTTTCGTAGAGTACTGACGACGCATCGTACTTGTCACAGGTAATGGGCTAATGATTAATTCGTTCGAGAATTTCATAGGTAATAGGATTTTCTCTATGTGCATGCGTTAGATTCGTCAGCCGGTCTGTTACGAATTCCGTTATAATAAAGGTCAATAAGTGCTCATTTATTATTGCCTATTAGGTTGCGTTATTTTATTCTGTTCTAGTCGATTTAAGGTAATCATACGCCATGATTGACGGAGGATCATTGTTATACGTATGTGATTTCATTTATAGCTATGTAGTATGCATATAAATCTTCAAGTACAACCACTGATGAATATGTTTTAATAAAAAATGAACCTCCGTTATTCAGCGATCCAGAGCTGACCGGCTTTCGTGGGAATTTGAACTCTGAATATTTAAACGGACAATTTGGCGTGTCATTCAAGTAGCCGATATCAATCCTAGAAGATTGCATTTTGTTGAATGCATGCATTTGAGGAATAAGTTCTTTGCGTGTTCCGGACATATGTAATAAATTCACATAATTTGGAACAATTCACTTCCTGTAAGTATCCAATTAAATTTTAAACGCGTACGAGGTTGACACAGGCAGAAGTAGACTTGCAAAATTGTAAAGTTAATTTTATACGATAATATTCTTGCATAAGGCAAAGTTATCAGGAGACTCGAATCAATAAAGGAGATGGAAAAATATGGAAACCTGTCAGTCCGCTATTGCTAACTGATATTATGGTAGCGACGATGTAGATTAAATCGTCAAAGTTGTAGTGATTTTAAGTTGATCACAATTGTGTTGAGAAAAAGAGCATTTATTCATACTGCGATCATTTAGAGATTATAGCTCGCTTTTTTATTAACAGCCTGTATATTTTGTAACATTTCAAATAAATTACTCACATAACGGTAAGACCCATAAGGAGAGAGAAAACAGATTTGATAAATTTTAATATGAAAGAATCAACATATGAGTCAAAGTAAGCAAGCGTTGCTCGTTTTGACTTTATGGAGATTTTATTCGGCATTACGATCAATTAAAGAATTTATTAGTGAAAATAATTGCTTTTTACTTCCGTTTTCTTAGTTTTCTTTAGTTTATTGTTGATTATTGTTGTTACTAATTGTAAGTGAGACATGCTTGGGGCATGCAGTAGAAACTGCGAAAGAGCTCAGCAGGGACACAGCGAGACATTTTTGGATTGACTTAGTAGAACGCCATACAACGGATAGTACTGAAGGCGAAAGATGAAAATATGATACAATAATGATAAATACCCAGCTTTTAGAATTGATATTTGATAATTTTGGCAATTGTTATTATTGCGCCACGTAGCAATCTCTGAATCAATTTGGCGTTACAGATCAATTTTGCATTAGGACAAAGACAGGTTACCAAAAGTTAAAGTATTGGATTTGAAATGTGAAATTTTATTTGAAATAATAAAGTTAACCTTACTTCTGGTGACACCGGAAACATGATTGGATTGCTGATAGTGTTAAAGTCTAGACATAATGAAGTTACTTACAGGACAACATAACAAACACTGAAAAAAACCGAGAAAAAGCATCTCAGGCAATAACAAACCTCTGCAAGGGTGTCTGCAAAATTGAATACAAATAAACATTAAACTTATGCGTTAAATTTTATGTAAGTAAATATTACCTAAAAGCATTTACTCCTAAGCTGCGTACAATCAAGATAAACAATAATGGCAATCTATGAATATATTATATTAAAGTTGGATACCACATGGAACACAGCCGATTTGGTTATTGTTCCTATATGTCTACAGATCATATATAACGTCTGGGTTACAAAAAATCGCACGAAGCAGCAATGTTAGTGAGTCTATTTTACTAAACAAATAAAATATTTAAGATATTTAAGGAACTTTCTTTGATACGATCTATCACTTGATGTGTGTCCTAAAGATACCAAATTAAGTTGGCATATTCTAATTTGGTCTGAACGAGGACAGAGTATAGAGCGTTTATGGTCGAGATGTTACGCAAAGCGCAAGTTCTTATTAGGAAACTCAATTTTTAGGACAGCTAGAGATGTGACAAACATATGATCAGAAAAGATTAGTCTTGAATCACAGAGCACCCCTAAATTCGTTATTTCTTTTGATCTAGTAACTACCATCGAATGCACAGTATAACCGAAAATGTTTGGTTAACACGTTTGGTATAAGAAACCACTAATAATTTACAAACATTTAAAAATAGGCAATTCAGAATACACCAGTCATTAATAAGGACAAGGAAAGTCTGCAACTCAACACAAATGGTTAGTATTGTAGATTTTCAGAACTCACATTGTAGTTCATCAAGCAAATCATTGGGAGAAAGTATTTAATAACAATGGTCTAAGATTAGAACACTGTGGTACGCTAGATGACATATTGAATTGATAGGTGAGTAACTATTGTAAAACACATAAGCGTTTCTATTATAGAGATAAGAAGAAATCAACCTCGGTAACGAAGGGCAAAAGTCAATACCATCTAGTTTTGCACTAAAATAAATGATGGTTAATGCTACGAAATCTCTTGGCAAAATCAGTGTCGCCTGCATCGATTCGGGGATAAGTCGATTAATCAGGCGCCATAGAGAAACATTGGGTTATGTTACAAAGTTGGTTACAAAGGATCTGTTTGACATAAACCGGTGTTGATGAATCGATTTCATCAACACGGCTTCACCATTTTTTTCTAAAAACGATAGCTTCTGTCGTTCAAAAGTTAGTATTGAAAATGTTATATGTTTTTGAGTGTTCGTAATTTTTTTTAATTTCTTTTCGGTAAGTTCCCCTAAAATTCAAATTGTAAGGGCAAATATTTAGCGAAGTTTGTTTCACACCACATGTACTTTCAGGGAGAGTACACAAACTTTGTAGAGCAGTGTCATGCAGACTTGAATTAATGCAACTAATCACAATGTAAAACGGGTCTCTACAACTGAATACGACACGATTTTCAAACTCAATGCAGGTGAAATCATTACATTTTTGCAGCGGCTAGACAGACTCATGTCTGTTGCTCTCATAACAAAGGATATTTGGGTACATCTACCTTTGTCATATCTAATTATAACGGAAAATTAGTGCACTATTTCGTAATAATCGTTACTCCATTTCTATACTGTGCTATGCGAATCTGAACGTTATTGATATTATATTCCCTGTTTAGAGTATTTGCTTCCCCCGTGAAGCACAGACATGCTAGTCTTTTACGCCATTTTGCCGCCTTGTTACCTCTGCTTGCAATGTTTTTGTCCACAACCCACTTATCCATATGTTATCACTGGTCTGATTACCCTGATGCATAACCACATCATCATTTTTGGGCTTAAACCCCACGTTTTTCTACGCAACTTTCTACATCTGCCTAAGGGAATAGTAGATTTGTTGATGGTTTTAATGACGTGAGGATTCTATGCATGGCTCTTTGATCGAACCATACTCTGAGACATATCGCTTCTTTGAAAAACCGAATTTCCAGGCCCTCTAACCTTATTGGTCTTAAGCCTTGAATTATCAGCTTCTTTGTGGATACAATAATTTGTACTTCTTGGCTATTGACTGTAAGTCGCTTCTGTTTGTACCAGCTATCTGTTTTATTTAAAGCATTTTTCATTCGCAGCTAATTCGCTTCGTATTACTACAGCTAGATCCTCAGCATATCTTAGGCCATCTTTAGATAATTTTGTTACTAACAGATGCTCGCAGAAGGGAGAGGGCTATCTGCCTCCTGGCCTCACTCACACACATAACTATCACGCGTTCCTCCAGGGCGTCTCTTATCCAGCAATAGAACCGCGAACGACGTCTCCTTTTCCTGACCGCCTCTACCAGAGAGGTTGTGGTAGCATTATTAAACGGCCCCTCGATGGCTAGAAAAGCAGTCATTGCTATCTCCTTGTCTTCTATTAACTTAGAAATTAGCCAGGGTGGTAATACGATAGAAATGAGAAAATAGCTCCATGTTTAAGAGAAATATAAGAACAAGATCAGACTGAAATAAAAAAAAAATGTTTGCTGATCACTACGTAGAACAGAACTGCGATTTTTGGTATTTAAATAGGTTTTTCTTAGTTTACTGCGTTACACTATATCGTAATCGTTAGAGAGGACAAAGACGGATGAAATTATTAATTTTTTGTAGAAACTAGACAGACTCGTGTTTCGTCGATTCTCGGGGACACCAGTACGTAATACGAATCCATTTTCATAAGGCGAATAGACATGAGTCTATCTAGTCGTTGCAAAAAAAGAATAATTATACCTGCCTTTGTCATATCTAGTAATCGTGTATATTGGCCCATAGCCTTTAACTCTGTTTTAACAAATTCCGTTGGACTTGTTTTTACTTGTAATTACTTTACTTCTGCTTTTATCAGAATAAAGTAGAATATAACTCAAGAATCTCTCAAATTAAAATATTTTGCACTTAACGTTTGTGATATTAAAGCAATGAAACAATATGAAATTTGGGTATCAATAACAAAAGTATATCTAATATGTTGGTAATGCAGTCAACTAAACCAAGTTATGCACAATCGGTGATATGGATATGAGGATTCTAAATCGATTTAACCTTGACATCTTTATATCAAGTATTAAGAATGCCAAGACCAATAACAGTAAACGTATGCAAAGCAAATGTCAAATTAAGTTTTAGGTTAAGCACAACTTTAAATAAAATGTAAACGTTAGAGTGCTAATTACCTAGGCATGTTAATTTGAATCTATACGGGCTTTTCTAGGCATTAGATAGGATAGCAGATTATAAATCCTGTATTTCATTCTTTATTGAAAGGTCGTTAATTAGTATAGTTTTATAAATATACTTAAACCCAAACGTATGTATTACGTGTAACCCAACGTAATTGGTTAATCGATATATCGCTTTTATTAGTAGACACGTTCTATTGCTTCATTGTATTAAATCCATTAAGGCGAACATTTTATGACATCGTAGTGTGTGCATTATACTTCCTGCTTCTATTAAGTCATTCTCCGCGGTTGTCCGCGAAACAATAGCTTCGAAAACGCATAAAAAACAAGAACAACAACTAACACATCTTTCTCAATCGATTCGAACCTTGAAATAGATAAATGGCACCACAACACGTACTATGTAGCCGTAGTTCGGTACATAGGAGCAGATTTATGGCGAAATATATTGTGGTTGCGGTGCAAGGACAAAAGAATAGAACACAAGAGAAAAAAAAAACGGAACACGAACAGGAATGCAACAACCGTAGATTTTCCTAAGTTAAAAGTTGTGTCGGCGGCCATTTGCAACGGCGCAGCTTTGTCACACATTCACTGTGTGACGGTCAGCCGTTGCAGCAGCAGCAGCAACAGCAGGAAATCTTTGAATGTATAACCAATTAATTCCGTTATAATGCTCTAGGGATCAAAATGAAGACTTAAAAATAAACTGACCACACGTGCTTATGCAGCGAAATGAACCGCAATGAATACCGGTATGAGAAGTACCTATCGGGGCTGTTAGGTGTATTTTCCCCGATGAAAGTGGGCCGGTTCGTCCCTAATATGTGGATACATGCTTATGCTGCACTAACTATCGGTTAAACTGGGAAAGTGTATTTATAAACATTTTAAACAATCGTTAGTTTTAAACGCAGTTTATCAGTCAAACAATTTGAATTTCATACATTGCATAATGTAAATATGTTAAGATCAAGAAGATATAATAATAAGGATAACATTAACAAGATTTTATCGCATATAGGGTAAGTCGGAAGAAACGGATCAAAGTCTAGGCGTGTATTGCACGTATGAAAATAACGCAAAAATTCATTGGTTTTATTCGATTTTCATTTTTTTTTTCAAGTTATAGCGTAATTATAAATAAATGAAATTTCAAGCATTAACATGTTTTTAATCACGGCGTTCTTTTAATAAACGTTCAACAATACCGCCATTGACTTTGAAACACTTTTTGCTTCGTCTACGAAGGGCGCCTCTTATTTTCCTGATTTTCTTTAGTATCGGCTGCAGTAGATGTTTCCAATGCTCATCCCAAGTGTTGATTTTTACCTTGAAACTTTTTTTTTGAAACAGACTCATTAATAGGACTTCCGCGACCTAATATTGCTTGACCTGACGAACAGAATGTGCAGGAATTCCATCATAATGATAATATATTTGCATTTTGATAAAATTCATTTCGTAAAAGAATGAAATAGAATTCTTCTATGAGCCCAATGGAATTCCCAATTGAGTGCCATTTCTTCGTAACTGGTCGTCGAGAACTTTGACAAATACGTTTTCATTGGGATTCCTCTGATGCGGAAATTGTTTTGCCGATATTCTTCAACAGCAACTGTAGCATTTCCATTACAAAAACCGTGACTAAACGCCATATTTGCATATTCTAAATTTTAGTAAATTTGTGGCATTTTCTAACAAAATAATAGGCAAACTACAAATAAACGTTGAATCATAATACAGTGACACTGACACATATCAGAACAAGAAGATTATTAAAATTGTTGAAAGCCCGAAAAGAATGGAGATAAAAGTTGAGTGGTACGTACCTGGCTGTTTGTTTTACATCGGTAGTCATTATAACGATATTTTTATATTATTTAGGACGAGCTAACTCAAAACCAAGCGAAAATTTGGACCATTTACACGAACGCTAGATAAATTTTTTAATTACGTTATAAGTTGAAAACAAATAAAAATCAGATAAGCAAGCACACATGAGTCTTTTCACTTTTTTCACGTTTAACATTGCTTTAAAGTATATCCTTGGACTTCTTAAAAAGTACTTTAATGTTTAAGTACTCACTAAAAGCAGTATGATATGTGCTCCAAATTTAGTACAATTTACTGCGTTAGTTTCAATGTATTCGTTAGTTTTACGCACCCATTGATAGTTTTGCGCCATTTAGTATTTATTCAGTTGCTGCTGGTTGAAGTGCAGTAAGCTAAAATAAATGAATTAATTTATTTTTTGGACATTTACTTACATAAAACTAGTGAATAGATGTATTTTTAATAGGAACAATTAAGCGTTTTACTTATGGAATATTCAAGTCAATAACTAGGTGAAAATAAATTTCAAGCAAAAGTTTGGAAGCAGTAGCGGTAGTATTAGTAGTGTTCATTGTTTAGATATTAAAAAAAATACATAGCCACAGAAATAGAGAATTATGTATATTATATGTACATACCAATTATAAATTAGCATTGAAAAATTAAACACATGAGGCTGAGTTTCCGACAAGCATTGTGATATGTTGCAATATGTTGATTGCAAGACGCAGCAGATGGACGACTTCCAAGACAGTGCAATTATTGATATTAAAAGTGAGGTTAGATGTATCGGTTAGGGTTGAAAAAGAATTACATTAGTTGTGGCATAGTTTAGTTATTCTTTGTTAGAATATTCCTAAGATACGAATTGGCGTTTTTAATTATCGCCTCTCACAAAAATTATGTCGCTAGCATAATTGATATTTGGACGTTTGGTAGCATAGGTGTACTTAGAGCACAGTAAGAATAAAAGTGGTGCGAGCACACTATCTTGTAGGACAGCGTTATTTAAGGTTAGAATTTATGATTTACAATTTTTGGCGGTACGAAAGGTACTCATAAAAGATCGTTGAAAACGTAATCCCTAACATTTTGTTAGGGATTGAAGTAACTCAAGATTGTGCATTGGAAAACTTTCAATTCTTTTGTTCAATACAGAAAAATATACAAAGTACTGCGTTAAAAATGTTACATTCTGTTTCCTTTTTAGTCTAGAAGAAACTACTTATCGCTTACGTAACATATTAATGAATAGTTAACTTTTTACGGACTACTACGGAAGAACAAAATTATAAGAACAGCACGGTTATCTTCTTGCAAAAAATTAAAGATCTGAATTCGTATTACAGTGTTTCGAGCAAATCAACTGTACAATTAGTGTCTTAAACCAGACCGGTATTAAAACCAATTACATCATTGCTCCAAGAGAAAAACACAAAAATTTAACCATAGCCTCGTTAGAAAATATTAGCGCGATAGATAACCTTCAACGCTTACATGAATCTGTTCTAAATATTACCGTGGTCATTAAAGCGAACGCGGAAGAATGAAAAACGATAATCTTAATGCCGAACAAACAAGATATTTGCTTAATATTATAAATACAAATTAATGCAATATTAATTAGACTTAGCCGACTGCTATTAAAGCGTATACGCGAATTAAAACCTGATTTATACGATTTTCTTTACGGACTTTTCATATTGCTGCCATATGAAACTTCCTTAACGTCCATTGCGATAGCGATAACGAGTAGAGGAAAAAACGGAATACCTTGAATTCATTAATTGAAAACCTCGGTGGCCTTCGTTCTCTTAAAAAGAAGAAAAAAGAATAAAGAAAAACAACGTCTAACGTATACTGTTAATCGCATAATATGCGGCCGCGATGAAGGGGAGTTACATAATCGAGCGTTTTGTTTGTTTGTACCTTGGACGAATAGTTGTGTTGAATTTCGACGTCGTAAACATTTTCCGATGTAGGAAATGTCATGAACAGGCGAGGATGCTATGTGATGTAGTTAATTTCGAAATAGCGATGAACGATGGAGATGAAGCGTGCAGAAGTTGTGATTGGTAACGGTTCTTGAGATGGAATATTAACAGCAAATGATCTATTGAATGATGGGGCTTTTAATATAGCGAGACGAAATAATAAGCGGTGGCAAGGAGATAAAATTAGTTAAGTAATTTCTAATTAAAAACTTGAAATCACAGTTGGGAACGGCAAAAAGTTTACGTTTTAAATTAGAGAGGCTTTGAGAATTTCGAACTTTGGACATTATAGACTTAGTGTCAGCAATAACGATTATTATACTATATTACTTATTGCCCAACAGATAAAATCCAATTATAGAATAATGCGATTTACTTACCAAAAATAAAATATATACAGAACTTAATTACGTTGGTCTGCAACACAGCTGGACAAAGTGAGATCAAGTTGAAATTTACATAACATATTGTTTAATTATAAAATTGAGTAGTCAGTCAATGTGGAACAGTAAACATCAGTGAAGTGATTAGAAATTATAGGAGTTGCACAACCTTCGTAGTGAACATCATTAGTTTTAGGTTAAGCATCAGTTCTATTATAACGCACATGGAGAATAGTCATAATATTAGTACTAATATTATGCTACTGTAATATTAGGCCCAGTACAGAAAATGCGGTCACAGCGAAAGGACTAACAAAATACAAAGAAGAACATCGCTGGTACACTAAGACTTACAACAACGACGGGTATTGAGATATTTCTGGGGAGCTCTTCCTAAAAGAATCGTGGCTGCTATAGATGAAGATCATCGATTTCTAAGCAAAAATCTCGACGCTGTCCCTAGCAGTGCACCGTCTAACCGACTTTAAGATTGTAAGTAGAAATATCGACCTGCTTACTGACAGCAACCAAAAGAGCTTTGAACTGAATAAGATCGAACCTGCTACTAGACTGACACAGATTTCTATTCTTAGTTTTTCACGTAAAAACTCTAAATGTAATATGGCTGAGGGACCACAATAGTAATCATAGCAATGAAGAATAACAATATAGCGGACTAGGTAGGATGGGCTTGAGAATGGCATAGACTACAGAACACAAGGATTAGAACTAACACCTGTTAAAAATTCTTCAAAAGGTAGAATTGGGTCACAATTTGATTTGGTATATAAAATGATACTTTCCAAATAAAATTTAATAAGTCGTCATGCTGTCTAAGAAAGGGAAAGGGTCACATTTCAATGACCCTAGATGGCGGAGTATTACAATCTAGAAAGAAATTTATAATTTTAAATGATTTGTATAAATCAATTCTAAATTAAGATATTTTCAAGTAGAATCGTATTATAAGTTATTTCGAATGGAAAATTGGCAAATGCTATCAAAAACGGGTGAATGGTAACGATTAAATCTTGGATACATGTTACATAGTTACATAGCTGCTCCGGACTATTTATTAAATTTGTATGGTGTGGAGTGTGCCGATACCTTAGTGTTGTTTGCCATACAACCCCACAGCATTTTTTGTCATTAATAACGAAATTCTTTAATCATTATTCAAGCATTCTATACAGATTGTCCACTTAGTGCATGAGCGAAAGATAATTCTTTTCATAGGAAAAAAATCGCAAATAAAAAGATATTCGGGGAACAAGTATACAGAATATTCAGTTTACACAATACATTTTTTCAGTTCATTTAAATTTTTAGCAATTGCTATACTAACCTACGTCAGCTGTTAAGATATTTTAGATAACTTGCGATATTTGCTTTCAGGGTCATTTATTCCTATTAGCTCTCCACACAAACATTTGACAATTACATTCGCTAAACATCATCAATGATTCTCTTTGGAAATTTATTTGAAAATAAAATTCATAACACCCCAACTTTGTGTGCTCCAAACGATCAAAGTCTCTTTGGCAGTAAAATTTACAACCATTTGCTTGATCATGCGAAACGTTTTGCAAAACCGAAGTTCGGGTCTGAGCTTAGACGAGTTCTTCCAAATAAGTGGTTTTATAGTTTTGATGAGTACTATCTGTGCAATTTTAGCTAGATTTGTAAGTGCTAATCATTTGGGGATGGTCCGTATGTACATATATGCGTGTCACGTCATATTCTTAGTTTATTTTATATGCCTTATTGTCTTTAAAATTCAACACTACTGGTGAGAATTAATTGGTTACAACAATAAACAATGTTCTTAGAATCCAGAATGCTTGATCTAGTATGGTTGCAACGCTTAATGATATCTGACTCTCTTCTTGAGTTGTGGTGAACCATTTGATACAATAATAGTTCTTCTACAATCTGTTTATCCGCTTCATTTAGTAATAACATGCTTTTTTTGTTGTTTTTCAAACACTTTTGAAACGGAGACATTTTCGTTTAATTAATAGGATAAAGATCGAATTGGACATTTTACTCTAAAAGTTAGTATATCTGCGGACTGAGTTTAAATATTAATAGAGTTAGTTCGATTGGTAAAAACTGTCTTACTTTAATCGATATACAATAATGATTTGAATTAATAAAATTACTTAAAAATACGGTATTCGCCTCCAGCATAGATAAAGAAACCTGAAGGAAAATTTAAGTATACCATGCATACGTGTAATTATCATGTATTATTGCTTAACTTCAAATGGAAACAGCATTTCGTGAACGCTACACGCAAAATACGTTAACTTTTCACGGTAGCTTTTCCTTAAAATTGCATATTTTGAATTGTGAATGTAAATTTTATACTATTAGATGGTTGTTACCGTAGTGCACATACTGTGCTAAATATACAATGTTCGTATGTTCATTTCCTTATTTACGCTGTATACGAATATACCACGTCATTTTACTTATGCGTCCATGAAGTTAGCTGATTTCTAAAATAATAGAGGTACGTAACGCACAATGCACGCAATAATTAAATAATTACCATTCTGCACGGAGAAGGAATGAAAAAACGTCAGAATGTGTTGGTTTCTTGGGAGCGGAGAAGTTTAACGGCATGATACGTAAAAAGCGAACAACAAATTGCCGTCTTGACAGAAAAAAACACGTTACAACGATTGTTACAATTACCATATGCAAGTTGAGTACCTGTTTTTTTTTTTTTTTGTGGGAATAGTTTGCTAGGATTATATTATTAGAAGATTGCGGCTTCTAAATATATTCCAACGACCAAGTTCGAAAAAAGAAAAAATTGAAATTACATCAAATAGAAATACAAATACTTGTAGGAAATTGCCACGAGTGGCCCATGGTCTGATAAAACGAATTTTGGCAATTACTACATAAGTATAATAAATTCTTCGGCTGAGATGTAGCAATTAAACTAAAAAGTATTGTAGAACAGATTACAGCAAGACGACTTGGTGGAAATTATGCTGTGCGTTTAGTCTTGGGGCAAAATGTTAAGAGTGGAAAGTTAGCTGCAATTAGTACCAAATAATAACTATTTGGAAAACGTATTTATATATTATAGAAAGTAATATATAATTCTTATACCGGGTGAGTCGGAAGGAACGAGCCAAACTTAGGAGTACACGTGAAGATAAAGTAGAAAGACTCATATTCTTATCCAATTTTCATTGGTTTAAGTAATAGTGTAATTGCAAATTAAAAAAATTTAATGCATTAATGTCCTTAATTATAGCGTTCCTTCAATTGACCTCCAGTTTAAGCTTTGTATACTTTGTTGCTAACCTGATTAGGTCATGTCTTTCACTTAATATCGGCTACAATATTTCTAATACGTCAAAGTATTAATTTTTACCTCGTAGATTTTATTTTTGAATCAGCGTCATGAATAATAGTCTAGTGGTGCAAGATCTGGATACCTTGGAGGCCAACTAATTATAAGAGGACTCCCGTGACTAATCCAGAGCCGTGGTAATCTATAGTCCAAATAGCTTGCTCCGACGAGCGAAATGTACAGGAGCCCGTTTACGCTGACAATATGTTTAAAGGAACATCACTAGTTCTTGTAAAAAGTTTGAGAAGTATCTTTGCGCGAGGAAATGAAAGGACAAATTAAATAACTACAGAGTTATTATTACTATACTGTGATGCGAATGATCACATGCTTACTGAAAACTTTGTCGTGTAAGGATTTTTGTCCGGCCTTATGAATATTATTACTGCCGTTATAAATGAATGTTGTTTCATTCGCAGCAATTATCCGAATAAACACTGACAAAATTTCATGCGCTTAGCATATTATTACGTTTCTAGGGACTCTATAACTTGAATATAAGCCTTGCTCATGGAGTATGTTTATTACCCTTTTTTGTGAAACGTCCACTTGAGGAAGAGGGAGCCTTTCTCTACTAAATCTGTACTATTTTCTACTTTTTCGAAACCTTGGCGATGCGCCTTTATTTGCTCTTTAGGAAGAATTTCGGTATCGGACAGTTTGTTAAAACTCTGATTAATACGTGTTTACCGGAGTTTTCCTGATGTGAAGACTGTGGATGATATTTTTCAAATGCCTCTATAGCATTCTTATTACAAAAGCCATAAGCGAACACCATAGTTGCGTATTCTAAATTTGAGGAATTGCAGTTACTACATTAGATCACACAAATGGCAACAATTATTTGACTGACCAAATATTATATATTAAATTATGTAGAGCTTCTAGAATTGTAACGAAACAATAATAGCTATTCCATGTTTTCGCATCTCTAACATTCGAACAGTTTTTAGCCATTTACAGGTAAGCATTGGTCGGGTACAAAAATTTTGCCCACCTATTCTTATAAGTACGTGCTCACCCCGCCAAGTATTCGGTAAGTTTAGGAGAGTAAGGTAAATTACGGACCAATAGTTTAGCGTACTAGACATTACGCTACTTGTGCTACTTATAGTGAAAGCGATTTAATTGTATAAGCAGATTTTTGATTAGAAAAGAATGAAGCCATTCTTAAAGCATATCCTATTGAACTGAATTCACTTCACTAGTTTAATAGAACTTCAGGTTTTACGGGTGTATAGTTTCCCTTCGATTACGTAAAGTGGTAATCTAAAAAATCAGCTTGCAACCGTCTTGGAATTATTCAACATGAAGCAGCTATATGTTATAGACTAAGTAGTTCTCCATTGATTCCGGTATGTGGAAGATGAATTGATCAGGCCATCTGTAGATGTCACGGGGCTAGCACAAGGAACAACATTCAGTGTGCGTAACATTTACTAGAGTATTAGTACGTCTTAAAATCTTTGGTCAAACCAGAGCATTCCTGAACGCTTTAGTTCATTCGTAGTGGAAATAAACATTTTTGGCAATATTCGGAAAATTATTTCTGAATCTTTATAATGGTTCTTTTATCTACAAAACTTCAGTCAGTACATGCTTTTTACTAAAGGTAATGTCCTCCAACGAATGCCTATCTATTCATTCAGGATGCTATGAAATTCGCAGACAAGGTTTTCGGGATTACTTTAAACATCAAAAACTGAAACAAATGTTCCTTTACAACTTTTTAATTTGGACAATATTTTCTGAGATATAGAACTTTTAGAACGCTAAAACGATTTATAGCATTTGTTCGAATTATTCTAACGTAGTAGCTACACATGCTTCAACAATCCTATTAGTTGCGTCGCTTGAAATACACCGTTTATTAATTTCAGTTATAGATGTTTAGTAAACTAATGCTTTCAGAACGCCTCAGACGTCAAAATCGCAAGCTATTAGATGTGGTGGTAGAGATAGCCCCTTCTAGTCCAACGATCAGGCAAAGTATTGTCGAAAATTTGCAAGTCGTTCTTCTGGTAATCCATCCTAAATATTTAAACCAAAACGACATTAGTAATTGTTAACATAATTAAGAATAGATTCTCATAACTACAATTATACATTAAAAACACAATCTTTGGTGAGTAAACATTCATCTCTCCACAAAATGAAATCTTGTATGTTCAGACACTTGCCGAAATGAACCATCATTATCTTCCAAATCTTGGTTCATGGTTACGTTTCGGAGTACGTCATAAGCGAACTTGATTTGTTCACAATTCTCTTGCAACCTACCTAGTCGATTTCCACTTGGTTGCATTGTGACGCACTCGGTAAACAGGATTCTTCTAGGCTTGTAAAGACGCGTCAAATACGCGTTGCTTGGCCTGCATTATTATGTAAAGCAGCAAGGGATACCAACATCTCAGGATTTAAGTAATTTAGACCATTATTTCAAACGTTAAAATCGTTAGAATACAAAATCGGTATTCATTGAATGAAGGAGAAATGTGTGAATTCACCCACCACCTTTGTTGTATTTATGTATAAATAATTGCAAAGTCCTCTTAGATCATGTTTGGCTGTTAACAAAAGATATTTTAACCAAATGTTATGAAGTGTTTTGTGTTATTATACAATTCCAGTTGTTTAATATTAAAAATGTTTACAGGAACATTCATTCCAGTTTTTGATGCTTATTTTGATAGGTCATTCCTTAGTCCCTGCCTGTGAATTTTGTAACACCCTATATAAGCATTACACAACTCACCAAAACCCCGTGATTGTTGTGATCACTATCCAGTTTGCCGTCGACACAAAAATAGCACTTGCTCTGCGGCGACCAGTCTTTGAGTCGGTCCTCGGCCTCTTGTTCTTGTTTGATGACGGCGGTTGCCGTGATGATGCCGGTTTCGGCGGCTTGGGCGCCCTCCGCCTCCTCCTCTCGCCGTGAGTTCGGCCTCGAATTTTCGCCGGCCGTCAGCTCGTCCTTGTCTAACGACGACACCGACGGCGTCGACCTGCTGACGATGATGTCCGGTTCGCTCTTTGTGTCCGTCAATTCTCCTCCTCCCCTCGCTATCACCTCTCCTATTTTCTTCACGTTGTTGTTTAGCGGCTGCAGATAATTTCTCGACGTCGACTCTTGATATAGTTTCCATTTCCTGCGACCCATCAGCTCTTCAGCTATCCTTTCCAACCCTGAAACCAAGGATACAAAAAGATGTAACTTCGTGCGTAAATAGAATTAAAGAACGCAGCATAGTTGGTAGTAATACGAATAATTTAAATATGCTCTGCTGTTACTATTAAGATTATTCTAATGTAAGTCAAAACGGAGTACTCGCAACTCAACGCTTGCAACCGATATACCATTTTTAATCAATGGCACAAACGTACATGTATATTAGATTCTTTCTTATTTACGAATACCGGAAATAAACCTACCGTAAGAGCTCTGAACTTTCTGAACCCAAGCGTTTAAAACAAATTCAATAAACCCGGAAACAGTACGAAAAGTGTGATAAAAAAAGGAGTTACGCAGAATGGATTTTGTTTCATGTAACAAATGCGAATGATAGGAAAACAATACTTTTAATCCAGCGTATCCAGTAACTCCGTTGGATATGGACTGAAAGTTAAATAAATACAAATCCAACGTGATTGTCGATAAATAAGCCTAGTATTCGAAGACTTAATGAATATTGATAATGAACTGTTAATTGTAAGTTGAAATTATGACTGAAATATTACCAAATATCTCTGCAAGAACGTTTGGAGCTCTTTGAGTCATATTCATTACACGAAAGTGTTATTATGTCTGGATCTTTCTGAATCCTTTGAATTGGCTCAATAAAAGAAACGCGAGGAATGAGTATTAATTGAGAATCTTCGTAGGGTAATCAATATTGAGCAGTTTAGAAGCCATATTTGCTAATATCATCAACTGCATTCCTTCCTCTAGAAAACTGTTGAGTAAATTGACCTATTCGTTCCACAATTCTAAATGATAAAATGCGGTTAATAAAATCTTATGATTAATAGTATCAAAGGTTTTACTGAAATCAAGCAGCGTGTACTAGGGCTGTAAACAAACAATCATCTGTTGAAGTCAAGATGCTATCGGTAAAATCCAACAACGTGACGTCGCTAGTGCCCAACGCAAAACCGATAACTGAACAAAATAGTGTATTCCCGAACGTACCCGTAATTAACTAAGATTTTACCAGAAAGACGAGGTAGAAAACTGATAGGTTTTAGATCGAGGAAGGAAGTGGAGTCAGGATGTTTCGGAAAAGGTAATATGCAACTGTATTTCTAAGCACGAGAAAATTCTCTCCAGAACACAAGATTTAATTATATGCAGCAAATGTTTAAAGATACATAGGCGCCACATATTTATCATGATTATATTTAGTCGGTCTGCATCGTAAGATTTACTGATAATAATATTAAATCAAAAGGCGAGCCGCTGTTTGTAATGTGAAAGATTGAAAATAAAAATAAAGTGCACCCAGCATTAAAGGATATATCTAATTTCACCAAAAAAGTATTACTGGCATCGACAAAGACTGTCCTGGCAGTATTTTCGTATTGTGTTTAATATAACTGCCCGAGGAGAGATTTTTAAAACGGCGTTAACCGGCAAATTAAGCTACTTTATTATATTATCTTACTAGGTTGGCCATAACATGACCGAAGCAAGACACTCGCTTTGAATAAAATCTTTTCTATAGATTACATTTTATGACCCATAAATAGTCGTATATTCGGTATTTTTTGATAAAAGCAACGAAATGACGGCGACGAAATTTAATTTCCGCAATTTTTGAACAATAGCACGGTGATAATCTAAAATTATTATATACCTTACTCGTAGCTATTATCAAGTATTCATTTGTAGCTAGTAAAATGTATGTACATACATACACTTCGTCGAAACAAAAGAACAAATTCACGAACAAAATCTATACATTCTACGTTTGCCCAACTTTAAAAGGTAAATTTGAGAAATTTAAGATTGCATTGGTTTGATGCAAAAATACTGAAACACTATTTATTTGAAAAAAGTCAAGAAGCTTAAAAATTACAGTTAAGGACATCCTCAGATAAGATGCCACTAATGAGGTTTTGGAAACTTTTGTAAATCTAATTGTATAAAAAGATAATAAAAGAAGCAAACCACAGTTGCGCATCGATTTTGTCTGAGATTTCTTTCTAGTTTGTTAGTAATACAGTCACAGAAAATATTAAGCTTTGAGAATATTTTTAAATCCGTTGGCACTATAATTTTAACTTGTTTTATGGATAATAATAATAATAATAATAATAATAATAATAAACAATTGAATATTACACAGCCAATAATAAATTGCACAGTTAAATTATTGTGATTTGTTTTGATTCCTTCAAATTAGTGATTTGTAACTCACAAAAAATACATTATTTTAATACTGCCGATTTAAAATGCTCAGTATTTTATTAAATCCGTAAATGAATAAAAGAAAATTAAAAATCGGTATCCGCGTAAACATTTTCATTTTAAATCAAGACGTATTAAATACGGGTAAATTCCGTTTTACTGCGATGGAAGATATACTCAAATTAAGCTAATTGAAGCCAAAATATTTACATTACGATAGGTACATAGCGTGCTCTTTTTTTAAGCTTAGCTAAAAACCATTACTTTACTCAATTATATATAAGTACCGTATCACGAATCAGTCTCCTTTGGCGTAATTTCCTAAAGAGCCGTTGATGAACCAATGGAGCTAATGGATTATGTTTTAAATTGACGCATTGGATACATGCTATAAAAATGCAAACAATGGTAATGCAGGTTTCTAGCAGTTCAATATGAGATGGTAAACAATAGAAACTTTTACTTTATAATTATGTGTTAAAACCAATAAGCAAAATTAATGCCAGTATAACTCATGGTATTGATAGAATCACTTCCGGCAGAACAGAAAGTACTAGCCAGCGGATATGCTTGAAGCTTTTGAAGTCTTTGATAATCGCTCAGAGTTCTGCAATGATATTCTTTAAGGATAATCTGTTAAATGTATGTTATGCATACCACGCAATTTCACCATTATGTTGCATATGTCGCTTTAAAAGGACATTTTTCTAATTCAATTCAAAAAGTTTTCCTTCACAAAAGCTTTTATCTTGAGTGTAGTTTTTGAACTTGTTCCCAAATACTTTTTATCTCGAATACTTTTGCTCTAAATTTTTCAGGGAGAAATTGCCTTTGTTCAAGCACGGCATAGCAGCTTATCTGTATTTTTATTTTAAGTGTGCCATCCAATTTGGGCTATAGATATATTTTTAAGCATTACAAAATTAAAAACATTTTAGGATTGGTTAACGTGAAGTACTATAAAGAAACGCCAAAATGACATCAAAAGCTGCCTTACATTTGTCTTACTAACTATATCGTTCCTTAGAGTACTGTACTGAACGGTACTTATACTTAACTAAATGGAACATGCAACACTGGACATTCTAGTATATAATTAAGCTCCCTATATTTAGAAATTTGTACAGAACAGCGCGAGATGTCCCAAATATCCTGTAAGGACAAGGGATTTAATTGGTTCCAAACTATCAATTCTTTTTGAATGGAATTCACATATTTGAATTTTGTACCGTATATAACGGTTCGGTACAATATTTGGGATCAAATGGAGAGCAACTTTTGACGATTAATTATCTTTATTTTTTTATTATTATTTGAACTCAAAACGTGAACCTGGACTAAAGTTACGAAAGTACGCTTTGGTTAATTTGAACGAATTAGTTCTAGTTATGCAAAGTCAGTATTACTTACAAAGCGCACCTATGATCTTTACACGCCGTTAGCTATAAAATGTTGAAGGGTAAACGTTCACGTTTACAACCGAAAAAGGCGCATTTATCCAACGGAATGTGCATGTACATATTCATTGCGACACATACCTAACGCAGCAGTTAATTTAGACAACCCACATCGCAAAAATAGCTTGCTATAAGAACACGGACGGCTACCATTACCGTGACCGCGCGATTTTGTATAAATCGAAACGGGCAGATAATATGCGATAATGAACGTTCACCTTTCTCGGAAGCAATAATCCGTACAAAAACAAATAGTAGCTTATGACAATGAACATTTTTGTTGTTGTTGAATTGAGTGGAAGCATTAATTATATGCCTATATATATTTGTAAATTAATATCGTTTATCCTTCACATTAATTTATCAATAAAATAGCTCGTATGGGTGTACTTTCTGGACGTCAACCGCTACTCTGTTGTTTCATAGCGTTGTCATGGCATGAAAACTATTTTAGAACATAATTGCTCTCTCGTTTCTTTGTAAAATTTACACGCTAATGAGACGGTTAGAAACTTTATACGTAAGCACATACATACATTTTCTGTACTTTATGAGCAGACAATATTTAATTTATTAATTTTCATTCTTTCAATAGTCAGCTCTCTTTATTGCAACTCCAGCGAACAGCCAAGGTTAAATTATCCAGCGTAAACCTCGGAGTTCGTTTTTTTTTTTCACTTGATCACTCCTGTTTCTATTAAAATTTAAATAATTGTTGCTTTTCCTCCAAATATAGTTATGTTTTATACTCTACGTCTATACTCTATACATTTTTTTATTATTGCTTACAAGTACTTGATTTTCATAATCGTCTGACCTTTTATTTATCGTAAAACAACTTGGCTACGGTGCCGTTAAGTTTGATATATGTCTATCACCTTACAAATTGTTATACATGATAGCATGAATATTAGTATATATTTTTATGTACTAATATATTGCGACTTAGAAGACAACTGCAGTAAATTTTACATATTTTCTAAAGCAATGGCCAATAAACATACACTGGCTGCTGTTAGAAATGCACTACCTCTAAACCGATGGAATATTTGGCAATTACATAATTAACCGCCTTCGAACGTAGATTACATAAAAGCGGTGTCTGTTTCCGGGAAATTGCGCGTAGGCTTAATCGTAATTATTGGACGACTTTATTACGGACTTGGAATGTGTGGATTGCAAATCAAGGAAACTTGTTCAAGCAGTTCAGTGACAGTTGGTTTCAGTCGGTGACCGTTTTAACGTAGTAATGGTGAAGCGTTTGTTGTAGAACATCATTACGGACAGTTCATGGACGAATAGTTCCATTGCTATCGGTTTTTATTGCGATTAGCTTTATCATCTGAACTAGAATAAGCTTATTTACTTGCCTTTTGTTTAATTGTCTTTCATTTATATGTTTTATAAGTATTATGAGTAAAGTTTTTCACTTTCTGTACGCTTCACGAAATTAGCAGAGATTAGACAGACTCGTGTTTTGTTGACCCTCGGGAAAACCAGTCTTCTCATGAGACGAATAAACACGACTCTGTCTCTGTTAATTTTGTAAAGCGTACAGAAAGTGGCAAACTTTAGTTACGAGCATTTTTGATGCTAGTAATTAAATTAAATGTAATTACTAGCATTTAATTAAATTAAATTAAAATTAATTTTGCAAAACTTTTCTAACTGCGAATGAGGCGTTTCCTAATATCTTTATAATACGAGTCTGTGGAAGTAGGCCGTAGAATAGCACGAATTAACGATATATAATAAGAATGATAAAATAACAGGAAAAGGATACGATAAGAAAATTTCAATATGTAAGCTGTCAGTAAATCAAGACCTGGAGCAGTAATGAGAGCAAGAACTGTGGCGTAGTATGGTAAACAACACATCAAACAAGTATCAAGATTTGGAGTATTATTCTTAATTAATGATATTACATTAACTAATGGAAAATCAAGAGTTAATAATATGTAAACCTTCATTTCATTTGCATTCAATTGAGACATTATTGGGATATCAAAGGAAAGGTTGCGGTGAACGCAAGTGCGCAGTGCGCATTTAACATACTATATTTATGTACCTACATGAATAGAGTATGTTAAATGCGCTAATCAAATTTACTAGAATTAGTTGGATTTTCCATAAAATTTTTTATTTCCTTTTTAAAAATGTAAAATGTACAATTGCATTGTAATTTCCGAAAAAAATTAAAAAAAAGGAATGAAGAAAACAAGAAAAATATAAACATCTAGAACACAAAAGTTAATAATAGCTGTATTTGTTCTAGTAATACTTGATACCTTTATCAAGGAAAGGTACCCAACTTGCACTTCCGGAATTTAATTGAACTTGGGAAGTTTGTAGATCTTATAGGACTGTCTAAAATACCGATTTCCGTTTCCAGTGAGGAATAATTTTCGATGGTAAAATTTGGATTTGAACATCTTATTAAATGTTCATAAAAACTATTAATTCATACAGAGAGCATTTTTAAAGGAGGTTGCCCTTCACTTCACAAAGTGGGCGTATTTGTTTTTCTAAGCCGAAAAAGCAAAGAGAATTTCGAATGATAAACCAAAGCGAACGTACCGTTTTGAATATAGGGATGGAGCGGGGGTCACTTTCACCTCTGTTGCATTTCGACAACCTTTTAGGAATGCTGAACGCTTAATATATACGTAACGATAACTTTTATTAAAATCTAATGGAAAATAATTAACGAAAGACACCAGACATTGTCCTCTAAAACCTCTCCTCGGCCAAAACGATATTTTACATACACAATTCGGGGAATGCGGGTTTTACCTTGTCGTAGGATATTTAGAATAATCCTTAGCGATAACTATAGTACCGCAAATCTTCTAGTTCTAATATGTGAAAAAGCAGAGCAAATATATAAACATATTAAAATCGTTAACAAGTATAATTAATTAATAACGTTCTTTCCTAATTAGCCATTCTGTAATTGAGAAGTATCTCTTTGTAGGTTCCTTCTTCGGTAATTTGCATCGATAATAGTAATCAGATGTCGAATAATAACAATCAAACCACGGAGAAATAACTGTGTTCGGCTATTTGCATTGACCCACATACATAGAAGCAATTTTTCCTTCCGTTGAAAATTTCGCGTAATTATGGCGTTTTATACGTAGTATACATGTATACACACGGAGCTCTATCTTTTTCTAATTACTGCCTATATTTGTTGAGTATCTCTTCCTAATATACAATTAGTAGGCGAAAACCGTGCTAAATCCTTGATTGAAAATTTATAAATACAGTTATTTTCCTTCGGTTTCTTTTTTTTTTGTTTTGCTGCTTATTGCTGTAAATACATACATGTTAAGTTTGCGTTTCGACCTGCGTTTATTGCGTTTATAAACATATGGTTACGGTTTTATTCATATTTAGGCGCTTCTTTGTTTGATTGCCTTCATAATTACGTCTTATTCCATGGCTTTTTCAACGTTTTAATGTGCGTTAACGAAAAAAATTATCTTGAGAAACAGAGCGCTCGAAAACTGTCACAGTTTTAATAATTTTCGTCGACAATTAGATGAATTAATTTATGTGGTGGTTTGGATGCAGAAGTTTGATTTTTAAACTGTTTATGATGTGAAAATAGTGACTTGTACTCCTTTAAAGGTGACTGCTAAAGATAACATTTATAAAGTTTAATTCTGTAATAGTTAAGAAAGGTGTGAAAGCTAAACTTTCGGATACAATTGGTATCACGGATCTTTTACAGTGTTACATTGTAATCCTCTCACAAATGACAACTTACAAATTTTTATTCTAAGTAATTTCTGGGCAAAGAATTAAAAGGTAGTAATTACTGATTTATTGTGTAGTTTCTTTTTTTTTTAAGTAATGAATAAAAATATGCCGGTAAGGGTTGTGGGGTAGTACGCTCAAAATGTTTGATTAATTCGAAACAATCGTTTCGGAAATACGCGAATTTTCATTGTCAATCGTACGAGAGAAAAAATTCTAGTTTTAACATTATAGTGTTGCATCCTACTTTGGAAGAAATTTACAAGTGCCTCTTTTTAACGCTTATTTTCCTTAAAACTGTAACATTGGAAATCCTCGGAACTAAAAGAAAAGTGCCGATTTTTATAAAACACAAACAGATTCCGTTTACATGTTATGCTACACTTGACTATTCGATTCTCCTATTTTAATAATATTGAACCATACGTTCATTCAACCGTGTACCTATAGCTCCTAGACTCTCAGACCTTGTTCCATAATTAATTACTTCTTTCGATGCATGAAATGTATAACATGAAAAAATATAATATTAATCTAGTATTACTACACTCCGCCAAAAAAGTATCGCATAATTTAGTTTTGAATCATAAAAGTATCGCATAATCTTTGTTTGTAGCATAAAGTTGTAAATATACTTTAATGCGCTCTAAGATATAATTTCTATGATTGTTTAAATAAAATACAGGCCAAATAAAAACAAGAACTCATACTTGAGATTTTTATTAAAACAAGAAATTATAATTTTGGAAACAAAAATGTCATAACAGTAGGTTTTAATACTGAGTATTGCTACCTCTGGCTCTTATGACCGCTCACATACGGTTTGGCAGAGATTCGATTAACCTCCGTCCACTCGTCACGGAGAGCATTTTCTAGTCCATGCAGGTCCGCTGGGGCAACATTTTGGGTTCGTATCCGTCTGTGAAGGAGGTCCCACACGTGCTCGATAGGATTAGCATTAGCAGCAAATTAGCAACGTATGCTTGAGATCGTCCATCTTCGATTACAGCAACTATAGCAGCCACTTGTGCTGAAGTTAAATTGCTCATTTTAGTTTTAAAAGCGTGGGTACAGAACTCTGATTTCGCACTTTAAAATTTGTCCGTATAGGAAGACTTTCAATAAACAACTGAACAAACCTTACACATATGCATTTTTCTAAATGTGTTCTTTTAGAAAAAAAAAAGTAAAAAAGCTATGTTCCATGATTTTGTTAGTGTTTTTATAGTTCGCATACACGAGGCAAACTTTTTGTGAACGTATAAAAATATCTTGGTTTATAAATGCCCTTTTTTAGTTTATGCGATACTTTTTTGGCGGAGTGTATAATAACAGGACCAATATTGAATATTATTATTGCACACGAACTTAAATTGACTATTGAATTATTAAATATGTATGCCTGCATAGTAATGGATGTACTTCTTTTTGTTCCAACATATTTACAAACATACTTCGCAACTTTCTAAAGAATCTGTATATGGATATTCCACTGTTGTTTGAAGTTTATTGCAACATTGGAGTATTATTAGGCACTTGTGCAATTATGATAGTTACTTGTTGCATATGGGCAAATTCAATAATTAAGCTTATGTTTATGGTAGATAATAGTCTAAAATCATTCCTCTTTTGTTTTTTCACTCAGAAATAGAAAGAAAATTTTATCTCTGCACTTCTACTCATAATGTGTATGTTATATGTTGTTGTATATGTTTATTGGTGCCTCTTCATTTATATTATTGTAATTATAAGAATAATAATAATTATAGGAAGAAAAAGTAAGAGTCACTCAAAGTATATATATTTACCCTATGTGGACTCTAGTGATTTTAGGGTTACTTAGTGCTTTTTTTTTGTTAATTTAAATGTTTTAGCCGGTTAGGCATGTGTCCCATCGTGTATTTATATTTATGTGTGTTGCATGCAAAATATCAAATGCCTAAATATTCGTCATAGGGCAGATATAGTGGAAAGTGCTAGAGTAAAAAATAAAAGAAAAATTATCTCCACATTGGTTGTGCATTATATATTTTATCATAATATATTTTTTGGGGATCGTTTTTGAAACCAATTCTTAGAATGGCACCTGCAAAAGAATTAAGAATAACCATTTACAAGTTATCTGTTACATAAAAAATTATAATAAGAGATTAATTTTAAAAACGAACTCCAAAAAATATTTTTTTGATTTCCTTCCTTTTTGAATTCAGCAAAAGTTATGAAAAAATATAAAGTGAAGAACTAATGTATCTGTAACAATTAGAGTGCAACAAGTCTACCGCTTAGCAGTAGAGTCACTTCGCGAGAATTTATGATGTTTAAAAGCAATTACATGGCCGAAAAGAAATCTTGAACTGAGGCCTTCAACACCTGTATCATAGCATAAGTTTCTACAGAGATCTCTTTGAGACCCGTCAGTTGCGGCGTATATATATGCTTATACGCAGAAATAAATCGTTCTATATCTGGCGAGGTAATATTCACGTACTTGAAATGGTCTTTGAATTTGTATAACGGATCTTCCGCAACATTATTGTTAAAAAGATGGCGTAATCTAAACAAATCTATTTTTACGTAATATTCAATTAAATTTTTAGCACTGTTTGTACCGGGTCAATAATTTCACACGAATCCTGTAAGGATAACGAAGTGTTTTGCAATTTTTCAATGCGTGTAAAAATTGGCTGCGGCGGTTCCGGTATGTAAGGACACTGTCCCTATACGTTTCGGCTATTTAAGAAAAACCGCTTTCGTCTGTACCATTAATTGACCCAAATAGGGATAACATTTTCGTATAGTATCTGTTACAATATATAAAGCATCTAGCAGAGATATTATATGCAGCAAATTCGGTTGAACAGTTTTGAATAATTAACCTGTGCGAAACATAACCGCAGCAGCATCGGGAATCATTATTAACATTTGCCTTGGTGAAGTTTCAGTGTTCTAACTAATACATTATGAACAACTTCGGCAGTACGCCTTTGAAGTCTTTTGCAACCTAGCAAATAAGGGTTTGACAGTCCTTTCAAGATCACTGTCTATGCTACAATCGATACTACGGAATTTTTTTAATGTCTGCCGTTTCATCTACAAACGTTCAGTTTTTACTGATGGTAAATACCTACGGACTTGGTAGTTCCTACGTTGGATTCTGTTGCTTACAAAAAGTGACGAAACTAGCTAACTAAAGAACTAATTTACCATCATTAGGTGCTTGAAGTTGAGGCCATCATATGTTAACCCGTATGTTTTGTGCCAAAATTTTTATTTCTCCTTGTGACGCTGTAAAACTTTTTTATGTTTTGATAAGAGAAAAAAATGAGAGAAAAACACCTTAAATATCGTAAGTGGCAGGTCCCTAAAGTATTTAAACATTTGCCGATAAAAATTAAAAAGTTTGTTTTATTATTATTTTTATTTGTTATTAAAATTACAGTATGAAATAATACAATTGTTTTCCATTAACTGCTTGATAATCAAATGGAGAAGAGCTCTTCCAAATTAATATTCTCTTTCCTATAACTAAGGATCACAGAAATATAGAAGTAGAAATAGAGTATGTTCCAAAATGTCCTCAAATTTTCAACACCACACCTATCTTACACGTTCATAATTTTTCAACTTCTCAAAGAACAATTTAAACGAATCGAAAAATACAACTGCAACAGTTACATTTCGATTCAATTTCTACATCCCAACGTTGAAAAAAACTCGACAAATCGAACAAATGGTTCCCACAGTCTCTACGGAACCTCCTTCCATAGAGATCTCGCGAAGTAGCAATACAACGCGATCGGAACGGCGGAATTTCTTCCTAAATTGTGAGCAATTCAGCACACATACATAGCTGTAGGTGCACGTCTACTCGGTGTGATTCTATAATGGAACCGACGACCGAAAGGCTAACAACGCGGAAAATTTAAGAGAAAGCTACCTACCTGCTTGCCTGCACTCGGTGAAATATTTACTGCCCAGCTTTCGGCAAAATTTCTAATTCGCTATTATTGCGGACGGACGGCACACGGTGGTTTACGTGTCACGATTTTGCACTCTAAAAAACGCGGCCCGTTTTCTAATTGCTGCGTTTTGAATACCTTTACATATTCTCTGTATATGTGTATAGATAAGATGAAATAATCAGAACAATTTACCAAAATCTTCGAACCAAAATATCGGGATGTAATTCTTATAAAATGTTAATGTTTTTGATACTTTGCACTTAATTTTCAATTTATATGTAAAAGAATGCGAAATTTGGTCTAATTTACGACTTCATTTAAAGTATCGTATAAAGGGTACTTACGATATAATTCCTTAATGGACTCTTTTTTTTAAACAAAACCTATTTACTGAATACGTAAAACGTGGAAGAAAGGCCCAATTTGAGGAATCTGTACTTTCTAACCGAAACAAATATTAATACTGCACTGTATAGAAAATTGACAATATTAAGTGTAACAATACAAATTGTGCTCCCCTGAGTTACGAGAGTTAGTAGAAAGAACTATTGGTAATTTATTACCCAAAAATCATGTGAAGTATATAAGAAAAAACGCCAACATTTTTATACTTTGTGTACATACAATAATCTTAAGACAGTAGTTAATAGTTGAGATATTCATTAGAAGGTCGGCACGTCTTTCGAGAGGATTAGGAGCAGGAAATTAAACTACAGGTGTTGTCCATTTCTGGGAAGTTGTTCGAAATGCTTGTGTTTGTCTCAATCTTCCATTAAATTTGTTTAGTAGCTCTCTAAACTAAAATATACAATCATTGCTTCTTCAAGTTTCCACTGTTTCCAGTCGTGTCCAAAATTTAATGGAATCCTTCCACAACAGAGCAACATAAACATTACTGTGACGACAGTTCGTTTTTGAAATGGTTGAAAAGGTAAAATATACTTTAGAGTCTTTTAAATAACACACATATATACTTTCTTGCATAAGAAATTTATGTGACGTGGCATGAAATATTACTAAGCGTTATTTTCTTGTGTGGTTCATTATAATATTGGTATCTATTTGTTTAGTGTGCTCCGTTTAATATTATTATAATAAGAAATTGACTCATGTCGTATTAAACCATACCAAACGTTATTTGATTAATTTTGTATAGAGTAACCATCTATTCACGTCCTTTTACCAATGTCAACGGAAATAATACATGTGTTTTCAATATTACATTAAGATCATTAGAATTTACAGTTAGATAGTTAAAGAAAATCTATGAAGGTCATGACAGAGCTAACATTTCACATTTCAAACTAAACGAGGCATTTTTCGCGGATAACTAGTTATTATTCAACGGTAATAAAGCTGTTACACGCCCACGGTAGAAAATTTATTGTACGCGGAAACAGATGGTTCGATTTTATAGATGCGGACCCAATTGGTGCAAATATAGTTAATAAATAATAACTTATATTACCACCCATAAGCCGTAGGTTTTGGTAACAGCGCAACATTCTCGCTTGCCTTCCAGTGGTGTTTAACCGTGAGAGGTTGGAGGTATACAGATTGCACATTCCCGGCCTTCTATGCTGTGTGACATAACACAGTGCGAAGTTGATAAGTAGACTAGATAGACTCGTGTCTATTCGTCTCATGAGAATGGATTCATGTTATCTACTGGTTTCCCCAAAAGTCAACAAAACACGAGTCTGTCTGGTCTCTGTAAAAAAGTAATAATTTGATCCGCTTTTATCCTCTCTATTGAGAAGTGTCGGAAACGACAGGAAAGCATTGAAAATGTCTAAAATTGGTAGAAATGCACCAATTAGTCCGTTTGCTAACGGGTTAAATACGTATTTATGGCAATTTCCAGACATAATATATAATGCTACAGAAATCAGGTTGTAAATCATAGATGTGTAGAAACCATGTAAATAGCGCAATAGACAAGTTTGAAGAAAACTGGAAGGAGACCGTATGAATAATTTTTATGTGATTTAACGATGATGCGTGCGTGCAATACACCGTTTGTAAAAATCCGACAACAGTGAAAATGCAATACTATATTACGTAAAAATATCGATTTTTCTAAATTACGTCTCTTTCCTTAGATGTAGAATGCTCTTTTTCCATATAAGCATATATGCACGCCGCAACGGATGGATCTCAAAGAGACCGCTGTGGAAACGTATGCTATAATGCAGGTGTTGAAAGCCTCACTTTCTGATTTCTTTTCAGCCATCTAAGCATATTCGGTAAGTTGTTTACTTATATTATGTTTGGCATTAACGCTACTGCTAGGCAATTGCCATGTTGCGCTCTACTGATCAGTTTACGGGAATATCAAATTTGGGCCTTTCAAACTATGTAAATATACAATAACGGATTGTGAATACTACATCACTCTACACTACTCCACTACTACACTACTCTAAATATTTTTGATAATTCCGAATCAGTCTATTATAGAAATAATATGCAATGCTGAGAAATTAATAAATTTTCATGTGAATAAAAACGCAAAAAAAACAATAATTGTGAATATTCAATCAATTGCAGGTAAGACTAGAGTTAAGGTCCTATTAGTTTCTTTATCTGCAAAAAAGGTGTAATTAGGAATGTAGATCTTAGTTTCGAGGCACTTTCTATATGATGTTAATTAAAAGATTTAATAGAAGAATTCAAACGGATCGAATAATAGTCGAAGATTTCGGAAATGTAAACATAAAAGCATCAATGGTTTAAGAAAATATTTCCTATCAAGATGGTAAGCTAAAGCAATAGAATTCATTCTCAGGTGCTATGTCAGGCTCGTCCATAGAAAATATTGTTCCGAACTATTTTACTTCAATTTATGAAATGAACGGAAGACCTATGAGCCGTCCATAAATCTTTAATAGGGAATTTAGAGTATTCATCTTACTTCCTGTAGACAGTAAAGGAAATGAGTTAAACAACAAAAGTAACTCAATTTATTTTAATGAAGATAGAGATAAAGATCTTCTAAAATAGTTTCCGGCTTAATTAAAGAGTTTTCGTAAGTATTGGTGAGACGAAGAATCTGGGCGAAGTGTAACGGATGAAATAATAAAAAAAAGAACAATTACAAAGAATCCCACAAAAAACTTTTATCAATAAATGTAAATTTAGAAAGCAACAAGCGTCCATTTACAGGTTTTTGTTCTACCTTCGGAAAGAAACTGTTGTTTATGGAATTTGGAAGCAAGTAAGAAAAATTAAGTGAGAAGGAAGTAGACAGCCAGTCACAGTAGGCAAATGGTGCCGTAGATTTATCAGTAAGCTCTCTTCTCCAAGTGTTCATGAACCACCAATTATTGCTCACTAGATTACAGACAGTGATAGCGTTTAGTTGTCACCACTTTCGTTGCGGGAAGTAATGTTGTCCTAAAACAATTAAATAAGAAATCAGTTCCTGGCTTACAATTAGATTAAACTCATTACAGAATGTTATATGATCTTTCGCATTTGGCCAGAAAACATTTCTTAGGATTATTTAATATATACTTGATGATATTTTACATCATGAAGTTATTCTCCAACAGTGGGAAGAATACAAAGATATTCCAGAGTTAAAACCTAATAGAGAAGTACATAACGAAGCCTCATATTGACTAGGTCTCTCTCCGAGGCAAATGTAAAAGCTCACGTCATACTGCAGACTTGTTGTCACTGTTATCGACACTGTGCTACGCCACAGCAACTGTTAATAAGGTAAGAATGTTACATACTACTATAGAATATAAGACATAAGTAATATAAAAAACGCATGCATCACAAGGTCGCCTATTTGTTCGCGCACTAATCTTATTTCGATCCTGGCCTGCGGGAAAAATATCCCAACTCTATTTATTTCTAACGTGTTGATTTGATTTTACGCATGCATTCTTTTTGTTTCCAACAACATTCTAATGTAGGTTGATTGAAGATTCAACCAACTGTATGTTGTTGTTTTAAACCATATGGAGTGTCGAATATATTTAGCCAACAAAGCTGATTGAGTCGACCAATTTTTGAGAAGAAAAAGAAATCGAGAAAACTTAATTCTCTTATTTCACCTCCTGTGCCTTTATTTGACGTTGCGTAGAAAAACAAAAAAATATTCTCCAGGTCACTTTCGATCTTTCATCTTATGGCGTACTCAAAATTTTTATATAACGTTTCCGTACTTCGTTACTAATAATACCGCACACTAACAACGAGAAACCAGATATCCTGTTAACAGGTTTTTAAATTCAAATTGATGGGATATCTTTAAATGAAAAATTTAATACATGTTTTTGCAAAATTTATGTAAGTTATGGATTTTTAGGTAAATAATAATATACCTACGTCTATGTACATGCGAAGTGGCGTCAAAATTAATTGCCCCAGACTCGCGTATGGAGAACTTTACATCGAAATAACTTCAATCGTGCTAAGTTATTGCTATCCAGCCTAGCGATAATTCCAGATGATTGATGTAATGCCAGTAGTTAATTGGATTTTCTTAAACAAAATCATCTAGCCAAATTAATCAAAATTTACCAGTTCTAAAATTGGGCTGTACAGAATTCCAAACAAAATAGAGCAAGATCACAGCCTCGTTTTAGATTGGACGTTTGGATGTGCATGAAAGATCGTCTCATATGACCAGTTATGCAAGAAGGCACATTAGATGGGGAGAGATACCTAAACCTTCTTCGCACATATATACGTGTCCAGCAGCTTAGGTAATAATATTCAAACAACTATAGCATTCATGGTGACGCCTCGGCTGACAATGCTGCAACTGTGGAGAATTATTTAAGTCGAGAGCCTCTAAACTATTATACGGAAAATGGAGTTATTGTACAGCTCCCAAGATCTTCTGACTTAAGTTTTCTGAATCATTTTTATGGGGGTTGCTAAATAAAAATAGTATTGATAAAGTAGACGCCCCACGAAACATTGAAGAGCTTTACGTAGACTACATGAATATTTCCACCTACAGTTTTAAAAGAAACTATTCAGCCCGCGGTGTTAATGTCAATACTATTAATCGCTTAATCAAATTAAATCAATTAATCGTAATTTGAACTGCCTGTTCATCATCAGCCTGTTTGGCCTCTTTAAAATATATACAATGGTCAACTTATTTAGTACTTAAAAATTAATGTACGGGTGACGAAGAATTTAGTCAATAAGAAATGTAAACAGTTTCCAATTGCACGTATTTGAAAGAAAATATGATAATACAAGGAATTTCCTAGAAACGAGGGTGTAACTGTGTAAGTGAAAGTTTTATTTTATTTGTCATTCCGAATGGACTTTATCGTTTGTTGGAATATACGTTTTAAGTGTGAAAATCAAGTATTCATTCCAATAATGTACCAATAAATTTAAAAGTTTGTAAATTATACGGTCATTACCTTACCTGTTAAACGAAAAATGGGAAGCGTGGGGTGATCCTGAATAAAACTACCACAAATATCAGTCGTAAACGGAATTTTATGCATCCATTAAAATCTCATCGAGTACCATTCTCGCATTAGACGCATCTATGTATCTATCTGCATACGTATACGTTTTCAAACAGGTGGTCGACGCGATTTTCAAACTAATATAAACTGTACAGATATATGTGTACAGCTACACATATATTACGCACACATGCTTTCGCATTATAAACGTACCCAAGCAACTAATGACGTTAATTGTTTAATCTGTGCGTATTGTAACGATGACTCTGGTGTACCGCGCCATTTACATAGATAATACCGACCGATGTGTGCGGTATTTTACGAGAGACTTTGTTAACGCGACGGGTATAATTTTATAATTAACACCGATGTTAGCGCCCTGCCAACAGATCAACTGGAACCGTTTATACAATAGCGGCTATGAAATTAACAACGGAGATAAAAAAATAGTAAAACAAAGTTTTTATTTCAAACGTACACAACACAAGTAAACAAGTCAGTATACAAATTATTGAAGCAAACTAGGTAAGGTAATTGGTCAGCTTGATAGTGCTTACTGGCCGACACTCTTTTGGTTAGGATGGTGTGTTATTGACATTTCATTTCAATTTCTTTATAATTCTAATAGGCATCGAAGCTACACTAATACGAGGATGCCCCATGTTTGGAGACAAAGTCTGTATTACCGACTACGAGTACTATTCTTTAGTTGGCAAGCGGTGTTGTTTTGAGAATTGTTGAAAGTGGAATCCTGGAAAAACAGCAATACCGGTCAATAACTCGTTCTCTTTTGGAAGGGCAAAATGCGTACAGAAATTAAGGCGATGTTGGGTGCAGTTTATAAGGACGATGCACCTTCAACGATAAGACACTGGTTTAATGAATTTAAGCGTAAGCACCTATCCCTAATGGGAAGCGGCTATATCGTCTTGACGATATCGTGTTAGCAGACAGCCGGGTGAAGACCAAACAGATAGATAATATGGTAAACATTTCATCTGAACGCGTGCAGGGAGAGAGTTGCTTCAATTTTTTAATCGGATTGGATAAAACTATCGCAATTTGTTGAGGAAATAGCTGTCTTTCTTCGCAAAGCCTGAAAGAATTGAATTCAAAGATTACAAAAGCCTTTGCTTCCGACTAATCTTTGGAATTACGAAGGATGATTAAATCAAAGATAAATTGAAGGGTGGTAACCTGCTCAGTAGGAGGTGGCGTGGATTTTTGCAAAGTGCTTGTTTGTACCACAAAATGATTTCATACAGAACTCCAACTTATGTTTATAAGAGAATTGTTTTTCGTACTGGTATTCATTATGTTAATATGGTACGTTTGACTAACGTTTGGCTAACGACACCTATTCACAAGTTCATACCTTTTGAATTTTCCTGTACGATTACTAAACTTTGCAATCCTGTTCCTCCTTATTTGGGGGCTATCTCCCCTCATGCATTTAATCGTTCTTTACGTAAATATTTAGGAAATATAAGGAATCCTTCTCTAGTTCTTTAAGGAAGATGACGTTATATCACAACATTATCAACAGATGCTGCATATATTTGTACATCACATACGTAGTATCGGTGCGGATATTCGAAGAATATGGTTTCAACAGGATAGAGCTATTTTCCTCACTGTTAGGAAGTCTACGACAATTTTGCGAAGAATATTTCTTGGTCGTACTATTTTTAAATTCGGAGGCTTCAACTGGCTTGCATGGTCCGTGGATATCTCAGCTTGCAATTTCTCTTTACGGTTCTACTTAAAGTAAAGAGTCTTTAGTGGTTACCAAATTTGTGGATCTAATCCACCCACAAACTTTGGAACCCACAACTAAAACATTATATTCGGACAGAGATTAACGCAATACCAACTAAAATGAATGACTTTCGTCATTCGTCTTTCGTGTTTTCTCATGAACCTCTTGTTTGATTTTCGATTAAAAAATTTGGAATTAATAAAAACAACTTAATTTAAAATGGAAACTGGACTTTGTCGGATTTTGTATTTGCTTATGCTATATTATTACTATTGTTGTTACTACAGGCATAGTGTCTTTAATTAAATAGCCACCACTGCATGAGTTTGTCGCGTATTTATTTGTTCACATATTCGCTACGTAGTTAGCGGTTATAAGCGGTCTGTTGTGTCGGTTATCTTTCGCGGCTACGGTTAGTAGTACCACGCATCGAGGTGAAATTTTCCCGCATTCAATGTATGTGTGCATGTAGGATATACATTCATGTGTTGCGTATATTTCAAACGCGTACGGCACACTCGAAGATAGAAATAGACACATCCAATGCGTATAGAATGCCCGTATGCGTATCGCCGCTTGTGTCCATTATTGCATAGATCTTTCTTCGTTCGCGTAGTAAACACGTGCGATAGCTTCAAGTTCAATGCTAATTTTATACCTCTTATTTTATGTTCATTTTATTGCTCGAATGCGCGAAACGTTCATTAGACTGACACAGAGACTCAAATGGACTCGAAGTACCTATAGTACGTACTTACTATGCCTACGATTACGGACACTCTTGAAGGACGCAATTTCATGCGCCAGAATGTTGTAAAAGATGTTCTTCTTTTTTTATTTAATTCTGAATACAACATATAAAGAATTTCAAGGAACGATATTGAATGAGTAAACGACTGAAAAATATTTCAGTCTTCATGAAGTTAGTATTTTACATATTTGCACGTTTCTCTATAGACAAGGCGCAATCACCGTTAATATTATTTTAATCACACCTTTTTTTTACATCTGATAAGTTTTTGAAATACCGTGCCGACTGTTACCTGTCATTTTTAATCTGTCGTTTGAGAACCATCTTATGTTACTTTAGATCGGTTGATGTTCGTTCGGCACATGTTATCGGTTTGTCAAAAGTCTGTTGGCTGAAATAACGACACCATTTTGCGATGAACAGATGGGTGTGAAGTGGTTTTTAGCAATTGGTTCATCATGAGTATGATTGATATTTGGCTTATTTGATTTGCAAGATCTACTTATTTTCTTAGCGTATTACTCCCTTTCTCTACAATTCGCAATATCACTAATATTTAATTACGATAGATATAATAAAACATTAGAAAAACATCGGTAAAATAGCAAACGTTTTTCGGTGTATTACCCCATATAAAAGACTCCTTATATTATCCTTAATGGAAATCGCTGAATAAAGCGGCTCCGGGTATTTTTCGTATGTTTGTTATCTATCAATGGTAATTATACATATATTACAGATGTTTGCTGTTTATCATCAGAAATTACTGATATGTGGCAACTCGTTCAATATAGTATGAATAGTAGGCAGCTAATATCTCACATAGAATAAGTGACGAACAAGGCACTTGTCTGTCGTGGTAACTAAACAATGCGAACATCAGAGACCAGTTGAATGATATCCAAGTAGAGAACTCGCGTTAAACTGCAAATATCTGTTTTATTTTCAATGTTAGACATATGCATAATTACGCTATGGATATAAATTTCTTATTATGCTATATACAAAAATTTGCATTTCGTAAAGCTCGGTATTTAAGATTGAATAACGAAGGCGTTCTAACACGATGTTTAGATCAAGCCAAGTTTCTATGTAGTGTTAGAGTGTGTTGTTAGAGTGTACACTAAAATATATTTGCATTCCTAACTTTTTGGTATTTTTTGGAAATAGGTATTGCGTTAGTTTATTTTTAGACGGAGACATGGAAAACGTAATAATATATAGTATGTTCTACTACAAATAAAGTAACCGTCTAGTTCGCTGCTTGTCGACATCACCTTGTATGTACGAAAATATTTTCGAAGGTACCTTATGGTGTCTATTGCATTATGAGACAATTTTGACACTCGACCATTTACACAAAAGGTTCAATTCTATAAATTCGGAAGGCTGGAATACACAGTATGGACGTTTGCCTATCTTATGTAATTTGTGTATTTGTCAGATGTAATAACATTCTTCTTTTGTGCGATTGGATAGTAAAATCAAATAGATTTATGTACAGAGGAAAAAAAACCTTTGACGCAAGTATTTTTCTATCGTAAGGATTACTCTATCATGCTACTGCTATTATGATGCTTTTGAATCGATCACTCTGTGCAAAAAGAAAAGAGTAACATTAACTACTTGTGTACAATGTAACGCGATGCTGTTTAGGCGTTATTTTTTGGTTATTGTTTCTTGGCGTGATTTCTGTTATATACATCATATTAGGCCCGTCGAGATCTTTTACATACAAGTGTAGTTTCGGAAAGCTGCACGCCATATCTTAGTAAGTAAGCCAAGAACTGCTTAAGCGAAGGCTTAGGGAGCATGAGGAAGCTATTTCAGCATAACCTTTTTTTTGGTACTGTTTCTTAGTATTTTAGTAAGTATTTCTTACGGATAATATAACGTGGATTTGTAAATTGGAATGTAAATTGAAACGATCGTTGGTGCAAGAAAGTTGTTTCTGATGTTCCGGTGAGAATTTTTGTTTTAGCTCTTTATTTGAGAGCGACAATAGATGCACTAGTACGATTTTCCTCAAACAGTCGATCTTCGACGATTTTCTTCGCGCTGCTTAGCGCACAAGGTCACTTGCAATGTGGAAGTTATTAGACCAAAAATTTCGAATAATAATAAGATTGATTGCATATAAAGAACTCGTCTGCATAAAATTCAAAGTTGTTACTAAAATTGTGTATGAAAAATCTGATACCCAAGTTTAAAAGTAAATTCGTTTTTCTTCATGGACATTATTTATTTTGTTTAAACAAAGCTTCACTTACTAACAAATTGAAATACGTATGCAAGAAATTGTCTTATGAAACAGGACTTTTAGCATTTACCGCGTGAGGTAAAAAAATGCTCATGTTTCTCAACAAATTTGATTGACTGTTAGCAGACTTAGTTATAGAACACAACATGCTTTTAACTTTTTATTGTACAACAAAGTGCAAAGCTTCCAACACGATAAATCTCGTATTCGCTAGCTTTTTTAATACAATGCACGTAAATATGCCTTTTTTTACAAGAACTATCAACTTAAATCGTTTAAATAAAAAAAAGTCATTTGAGCTGTATATTAATACCATTTTATATACAAAATATTAACGTAACGAAAGGATTGTATTAATTCATCTTTCTTCTTACTGTTACGAATTATGTCGCTACTTCGATAATAAACATGTCCTTAATCAAAAAATGAAATCGTTTGTTCAAATAAGTGATTTGATTTGAAAGTAATTTTTTTATTGTATGAATTAACGTATGTTAAAACATTCAAATACTTTATAAATATATAAATAAAGTGCTTAATTTTCTTGGCTTAAAATTGTATATCTAGAAAATATCTAGTCAAATGTGTATGTACAAGAACTGCCGCTATTGCAGGTATTTCGCAACGACACCAAACCAACTTCCAAGATAATCGCTTATTTGTAAATGTTTCGTTGATGGTTGATAAAATATTAGAAATATCATATATTCTGGTATGTATACATATTGTATTCATATACTTTGCTAATTTTATTTTGGATTCAAAAAAGTATCTCGGAACCGATAGTCAATAATTCGTAGATGTTACTTGATTTAAATCGACTCAAAAAGATAAAACCAAAATGACGGTATAACCATATTAAATGTAATTTGAGAAGAGAAAAGAACTCGTTTCATAGTTGCTCTAACCGAATGATTGCAAAACGTGAACTGTTCATTTAAATATGTTAATTGTTACGACATCGACGTAGTATTACCATAAAGGATTTGAAATGCGTCGATAATTTTCCGTATTTCTTTTTTTCAGAAACTTTCCTTTTGTCCACGTAACAGCATCAATTCGCCAAGAGGAGATAACCGCTTTGGTAAATGGAATTTTATTAATTTGGTGTTACATCGAGAATATCGAGAAGTATACGTAGGCATCGCTTATATAAAAAAGCGAGAAGATGACTTATGCTAATGAACGATTAGCCATAATTGTTATGAAATTGTACATATTTTCATGCAATATACAATTTTAGAGGAAAATAGGTAACTATTTGCTCGTGTGGATGTTGCGTGGAGAAATTGTGCAAACTGCAAAGAAGAAAAATCTCTATTAACAAAGTTTATATTGCAATGTAACTAATAATCAAATGTTACTTTTAAACACAGAAAATAAAACGATTCTTTACTATTATATGTATATTAAATTTCTCTTAAACCGGCCGTAGACTCTGTCCCTTTTTATTCGTTTTCGTCGCTCTGGAAGACGTCGTGCCAAATTACAACCGTGTGGTCAAAAAACACAAACATGTTTTGACAAGAAATCTGCAGCGGCTGCCAGTCTTAGCTGTTCAATAAATTGATGAGTTTGAAGAAATAGCAGAAATGACATTTCAGCTGACGGGGCTCTTGTACGTTTCTCACTCTCACCAAATGCAACTATGTGAGGCGTGAATATAAGGTCTGCGGGAGTCTTAATATTTGAGATGGATATTCCGGTACATATACCTATTATTATTAGAAACTCTTATTTCCCTAAGGGACAGACATAAGAAATGATATGTATACAGCAGGCCAGATTCCTTATACTATCGAAGAAAAAGGTTTAACAAAAAAACCTTTTACTTTTTCATCAGAATGGATGTTACTTTTTAACAAAGAAGTGGGTAATTTTAATTTTATACTCAACTTGTCAAATGAATGCCGATTGAATTGTCAAGTGCTACCAACTCGCAGGCATAAAGTGCTCGCCTAACGGCTGCTAATTCTTTCATTCACTTAGCTCGTAAATAACTATTTCGAACATATGTATGTATATATGTTTTAGTAACGGTTTTAAAACCTCCGGCAGGTCTTCAAAAAAACTTTTTCATCGCCATTTTCAAGTATTCGCCCGACGAAAAACGCCATGCTCTTAAGTTTTTTTTTTTATCTCTATAGAATCACAGGACTTGGTGGGGTTCACAGATTCTCGCATTGTCATAAAATAATATATTTCTCTGTAGACGTTTCTATTATTGTAGAGCTTTTCTCCATGTAATCTCAGTAGCTATCAGTTTTCCTGAAGGCGTCTGTGTTCATGCTTTCTCTAGTGGCCGAGGTCCCTTATAAATTTATCGTATAAATTCTTTTGTTGGTGGGCTGTAGTGATACGATCACATCACTAGCTTTGAATGCTGTAATTATCACACAGCATCACTCGTAATTGTCGTCGAATATACACTGGCGACAATTAAAAAAGCATCGCGGAAAAATGTTTATAAAATAGCTTATTAGTATCAAAAATGCGTAAATTACTTACAAAAATGTTAATAAAACACAATTCAACAAAATAAAGTAAACAAGCGCACCTATGCTCAGGTATCAAAGGTTATCGCAATAAATGCTGGTAGCTAGGAAACTCCATACGCACCATTCGCAGTGAACTGTCTAAATCGTAATACAGTCGGATGATTTTGCACCATTTCCCGGAAACATTGCTTTCATGTAGCTTAATAATCCTGCTACGTTAATTATTTGCAAGATACGTGTTCTCGTCTGCGAATCATCACTTACGATTGCTCGAAATATACTCACGCATTTTACTGATTTTTGTACAATTGGATTGCAACTGTCGAATTTTAACAGTTGTGCATGTACTGAACATTTGTCTTTTCCAAATGCTGGCAAATAAGCTAAACCAATGCGTTATGAGGAACAATTGTTTAAGTTTACTCTCAGAAATATATTTACAAAATGTTACACGATACAGGAATTGCGCAATTTTAGTTGCAGTCAGTGTATATCGAACAATTATAGATATGAACGTTTCTATAACATTCCCTGAAGTCCATGGCAAAAATTAGTCTTGTTATTCGCTTATGAGCGATGAAAACTCGTAATGCACACTACGTTCTCATTCAACCACATTTTACTTCAAATTAAGTCGTTTTGAATTTAAGGACAGCAAATATGGCAATTAATTTTTTTATATTGTATATTGTGGATAACTTGAGTTCAAGTTACATTTTCAAAACCAATTCCACTTTATAAATAAAATAAGACATCGACTTTTGTGGTTCTAATTTGTACACGTCTGTATGATGTAGTTTCTACAGGAAAGCATGTCAAATTTTTAAGTACGATACGATTTCCGCGACACAATTTTATTTTAGATGAAGTTTTAAATTATATTTCGCCCACAAATTTAGAAAATTTCGTTTAAATTAAGTAAGTACCAAATCTTATGATCCCTAACTGATGGCTCGTTATCGGATATTAAATTTAAAATTACAATTTTTTTTAAGCTAAATTTATGTTTTATTTTGGGCAAACTATTTAATGTTTGGTGCTTGTGATTTCCGACTCTTGAAATCCAAATTCGAACATCTTTCCTGTAATGATTCTAAATCCATAAGTGATGAAATTTTATTTAATAAAAGGGCCTCTACTACTAAGTGTTAACTTGAACTGTTTATGGATAAGATTTCATTGAAATATTTAATTTTAAACTTTTTCTTGAGAAATTTAAAAAGAAGTTGTCGTTGTCGAAAAGTTTATTTTCTTGATTATTTTTCTGTCCATCCATAGATTACTTAATCGATTAAGTCAAATAACACGGGACAGAAATACGTTTGTGTGAATTTCAAAGAATAGAAAGATTTCCATAAAAAGAAACATAATTCTATTTTATGTTATTAATTTTGATTTCTCGCAACACAAGTCGTATAATGCTAATCGTATAATGATTAAACCTATCTCATTCGATATGTAAGCTCAGGATGAAAAATTAATTTGGGAGAAATTGGACGGAATAAAATAGCAAATATATTAATTTGGAAGAATTTCCAATCTTGATAAACAATATTACACCAGTACATACGATATTCTATAAAAAAAAACAAAAAAACAAAATAGCAAAACTGATAGCTATTTTCGTGATAAGCGGATGCTTTAATTCAAAATATTTGTAGCTTTTCGAATTTTCCAAGGTACCAACTAGATCATTCGATCTCCGGTTGAAAATGAGGATTGTCGTACCTTCCAAACAGTTACCCCGGATTGAAATTATTATCAAATTTGTGTAGTCCGGAGTATGCCCATACTTTTGTATTGGTTGTATGACATTGCGTATTTGAAAACTACAAAAGAATGAAAAACTATAATTTAACAATTCGATACTCTTGAGTCGCCTTAGTGCAGGATTAGCGAGTATCTGACTAACTGTTGATATGTGTTACCTCATTCTAAAAATATTCGTTGTTACATTTCAATGATCTTAAACTTGCGCAAGCAATGTCAAAATTACTCCCAACTAACGTATGCGTGTATAATATTGGAACCACATCGGATATTATTAACGAAAGTGCAAGTTAAAACAACTACCGATGGTATGCAGCTGGTGATTAATGAATGAACGAGATGAATACATGGCAAACGGCCAACGTTTTCATGTTTCGCGTTTGTTATTTCATTTCAACTGTATACAGAGGTGGAGGTAGCATCGTGCAATACCAACAATATCACGACACGTATTTGCTTTAATTCCATTCAATATTCGTTCGGAAATGATTTCGTATCGGAAACTTAAATAGCGGTCGGTCTTGAACTTGCCTCGCCGATAATAATCGTCTCGGCTTTTGCTTTCTTGCGCTGCTGGAAAATATTTAGCTCTCGTTAACTGCAATTACGAGCATTAAGAAGTTTCGCTTACGAACAAGTATTAACGCAACAATTGCTTATTACTTTGATGGTTGACTTATAGAATGGGCGATTGTTTAGGAAAGTATTACGAAAACGACAACGGGATTATAATGTCATCAACAAAATTCCATTTTAGGAGTTTTCTGGCCGTTGACGTAAACTTGTTTTCTAACCTCGGAGATATATTTTAAATCGACCAATCGAGCTAACTTCTCGGCCTAGAACTATTAGGAATCTAATAGTTCTAGGCTACTAGGAATATTTTACTTGCTGAAATGCTTCAGCAAAGACGATACGAGGGCTAATTTCCAGAATTTTTTCCATATATGGGTAAAAGTATCTAATTAAAGATTGAAAGTACCACACCAAACGAGATTATTGATGCCACTAGTCGATGCTGGTTATCCTTGTAGAACGGCGGGACGTTGTTCACCGCTATGTCTGTACAGGCCGTTATAGTAAACATGTGCCCACTACTTTCGTATATATACGACAATTTCAATTAAAGCTACTACCTTCCACAAGCGTACACTGACGAATCGTAAATGGCAAAACACTCATCTGCGCATAGTGGATTTTATCATTGTAATATATTTTCTCTTGAACCGTTATGCCCATATAAAATGAATGCCATAGTATTAAGAGATACATTTCTTGAAGATAATCAAGAGAAGCGCTGGCTTTAAGTATCTTTATTTTTGATGGTATTTATAATAGATAGTATATTTTTGGTAAACTGCATTTGCCATGACAGAATACCAATGGAAACAATATTCCGGGCTAACCTGTTCCTACATTATGTCTTATTGATGGATACATACCTAGTTTTTAGGATATTCTCGTACAAATAATGATGTATTGGTAATAGAACTTGCAAAAATCAATCTATTTTCGTAATTATTAAGGTGTTCATAATGTAAAAATTATAGGACACAACATTTTTATATCAGCTGTTGCGGACTATACAACCATTAGCTTTATTAGCATTATTAGCTTGTATATTCTACCTGTTACAGAAATTACCACCCTTCTTAATGGCAACTATAAACCGAATATCGTAAACCAATTATAAACTATGTTAAATCTATATTTTATTGTTAAATATACCTGTCTATATTGTAATTTCGACGTTTTGCGAATTTAAGGGTTTTTCCCCAGTTTGCTTCTCATTGGCTAGTACTTATTTTCAGGGAGGATTTTCATTTTAAATTGTAACAATAATGTAGGAAAGTACCGTAAGAGCGAACAATAGTTCAGCGCACATCCATCAATTCCAATGTAGATTAAACCTTGTAAATAAAGTTACTGCAGGAAGTTACGTGCAACTGTTTAATTTCATCACATACATTCCTTTAAATCAGGAAGAATCAACACACATTCCTTCAAATCAGGAGAAATCAACACCATCATTAAAAGGGAAACGCTTGCAGCTAACCAGAAAAGAGCTAAATTAGTTGTGCCCAATATCAGTAAATTGGGTCCGATAGTAGAAGTTGTATATCGAACAGTAACGTAAAAATATCATTTATTAGACAACAGACTCCTAGAAAGGACTTGAAGAGGATCGATAATGAATTCAAAGCTTTCCTTTTTATAAATGTCAGAGGCAGCGTCATGTCTTGCAAAAATGATGGGACAAAACACAATGCTCAGTATGAGTGCCTACAGGAAAGTTTGAGATACATTCTTGACCAAAAAAAAGTAAAAGCAGAATTGCCCCTGGCAATCAAAAAGTGGCGATCGCAGTTTTTTTCTCGTATAAAACTAAGAAAATAAGTGGGCGAGTCAAAAGCAATAAAATATTTGGCTAAAAAAATTGTTATAATATTGTTTATACGAGACGGAGCGGTATTACTTCACATTTCACATATACATTAAATTATAATCTAATGTAAAAAAACTTTTCACTGAAATATAAAAAAAAATCCAGCTAACTTGACCTTCTACCTTTTATTAAAATAAATGTTTGTATGTTTTCTATTGAAATTAGTATAAATTATTTTATGGTAAAATCAAAAGTTGAAATTTGTTGGCTAGTGTTATCAAACAATGTTGCTGTAGTAATAATAATCACCAGATTTATTGAACATCTATGTACTACATAGCGGTTTTCAATTGTACACATGAAAAGCCTTTCATTCTGAATGCACGGATTTTAAAGACTATTGTTCTTTTTCTCCATGTAACACAAGCTCGATATTTTCTTTATTAAATATTTTTCCAACATGGATAATTTACTTTCTGTTTTAGAAGATAATAGTCAATCTGGATCCGAGAAGCAGGTACAAGCTCAAGCCCGTTTCATTTTTCTCAGATGTGTTAGCTACCAAATTATATCACTTCAAGTATGTACTATGGGACAATGGTAATTTTCTTTAGTTACAGAATTGTTTTTGTTAAGGAAATAAAATATAATGCACAATCTATATCTTTGAATGTTATTATGTGCAATTACGGACACTTATATAGTTTTCATTTGATGTTAAATGTATCGCTTGAATCTACGAAGTTTCTCAGCTATTGCCTTTCTTTAAAAATCTTGTTTTATTTCGCCCAGCAATTGGTATATTCCGCAGAATATTACTATTGCTATTACTTATTTGTTATTTTCAATAAAACATTTTTGCAAAAATTTTACTGGCGGGAGATAAGTGCAAACAATACATATTGTTACTAAATATTTTTTCGACGTTCAGATCGTATAGTAAGGTCGGACCTGCTGCGAGATGGCCGACCATTATTACTATTATTGCGTCGAATTCTTGCTTGGCTCCGGCAGCGATGTATTCCGTTTATTCATTTGCCCGCGTACAGATACACATTTCGTCGCTACGAAATGTGATTTATGCGTCCTTGAAACTGGCGAACTCGTATGTAATTTCAATATACCCACGCGTCGCAGTATACACTTGGCGCGACTGCATAATAGACTGTATACAGTTCGCTTTAAAGGTCGTGGTGTATGGTTCACCAAAATGCAGCTAGAGGCTTAAAAATGCTCTTTATATGTATGTCTCCCAAATATGTCAGGAGAAGCGCATTTTAGCATCCAGTGCGTAATACTAGTTGAATCAAGCGGTAATCTAAGAATAATGTAGATGTTGTCTTATTAAATGGTCTCGAATGCTCCCATAAATCTAGATAATATTTAATATTTCCACGTATCTCATAACTGTTTTCTTAACTTACTGCAAAAAGTTACAATAAATAATAAATAATTTTCCTGAAAGTGTAACTACTTTTCAATGTTTCGCTTTTATTTTTCAGAGTTTCCGTTTCAAGATAACAATACCTTTTTATCCTTGTTATTTTTGATATAAATAAGCGATTCATATTTTTAATTACAGATACATATTTACTTAATTAGCAATTAACTACTAATTAGTAGATACATATTATTAACGTATGTTATTAAATAACGCATGTAAATAATTTTGCAATGCAAAGCAGTAATTTATGTTCAGAGGAAGAGATACGAATCGCATAAATAGCGATAGATATGCATAATAATAATAATGAATACAATATTGAATTAAATTTTGTAAAGGTATTATAAATCATGATATTTAATTTTATTGTTTCTTGTCGAAATATACATTTTTATTAGTATCTTAACCCTGACCATAAATTTTCAGAATTATAAAATATTAAAAAGGAAAGATATTTGTAATCTAATCATGCATAGAAAGAATAACAAAAAATTGGATTACTGGAAGTGGAATCACTCACAGCTGCCTGTCTAACTTCATCAGCGTGATGATTCCTGAGCGTGAGTACCTCTATTCGCCTTGTTGTTTGCATTGGGGCTTATATCACCTTCCTTTTTGGCTATAATCTTTTTATTTTGTCAATTTTCATCAATATTACAATGTATAATCTCTATCTAACTAGATACATTTATTCCAACGATAAACCAATTTTTTTAAGCTGTCCTAAATGACCATCTTCGGTGTTTTGGCAGTCCACCATCACACGTTTTACGTCGGTTAAACACTCAAATCGAATACCCGCAAATGTTTTTTCAAAACTGGGAGCAGATTATCCGAATCCGAATCATTATTATATATATATCAATATTCGAGTAATGTTCTGCGTTAATTGCAGTACCTTTCGATAAAAATAGCCCTTCCGCTGTCTCAGAATACAGTAAGTATTACCTTCCTAACAAACGGAATTGCATGCGTCATAGGTGCAGGACCTCCTTCCGGTTCAAGCCCTCCTTAAGTAAAGAATCCATGTTTCGTGAGTGGTTATTATCCGTTACCAAAATTCATCGCCGTAACGGGCTGACAACTCTTGAAGTTCTCGACAAGTATTAAATCCATCGAGTTTCTGTTTCGGTCTCAACAGTCTTGGCACTTAGCGGGCTGAAACTTCGCTTACGCGCAAACAATCACGCAAGATATCATGAACTTGTCGTGAGTCTATTGCGAAGCGAACATTAATTCGGTGAATTATCAATCGCTTGTCCGCTTTGAGTATGTCCTCCTTGGCAGCAATGTTTCTTGCGTTTACCGACGTACTCGAGCGACCACTGCGTGGATCGTTCTCTAAAGAAGCTTTACCAGTTTTAAAACGATCGATCCACCAATATACATTAGTTTTAAATTCTGCAGGCTTATTGAGTACTCCTTGTAGGCGTTGAGTAATTTCTAGTTTTCACAGCCTTTTGCCACAAAAAGAAGATTATTGCTCTTTGAGCTCCAGAAACATGTCAAAGCTTGTCCATCGAACACAATTTTCAGAACATTGGTAACATTTCTTGTATATCTCTACATATGCAACGCATTCATAATAAATAGAATAAAGACAAGTGTGAAACTATCAGATAAAGTTTTCCACCTGTAAAGAATAATTATTTGGGTCTCATCCTTTACATAGATAGGTGACAACAATAAAGCCATGAAACACCTGAAAGGTCTCCTTAAGTTAAGGCGCTTTAAATATATATTGAAGTTCGACGTTGGAATACCACCATATATATTTTATTGAATAAGAAAAAACATTTTCAATCTCAAAAGAAAATTATTGGTAGATACATTTTTTCTAAATTAGCATACCCTTAAATTAAATGAATTATTTGCATACGACGTACATATTAAAATTGATTGCTTACGTTTACATTTATTTACATACGGTAAGCGGCATTGAAGACTGATTTCTAAACGTGCAAAAAGTACAAAATGGCCAATCCGGAACAATTCGCAGTTTAAATGAGAAGTAAGTATGTAAAAGCCAACAACAGTTTTTTTTTTTACAAGAATAACTGTCGTAGATAATTTTTGGATGGCTTGTTGATGTAACACAATAATTTCAAGGAAAAGTGTTATAATGTCATTTAGACCTAATTGTCTCGTGCGACAAATTACAGGTAAGAACCAATAAATCTCGAGGATTACTAGCTAAGCAGAATAAATATAATACCAGGTAAAAGCTAAGTAAAAACCGAATAAAATATTTTAGCAATTTTGCTGTTACTTTCCGCCTAATATTTCTTCTCCTGCATGTTTACTTCTGAAATGTACAAAATTGATAATAAATGCGCCGCATGTTTTTACCGCACAGTTTTTCGTTTGATTGAGACCTTCGCACAAATTCATAGATCTAGCGAATTTCGTATCGCCAGTCTCGGCTAGTTGACCTTGATCACTCTCTATGCCTTACAAATAACGTAACACATGGCAGTAAAAGTTCAACAACAAATGGCAATAAAAATCGCAGAACATTTTCTTATTTGATTATCTTTTTAATACCATGAAATGTATGAATAGTCAAGTAAGTAGATTTAAAAATAAGTAATCGTAAGCAAGTATTTCATTCGCGCTTTATAAAAGTTAACTTGATCTCTTAAAATATTAGCGTAATGAATGTTTCTAATGCCAAGTAGAATAAAATGCGATTCGCATACAAGGACTGCGTATTACGAACCCATAGTCTGACAAACGAATATCGCTCTTAAAAGCGTCTTCATAGCAAACTATATTCACCGCATGCATAGCTCAATGTTTCAAATTCGAATGGGCAATCGAAATTCCTGCCGCGATGTTGACCTTCAAACCGACGGTCATGACACACACACATACGCACACTAAAACGCATATGCCGAGAGTAGCAAACATCGGCTAGCGTAGCCATCAACCATGTAGCAGTTCGTTGCTGCTATAGCCGTTGTAATTTTAGGAGTTCTTTGTCGAAATGACGGAGAGGAAAAAAACGCCGAACCGAATAGACCCGCCGGTCGTTGTAGGACTGGTTCGACAGATTAGGCAACGAACCGGTTGCTTTGTTATTGGTTGTTTAGACGTCATGTCAGCCTGCTTCTAGTCGTCCCAATCACGCCCACTAACATTTTCGGACGACAAAACAAGAGCGGTCCGGATACCCGCTTCTAACTGACGATGGGCCCTGCTATTACTACCGCTACCATGGAATTAATAAAATCGTATAGGAAGAAAGAGAAACGCGCGTTCTCCCCGTCTCTGTCACGCCGCAGCTGTGTGTCTTCTTTTTTGTTTAGTCAACGCTTTGCTACGTTATTTATTAGTTTTGGTGTTACATATTCATATTTGAAACTGTCCTCTTCGTCGGACAACAACGCTACTAACGGACGTAAAACTACGCCCAAAAACGTAATGGAGAACTACGGTGCGTGCTCGCGATAAAAGGAATGTTATTTTAAGATAACTAAGATGGCGACGTGTATCAATTTCTTAGAAGTCTGTTCGTTTTTTTTTCCCGTCAAAACGCATTTATTTCACGTTGTGACGTTATATACTTCTGGTACGGTTTAATTTTCCTCGGTATTGTTATCTCAAATAGTAATTTTTAGATGCCTAAGTAGGGATTTTAAGGCCTCGACGTTAATTGCGACGAGCTCGAAAAAATACTTTAGCAAATAATTTGTTTGTCGATAGTATCAATGGCGCATACTCTTCATTTTTTTTTTTTATAGTAGGACTTTTGAGAAATAAATGTAGCCGGAAGGATTATGGTTTCCTATTTTTTTTTTTTTAAGAAAATTTACCAGACGTTTTGGGTGTTGATGCTAGATCAAGAATCCATTACCAAACTTGTTAGATCACAATAAACATTCAGAATATCAGTTATATTTTTGCTAAGATTCGATTGATAAATTATATACAAATACGATTCACAACCGTCCATATTTTGAAACATTCAGTAGCGATTATGTTTTATTTAAGTATAGTGTGGTTGCTAGGTAATTGTTGGAGATAATATGGAGAGCATATTATAAAATATCCGGAACTGTTGGGGTCTTTCTGAAGGTTAATTTAAGCGTAGACTTATCATATTGCATTGCTAATTCGTTTTCCAGTATTGGCAAGAACTAGATGCTATCACATACATTCTCACAGGAATGCCTGTTATAATCCGACAGTTAAAAGTATAAAAATGAATAAAACGCGTGCGGTGTCTTTCAAGCAATCGTGTGTAATGTTTTGCTAAGGAGAACGTTCACTTTATAAACAATTAATCCTCTTCAAACGTAGTTGGATTATTGGGTTACATGAAGGCAGCGTTAGTTTCGAGGAAATTGTGCGTAGATTTAATTGTAATATTCAACGGTACATCACATTAAGTAAAGTGTGTAAAGCAGTTTAAGACGCACCCAGAAGGACCACCTGTCGACAACATTTTTTTGAAGCATTTGGTTGTTTATCACTAGTTTCGTTCAGTCACATTTTTAGGGCGGTAGTGGTCGTAGAACATCATTACGGATAGTTTACGCATGAATACTGTGTACAGTATTCATGCTAACATGACCGGTAGCTATGAATTACTTTTAATACCTGAGAATGCACGCGATGAACAAATGGAACTTAATAGTGTTCAATAGCGCACAATCGGCATAATGGTTTGGAGCACTATCAGTTCTGTTTCCAAGTTACCATTAATCTTAATCCGTGGAACCGAAACAGTTGTCTGTTACCTGGACCCCGTGGCATTACTCTATTTGCAAACTATTGAGAACAGAATATTCCAACCAGATAATACTCGGTCTCATACAGCCCGACTAACTGTGCATCTCCTGATCGAAAACAGTATGGGATATCATCGGACGCCGGCTCCTGCGAAATCTGATTCTCGCTACCAACTGAAACGAAGGCAATATAGCTTGTCAGGAAGTACCGGCCTAGTGAATATGTGAAAAGAGGTTTAACTAGCCATTCATAAATATTATTAATTTTTTTATTTATTATTCATATTCTTTTCGTTGAATTTTCCTTCATTTACATCTATATGAGTAGTATAAGCGTTTTTGATACCAATGAACGTTATTTTGCAAACAATTTTTGGTGGTGCATTTTTAATTGCAGCTAGTGTATGCTTCGGAGAAACGCCATCCAAAATTTGATCACATGTAGGAAATCACTGTTAATAAATTTGTAATAGTAATTCAGATCTTCGTCTTTTTAGCATTTGAGGTTATAAAAAAAACTCTGATACGCCGAGAAACTGTATTTTTAGTAATATGATGTAGTATCCTACTTTATAAACTCGTAGTAAGCTTGTGTATATGCACTTGTTTCTCATACCTTAACGGTAAACATCGGTTTTATTTAAATAGAAAGATACGATAAAATAGAAAAATGCCGGAGGGATTGTTTTTGGATTTAAGACCACTTGAAACAATAAATTGTCTATATTAGAGTTGTAGTTATAAAATATGGTATGGTATGGTTTTTGTGAGTTCGAGAAAAACAACACAAGAGAAAAAAACATATTTTATTTCGAAACAATACGTAATACATAGCATTCGACGATTGTAAGACATGAACGCGCGAATGAATACTATATGCGCAGTAGTGCAAATTTCGCTTTCATTAAACAAAGGACTTGTAAACTTCAATAAAATAGATGACAGAACTTAATAGTTATGAAGAATATACTTACTTCAACGTCAGTTAATGACGGTATCACTAGCGTCATGCGCGCCGAGTTCTTTTTGGCAATAACTGCCAAAGTCAAGCCTTTCTAAAATGAAGTTAGAAGTACATAGAAACTTAACCAGAATAAATCTCGAATAAATGAACATCCTTTGCATATACACCCAATCATTTTCTAAACTCTCAGATCTTTTAACGCCGCATAGTTCAACTTTGCAACAGCTTTTCGTATACAGGGTTACCTGTAAATAGCACGTAAGCTACCGAAATCTGAAGACTACCTATCAATGTGTTACTGAAAATTTAAAAAGAAATTTATTTGTAACATATACATTTTGTTCAAATTTTAGGGCCCAAAATGCAGGTAAAGCCGGTCCATATCTTTGTTTCTCCTATATTATACAAATACCGCTGATGAATCAAAGTTAACCCAGATGCAAATAAAAATCGATAAAGCATTGTAGATGCTATGAATAGTGAATAGTCTATTGAAATGCATTAGTCTGTCGTACAGCTGATGTCGAAGTGTTTATGTGTTTACATTGAATATGCCGATAACCATATGATTTGCGTTCTTAATGTTTAAAGTTAATGCATCCGAAATGTCGAGTTTTGAGTTATTTGTAGTTATACATTCTTTTTCTTTTTATGAAATTTGTGGTGGTCCTAACAAGGACCGATCTAGGCGAAACAGGACAAAATAATTTATTAATGTAAAAAATGTTCGAAATGTCCACCGTGCATAATCTTTGCACGCGCTGGATGTGATACGGATGAAGTAAATTATTTTTCAAAATTCGATGCACCGTCGTTTGGGACACATTTACTTGCTGGGCTAAAGTTGTAGTACTTATACCTGGTTCCGCCTCAACGATGTTTAAAATATGCTCTTCTGCTTGCTGAACTCTACGTGATATATGACGGCCACGACCTTCGAAACGTGGAATTACTGATCCTGTTTCTCGAAGTCGATACACGGTTCTCACAATTGTCTCGGATGATGGATGCCGCCGATTGGGAAACCGTTCCGCGTACAAATTTTCTGCCGCAAGACTATTTTGTCCTGTTTCGCCATAAATCAAAATCATATCGGTGTATTCGATATTCGTATAGGATGCCATTGCAATTGCGTGTAATGACGGTGAATGCTATGTGCATACTAAATGGATATCCGAACGCTGCTTCAGCGACTGCCGGTGATTCCCATATATTAACTAAGACAGAGTCGGACTCGAATAAAGAAAAATCATTTTCTCGTTACTACGTGCACATAGAACCATAATATTTTGTATTTAGGCATTACTCATGCGTTTCTTTCACCTAATTTTTTTTTCGTACTATATCCGAATAAGACTGTATATATTTATACGGAATGACTCAGCGGTTTGTTCTACCCAAAAAAGGCAACATTAAAATTTGACGTATACAAACGTATATAGGAGATAATTATCAGTTCATATTTTAAAGGTGCTTTGTAGATGTGCAAATTGAAAAGATGAAGAGAAAAATATAAAACTATATGGCTTCAAATATTTTTTTAAATTTACTAATGTTATACCAATGGCTTAAATTACAACAAACTTACAGGTTATAATAAAAAAATCCAACGAATGTACAAGTGTAAGGATTGATATTTATAAAATGCCAGTGGAAAGGTATATGTATTACATGCGTGAGAACAATAGACTGCTACAATTTGGCTTGAAATTAAAATCAGGACGTAATCATTCTTATATAAACCTTAACATCAACAATTACTTAGCCGAGAATGCAGCAATTCAATCAGAAAAGCAGCTCATTCAACACACTTTCGACTGTTTCCATATTTCTCAATTAAAGAAACAAACTTGTCGCCACATTTTTCCAAAAAGGGAAACAATAACTAAGGCGTAATGCTACAATGTAAGTGCGTTTAACTGAAGTGGTAATTTTCTGTAGTGGCAATGCTGGCAAAGTCTTTGGTTGATTCTATAATCGAATTTAGAATTTAATTACGTTAAAATTGACATATAACAAACGTAAAGCCTTAAAATACACGATTCATGAATAACATGCAACATTTAAAGTGACAAAGTGTCAAGAGTAATTGCAACAATTATAATCTCACATCCTGTAACAGAAAACACCTTCTAAGTTTAAAAACGTTACGTAAACAAACACAAAATAAAAAGACTTGTTGTTTAGATAAAAAAAGATATTCCATCCGAAAATCTACTTTCTTTTAACACGATTAGATGTGACTTTAAACGGAAAAAATCAGCTTCGTGTTAACGTAGTAATCGAAGAGAACAATTTGTTTCATTGCAAACGCCCGTTTTTTCGAGTGTAAAAAAATATTGCCTTGAAATAAAAAAATATGCTTGAAGAATGGATGTCTTCAGTTTAAAGAATCCTTTACATCAGAGCAGCAACCGCATTTTTCTTTTATTTGCAATATAGTGCGCTGGATTTTGTTTTTAAGAAATTCTGAACGTATTTAATATGATTAAATTCTGGCTCAACATTCATCATCGCCAACTCGTCAACTCCACAATGAAATCAATCACATTCTAGATAAAGCGTTGGATCCATCGCATCGCATTCAAAATATTCCGAAGGAATCGATTCCATTCAAGCACCGTTACGTAACGAATCGATGCACCACTGCGACTTATTCCACACATGCAGAGTGTAGGTAAAACCGCACACGGCAAGTACTCTGAACGCCGAAGTTACGTAATTTGTTTTTAACGAGTGCCTTATATAAGACACGCCGAGAGAGAAACAATACTACTCCTGGTTCGTAAATACGTGTGTATGTGGACGAACAGCAAAATAAAATCATAACAGCCATTGTGGCAGCGTTTTGAACGCTAATTTTCGAAACTAGGGTGAGAATATTAACAGGTGGCATTACGTAACGACATTATTCGAGTGTGGGCCGCGGATTGCGGACTCGGGCAAGTTAAATACAATGTATACATGGATCTGCATCTGCCATACATATATTGCCGTACCGTTAGCTTAAGTTAGCCGTTACTCGCCATTTCTAATGCGAATGTGTGAGTATGATGTTTGTGCGAAATGTTTAGATTAAGATTAGCGGCGTGTGTTAATGACAAATCCTTGTCGTGGAATTTGTCGCCCGCTCGAATCTCGGCCACAGATAAAGCGTTATAGCTATACCTCTGTCTGTAAGTAAGTCTCTTCTATTTCCTCGGTTCATTTCCCGTTTATATTGAATTACTCCTACGCGTGTGGTGGGAGCTGTAGTTTCTTTTTCGTTTTCCATTGTTTATCAAGCTTTCGGAAATTTGAGGATGGAGCGGTAAATAGAATTAGGCTTATGCGAGAGCGAATTCTTTCTTTGGACATTAGAAGAATGGATTTTTTTAGGGAACTAATTCAATAATTGGAGCTCTTAAATTAGATTGTTTATTGTGCGTTTGTTTCTTTAGAGACGCTCGTGAATTGGAATAACGCAGTGCATTAACCATACACCCACTCCGTTGTAGGTATAACCGAGGTACTGACTGTCTTCGTTATAAACTGAAAATAAAAAATAAAGCCATAAGATAAACAGCTGTATTCTGCTAAAAAATTTTACTATCTAGAGTCAACTAGTTAAATATTTGAAGTAACAGCACAGAGCGAGAAAGTAAACAATCATTTAATATATAAATAATAAATATTTCAAACACAAACTGGATCCTGACAGAAAAATTAAATTTAAATAGAACGGCCTCATTCACACAACTGTATCATTCCAAACCAATAAATAACAAAGGAAAATTAATACGCGGAAGTAGAACTTCTAAGGAATGACTTAGATCAACAAATTAAATCAAATGCTCCTTCCTTTCCTCGTTTCATTTTTGTTGGCAATATCCTAGTAGATAGTAAAATCCCTGTCGAAATGTTATTATGTATCATGTCGATGATACATAATGACCCTTTTTGACGAAATTCATTAAATTCCGAGTTTAAAAGATCAAAAAAAAATATATATATAAAAGGATTTATTTTAAATGCATTATATATTATTAATATATTAGGTATCTACTTTTGCTGATCAGATATTGGGAAACGGTTTGTACTCTGTTAATCAAATTTGTGTTTCCTTTTATGTACACTCCGCCAAAAAAGTATCGCATAATTTAGTTTTGAATCATAAAAGTATCGCATAATCTTTGTTTGTAGCATAAAGTTGTAAATATACTTTAATGCGCTCTAAGATATAATTTCTATGATTGTTTAAATAAAATACAGGCCAAATAAAAACAAGAACTCATACTTGAGATTTTTATTAAAACAAGAAATTATAATTTTGGAAAGAAAAATGTCATAACAGTAGCTTTTAATACTGAGTATTGCTACCTCTGGCTCTTATGACCGCTCGCATACGGTTTGGCAGAAATTCGATTAACCTCCGTATATAAGCCTGATCCAAATTCTCCCACTCGTCACGGAGAGCATTTTCTAGTCCATGCAGGTCCGCTGGGGCAACATTTTGGGTTCGTATCCGTCTGTGAAGAAGGTCCCACACGTGCTCGATAGGGTTCATGTCCGGACTTACCGCAGGCCAATCTAAAACTGGAATACCAACATCGTTAAGGTATTCCTGGACGATTATTGCAACATGCGGTCGTGCATTAACATGAATTCGTTTCCTATAATTGGCGCATATGGTACTACATGTTCTTCTAAAATGTCCGTTATATACCTGTGGGCAGTCAGTGTACCTCTGTCTACTGGTACTAACTCTGTACGACCTGTTAAACAGATGCCTCCCCAAACCATAATAGAGCCACCAGCGAAATTAGGTCTAGGTCTGATATTACACTGCGAATAGCGCTCACCGTCTCGTCTGTGCACTGAGATGCGCCTATCTGAGGTGTAAAGACCAAATCTTGACTCATCTGTGAAGAGTACATTGGCCCAGTCATTAATGTTCCAATTTACATGTTCTCTGGCAAACCTTAAGCGAGCCACTCGTTGGTTCCTGGTGAGACGAGGGGCTATTACAGCTACTCTAGCTCTTAATCCACTCTGTCGTAACCTATTCCGAATAGTTTGAGTACTCACACGAGTATTTCTGACTCTAGCCAAATCGTTCTGCAATTGTCTCGCAGTTACATGTCTTCGACGTAATGCTTGTAGTAGTAAATAGCGGTCATCTTGGCAAGTAGAACATCTTGGACGACCTGGTACAGGTCTTCTACTGTAATTGCCTGTTTCCCTATATCTGGCTACGGCTCTAGAAACACTTGACTGATTGATGTTCATCAAATTAGCAACGTATGCTTGAGATCGTCCATCTTCGATTAAAGCAACTATAGCAGCCGCTTGTTCTGAAGTTAAATTGCTCATTTTAGTTTTAAAAGCATCGGTACAGACTTCGCACTTTAAAATTTGTCCGTATAGGAAGACTTTCAATAAACAACTGAACAAACCTTACACATATGCATTTTTCTAAATGTGTTCTTTTAGGAAAAAAAAAGTAAAAAGCTATGTTCCATGATTTTGTTAGTGTTTTTATAGTTTACATACACAAGGCAAACTGTTTGTGAAGGTATAAAAATATCTTGGTTTATAAATGCCCTTTTTTAGTTTATGCGATACTTTTTTGGCGGAGTGTATATTAGTGAGAGCGTCTAATTCCCGCGATGAAGTTATCTTCCTTATCAATTTCAGGTTTTCTAACTTAATATAATGCGCGGCTTCGTTTACGTGTTCACGTTCTACAATTGACAATTCCATTCTACCGTATCTGTAACACCTAAAGTGCTCATTAAATAATATACGTTTATCTCTAACAGTAGCATATGAACTAAACACATCACAGATATGTGGCTGGATTAAAGTTATTAATTATTAATACTTAAATCATAACGCTTTACATGACTCTGGAAACTTTTAAAACTATTAGGTTGTTTGATGTTAGTTAGTAGTTTATACAACTTGCACTCTGTGAAGCTTAAATATATAGTGCCTATCGCTTTTATTTCATGTTCAGTTCATCTTTCGGATTGCCAAAGAGATTTTTTGAGTGTAGCGAACCGAAACATTTGTTCATATCTTCATCCATAAAAACTTTGCTAATACCTTTCGACATGGTGTGAAAGAGGAGTTTTTCACATTTCTTACCGCGAGTTTCTGCCGGGATTAAGGTCGTGGAATTTCTTGCATATAGAAAGGAAACAAACGTTAATTACATTATGATCGATTCTACCCACTGCGGACAATACAAAATGGTCGCAATTAGTTTCCACATTAATAAATTAGTAAAATTCCGTTCGAGTACAAGTAGAGCAGCACAGATACGAAACAGTACAGGGTTTATTTGCATTTGAGAGAGCCAATAAATGTATCTGGCTTATCGTTTTGAATGTGATGGTATTGACTGCGAAACAAACAGCTGTCAAGGTGGAGTAAAAGCACTCTTGGAACCACGCCGGGTAGGCAGAAACATGTTTGTGGGTAGTATGTTTCTTCTCCCCTTATATTGCTTTAGATGTAAAAGATTTCTTCAATATCACGAGGAAATTATTTTTGTGAACCTTTACAAGTAAAGAAACAGTTAATTCAAACAATAATAATAAAAAAAAATATATATATATATAGTACCTAACCGTAAGCAAAATAACAAGTAAACCAATAACATGACCCAACACTCTAAGAATTCTTCAATACTATGGAAATATTTTTCTACCAAGTACCCATTTGTGGTTCATTCGAATCTAGAAAATACTAATAATAGCGTGTTTGTTGTATTTTTTCTAACCTTTGTGACCCTTTATTTGGAGACACCAGATAAACCGATAAACATGGTTTTGTGTAACGGATTATTGATGAAATAAAAAATATTTTTCTGTTTATAAAAACAGAAAAAAATCGTTACCTGTTAAAAATTATAGTTTGAGAAACCCATTTATAAAACGTGGCGAAATTTGACGCCTGTTGTAGGCAACATGTACGTTTGCCGAAGTTATGTATTAATAAACACATTTCCTATGAACGGATGCTGCATCATGTTCTGATGATTCTGTAGACTCCTTATATGATGATTGGTATTAATTAACAATGTATTGCCGTTCAATGCCAATAAATATTCTTGTAACACATAACATTTCTATCAATCCAATCTTTCGTTTAATATAGAATCTAGAAAAGTGGTTGCAACTAACTGTCTGAAAAATTTATGTATCACTTGCTGTAATACTTAAAGGAAGGAAATAGCCACGTCTTCTTAATATTGGAAACTAGACCGCCGTAAGTCATTATAATTGTTAAATTGAATTATGGTTTCTTGTTTGTTTCAAATTATTTTATTTTCCTTATTCAACGTTTAGAATATTTCGCAGATTCTTAAGATTCCTTATCAAATATTGGGTCGCCATGTTAAAGAAAAAAGTTTTGTGTCAAAGCTTCCGAAATTATATTAAAGTTGTTTACTCCAAGCAGGCAAGTAGTCCCCTTAAAATAATTAAATAAAGGATGGAAAAAATTCCACAGAAATTCGGATATTCACTTAGAATTCTGGCTAAAGATATATTGTACAGGGTGATACGTATGTGTACTAGATCACAAATTAACTGTCCCGAGAAAGAATTTCGATTGGAATCACTTCATAAATTTCTGTTCCAATTGGTCATTTCTCGAAAGTTATCATCCACTTATTTTCGTTCTGTCAGCCGTTGAAAAAAATCTACACAAGGTTTTAGTAATAAAAGAATTAGGACTGAGAAAAGGTTCCCGGAATCATTGTTATTATTACTTAATGAAAGTAACAATTCAATGATCCGATGTTATTGCCGCTTATTTCCTAGGTAATTAATTATTACCATTAATTATTACCCGGCGTATGCTATCACTTGACGTTGAACATTTAGCAATAGGAACTTAATAAGAACACTCATAACGCAATCAACCGTAAACCAAATGCAAAAAGTTTAAGAAGTTGGACATGCTAGAAATAACTATAAAAGGTCGTCCTGGAATTGAAGAAAATGACCAATTAACTAAATATTTTATTATCTGTATAGTATAAAACATTAGTCAAGAATCAGAGAAAATTGCATTTCCTACAGCTCTGTTTTCAAATGTATAAGGCAAAACAAAATGCGTCCTTACTAAGTACTAACAGTACCGCAACTAAAAGGGAATGCAAGTCCGCGAAACTTTAAAACAACGAACCCTATTTTTTGAAAAGGATTGTATCTTTAGACAAAGTGACATTTTCTTTGAATGAATTTCTACCTTTTAAGAATAAAGATGCCTTTACACATTTCTTTCGTTTTGTTCTTGGTTTCTTTTGCTCCTAAATATATTTATTCCTTCTTCTGTAAAATATTCCTTACCGTATTATCTCATTATTCCTTTGGTTTCTGTAATTCTAGCTTCCCAAATACTTTCGACAGGAATACTAGCCACCACCCAAGTTGCCTTTGCTCTATAACATTTTCTATTACTTTTACTTCCAAATTTTCTCTAATTCGTTGTACACTCGGTAAATACCTCATTTTCGCCCCAGAAATCTTTACTTCTTTCTTATTGCGTTAGCACCCAATGAAGAGAATTTCTGCGAAGGAGTTTACTTTTCTTATGGCGCAGGCTGTAAGGCCTGCGGTGTCTGAGGTGTATCTAAGGTGTAATATTATGTCGTATATTACTTGCTGATGTTAAAGAAAATATTCTTACTGTTAGGTACATTTATTTTTTGAAGAAGTGTGCTACTACAATGATTGATGCAGAATTACTTTTTATTCGCCAACCAAGAGCTAAAAAAAACTTCGCAGGTGGGCGGTGTAAACAGAAAATTTTGTGCTGAAGGCATTTCAGTGATTGCCTGAAGGCAATTCCAGAGTTAGTAATACACTTTACTAAATATTTGGAATTCTTAGGCTGATAAAATCATCCCTTTTTTCTAGTAATCGAGGCCTTTCATCTAAGGTGTAGTGCGCTAGCCGTGAATGTTATTAAAACTTTATTTATTGGAAAAACCTGTACCAAATGGGTAGTTAAATTATGTCACTAACATCTGATCATGATCATGTACTGAATACATTAATGGTGTTCAAATTACAATTTAATTTTGCTTTCGCTGTAAGATATTTAGTACGTACTGGTATTACAATAATATACATACGTATATTTAACGTAACATTAAAATTTATTAAAGTGAAGGACAGCTGGATATTGGGATATATAGTAATGCTTGCTTATTGTACCGATTGTTCGTTGCCCACAGGATCGTTTGTAGTAGTCTTTAATATATTGGGGCATGGGAAGGAGGAGGCGGGCCCATGGCGGTCGAACTATTAGACCATCACACGAGGATCGTTCAGTAAGTCTTTAGAAAAAGAAAATATGTTCTGTAGATTCCCATTTATTTTTTAACATAATTTCCATTTAACTCTATACACTTTTCCAAGAATTCTCCAGGTTTTTAAGCCTTCCAAAGAGTAGGTTTTCGGAAGACTCTCGACGTCCGTCGAGCTATTTTTTTCTGGAAGATGATCTTTTCCTTTTTCAAATGAGGGCGCTTTTTCTCGATCTCTTCGCTCAACCAGTCCGATAACGACGCACTATACTTTCCAGTTATCGTTTATCCTTTTATAAGCAATCGGTGTAGATGATTCCGCGCGCATGTCGAAAAGAACGAGGCCATCGCCTGGCTGGCCGACTTCACCGTCTTCGCCTTCGGAGCCCGTTTGCCTTCAAAAAAATAGTGTTTTGACTGTTGAGTGTAACAGTGTATCCATGTTTCTCCATGGTTATGTATCTTCGAAGAAATTCGTTAGGATTACAATAAAAAAATACGTCAAAGTAGCCCCAGAAACAAGCATATGATTGCGTTTATTCCTAATCCAGAGCAAACGTGGCACCCATCTTACCGAGATTTTTTTCATACCCATTTTTTTTCGCGTAGTTGGAGTCGCCGGTCATTCAAAACCCTATCGTGGATTTTGTTAATCATTTGGAAGTGGCTGCTTCCACTGAACGTCCTGAACGATGTTCATGTTTTGTAGGTGTACAACCTTGTTTAAATTCATTTCTTCAATTGTAAACAGTTGGCAACAGAAGCAGATGCGCCATGAACTTCATCCAACTCAGCTTTTGATCTCTTTCAGTGTTAAACCTTTTGAATGTAGATGCTCGTTCACCTCGAACCTTGCTTTTTTCAAATTTACTACTAATATCTTGAACCACCCTCGTATCATCACGGTGTTGTTGGATATCATCGACTATCGACTATACAGCGCTCAAGCGTATCCTATAAGAATTAGCTTAGAATACAAGATGCTCAAGTTATTTTGTACCTACGTTTAACCATACCATCATAATACCTTTACATTTCTAAGCAACGCGTATTGTTTTACCAGTTTGTGTTTATTGCTTCACCGAAATTTATATTTTTAAATACGATAGCGCACAGTCACAATTCGAGGCGTGCGTACAGGTAATTTGAAACCGCTCGCCATGTTATTACCAACGCCGTGCCGTTTCAAGGTTAGATCTATTGCAATCGGAGAATCTGACCGATGTGGTGCTCGTCCGCATGGCTGCATTTCGTCAAATTTGATAGTCAAGCGATAATATTAGCATATTTAGAGTTCTGCCGTGTTCTTTCGGAAAACGAAACAAACAAATATATGGAAAAAGCGCGTACTTTACGCAGATGTCGCTGCAGTGCAGATAGACTTATATTCTATGGAGTGTATAGAAGTACGTTGTCGAACGATGTACTCGAGCGGCGAGGAAAGTTTCTCCGAAACGTGTTTAATTGGGCGCAAAGCGTGCAACGTTCGTAAGTTTCGACGAGTTGTTTCGAATTTCACACGAAAAGAAATAGAATAAACGCCGCGCTAGCATTACTAAGCGTGTTTCGATTTCTAGAAAACGGTTTTGAGAAAATCGAAGTAAGCATATCGAGACAGCGGTGTATAGTGTGTACCTGTGACTACATGCAAAACGTAATGATTTGTCTCTTTTTATTATTTCAATTTTCCTATGCGTTACAGGAGATTTTGTTTAATTACGATTCTTAATTACAAATAAAATCAATGTTTACGCTCAGACAAATAATTACCTGCGATTATAGGATAATTTCAAGTACACGGCAAATTCACATATAAGCAAAAATATCATAGGATTATGGCAAGAATAGGATATTCCTGGGAAATTGAATATTAGATACTGTTAGCGGAAGTAAAAGATAAAAAAAAACTTTTGTTATTCTGAAATCGAATAAAAATGTAACTTAAACTGATCTACATGATTTATGTACATACATATATAGGTCTCGTAGTTAAGGCAAGTATATCGAAAGCTCGAAGCAGTTAGTTCTTTTCTTTATAAACAACATTCAGCTCCAAAAATTAAACTTCTTTCTTAATTTAACCAACATGATAGCTCCAATAATAACAAAGTTAACAATAGTGCTGCATTCATTTGAATTAATTCAATTAATTAATTTGAAACCGGCTGTACATATAAACACAGCAAAATGAGGACTTCAATTTCATAAAATCTAGCGTTAGTTAAACATATACCTACACTTTTTTAACCGTCGCTAAGATTATTTTTATGGAATTTAAATTTTCTATTTGCAACTAGTGTAGTATACATACATACGTAAATTTCACGTGTTCCATTGCATTGTACAACAGTAGCAAATAATAATAATAATTCTTTATTGCTGTAAATCCGTAAAGATATATTATAGAATTTCATAGTGTCCACTATGCTAACAGAGTGAAGTTAAGTACAGGCAGCAAAACATCTATTAGGAACACAGCAAAAATGTTCATAAGAATACAAGTATTTATTTAATAAAAAATATTCTAGTTTCATCGAATTGTAATATTAACAATCCTTATATTATTTGGTAAATAATTATATACTTTTATTGCTGGAAATTTAGATTTTTTCAAACTTTCTACATCTGTGATGTGGAATAGATAAATTGTTCGTCTTTCTAGTGATCATACTGTTACAATTGCTAAAATTTGTCCGCAGATTGTATATATTTTACGGTAAAATATAGCTAGCAATGTAGAAATACCCAACGTTTTAAGCAGTGATCGACATTGATAGCTTTAAGATACACCTGACTATTCTTTATTGCGCTTTAAAGATATGTACAGATTTTCTAAAAGCGCCCCAAGTAAGAATACAATATTTTGACTATCGATAGTACATACCGATAGTCATGTGCTATCGATAGTACCAAAGCAGTATACATATACAGAAAGCCCACGAAATAGGGAAAAATGGCAATACAATTTCGGGGAAATGTTGGCCGTGAAATGCTGTAATATGGCGACTGCGGATAAAGCTAGGTGGTAATTTACGATTTCGTACGACATGACTCTTAGTAAGAATGATAGCAAGGACTGAGACGTAGTATGATAAATAACACATAAGTGTTCGGGAACCTGCACACCGCATAAGTTTCATTAATTAATTATATAATAATATATTCATTCGGTTGCCAGTTGATGAAGAGGATCACTTGTGCCCTCGAAATGGCCGTCCCGGATTAATTAATTAATAATAAATTGATTAATTACAAAGAAGTTTTGCTGCGTTCAATGCTAACTAAATGAGATCGTTTCATTTTGCTCGCTAATATATTAGGCGTTCTCCCAATGCTATAGTACTTGATTAAATTAAGGTAGCTTACAACGATGCAGGAAGTTGGATTTCTCGCCGCGTCGGTTTAAAGATCGTAACAATCAAGTTCCTAGAAGCGTAAGGCGTATTCCGGAACTGCCAAGCATCGCTTAACGTCCAACAACTCACCGCGGCGTGTAATAAATGTCTCCATTCATAAGTAGAAACAAAAACCAATACGGCAACGATCGAAATGAAAAACCAGCAAACAAGGACGGAACAATTCAAATAATATTCTACTATTACTACACATGTATTATATTATGGGGTCAATGACACCTTTTTTAAACAGGAAGGTCGTTGGTTGGTTACCATTGGCCAATCCTGGGTTTCAACAGCCGCGTATTTACGCCAATAGCCGCTTCAAAGCGCGTCGAAACGGAATAGACAACATCAGCAGTGCAGGTGCCTACCAACGGAGCCTTTTCGTTCCATCCTTATAGCTTCTTTAAGCAATCGCTTGCTATTATTATGCGTATCAGGTGGAGGATGAACAGTGATCATTTGATTTTCATTTGTATTCTAGGATCGTAAGCGACGTATTTATTTCACTATTTCTACGATTTTGCAACGAGTATGTATAAACGATACGTAACAATAATAGTACTAGTACTATCATTCCAAGTAATGGGTTAGATTTGGTACAATAATAGAACAATAAGTAAGGGAACGCATTTTTACAATGTAATTACCTATTTAGAAATACCTACGTTTAAATTCCTAAGGATTATGTTTATTTATGTTATTTATGAGGAAAATATTGAGAGAGGTCATTATCGACAAAAGTGTTAAAAATTCCACAATACTCCTTGTTTTTGGTTTTTCTGCTAAACATAATTGCGCTTTAGGATCATATAACATGATACTTATGCTAGGGAAATTATTTGTTAGAAGTGCAAGTTTGCTTTGAATCAAGAAAATCGGTCTTCAATAACTTACAATACAATCCTCGGACTAAGAAAAATATCTTTTTAACATAATTTCCTTGAAGAAACAAAACAACATATTCCAGCGATTATTATAAGGAAGTAAGTTAAGTAATAGCAAGTAAAACTCTTTCATAAGTAAAATAAAAATGTATGTAAAAAATTGTTTTTGATGAGTTGTAATAACAATCTATATCCCTTTTTATTTTAGATTTTATCGCATTCTTCATAGCTAAACTTCTCTGCTCTCCTTAGATGTGCGCATTAACAAGAGATCTGTCCTGTTGTGGATAATGATGCATCGGTCCGTATAGATTTAACTAATCTGCTGTTAGCACGTCTATAGGAAATGTGCACCGTCTTGTTTACTGTCTATCAGCGTGAGTCGGGTCGAACGCAGCAAACTTCAGGAGTATGTTGTACACGCGAAAGCAACGTAAAAAAACTAACATGTTCTTAAACCATTATGATTTGCTTTCAATTCAGAGTGTAATTACAAATAAACATATAGCGAAAGTGTCGTTCCCGTATCTATATATCAGCGTACGAGTTTGTTGTTACTAGAATGATAGTTTCTTGCAAAATGCAGGTATAATTGTAGTTCTTTGAAAAAAAAAGATGTTTGGTTCTGTTCGGGGGTTAAATTGTTGTATGAGTTTTAATGACAGTCTACTTTTTTCCGTACATAGGTATATATTTAGCTTTTACAGGCTATTAGGGCCCGTAGTAGCCCGTAGGTGATGTTGATGTTGTTCTATAGTTACCCGCTTGTCACCTTATTTGCCCAGTTTATTATCTCCTTCTCTTTAGATTACCCTGTATATACCACAAGCATTATAACGTTTTGTTTCTCACCACCTTTATTATCTTTTTCTCTAACGAATTCTTTGTCTAAATATCATCCTAAGTATATCGTTTTCCCACATTAAAACACTCTGTTCAGACTTTTAACTCGCACCTATGTATGTGATATACTATTGGTTGTAATATTCCATTACACGGTCTCAATTTTGCTTCGCGATAATCACTTCGATTTTAAGTTATTAATCACACCAGCACAATTATTTCTCTCTTATCCTTCAACATATTTCTTTCTCCTCTTGTTTGTATTTTTCTGTTATTATAGATAGTCCTTCATTTCTATAACTCCATTTTCTCTTCATTCCTATCCAGTTCTAAGGTACTATTAGATTTTCAAGTTCCCTTTCGATAAACTGGTTCCTTTTTCAATTTTCCGTGCCTCTATTACCAACCTTGATCCAGTTTCTTCTGTTATTTTTTAAATTTCTAGGTCATTCTTATTATTTTCTCCAGCACTGAGTTAAATAACAGGGTCAAAAAAGGGTTGACTTTCCCGAGATTAGTTTTCACGTCAAACGCTTTAACAATTGTTGTTTTATACATACGTTGTTTATTATGACATTCTCGCCAAGCTAATTAATTTATTTGGTACCTGGAACTTTACCAATATCTATAGCAATGTGTCTCTTCTAACCAAATTATCTGCTTTTTTGAAGTCTACAAGTAACACAAACGGAGAAATTTCGTTCTCATAGCAAGTTGTCAATATTTCTTTAAATACAAATACTTGGTCTGTTGTTTTTCCCTTTTCAAAACATGACTGATAGTCTCCTATCTGCGTGTTCTCAATATTGCTGCTAACACTTTAAGGATTACATGCATTAAGGACATTTTCGCAATCTGTAACATCTCTACTCATGTGCATTGGAATAATAATTGCCTTATTCCATCTAACTGGCATCCATTTCGGCTCTGCTGCTATACCACTTTCACCTGAGCTCATATTATCTTTTAGCTTTTCAATAAACTTGTTTACATCTGTTCATCACCCTTTGGTAGTGCACTCTTCTCGTATTCAATTTTAAATTAATAACGTAAAGAAAAAAGTCTAATTAAATGAAACACATTTATTAGGTAGGAAAATAATTACTTTATTAGTAATCTTTATCCATATGCTTAAATTGGCGATTGCTGTATGTTCAACAATATTCTACTTTGTAGTAAAATTTCTGCATGACATTTGTAATAATTGTATTTCGCGTTAATTTTACTACTACTACTACTACTGGTACTAATCATCAAATTTAAATTGTTATATTTTAAAAGACAAACCAAACATTTTGCCACATAGAAAGACATTTCACCTCTTTAGCGTTTTTGATATAAATGTGTTACGCAAAAAAGAGAGCGTTGAAGAAATTACCACATTCCGAACGAAAATAATGTTACAAATTAACACATCAATCGAATTACTACAGCTCAAACCAAAATAGAACAAATTAATAAAGGAACAAACGTGAACTGTTGAACTTCTAACCTGGATCTCACGCAGCCGCAAATCCACTACAAATCTAGGTCATCTATTGGAAAACAAGATCGTGATTTGCGGATTACCTGTGCTCCTGTACTTTGTCGATTGTGTCGCACCAATACCAAAATGAACCTCTATATTAGCGTATTTGGAAGCCTCAAAATCGGGGATAACAGAATGTGCGATACAATAATATCCATATGCATTCGCTTTAATTTTGTCCGAAGGCGATCGAGGGACAATAATAAAGCGACCAACCGCTGCATTGTTATACAGAACAAATTTCGAATACAATGGAAGAGAATAGTTCTAGTTGTTGTTGTTGTTGTTGTTACTGTATTGTAGGCGAGGTTACGTAATATAATATTAGAGAATTTATTTGTTAAAGTAGGGAATTCATCACGTCAAGGTGAACGGGAAAATCGTCTGTGTTATCTACGATTTTTCATTGGAATTACAAGAACCTGCAAGATCAAAATGTGAAGGTAAAAGAATACGTAGTATTTTACTTCACAGCTGCGATCGTAGATTGCTAATTAGTATTTAAACACATTCGACCAAAGGCTTTTATGGTAATACATCTATCAGAAAATTTTTAATGTCAAATGTGAAGGCATGTATTAAGTATAGTGATTTGTATATTCTTTTTTTGACGATACCTTTGCTAAAGATTAGAGATTGACACTGTGTGAGGTCATCTTAATAGCAACAATTTAAAAAAGGTTCCCTCTTATCACTTCATTTCTTCAAGTTCATTAGAATTCTTCTTCGAAAGGTGAATATATACAAAATGAACTGCGTTTAAAACAATCGTTATAACGATTATATAAAAGTGAGAGACAACAAAGAATTTCAGACTTTGAGTTTGATTTTCATCCAGGTAACAAGTGTATTGTATTACTTAACAATTGTGTATGTAGTTGAGGTAGACCACAACGTATGCCGCTGTCAAAGTAAGCATTTTTAATTATCTACATTACGCTCAATAAGGTGCCCTGCACAACACTCTGACAGCTTCTTTGTGTTTCATATACCTCTACCTCTCTGGTTTTTTAAATTGCATACATTGCAGATGCCTGTTATTCAATTCCTCGACGTGATATATAATTTAAGTCGTTCAATAAATGGAGAACTATCTTGTGGTAAGAACAAGTTGAGCTTTTGATTGATCTAGATGGAAAGTATGGATCGAGGTACATCCAGATGGGATCTAGATGTACCTCGTATAAGAATGGTGGTATCATTCACGAACAAATTTATTTTGTCACAATTCACACTTTCTGGGATATCATTGATGTACGGGAAGAAGAGTAAGAGTCTGGTCTTTATGGTACGCCTATATTTATTTTTGCGGATTCTGACTTATCTCAAAAAGTTTTGGAAATGTAGGTATTATTGTAGCAATGGGTCTGTACTTACTGGTAGTTTGTGTTTATAGTTATTTACATTATTGATCGTATTGATCGATTAATGTACTAGTTAGCTTAATAACAAAATATATATAATGCTATAGGATATTATTAACTGCCTCATGGTATTGATGGAATAATTTACGGCAAACACAACAAAAAGAGAGAAAAAGATAACACATGGACATATTTCTGCCTACCCGGCGTCATCATCATGGTTTCGAGAATATTTTTTATTTCTACCTTCTATCGCTGTTGCCCTACAATTAATGCCACAACTTTCAAAACAACAAACTCGACATTTCTTAGTGCCTTCTGGTGCCAAAGAAATTAATGCCTGCCGTTATTGTTTCCAGGCACTTTTGATGTATACATCGTCGAAACATTTACATGTGTAGTTTCCCAAAGCGCCACCAGCGTCGGCATCTCGCTATTAAGCAGTCAGAGAACTGTTTTGTTTAGTTAGTTTAATAATTAGCGTAAACGTAGTTACCTAATATTATAGAAAAACTACAAAGAATTAATTTACAAGCCTATAGAACGGATTTTAGCTTGTTTTGTTACAAATATTGATATCTTTTGAAGGAACGACTTTATGCGAGGTTTTGGCGTTTTTACGAATTTAAAAACGTTAGTTTAATAAAATTTCGAAAAATAGTAGACGGTGAAAAAAAAGCTGCTCCATCACTACCTTGTAAGTAAACTTCAAACGCCTTTTACTTGCTTCTCAGAGTAATAAGTTACATTTTCCAACCATATGTTTCTTTGTTTGCCTAAATGTATTTTTATTATTAGCATTTGCAGTATTTGTTTTTTTTTTTTTTTGGACAGCAATTAATATGTATGGTTGAGGGGTATAAAGCAGATCATGACACGCGGTGTTGTCAACCTGAACTTTACTGTTTAGCTATTATAGCACATTTAAATACTTCAATTTTCTTTTGTTTGTATTTGTGTAATAGTGAAATCAAGATTATTATTATTATTAAATGTGAAGATCTGACGCAATTGTGATTTTAACCTCCAGACTTAAGTACCAATATCCTATAGGCTACTACTAAGGTTACAATTAATTTTTTTTTTACGTTGCATTTATTTCCTAATTTGTTTGTTCCGACAAATTCTGTCGAGCTCAACGAAATCGATTTATGCAATAAAAGGAACAAGACAATCGAACTATGAATGAAATCGTAAATATTACACAACCGTAGCTACTCGATTTACGATAAAGTGTAGACTGCGAAAAAAATCGAAAAAAACAGCGAAAAACATGCGATTTCGATTCGAACGTTAATATAATAACGAGATAATGAAATGGAGAGCAACGTCAATCGCGAAAAGAATGTTAATAAACTTGCGACATTCGATTCCATTGGTGCAATTCCTTTCCGACCTTGAACTTTTTATTACACGTAGAATATGCTAAGTTGACACGAATCGTCGGTAATATTCCGTAAAGCTGACGTAGAACAAAAAGAAGGAAGAAAAAAGAATTCTCCAATAAAGGGAGGCGACTGCTTTTTTCTAAAATGGCTGAAAACCGTCGTGTGATCGATTGAGGATTAGAAATCGAGAACGGACCGTTCTGTTTGGTCCCACAAGGTCCCCTTCCTCTTCTGTTCGCCTAAAACTCTCGTTTGAATGGTTACGTCGTCATAATGTCTACCTGTGTATATTGCGGCGCTTAGAAGTGCTTTTAATGTATTCAAAATGATGGTAGGAGTAATAAACACAGCACATGTATACTAATAAAATGATATACAATTCAAATGTTAATCATTAAAATTATTTATAACAAAAGCGTTATGAAAATGGATTAAAGCTTTTAAAGTCAACTTAAAGTTAAAGAAATACCATAAAACAATGAGACACAACATTTCTATCCGTCAGATTTAAAATGGAACTTCGAGAGACAATATACAAACATACAGCGTGTCCACTTAGTGCGGGGGTGCAGTTCCTTTTTCGAACAGTTTGGAAGAAATAGCATAACATTAATCTTTTAAAAACAACTTCTCGATCTAAGTTAATTTAACGTTTCTTTTATATCTGTTAGTTCTGAGACAATTAAGTTAATTTCAGCTCTTTGTAAAATTCCACATAACGTTTTTTTAGCGATTGGAATCTCCAATACATCATAAGATAGAGCACGGATTCAACTTTCAATTAACTATTCTTGCAGTTTTCGGCAATATGTAATAGTTTATATATCAGGTAGCGTCTACAAGGTGCAAACTATAGAGATAAAATTAGTTTTAATTAACATTTTTGACGAAACAAAAATTTATAGTACATTGTTGTAGCACTCTATGTTTTTTAAATTTACGTTGTTTCATATTTAGTTTGCTCGAGAACGACACATTTTCAGTAAGGAAAAGTATGGAAATGTTTATAGAAAAAGTTCTAGAGGCGTTCCTCTATTAAATCCTGGAAAATATACAGGGTGTTACATTTAATGACTGAATGAATGAAACTTGCCAACAATATTAATGGTCACGTTGTATCAGCAAATTCTTCAGCGTATTGTCGGTAACTTAGAAATACTCAATTTCAAATCAAATTTGAATCAGCGGTCTCGCATATAAAGAGTGGGAACAATAATATAGAGTATGTTCTATTACAAAATCAAATATAAACAGCTTGTAGAGGAAATTGAACATCGTGTGCACTTGGGCATATTTTTATGTTATGCAATTGTAGTAAATGTCACAAACAATTAAAAGACCTATGATGCGGACAATGTGTAGTAGATAATGAAATAATATTGTAGGGGACAAGAATAGCGCAAAAAATTGTAACGTCTGCTACAATAAACTTGCACATTTTTCAACAATGTTGTTAGTACACTTATGATATATATTGAAATGCTAATATAATGAATTTTAGCAGTTATATTAGCTTACATAAATTAAATCAACTATTTGAATAATCACAATATTCTGTATTAAACTGTCGCAGTGCAAAGTTCTTGTAATTATAAAAGTTGAAACAACGAACAAACAAAATAATAACAACTATTCCATATCATGCCAACAGCTTAGGGAAGCACTGGCTGACTACAAGAAATATTACGTACATAGGCTCGTATGTAATATTGTTCTATTTAATCTCAATAAAATGTTCTTGCTGATTTAGCTGTAAATAATTCAGCAGCGTAATGCAGAAAATGTTTCATATATGAATTAGTATAATCATTAAAATAAATCGGCAATTTATATTCTTGATACCGCAAGTATTGAAATCCTAATACAATTATAATTACAGTATATTTCACATGAATTCATTCTTGAAATTAGCACGTCACTGCTCTCTTCACTGTTATAAAAACGCCATCTTATAACCGAAATTTGATTTTGGATTACGAGTCATGCATCGGTTAAAAACAATAAATTGCGAGATTAGGAGGAAATAAAAGCTCCGTCTGCATACGTATTGTGTCTAAACAGTTCTTTTCATAGTGTACTTATCGTAGTACAGTGAGCCGCTGCAAGGTAATTAAACAACGCCATGACGAAGACAGAAACGGTAGATTAAACAACTATACGATTCAAAATCCGATTATAAAAACTCATCTGTACACTTCTACCATCGAAACCTTACAAAAGAAAATAGCGAACTCGACGAGACACCGTATTAATAGACCTTAATACAAGATGACGATACTATCTGTTACTCGGTGGCGGTAATAGAAGATAGAGAGAAGATAAGAGAAGCAGTCGTATTCTAATTATACGGTTCACAACTTTCATGATTACTCTGTTATATCTTTGCATAAATATAAAGGATGGTTCTCGTTTATTTTTTTTCTGGGCAATCATGGGAATTGTTATGCCGTCCACGTTGGAAAAAGAAACGTCATGTTTTAATCGAATGAAAGAGCACATATAAGACAGCCCAAAAGTAGTTTCCGTTCCTAAAATAGGAGGGAAAATAGTTTGTAAAAGTTATAGTAAAAAAATATTTTCAGTTGGTGTCCGCTAAACTGTAAAGTTGAATACGATTCAGAAATATTTACATTTCATGCAAATAAAAGGGAATAAAGGAAATGCATCAATATAAACACAAGCGTATTTTAATTCAATTGCCACATTTATATTATTAGAAACTACAGGTCTTTCAGTAAAGTTAATAAAAGATTAATTAAGAATAATTCTATTTGGTGTAAAGTAACATTTTTCCAAACATTAATCTAGCTAACTAATTTCAGTAGGTGGCGTATATACTTTAAGGTCACAATGATTATACATCCCGAAGGATCTATACGGCAGACTCTAGCATAATGTTATTGTCTGGAACGTAACATGCGTTTATATAAACCATATTATTTTAGTAAAAAAAATCAATAAAAATGGTTTCGTAAATTACTACTGGCCGGAAATGAACAAATTCTAATGAAAACAGGTAAGCGAACGGACGGAGGCAATCGAGAATTTTCGTTAAAAATTATTTTAAGTGCAACCAGTTAACTAGTAAACCAGTAACCAACAGAATTAAAATGACTTCAAAGTTAAATTTTAATTGTGACAGGTCGTTTTAAAGAAAACGTCGTTGAATACAAAAGGTCTGTTGAAAGTCAAATTACAACTCTATTGAAATTGAAACTAAACATGTTATAACATGGTATATTTGCATGAATTTTATAATAGTGATCATGGGCTTTCCAGAAGAAATCTAGAGTAACTTCAACAACTGTCGCTACAAATAATTAACGCGGACAATTTGTAAAACAAAATATTACAGGAAACATTGTAGCAGATACTATATAATATAATAGTCATTATATATAAATAATATAATATAATATAATAATAAAACTAAACGTGTTCCGACTTTGGACCGTGTCATGGTTAGTCAAAAGCTTAGACGTTGATTTCCGCCTCTGGCAAATTTTACATGTTAAATTGCCCTGGTCAATTGCTTCCCTTTTTGTTCGCCTTTGACTTACCACATTTCCCTCTATTGAAGAATTCCCATATGATTGTTGGCGAAACATCGAGTTTTCGATTACTACCATGATATGATTCAAATTCGGAACACGTTTATTTTGACTGTAGCCGTGGAATCGTACGTTATTACTTCAATAACTATACCATGTTTTCGTATCCCCCAACAGCCTTCGCCATATACAGGGGAAGCATTGTACCTATAATTATGCATTCACCTTACCACACATTCGACAAATCGCGAGCTTGGGACTCGATCTGTCTAACATTATCAAAAATAAGAATCCCAAAATACCTCTCGTCATATTGGTGGAATCATTTATAGTAAAAGCAATGCAAGGAGAGAAAGCCATATTATCCACGGACATGTTTCTGCCTACTCGTCATTATCAACGTAGTTCCATATATTTATGAAATATAAGAAAGAAATGCAGGATATATAATACAATTTATTTAACTTGTTCGTCCCTGTTGCAATTGTTTCTAAGGACTTAACCTTTTATTTGGTTAAATTTTATTTTATAAGTTTAACAATTTTTCTTTATTTGTAAAAGTAATATTTTGTTCATATCTGTTTTATGATAAATTGAATGTCCCATTTATCAGCGCTCAGGCCCGCACTATCGTTGGTTTCTGATTTTTCCGCTAATGCATAGGGATACCAGCTCGGAGCAAGATACTAGAGGTGGTGTATCAAATAAGACCGCGGGCGTCTGGGTAGCTGTGAGTTGTATAGCATCACTTTGCGGCAGTGATCGGTTATATGCTGCTGACGACCAACCACATCTTAATGAATAGGTAGGCTTTATTAGTGGCCCTAGCGTTAGACATTGAATATTTGAATGTGTACACAAAGAAGGAATGGAATTATGAAATTCATAAATGCTATTTATGTAAGTAATGAAGTAATGCAAATTCATGATTTCCTGGGTATTTCCAAAGTAATAATTAAGTATCTGAAAAAATCTCATCCCGATAATTGAGCCCGTTCGCCGGACCGGCGTGCTAATCACTACATTACAGGCAGATGTCAAGTTCAATTTCTTACCGGGACGAGATTTTTTTCAGACGTTTAATTACATTAGAAATTCGACGGAAATTACGGAATTTCATAATTCTCCAACGGAAGCCAAAATTTGTTATTTATTTAGTGTATTTGCCATTTAAAGGTAAACATTTTCTATCATTTAAGGATAAACATTATCATATATCATATTTTTAGATAAATAACAACTCGGTATTAATAAGTGAAATTTCTACCATGGTGTAATAGCTAGAACACCTGCCTGGCAAACAGGAGGATTCCCGAAAAGAGGTTTTCTACGTATTTAATTAATTCGTAAATAGTAGCGAAATCAGTGATTTTCAAAAATTCCTAAACTTTAAACGCTCTTGAAAACGATATTGAACTTTTGTTTGAGTTCAGTACAATACTGAAAATTACTCCTGCTAAATAACACTGGGCGATAACAGATGCAATGATGTGTGATATGATGTGTCACAATACGGTGACCATAATGAAGGTGAATTTTGGGGTCGAATATCGTCACTTAAATGGAAAAATTAATTTTAATATTTATTCGTACCATGTGTTTAGATTTAATTAATAAATAACAGCAGCATATATCATGTCACCATTTTTTTAAGTAACAATATCCTACTCATTTATTAAACATTTACATTGTAGTTTTGTATACAATTACCTGGAAATAAATACAAATTCATATTTTATTTTAAGAATAAAAACTAATTTCAAGAATTTTACCTTAATACGGAAATATTTGTTCTATAACGTCATTTATTGAGATTAAAATAGCAATCATAGAAGTTTTTTAATTTGATCTGAAAGCGCAATAAATAGATAGGGATATACATTAAATTATCGTTACTAGAAACAAAAACTAGTTTCGTAGGCGCCACAAGCAATCCTCAAACTAGACAAATAAAAGCTAAAACAAACAGCAAAATAAAATACAAGTACCTATGCGAATACTGCAACATGTGTAGTAGTACAATATTGAGTTGCTTTCATATTTCTATTTTGTTACTTGTTTTTGCTTTTTGTACTTAAAAATATGAAGATTCGATTTGGTTGGTCGATCAGAATTATTGTGTAACTGAAATAACAGTGTACTAATTGAGATTATAACTATTTTAGAAGAAACGTTGGATTAATAAATTAAATAAAGAAAAATGATATGAACAGTCAGTAAGTCTGCTAAAATGTTATACCAAATTTTATGTGCTAATCTTTTATAGATTTTCTTTCAATTGTTGCTAATTTTAAATTGTTTTTCAAACTGTTTTTCGCATAACCCGAAAATCTCTCATATTGTAAATATTTTCATAGCGCCAGATTCTAATCTGCACGGTTATTTTGTAAAATTTATTTACTAGACACTTACAACGTTTCTGAATAAGTTGCTATAGACGCTGATTGTTTGGATCTTGCTATCTAATCTTGGATCGTGTTTCAGCGTTCCACCGCCGTGTTTTTGTCTGGTTTGGTTTCGATTTCGATTTTAAAACGAAAAGTGTAAATATGATACATTTGAATATCTATGAGGCTGACTCATTCACTGTGTTATTTTTGCCATTGGAAAAAGTGGCAAACATAATAAATAAAAAGTCACGAGATAATTTAACGTATTTACGTTCATAAAGTTTGGTAAATTAGGCTAAGCTTACGAGAATAATTGACGGTTGATTGAAGAGGTCCGTGTATTAAATATAAATTACGAGATTCTTAACCTCCTATAACGTTGTAGATGACTAGTCAATTAAACCTAGATCTTTATACTATTGAATGTAGCTCATAGTTTCATATTGTTTATAAATGTACCATCTAACGTGAAACTGGAAACGATTCCTTCCACCTCAAAGCAAAAGATCTAGTTCGGAAATTTGCGCTGACGGCACGTTATCCAAAAGACGGTAAATATCAGCACATTTATGTTAAGAAGACCAAGTAATCGGCTCTTTAAGGACATTTTAAGTAGAAACTAAGTAGAAATTGAAATTTCCCAATTAATTATGTACCAGAGGAACTACCTTTGTTACATGAGCGGTCAGAAAGGTAAGGCATGTAATAGATAGCTGGCAGCATAATAAGCACATATGTCTCATTTATAGAGAGGATAAAGGCGGGTGGAATAATTGTTCTTTTGCGGCGACTAGACGGGCTCGCGTCTGTTCGTCTCATGAGAAAGAGTTCGTGTGCCTATTGGTTTCCCAGAGAGTCGACAAAACACGAGTCTATATAGTCGCTGCAAAAAAGTAATAATTCTACCTGCCTTTGTCATTTCTAGTTATAACCTTCTTTAAGACCGTTATTAAAGTTTTAGCCAAATACGTTGTTAAATTGTACAGTTATAAACAATTAAAGTGTCCGATTATTTTGTGAATATGGACAGAAAAGAATGTTGTACCATTACTTGACAGGAAAAAACAAGAGAGATGAAAGACTAGTTTTTTTTATTGCGTTTATGGCTAGTCTGTACCATTATTTAGAAATCAATCAGGATCTCCGAAAAAGGCTACTACTGAGGAAATGATCGCAAAAAATCCATGATCTCGTTTTGAATGATCGTCGACTATAGGTTTGTAAAATATCGACACCATTGGTTATTAAAGAAATGTGAGGACCAGAAACCAATTCGTGTGAAACACGAACTGAAACGAAAAACCCTTCAACATAATAGATAAAACCAGTGTACCGAAGAAAGCAGAAGTACTTCAACTAACAAGGTTATGGCCACTAGGTTTTGACAACCTTGTGGTATAATTTTAGTAGAATTTTTTTCAAAACGGCAAAACAACCAGAGGAGAGTATTACACGGCTCTGATTGAAAAATAAAAGGAAAAACGACCACATTTGACTAGAAAAAGTGTTTTTCTATTACGATAATGCACCTTTTTACTCATCGGCGATTGCAACGGCAACCTTATTTGAACCAGGAATCGAAATTCTTTGTCGTGCACTTTCACACGACACGAACACGAATGAAACACGAAAAATTTCCTTAGTGGTAAAAACTTTTCATCAAATGAAGAGGTGATTACACAAACAAACAATTATTTTTATGTATTCGATTCGTCGTATATAAAGCGACTTGAATATCATCGAAGCAAGTATCGAGCTCAAAGGCAATTACGTCGAAAAGTAGAGTTAAAAGAATTAGGAAAAGGTCTTGCTCTGTTAGTTACCTTACTTTTCAGACCACCTTCGTGAGTGTTGTCTTGGAAGATAAAGTTTCACGTTTAAAAAGGATATTGAAATAAATTCATGCAGTTATTGCCAAAAAAATAAAATTAAAAGGCAAGGATTACTTTTCTGGTAAAGTTACAATTAATTCTACAGTTCCAATTGATTACAAAATTCGTGATATAAAAATGCTCTTATGTTGATTTTTTTAAGTAGGTAATCGCAATTTAGTTTTTGAGTAATATGGACTATTGCCTCGTATATTCTCTATATTCATTAATTTTCTAGACGAATAAATTCGTACACGTTCATACATTTCGCGGCTGAAATATCTACACAGAGCAAGGGTTAGACGATATAAACTCCAATTGCACTTATCTACTAGTATATTTTGTATAATAATACGCTGTGAAACTCGATGCTCGTATATTGTTGAGAACCATCAGCAGAGCTAATTAATTATTTTTAAAACAAAGAATAAGTACAATTATGGCATATTTTTGTTTGAACTGAGGAAAACGTGCAAACGAATCAACTTTTATACATTTATTCAGTAACATAAAAATGATTCAATTTTACAAATCTTTGCAGATAACAATTTAAAAGTATTCAATAACACGTAGCTCCTTGCGAATGGGCACCTCCTTGAAGCCAGTATTTCCACAGTACTTTACACATTAAAAGATTACCTTTGTGTAGGCTTACTGCATGTTTCTTTTGAGATTCACTTACTTGCTAATATTCTCCGCTTTGTCGTCTTGACACGTTTACCCAAGAACAAATTACTAAACGCAATGTTACCATTTTCTAGGGTTCTTATAGAAAAGAAATAATGATACGTAGTAATGCAGTTTCCGATACCTTTCATCTATTACGAGGAACATTGGCTGGCTGTACGTTATTACTACGCTCGCTGTGGAGCCATTTTAAGATTTACTTTCTTCTACAAGGGTCAAATTTGAAGGAACACCACGGAAAATCTTATTCTAAAGTTGTGAACACGGGGTTCGAATACGATACATCGACCTTGATAGAATTTCGGCATTTATAGCAAAATGCTAAATAATCCAACATCTCAACATCGCAAATAACAACGTAAATCGCATCGTTGTGCGTTTCGCATACATATCCTTCCATTATCAGTATCAATTAGATTCATATTTACAACGGTATCGCGAAATATATACATATATATATATATATATATATATATATACCTAACCTATGTGCATAAATTTTACGTTGAGGTCAACGTCAAACACCGAGAAGCGCAACGGAGATAAATAGACTTATCTTAATTGCACCCTAATCTGATTTTTTCAAATCGTCTGATGCCTTGTTGTGTGTTTCGATAAACATTCAGAGATAAGGCGCCTTTTTCGGAATGTTACGGAAGGTAGTATGTTGAGCAATTCCTATTATTTATTTATTTGTGGAAATTGCGTATCTACATACGTTACTCGAATAAATAAACACCGTAATATTTGCAAAGGATATGTTCATAGATACAAATTCGTGCCTGTTTAACGAATAATTAGTTAATGTAGGTACAATATAATGGTGTAGGTTGACTGCTATCTACTTAACAGACAGTAAACTAAAATTGTGATAATTTTCGATAGACTAATAATTAAGGTTTAATCTTTGAGACAATTGGCTGGTCTTAATGACACCAGCATCTTATTACCAGAGATGCTTATTTTGTGGCTCACGTAATGGTGTGGTCGTTAATAGGACGTAAAGCCCATATTTCAATATTATCTATACTTAAAAAATGAGCTGTTGTTCATCCTGTCTTATCTTTAGCATATTCTGTACGTCTTTTAAAATTTAGATTTTCGTCAAAATTGCTGGTAAATATTTCATTTCTTCTAGTTTTTCAGGCATAGATTGAAAGGATTTTTCACTTCGCTACACATATTTTCTTAATTTAACAAGGTTGAACTGAATATGCGCGGATAGATGTTTCATATAACGTAAAACACACATCGTCGCGGAGTGGAACAAATCCGGTTATCTGCCTCCCTTCAAGTTGCCCTCACATGTTGGACCACATCACCGTTGAGCATCCTTGGTTGATAAGTATAATTTGAAGATGTAGCAAAAGATGAAAATATTACATGTGGTCATGCAGAATCTACAGAATAGTGATAAAGCTAAGCAACATTCTGCCGAAAGTAATAAATAACTTCAAGAAAACGAAATCGCTACATCTATTATAAAGATGGAAAGAAAGTATTAATAGTAATGACATCCATACGGATAAATTGCGGCTCATTACAAGTGTACGTTCTTACAAATTTTAAAGTAGAATTGACGATGGCAAAATAACTCATAATATGGATCATCGACGGTAGACCAACAAGGCTCAGAAAACTGTTGAAGGTGTAATTTTTGCATTCTACAACACGACTGGACGTGTTATCGAGCGAATCGACGAACAAGTTTGGACCTCGTGTTGTGCACTTGTTTAAAAGCCTAAACGTGTATATCCTTTCTTCGGCGCCTGGAATGCTCACCATAAATCATTCCAAAACTTGGTTAACAGATGTTTTCCTTCTGTTTGTGAAACCAAACAGCGTTCTCCTGATGGATTTCTGAAGTAGGCATTGTGCTGTTAAACTGATAGTTTAACAGCACAATGGTTTTCTAATGCTAGAACCGAAACGTTACAGTATATTGCGAAAGCACGACTGCTAAGGCATACTATCTTTGGATTTGATGAGAATGATGGATGGAATGAATGATGGAGAACTTGATGCCGAATGATGTGACAGTACCTCAAGTTGTTTACGTGCAGATATCACGATTGAACAGCTTGGAAGCCTCGCAGAAGGTAACTTTCCTCTACATGGTAATACTCATCTACGAATAGTTGAAGACTTTCTTACTTGCTTGCGTTGAGAAGTCTTAGAATATTCACCATATTACAAGTGTATTGAATTCAGAAAGCGAAGAAATATTATCGTTTTCACAGACTTAATTCAGACAAAAAATCTCGGCAATTAATGGGTGACTTGTATGCACCTTTAATGTTAACGAAGCTAGGCGCTAGTGAGCTAGTACGTAAGTTTCGACTCTATATACATAGGAGCTATTAAATCTGTTAACATGCCAAACTAGCAGAGCTTTCGCTGCTAATTAATATGCAGTAAATAGAAAAACAAATTAATAATACATTTTTACATAAAACATATATTTTATATCAGAAATTGAAAGGAAACAGGACTAGTATTCTATTAATTTGGACCGAGAGATATTAAAGGCAAACCTATTCAGATATCGAACAACCAGACGTTACAATATTCTTTATCCGTAAAAATATATGTATACGCACAGAATAACCCAGACAGTGCGGTCGGCCTACGTTCGGGACGCACAGCCTTCGTACGCAATTTAGGTCAAGCTCATTGCTGTCCTATAAATAATCTCAACGATCAAAAACAACCGACCACAGACTGTTAAAGCATGTTCTTACATCGTATACTGAACAGTGCGTATAATCCGAAGACATCCTGGCTGCTTACCGTCAGGATTAGTCGTCTTTATTAAATTTTATCCGTCTAGAAAACAGCCGAACGGGGGAGCACCACCACCACAATGGTATTGCTTAATATACAAAGTTTCGAAGTTAAAATGAGATCCAGTTCAGCTGAATCTTTTATGAAGTTCGGTTACGTATAATCGGTATTCTTCGCATACTTTTGCAGAAAATGTATATAAAGGAAGATACTTTCAAGAAGTTGAAAGCGAACGTTAACTAGAAGTGTCTACAATCTATAGTCTGTTTCATCTATAGATAAAAATATTGTTTTTATAATATATCTACAACGTTAGACGTCGCCAGATTTCTAATAAAAGGGGTATTCATATGTACACAGTGCGAGTTATCTCCTCGAGCGCGGTAGACGGCGTTTTCTCTTTATGGGATGTGATTGCGGATTGCAAGTATCCCCGATATATCCTCCATATCTTGTTAAGCTTATACCTATAACCTTGGTTGAAATTACAGTAATTTTTCATTATATATAGCGATTCGCGTATTATTCTTTAGTAATTTTGAATGGTTTTAGCTAAGATTATAAAAGCACAAAGATTAACGACCAAGAGTAGTATACTAAAAGCATGTACGTCTGATAACACGTTGCATCCATTTCATCTGTTGCAAGAGTTTGTCTTTTCTAAACTAAACGCTTATTTTAATAACAGGATCCGTTCAGTGATAACTTCCACGTGTTTTCAAAAATTCTTACCGCATTTTCCAGTGTCTATAAAGCAATGTCGGAATTTTCTTTAGTAATTTAGGAATAAAATATTTCCTAAAGAACTGCATACATTAATTATTTTTTATTAAATAAACGGCTAATAGCTGTAATTAAATAATTCATGTTAATAGGTGTTAGTACTTGAGATATCCGTCAACAAGTAAAAGTTATTTAAATTTAGAAGTTGCACAAGAAAAAAAGTGATTAGCACGGCGAGAAACTTACGAAAAGATTTATTTCAAAATAGTAGCCAAAGTATGTTCAGAAATGCTTCGAAGCTGATATTTTAAATAGAACTCGAAAAAATGTAATAATGCAAAAGATATTGTGAGAAGCCTCGTTATAACTTTGCTTTCTACAGCAACAGACTACATTTGTCAAGTTAGCATTTTTTAATCATAGGGAGCGGGGCAGCCTGCATACCTGTAGAGTTCTCTAAATTATTTTCTGTTTGCGAAATAACTCTTTTGATAACATACCAGCGTTTGTCGTTATCCCTGCCAATGAAAGCGATTTGTTGAACATAATGAGCTACTTTTCCAGTACAAACGCAGCAGCTGGTGATCTTACTTCTAGCTTTCTGGTGAAAAGCGCTCGCTACGCATTTGTTGAATCTATTTTTGGAAACCTCTACCTTCCGTAAACGTTGGAAGCAGGCACGTGTAACTCTGGTGCATAAAAAATCCTATCTGGGGAACAGAACCTGTTACTTATTACGTATTTTATGATGGGTTTAGTTAGGTGTTCTGCAGGGATCAAATCTGAGACCGTTGTTGTTTCTCCTTTTCTTAAGTTTTGAACTGTGAGGTTCCTACTTAGGTGGATACCTTAAAATACATAGCAGAACCTTCTGTTAAATCCTTTGAAGTATTACGTATCACTTCCAGTTGTAAAATAAAGATTACTACATATCCGAGCACCGTAAACACTTGATCAATAGTGATATCATGAAAGTCTTGGGAGTTCTTCTTGAGCATCGTTTATTACTTAGACGGCACATACACCATCACCATCAAGTGCTGCCATGTTGGAATTTATCCGCAGGTTGTATCATGCACTTGCTGTTAGCTACTCGGTATATTCATCCATTGTTCGATACTCTAACTACCAATCTTACACAGCGGCCGTTTCTCTTGGTAAATACAGCGTTTACACAGTGATAGGTATAGAGCATAGCTGTTATAGGCCAGTGCAGTCATTTCAGAGCCTCTCTGAACTTCATAGTTCACATTTTCTTTAGAAGCTTTTTATTTAAACAATCGGCTCCACTGTGCGCGTCTTCCTTCTAAAAGTAATTTTTTGTGTGCTACGACTATTCGCGCGCAATGTATATAATATCTTTCCGAACTGCAAACTCGGGCTAATTTATTTTTAAAGTAATCAGTGCAAGACCTACGTATGAATACGAACCTAATCTAATATATAAAGATATTTTTCTAAGTGAACGACACAATAAACATGTTTAATTGTTTATAATGTAATATTTATAATATGCACATGTTTTTGTTGTTTTTGTTTTCCTTTGTTTCCATGGGTTCTTCTGAGGTATCCTATTGAGCAAATAAATATATATTATTATTATTATTCCTGTTATCCAGGGATTAACACTATTAGAAAAAAAGCTGGTTGACACCGCAGATACATGTATATAGGATCTGACAGAGCTATGATCTGTTTGCTGTGTAAAGAATCAACAACGGCGATATCTTCCAACCGTAGCGAATCGATTAGCAAACATAGGTATGACCGTTTCCATCGACGAGAATGTCGTAAAAAAAGAAAAAAATAAATTGATAGCAAAAGTTCGCTTATCGGATGATAAGGTTGGTGATGTTCGTTCTCTCCAAAATACGTTCGTACATCTAACGGTACATGCGACCAAACTTACAAAAATCCTTATCTGTCTCAACACTAATCACGTAGATAAAGCGGTATTTATAGACGTGTAAATGCGATGCATCGATTACCTTGGCTTGGCTACGGATATGATACGTGTATATGTACGCGAAAATTTCGTCTGCACAACAAACGTAACAATGGAGTTGATATGAAAATGTATCGAGGATAAATACAGCACCGGGCGTATATTATAAGCCGATAATTTTCTTGTGGCAAACTTTATCTCTATTTCAGGAATGAGTAGCAGCATAGAAGACCGTGTTAATAATTCATAAATTATTGCCCATAACAACGATAAAAAAAGTAATTTATCCGCTATTAATTTACAAAGTGTTTATGGAATACGAGTAACCGAGATCTAACGGTTCTAACGAGCGCCGGATAGCTCAACCAAGGCGACAAAAGACACGGTACATTCTGCACAGGGTAGGTTGTTTTAGATATATACAAAGCGTGAATGCAGAAACGACAGCATGCGCATACATACTTTTTAAACCGGTTGCACGCTCAAAACGATTTCCTTGAGCGCAAAACTTGCGCGTATTACAATTTTTGCCGGCATTATTTTCGCTCGATATTGTATCGTTTGTGACCAGCTTTATCAGCTCAAGATTTTGCCTCGAATACCAAAAGAGGACGACACGAGTTGCCGATGTATTTGAAGTTGAAACATGTATGAATACTTTTCTTATTCAGATAATCATCAAGTTGCTTTCGCACCGTACATGTGTTAATTTATCACGCAAAGAAAACTCCTCAATTAAGGTGGTATTTCCATAAAACAATTGCGTTAAAGATAGTTGTTGAAGAAATACCGTAATTTATATTGTTTTTTGTACCAAACTTATCGGTCAATAACATTTGCACAGCACTGTAGGCCCACCGAAAGTCTATGCGTATGTGGTGATATGTGCCATTGATACCGATTCAAAAAACACAGTTCGAATTTCATCGAACAAAAGGTTCGCGGATAACGGCCAAGTGCATGATGCACGCCATGCATGGAAAAAATATCGCACTATCGGCGTATAAGCATTTAGTCGATTAGATAAACCTATTGAATTTTGCAAATTATTAAGATTACAGGTAATTACACTTCTAATAATTTTGGCTTATCGAGTTTGACGAAATTAATTTAATTTTTTGGCAACGATATCTAAAAAAACTTATCAACAGATTATTTGGGGGTTACAACAGTAACGAAGCACATAGAAACAATGTAAGTAATACTTTTTGAATTGCTAAAAACGTATCTATCGAACAATTTGATCATTTAGTAAAATAGTTTTCCCAAGTAAACGTTATAATTCAAGGTTTTTTTAGTCTTAAGTTAAGTATTTAACTTGATACTTATAAAGATTTACAATTTGTCTTACTTATTAGAATAATTTTTTGAATTTGCCAATTAACATCACATGTTTTAGCTTGGTATACTAGATGCAATTACACTTATCATGTCGTCGCGTGTTATGTATGCTAATTTTGAGGTAGTGCAGACTACTATCTAGTAAACTCGTGGTTCCGTAGAGTTTATAACTTTGAAACGCCAAATTCGTACGAGATATTAAAAAAGAACCACAAATGATTCAGCATATCGCCAATATTTCAATTTTAACGCTATTAGTGAATCAAGAAGATTAATGTATGGGATTTACCCATTAATATGTTACCGCAAAAGATAACCGCATTACAAGACCCACAAAAAGGAAAAAATATATGTTGTACAGATCTTAGAATGAATAATATTTACAATTAGAAATGTAACAATGTATTAATAAACATGAATTAAAGATAACTTGGGAAATGAATCTAGGGAATTCCTGAAGCTATGGCTTCATTGAGATCAACTACCTTTGAGCTAATAAATATAGAAGTATGTAGATTGAATATCAATTAAATAAGAACATATCTCCAGTAAATTTCAAATTTATTGCTCTTCGTTCGTTTAAAGGCTCACGCTTTAGATTGTTTTATTATTGAAAGATGTTCGATAACGGTTAAAATAAGGCTCTACTTGCTATTAAGGATCAAACGCAAGATACAGAAATAATTTTCAAAATTTCATTCCACAAAATTCGTCAAATATTGCAAATTAAAAATCAATGTTCTTATGAGTCACTTCTTTTCGATTCGTTTTACGCAGGTATTCGAAAAGAACCAAACAAGAAAAAATCTAGAATCCGTTACAGTTCTTTTATTACATTATTAGGTTGTTGACTTACTTTGATAATCCTGTAGTATTTATAACATACACTGTACATATATTGAATTGTTGCTTCACGTGCGTATACCAAAATAAAGAATGTCATGTCATGTCACTGCTGGGCTACCAGACTCCATCTGCGAATGTCGCATAGAAGCGAGACGAACAGATATATGTACACATATAATATGTTTCAATGTCCTACGTATGAATCTAAACGGCATATAGCTCATGAGATCTTCGATAGAGGCATGTCTCATTACTCCATTTCCCGTGTAGAATTAAGAATAACACCACAAGAACGCTACTAAGTTCAATCGCACGCCGACAGCCGCAGAAGAAATAATGGTAAACTGGTGTGATTCCATCAAAAGATCGGGTTGTTTACGTGTTTAAACAGTTAACTTTTTTTTCTTTCAGAGTAGAAATCGTAAAATCACTTCAGCACTTTTATTTTCAAGTAAAACAATTTACGTGTATTCAAAACGAAGAAACAAAAGAGCAATCGCTATTAAACAAACGCACCACAATTCCGTCGTTATTTCTCCGTTTTTCCTTCTTGTTCGCTTTGATCGGTATATAGCCGGTAAGTAGTAGTATTTTGCTTAGTTTGATTCGCGTTTTATAAACGATAATTATCGTTCGTACTTTGTTCGTGGTGTTCGCTTAGTTTTTTTTTGTATCTTAGAAATGGTTATAAGGCACGTTTTCAGACCCACTTTTCGCGATTTTCGTCTTATGTTTTTTCGGGCGGCCCGTATTTAGGGCAAAGGGCCTATTTCGCACGGAGTGTATGCTGCAACTGTCGGGTAGGTCAGTTACTGCATATGCGCGAGTTATTTCTGATCACGTTCACTAGGAGGCGGCACAACTGACGTCGTCGCTTGTAAGTAAGCCGGCAAACACACACATGCACCGACCGATGTATGGGTGCACTCCACAGTCGATGTTGTGTAGTATGTATAACAACATCGACGTACGATGTACAGACGAATGAAAAAATATTCGACCTATTACGTCCGTAAGTACGTAGGTAGGTCGATGGTGGTTACCTGGAAAGTTTAATAGGAAGAGGCTTTTATTCTTTTATTGTCTAAACAAAATCTGTTTAACAAATATTCGTAAAAATTAATCTTGGAAAATTGAATTAATTTCTGCAATTCTCGGTTTCCATCAAATTTTCCTTTCATAATTATGAGAATCTTGATAACTTCATGATTTTACGCCTTTTGTAGATAGTACGGACTTTGGATCCGTTTGCTTGTAGAGTGTTCCTCAAGGTAATAACAGAACTCTCTGTATTCTATTATTTTCCGACAAAACTTTGTAGACTCCTCATTCTATACAGGTTGAATCGGAAGGAGTGAACCAAACTCCAGGAGCGTATATTGTACACGTGAAAGTAATAAAAAAAGAACTACATACCCCCTATTCGATTTTCATTTGTTTTTAGGTTGTAGCTTAATTAAAGAAAAATTAAACAGCGTTTGTGTAAATGGCCTAAATTTTCGCTTGTTTTCGAGTTAATACGTCTTAATTACATACCTCACGGACAAACGCTACTCAAATTGGTTCCTTGCATTGTGCCATTCCTCTAAATATCAGAGTGCAAATATACTATCAGGATGATAAAACTTCGGCCCATTTTGTTTGTTAAATCAAGCAACACTTGAAGGATAGCGCATTGAATTGTTTGCGACGTGGTTTTCAAAATCTCCAGATCTCAAACGAGACTATTATTTATGGGCCTGGTTGAAAAATGAGGTTTACAAGAAAACAGTCGACGCTCGGGATACACTAATTTGACGTATTGCACGTATAATAATCGGTATTAAAGAAAGACGTGAAGCAATCAGGAGAGGAACAGGCTCCCTTAGTATATGGTTGTATTTTTGAACATTTATTGAAAGTTGGACAAGAGCATATGAGTTTTTCTTACATTACCTCCACGTCTACAACAAGATGTTAGAGTTTGGTCCGTTCCTCTCGACTCAATCTGTAGATGGCACTAACCTTGGGCATTTAGATAATATAGTTGCTGAGAGGATTATGTGTATGAAAATGTGCAACCAATCCGGGAATTAACGGAATAGAAAAATATACAATAGTAACTTTTAAGTCTAGTTAGATCCTTGATAGATTGATTTTTGTAACGCGTCTCTTACGCGGATTACAAAGTTTTTATGTGCTTTTTTTAATGAAAAAACTCGATATGTCTATGCTTTTAAATGTTCTTGAGGTTTGCGATAATGGAAATAACTTTGTATTTGCGTTACTGTGCAGTTGTATTCGTTGTTTTGAGGCTTACAAGTAGTGTAATTCTACCCTTAGGACATGAAAATGCTAAAATTTTGTTTTCCGACATTGTGGATAATAGTAATGCAGTTATCTGCTAAATTAAAGGTAGCTAAAAAAAATATACAAAAATAATTTCTTCCAAAGAGTAACTTCCCCATAGCAAAATTATTACCGATTCCTGGAAACCTTCAAACATTAATATCCACAAATACCCTTGCCTTTGACAAATTGAATAAAAAGCATCTGAAGTGGATAAATAGTACTTCTAGAATTAGCAAGGCGTTTTCCGATTAGGTGCTTGCTGTTTATAAATTTTGTCGAATGAAATTGTACAATAGACGATTTTCTAGATTTTAGTTAGTTAATACTATTGTTGTAATAGCCCGAATCTTACACCAAACATTTTGTCTTCACCTGTAGTTCGTGTTCGGAACACACAAACACAGCGACATACTGAAAACACGTACATACATGCGATGCTTATATATACATATAAAGCGTACGATTACGTACAGACGCAATATTATGCACCAAAGCATACAGACACCGCGCTTACTGCGAATGCAACTCCCCGACCTGAACGATATATGCGCCGATAAGGCAAATATTTGTTTTATCGTCATGGGGGTCCGATATTCGTCCAAGTTATGGGTTCTCGGTTTCTCGTCGCACAGAAATAACACGGCCGGCCACGTCCCTCCACATTAACTTTAACTTCACCTAGCTCTGGAAATTCGATAAAGGGAACGATATTCAGCCAGCAATTGACGGGTGTCCGTCATAGCGTTTATAAAATTTCCATTGAATACTGCATACCTCTTACGACTTTTATTTTGCGTCTTTTACTTACGGAAGCGTTTTTTTGTTGCTAAATTCTTACATGTTTATGAGCAGTATATGCCTTTTAGATTTAGTAATATTGAACTTCAAAGAAACTTGTACGGTTAACCGTTAGCTGGTGAATGATTTCGATAGCGTTGCGTGCAAGTATCTTGGTACGCATGTGATTTCTACATTCGTTATTATGAGGGTATAAAATAGGGTCTCTGCTTGTCTGCTTCATATTAGAAACCGTTAGGAATTTCCTATGATACGAGAACAAGTGTTGGAATAGGTGTAAAAGATACTAAAACGATGTTTTTTTTATATACATATAAAAAAATTGTTCCACTTTTGTAATGTATTCATTTATCTCGGCATTCATACATATGAAATTAACGCCCTTCGCTTTTTACGGTAAACACGTTTCCAATACGATATCGTCATCATTTGGTTGCAGGAACATCAAAGTTTGCTGCTTGTCTATCCAAAGTTTGAAGTTTTACTTTTTATCAACACAGAATATAAACATGTTTACGAAAACCAGAAGTGATATTATTGCCGGGTTACTACAAATCTAACAGAACCAAAAAATGGAAAACCAATTTTTTTCCACATGCAATACATGTATTACATGTTGTAATGTAAATACAAAGTTGATGACTAAAGTTCTGCACTTTCCGTGCGTTTCATAAATTAGCAAATACTAGACAGACTCATGTTTATACGTCTCGTAAAAATGGTTCGTGCTGCCTACCGATTTCCCCCCGAGAGTCGACAATACACGAGTCTGTCTAGTCCAAGTATGGGAAACGTTTGACATGTTGTGGGCCGAACTTTAGTGCACAAATACGTTCGCGGGCCACGTTTAAAAGTAGTGTTCATAATTTTTAGCGATAGATATCAGACATAAAATAATACGACAATCTTATTATAATGCAATTTATTAAAATAAGAAAATGAAATTTTGGGAAACTAATCGATCGATGTTTGGATTAATTCCACTGATACAAAGACATAAAGGATTTTCCAAATTATCGTCAGTGAGCCTTGTACGATATTTATTTATTTATTAACTTTCATCATTGAAAAGAACTGTTCGCATTTATAAATACTGCCAAACGCACAAATGAATCTTCTTGCGAATTTTCTAAGCTCCGGAAAATGGTCTTCTTCGAGGTATTTCTTTGTAGAAATCGCACAACTCCACCTCTTAAAATTTAGATTTTAGGAGTGAGTTTTCTTGAAGCTCGATCAACTCCATCTGTAAGTGTATTGGAGCATTCTGTATATTACTTTTTGTTGGAGTAGCAAATAAATTAAAACTGTCTTCCATGTTTTCAAAATCGTTAAATCTGTTCAAAAATTGCTCCTACAGTAACTTGATTTCTTCAGAATATTGAACATAAGCAGTATTTTCATACGTTGGAAGCGTAGTGAAATGGTAACTTTTATCAGACATCTGTGCCTCCCACAAGCGGATTTTGTTCTAAAACGCTTTCAAACGACTATACAAATCATTTACTTGTTTTTGTCCTCGTTTTTGGAGTTTCAAATTTAAATCATTCGAAAGGCCTGTAAGGTCGACCAGAAATGCTAAGTCACGTATCCATTTTGGGCCACTCAATTCAGATAGTGGTTTATCTTTTATTTGCATAATCGTTTCAGCATTTTCCCTTTGCTTAGCCATCTGGCTTCATAATAATGTTACGTCCTCATATTCGGCTGATATTTCAACCTAAAACGCCTTGAACTGACGATGGTTAAGTCCTCGGGATCGAATAAAATTGATGGTTTCTACTACCACGTTCATAAGATTCTGGAGTCGAATGGACTTAGAACACAAGTTCTTTAGTGGATAATGCAATAAAGGACTATCAAATCATCTTTTTGCACACTTAATTCAGTTGCTTTTTCATACAAAACTTGTCAATACCTTTTGAGCTTTACTACAAATGTCCTCTTCTGTAGACGTTTCTTTTAGCGGATGTAAAGCAAGCAATTTCTCGGTAACAGTGAACTTTTTATCAACACCTCGAATAAATATAGCCAGTTGACTTGTGTCAGACAAATCGGTGCTCTCGTGTAGTGCTATAGAAAATGATTCAAAACCATATGCTCAGTCAAAGTTATTTTTATACCATTAGCCATCATTTCTATACGTCGGGCAACAGTTCGTCTTGACAAACTAGTTTTTCAAATCCATTTTTCTTTTCCGGACACAAAACAGCGCAAACTTCTAACATACACTCCTTGATAAATTCTCCTTCGGCAAATGGTTTTAATGACTTTGCCAATTTTGAACTAGCTATAAAACTAACTTTCACAACATTATGAAGTTGTGTTCTTTGTTTATGAAACATTTGCTGCTGTTTTTCTAAATTTTCGGTAGGCTTCTGGATTTTGGCTTTTCTTATTTGTCCTGTCGGTGAGTGCAGCATAGGATGCTTAGTTGAGTAATGCCCCTTTATATTGAATTCTTTCATCACTGAAATGGATTCATTACACAGCAAACAAATAGGTTTACCATTGCGTAAGATAAAAAAGAATTCTTCAACCCTCTGCACCTACTTTTCGTTTCTTTCCACCAGACATAATTTTCGTTTGCTTTTCGTTCGATAAACTTAATAACAAAATATAATTAGTAAGCACTCAAGATGCACACAAAGTCACAAAGCAAATTGACGGCACTAGCAGTTCGCTAGGATATCGCTTGTCGAAGTTATCTCAAATAGAACTGAACTAAAGTTTGGGGTATCCATCCGCTTATATAGGCAAAATGAAAGAATAATCTAGAATCGTCCAGTGTAGAACAATTGAGAAGCAGTAATCTTTTGTTGTGCCGGCAGTGAGGCGACAAACGTCAAAGGCTTTGATGTTTGCCGCCTCACTCTTTGATGATCGCCGCCACTCGGCTTGCTCGCTCACTTGATTCTGCAGGAGTAAGCGACAAACCCCATATCACTCGATCTTTCTCATTTGGAATGAGTATGAGTAAGCGTGTAATTTTTTTTAATTGGGTTTTCCAAAATGTCTCGCGGATCAAATCTTACAGCGGGCAGGATATTGCCCACATATGGTCTAGTCTCTGCTAATTTTGTGAGGTGCACGAAAAGTGGGGAACTTTACTCATCAGCTTCATATTTGCGTCAGAACATGGCATTCTAATATTAAAAAGTATCACTTTGTTCCATACTTTATCACGATATGTGATTTATGTGAAGCACACCGAAAGTGGAGGACTTTACTGATGAGCATTGTTTGGTATATATATATATATATATATACAAAACAAGCCCAGGAAATGTTACAAAACTGTTTCAGAAGGTAGTGCAAGTTATAAAAGTAGTGCAGCGCATGGATACAGTCATATAACTTACAGAATAATTTATACATATTTATAATTATATACATAATAATTTCCATGTTTCTGACCGATTTTGATTCTTCGGTGGCTTATATAGCTTCCAGCCTACCTCTTCCTATCCGTTGCGTTTTATTAGATGTTATTACCTGCATTCAAACATAATTCGGGGGACCAGTAATATAATTCATCTTCACTTCATTTTCTTCGCGTCGTAAATGTTCGTGTTTAACGTATTCATGGATCCTATTTTATCAAATCAAATATCAAACTAAACCAAAAATTAGTTGTCTTGCAGCAAAAGCCTGTATTCTTTGATTGTTTATACTTTCGAAGATGATAGAGTTTAGAACGCGAGGGAGAGAGAAGGAGAAAAAGGAAATTTTAGTTAATGAAAATTTAAATAAAAGTAATGCCAGAATAATGAAGAATTTCAATCAGATTCAGGTAACCATTTTAAAAATTCATTTTCTATCTTTTATTTTCTCTGTATGATGTGGTTTCCATTGGCTACCAATCTTCGAAACGTTATCATTTAATATGTACTTTTCTTTTGAATAAACCACAAGTGGTTTCCTAGTTCTATTTACATAAACTATAACTTATCTAAATAAAAAAATATTTACATATCATCCGACTAAGAAATGGACAAATTCGTACAGCACGTGGGGCTAGTTGATAAAAAAATACACTTACGCCAACCGCTTAATAAATAACAGGATAATAAACATAACGAGCATCAGGTGTCCTTGATATTTAATTTTTGTTGCATCAATATTTTAAATATTACCCCACTTTGACGTGGAAATTTTTTGGCAATAACCTTCAATTTATCAATATCAGCGAGATCGATAAACACTGCCTATTTTGATTAATCAATTTAACGAACAAATAATTTTTTCAACACTTACGTCTACCATCATTAGTGATAAATGGTAATAAATTGCAATGCATTATCTGTGTTGATTATTTTTAGCAACTGATTATGTAGATTTGATTTGTGTGACACAGTAAATTAATTACTCATTACAGGTAATATTTTCTTCTAATTGAGTTTATATCATCAACTTCTTCTGTCCATATAGTGAACAAAATTTACCCAATCTTCTTGCAAATATTCAATATGTTACGAAGTTGCCCAATTCACCAAAACTCACAAGATTATTAAAAAAAATTTATTCCCTAAAATTGCCGCAAAAATTAATATAATTGGTAGAATTTTTATAAAAGCAACGGCTATACTAGCTGATAGGGTAATATGCTATTCGCGAGTGTGTTAATTTTAATGGTTGCTTAACCGAATTGTAAATGAATCGTTCGAAGTAATGTAATACGGAGTACTAGCGTTATTAAAACGTAATGCGACTTTCTGTGCACGATATTCTGCGCACAATATAAAAGTTTTACATCTACTAGCTTGTTATGTCGTTTATATTAGTTATTCTTTACTTTGTCGATATTTTTACAACTACTATGCAGCAAAAGGGTAAATATTTATTGTCAATCGGTCTTAAATGTATTGTCAGGGTATGTCAAAATAATCAATGTACTTTGATGTACTAAGTCGGTACTCTAGGACTGCGGCACTGGAGCACTGAAACACATATCTAACGGCCTCACACTAAATCTAGACTTAAATTTCGTCAACTAAGCTATTATCTTCAGAAATAAAAGTGAACTGTGAAAATGTTGCTGCTAACGAAAATAAGCAACTGTTGTAAGAAGGGAGGTATGCATTGTTTAAATACGTTGAGGATGGGACTGTTGCTAAAGTATCGCCGAATTAGTAAGATTGCCTTTTACTTATTTCCTAGACTAAGATAATTGCGCTTAGTAATTTAAATTAATTTATTTCTTAATACCATCACCATACACAAAGGAAATTTTGTACTCCATCTTTGGTAAGTTTTCCAATACTTCACATTTTTGTGCACATTTTTATAAAATTTAAATTTAAAGCAAATCAGTCTACCTCAGACGATTGATACGCACTGCAAACGCAATCAGAGCTTTCCTGAAACGGATCTGCTTGTTTCATTCATAAGTGCTGACGTACCGGCGTAGGATCATTGTTGTACGTAATATAGGCCGCGTGGGCTTTACATTATTGTTTGTATATTTCCTCTCTGATGTGTACATTTCAGTGTACATACCGTGTTTACAATCTAATTAGTATAACCATTAATTACTGGAAGGACGATTTAGTGTAACAATCAAATATTGAACCGAAATATGCTCAAATTGTTACTTGGTATATATGCACACGTGCAGATATGTACGTATATTTACGTGAATATTGTTGGTAGCACTCGATTGGGAGGAAAATATGTCGATTTAGTGAGCAGGTGCTTCATTGGATTTGAATATCGGTAACCGCGCATAAGTACTTGCCTTATTGGTAAAACTTTCGATTCGACATTCATTTACTAAATGAGTTGTAAATTCAAGTAAATTTTTTGCAAACAGTCAAAACCGTTTAATTACAGTTGACAAAGAATTTTAATTATTGTTTATGATTACACAATTAAACAAGGTTTTTAAAATCTACTGTAGTGGGAATTGCACATTATTTTTACAAGCCAGATTTGGCACCCCGTAATTATTGTTTTCGAATTTAATCTCCGGCAGCTGCTTTGCGAAGAAACCAAACGAATATCTTTGTAACGACTTAGTGATGTTGAAATAATGCCAACGTGTACTTAAAAGTAAGGAAATTACATATATTGGGAAATAATTTTTTATTGTTACTGTAGTATTTCGATTAATCCTGCAATAAAAGCAATAATAACAAAAATAAAACTGTGTTAAGACTATGTTCATAAGAATTATAAAAACACGTATCAAGCTTATTTGAAACGCGAAGTTAAAATCGATATTACAGATAGACTCACATTTCGAGGGGAAGCGCGTTTGAATATATAAAAAAATATGTTACTAAAGGCATACTGAAAATTTATTGTTGCCTTCTTTCATCAAGTCTCTATAGACGTGACTGTAATTGTAAGTTAACAAGAGGTATTGTGAAAGCAGTTTATTACCTTTCCAAAAAAAAGAAATAAGTTGCTTAGCTTGACAAATGGTGGAAAAAAATTATATTGAGAGTAAAGATGCATGATTTCGAAGGAATTTTCTTCCAACCTGTAATTTTGTTTCTTTTATTGCTTCATTTACTTGGCTTCATATTATATAAAACACAATATATAACAGGTGGCGCAGAAGTAATGTCATAATTTGAATTGGCCGCCATTTTTGCAGTTGGCTCCAAATGTCACTTCTTTGACGTTTATAATATAGATATATAGAGAATTAGTTGTCAACAAGCCATGGAGCGGTAGACACCTCAAGAACGTGGAATTATTGTTACTTCTTTTACTTACTTCTAATTTTAAGTCTGTTGTTTTAACGTAGCGTAAATTTCGCCGTCGTTTTCCTGGTCGTCGTGTTCCATGTGCTCAGACAATTAAACGTTTGTCGTTTAATTGAGTGCCTCGTGCCATTGCATCCCCTGAAAGTGACTGTTTGGTGCGGTATTTGCAGTGAAACAGTGATTAGCCCTTATTTTTATTTTTTTTGAAGACGTCAATGGCACTACCGTAACCGTCAATGGTAATCGTTGCAGACAAATGCTAAACGAATATTTTTTGTCGCAAATTGTTGCATTGCGTCTTGATCATTGTTGGTTTCAACAGAACGGAGTAACCGCTCACATAGCTCGGGCAACTATGGAGATTTTGAGAATTTTCAGGTCGAGTGATCTCCCGTTTTGGAGATTCGAACTGGCCGTACAGATCGCCAGATCTAACAACGCCGGACTTTTTCCTTTGGGACTTCTTAAAATCTCGCGTTTATCACAACAAACCACGAACCCTGCAAGCCTTGAAAGCTAGCGTTGAAGCAGAAATCGCGAATCTGGAGCCAGATGTTTTGCGAGCAACAATTCGAGATGTCGTAAAACGAGCGCAATTCTGCATCAACTCGGGAGGTGGCCATTTGAGCTATATAAATTTTTCCAATTAATGCTATCAAATATCTTTTTCAAATAAATCTTTTATGAAAACAGCTCTTTTTTTCATTTGTAACAAAATGTGAGCCAATTAAAATTTTGACACTGCTTTTGCACCTTGTAGTTCTACAAACTAAGCCTTTTACGATTGCTAAATATTGTTCTACAATATTCTCTTTTTTAAGAATGGGAATGGTTTTGGGTAGCGTTATTAAGTTTTAACTCGAAAATATGTACCCAATAAAAGAAAAAGAATAAAAAAAGAAGAAAATTAGATCACATGGATACTTTATTTTTGTGTACTTATTATTTGTAGCTATAAATTTAGCTTTCTATGGAATCACATAAGCTTATTTGAATCTTTATATGTGTTAGTTGTTAAATTACTAACGGAACGGGAAGAAAAAATAAACTTGTAAGTATTTACATATTTCAATTTTTATGTCGCGGTTCCCAACAGTATGGGATGTGTAAAAAGTGATAAAAAAATCATAAACTCTAATGTTCTTGGGTACTGCATTATTATTAAAATACGGAATTGTTAGCAACTTAAATTGAAAATGATTTGACAAACGTAATTGTTAATATCAATGAAATTGTATTGACAGTGTTTATCAGAACAAACGTGTCTATGATTATGATAGTGATTATTTGACGAATGCTGTATTGGTTTTATGTTACACTACGAAGAAATCGGGATAAGGCAACGCTTCATCGAAGATATATGTTTCAGCCTATTTTAATTAGCACGCCGAGGAGTTATATTATGTAACATCACTGCGTGTAGTCTTTCCCTACTTTATATACATACTGTATAAGTAATTTTTGAAGAGAAAACTAAATTAATATCAAAATATTACATTTTCCAATTTCTTCTAATTTCTAAAAGATACTGTTCAGGGCTGGATATTCGTACTTTTGGGTAGCAACTTCTGAAGTACAAGAATTGTCCTAGAAGACAATCCCGTAGGGAAACATAACATACAGCGAAAGTGGCCTTAGTGTTTGAACATGAAGAAATCCTATTGCTACTCAGTGCATTAATATGACTTTTCCAGTGCGAGACACCAAGTGCACTCGTTGACATTTTCCGTGTACTATTAGAGATTTTTTTCAGCTTTCTTGCGTGTGATTTATGAATATTAATTTGCAACATATCGTAGTATTAGCCTAAATTAAATAATAAAAAGTAAATTCTTTAATTTATTTTATAACTATGATAACCATATGTTTTTGTATGGAAATTGTGTTCATCTATTTTCTTACCAAAATTTAGTAATTAACCTAAGTAGATAGATACGTATTTAGCAGCGTTCGTAGCAAACTTAAAATTTACACCATTATTCTGCAGTTTAGAAACAAACGCTTCTGCAGACGGTCGTCCTTTTCTAGTAACTAATCCAATAATCTCCCTGGTATTCGTAAACATCGTGCAATATTGATTTTCAGCGCGTAGAATTTCGTCACCAAGAAAATAAGTCCTTATACACGCATCAGCAAATCGTAAGAGGGAATTCGTAATTTCAATTACGACATGTATACAATTACGCACGCATACATATGGTCTGTATGCAAATACCCTCTTCATATAAATGTCATCGTCGCACCTCGGATGGATCCGCGACGGGGGTAAAATATTCGGAATTAAAATAAAATTCCGCTTAGGATCAAGTAAACCCGAACAGCGCGGTTATTTTTAGCTGCGAAATTGCTCGTTTCCAAAAATTTTCATTTACATAAATGTCAGCGAAAATTATTTCGGGATGGATCGATCGGTTATCTCGGTGGTGGCACCGGGACGCGTATTTACCGAGAAAAACAATATTGATGAATATTAAAATTAGATCGGATATATATTTTTTCTTGTTTCTATTTAATTTTGACATGATTTTAATGGGATTTTTAGATCATGCGTAGATAGTGTTCTATGTTGAAAATATTTCAAAGAATGCAGAAATTCTGTGCACGCTACGTAACAATGAAAAAAGTTAGTAATAATTCTGGCTATGACAAACGTAATCTAGTACGTGCGTGAGCTTCCGCAAATTTAACCATATTTATTTTGCAGTCCCATGGCCTCCAGGTGTCTATCTGATTCAATTAATTTAATTGTTGTAGGCAAACATCATTGGCATGTTTATTGGTTGACGTTTTGATAATTATAGAGACTACGATCCGTTGAGTTTTGATTATAAAGCGATTTCTTATAAAATGCACGGATAGTAACAATGATTATTTTGGACAGACACTATATCTAATAACACTACGAACTCAATTAGTTTAATTAATGTATTAAGACCTTGTAAAGTAAGTATCAATAATGGCTTAATACAAATAAAATGTATTGTAACTCTGTAGTAAGTAATATTTAAGTTTTTCAAAAGATTTATGGAAATTTATGGTTGTGGATTTGGGGGTGTCCCTAGACACTTACGCAATTAAGAAATTCTTAGACTTACACTTATTAAACTTCTAAGATGTAGAAATGAAAATAACTACCAACCTTTAATTTTCGAAATTTTCACTGCATAAACACTATGTTTATGTGTTTCTAGCAAACACGGTTACTTGAATAATGTTTGCTTGAATACACTTTTAAATTTCTGAATTTAAGTGTTTGAATAAACATAGTAAAACTTGTTTACAGCCACGTTGGCAATTGTTTCTATTCCATTGATTTAATTTCTCCCCATTTAAAATGTATTATTTTCTAAATAGATGCCGAAATCAACGATTACTATACCACGATGCAGCGACGCAACTGATGATAAAATTCTGCGCTTCTACACAATACTACAACGTTGAATGACCCTGAGAATTTTTATGAAATAGACCGAAAGACTTTTAAGTGATGATAATAACTTTCATGGGACTGACGTTTACCTTGGAACTTGCCGTAGAAAGACATGGCATTAGATTAATGAAAAAGAGAATGACACAAAAAGTCCTTGGCTAGAAATTATTATTATTATTCCTACGCCCGTAAGATGTTCGGCTAAAAACAGAGATTTTTTTATATGTGTCGAGCTTTCTAGTAATAACTGGACCTTTATTCTCTATAGATGGACAATGTGGAGTGCCAAGAAGAGATCTGAATATGACGCTGGTGACAGTCACAATAATTTTAAAAAATAAAGTTTGGTTTTGAAGACCCGCTAGGTCATTATAGTTAAAACTGTATTTACGAAGATAGTATGACAAATATACGTGTTAAAGAAAACAACATATATGTTTTCGAATTTAATAAATATATTTGTGGACATCCCGAATGAAAACAGTGCTTGAAAAATTACACAAAAATTTACTATACCCAACTATCTGTTTGAATAGACCCCCATTAATTTCATAATTTTAGTGCGAGTTTCGAAGGGGGCTTAGAATATAAAATGAGCGGGAAGTTGCAGTATACACATTAATCTATGTTACGTACGTTAAAAAAGTACGGCGACAAGATCTTACTCTATATGCGTAAAATATTCATTACATACATAAATTAGTATGCACCGATATATCCTTGGAAGACTTGAATATCAACCGCAAAATAATTGCACTACCATTTGAAAAGATACCACCTTGACAACTGTGTCGCTGACATTTAACTAGCGAAGAATTTCAAGCATTCCTTCTAGTTTTCTCAACAGCAGCCGCCATCTCGACGACGATAAAACACTTGAACAACAAGAAAACTATATACAATTAGCACGTATTTGTTCAATATTAATTAAAAGAAAAATTCCATCGACGTAAAAGAAAATCGTTAATCATATGTGCATTGACAATAAATATTGATTAGGTGAGTTGTCATCGAATGCAATACTTGGAAGTATACGAAGTTTACCGAACATTTTGAAAAAAACTTGAGTGCAATTTAAGAGAGAAGGATCGGAGAATAACAAGGAATTAATTGCCGTTTTTGACATTTTTAAACGCTAAATGAACACTCTGCACTATAGTAACAGCGTCTAAAAGAAACCGATTTTAAAAGAGGTAAATAAAAATAATTACTTACTACACTTGTAGCCTATTCAATCGTCAATATTTAGCGATAGAAGTTGCTATCCTTCGATGTTAAATCGCTAGTAATGTTACAGATGGCAGATGCTTTAACGTTTTTATAAAGGAAAATGCGGTTTCTTTAACCAATAACAGTTTTCACCTTCAAATATGTTAGAAATCGCCATTAACGGTGAATCCATTTTTTAAATTTAGTTGATTCAGTGAAATAACATTTGGTTCGCATAATGGAGTGGGTTTTTGTAATTGTAATTTATGCTCTTTTATCTAGTTCATTTCGGTATAATAAAGGACAATAGATTAATATAGATATATTTTTTCTTGGCCAAGAGGTATGTTATAAATAAAAATAAATTATATTTAACAGCAATTTGGCTTGGTGAATGGTGTAAAATAAAACAATTACAACGACATGGGTTTTAGTAGTTTTTTGAACAATAGCCATAGGAATATACAATTAAAATATTTTAAAATCCAGACCAGCATATTAATATTTAACAAACAATTTAGTGTATTTTCATCATAATTATCGGTATTGGTCAATAAACAATACCCATGAAAATTAAACATTTAAGTTAGCATTATTGCTCAATATAGAAGTGCGTTTCCATTTTTATCTGTATTTAAAAACCGACTAGATTTGCAAAACTCTGAAAGGATAAAGCTCTTGTATCGTTCAAGTAAATCTGATTTTAAAACCTTCAAAGTCATAGGGTCTATTTTTGCAAACCTTGCTTCTTACGTCTTCCTAAATGCTTCTTCGTCTTCCAATCCATCTGTTGGAAGAAACGTTGTACAGATATTGACAAACATGTACATATACCAATTGGGAAGGTGTTTACTGTTTTCATGAGGAAGCACTGTAGCACAAGCAGGTATAATTTCATTTTGCAATAACTCTAAATACAGAGTTAAATTGCCATTGAGGGAAAAGCGATCAATAATATGAGTCCCTAGAATGTCAACTCAATCGATCAATAATACGAATCCTTTAGGCAGTATGCGCGTACGGTGCCCCAAAAACTAAGAAGACTTTTCGAATCAGTTATTTGCAGTTACGTCTGTTAACCTCACTGGTAATATAAAAAGTAGCTTTGTTAGAGAAAAATGTTGTTCGCACAGTTTTCATTATTATTGGACCTATTTGACTTTCCTTTACAAAACTCTAATCTCCTCGCAAAGCCATCTGTCATCCATCTCAGGCACAAATTGTATCTGATAAGCTATATACTTTTCACATTTTAAAATTGAAATATCGAGCTTGACCGCTAAGTGATAAATGTGGATTCTTTTTCATCGCTTTTCGCAGTTTTATGTGTACCGCTCCTTGGTAAATGCTACCTATTTGTTGACAACATTTAAAGTTTTACCAATGACGGATTTACAAATTGAATTTCTATTTGGATTGGCATTACTAGAAATAAACTTCTGCATCTATCTCAGCATAAGTTCAGCATCGTAAGCACTGCAATTCTTTCATGTTCATTTAAACTCACCATTGATAATATTAAGAAGCAACAAATTGCACGATTGAAATATTTATTTCAAATATTTGACGTACATCATAACTACTGATAAATTTTATCCCCCTTAAGTTCGCTTATGTTGCTTTGTTTTCAATAAAATGCAAATACCACGAGGAGGCCGTGGTATTTGCTTTTAGATTTGCAAGGTTGTTGCAGTAATAAACATATCGTGTTGCCAAATGTGCCTGTATTTATTAATGTGGACGTAATTGATGATAAATAATTCAACGTTGTATACGACCAATATGACCAATGATACGTCAAATTCACACAGACGCTATATTTTGTGTATTTAGTTAGTAATGAATAAAGTTAGCCACTTTCCGTGTGCTTCATGAAATTAGTAGACTAGATAGATTCGTGTTTTGTCTGTGATTCTGGGAAAATCGGTAGGCAATCGGGAGCCTGCTAATTTGGTGAAGCGCACGGAAAATGGTTTACTTTAGTACTAATGAAAATGAGTATACAGGATAGTAGTAGAATGATTAACTGATGGCGACTGGTAGATACACTGTAGCTGCGGAACTACATTAGAACACTTTAATTTACCCACGCATATCACTATCCAACGGAAATATACGGAAACCGAAGTGTTGTAATTGACCAACACCAATAGATAACTAGCTGCAACCATCATTAGCTACTCTTCAGCGCCGATTCTTCACATTATAGAAACGAAAGAATTCAGCAACTCAATATTTTATTATTGACGTGCGACAAAAGCTGAGGTAGTCCACTTTTTTGTTGCAGACTTTGTACGTACGAAACTTCTGTGTTTCATTTATTATCTTCTCATGTCATTTTCATTGATACAATTGTGGAAGAAACCGAATTTTTACTGTCGTTTCGTTTGGACCAGGAAATATCAAGAAAACCATGAATATCGAAATTAAACTGGCCCTGATCACTGTGAATTTTGTAAATAATACAAATACTAGCTGGATCCATTTGGAATTATATTATGAAGTAAAAATACTACTTTTAAAGTAATTTTATAAAGGTCAGTAAATTTGTGAATATTTTGTAAGAGTGCTAAGCAGGTTATGTTTGATAGAAGTAAATAAAGGCAAAACTTGTTGTTTAAAAAATATCTGAGTAAAATTTCCGAATGGGTACAAGAATATATCGGTGGTCAATTCTATGTTACAGAATGAACGGTATTCATGCTGTGGTATTTAGTAATTTCACTCTATGTCAGGAAACTTTTCGGTATATATCCCTATGTAAATACAATTTAGCTTAGAAAACTTGAAAACAAAAAGCTTCGAATGAGCTCATGAATTTAAGAGTTCCTAATTCCGATGCTTAAATAATAATGATATTTATATTAAATTATTTTTCATGTACATAAAGATTTGAATAAACACATAATATGCTCTCTCTGCGAAAATAGACGGCTCCATTATGTATATTTATACGAACATTTTCTTCGTAATGTAATTCGTGCCGCATCCGAAAAAGAAAAGGCAGCCTTAGCATAAATGAATTATGATTCCAAAGTTCAATAAATAATAATTCCCTTCGTTCGAAATAAATATCTTGACACGTACAAGAATTAATAATAATGTTCCAAGTCAACAGGTTTCGTTTCGAATTACAGTTTCAAGTTAACTAACAAACACAAGATTAACATTCTATTTAGTGAAAAAATTATAGTTAAAAAGGAGGAAAGCATGCACAGTAGTAAAATATTAGAAGCGAAATAGGTAAAGCATCTGCCACGGAAAAAATAATTGCTTTAAATTCTTTAAAAAAGGATTGTTTTAACAGTTGCAGCAAATATGAAAACAAATAGTTGTAGGAACCAGGATGTGAATGTATTTGCGAAAATAGAAAATAGACTCTGCTTTAGCAATGTGGTATTCATTCGACAAGAGTAGAGACAAAGACAAACAGTAAGAGATGCTGCATGCGCACCGCGAAGATGCGTGCGATGTAGTTTATCTTCTTCAAATGTCGCCTGCGCAAAAATTTGGATACGGACGACCAATCTATACGGTAATAGCCCTAATCAGGTGACAAGTACGACCAAACCACAAAGTAGCACTTGCACCTTATTCTCATGAAACCATGCGTTCGCTGAGAACCGCAGGTATAGACCTTAGCAACTGATTCAGAGGAGATATCTAAACAAGACACTAAAACAACTTTCAGAGTTTCTGTAAAAACGACCAATCCAAAACAAAGATACCATGCCGATGCTGGCATCGCCATTGCCCTGAGAGAATTCAACACCTCATCGTTAGAAATAATTAGGTGTGACGATAACAAAGCTTTCAAATCTGCCATGAAAGGATTAATAGGTACTTTAATTATATAATTACTCAATCTAAGTTGACAAGCTAATAGAGCTTTAATCACTTAATAAAAGATACTTTCGTCCATCTTTATAACTATAACGATTAACAATATGCTATATTATATTATATTATACATATAAGACGGAGACATATTAATTTACACACATATTACTCAATAATATTTTAACGTCAACTCTTCGTAGCAGTAGATACAACTTCTCAGCTAACAAAGACAGGACAACTACCGTTTTCGCACCGTATAAAAGTGCACTCATAAACCGTTGCAGTTTATTTTAAAAAGAAAGAACTCCTAGAGCTCGAATGCATTTCCTTTTGACGTATAGAATGCGTACTATATTCGAAAAAGCAACAACAAGAAGTGTAAAAAAGCAAGAAAAAAAAACGGAAGACGGTAACCGGTACATCCGGTTCGCTGCTACGGGATTGTAACTCTTTCGCGTTAAAATTTAAATTCAATATCCCGAATGTTCGCAGCAGCAGCGAGCGTCGATTGGCCATCGTATTTCGAATGTGTTACGAATAACAGATACGTCTCGTTAAAAAGGAGTGAAGGTAATTTATTATTTCCGATCCGATGGAGGCGATCTCGTTTCTAATAATTGTTGAATTCGTTTCGTTTCGAGAGATCGAAAAGTTGACGGAAGAGGATGATGTTCGATCTGTACTAAATATATTACGCTACGCTTGTTTCGCTAATTTAGCTGTGAGAAACGAATCTAGAATAACAACGGCAGAAGAGGAACTCTGTAGTAAATTTCACCGAATGAATCTTGCAAATTAACGTTTCTAACACTGCTGGTAACTATGACGGAAATCCGATAATTGTTAGGTTGTAATTAAATATCGTTAAATTTTATAAATATTCTCATTAAACGTTGCACTGTTGGTTTTGTTGGTTACTGAATTTTCGTTTTGTTTCTTTAGAGTTAGAAAATTAATTACATACATACTTATTTCCCTTGGTCATCAAACTAAATTAAGCGAGTTCTTATATACTAAAAATATGCTGTGGGACTAAAGTATTATACCACCCCGCCCGTGGTAAATTTTAAACGACAGAAAATTGGTCGATTCCTATTTTTTATAAAGCAACTTTTTACATTATCGGCAGTTCCGTTGTCACCGCAAGTGACCTCAACCCTCTTACCTTAAATAAAACACTTTGTATATTTCTACACCTTTGAAAGGCAGCCGAAATACGAGTCAACGATGTTGCATATATTTAAAGTGTTGTTTTTTGCTTACAGCTTGAGCAACGCTATCAACTTATTCAAATTTATTTTGGAAAATCAGTTATCGATTCGCGCAACTTGTAGGAGACTTTGTGAGCCTGCGTTGCCGTCCGTGAGGATTTACATTTTAAGTAATACTGGCTAGAAAGGTTGGCGAAGCGTTGGGCCAACATAGCAGGATAGCTGTATCTATCTCTCCGATTTGATTTTTATGTGGTATATGCATTTTAGTTTTAGTAATTGATCTTACATTTTCAAGACCACAATGTTCATTGCGGGAGCGTTCTCAAAAACGGCAGTGAATTTCTCGTATTCACCTTTTTACCATCAACCATACGTAATTAGATTTAATAGAATGTAATTGCCATTCTGTTTGGCGTAGATTTATGCGTCCGAGTCGGTTATTTTAGAGATGAACATGTTCATTGATGGAAATTTTGCTTGAGGTTATATCAATACGTATAATTAACGTGTTGTACTTCACCACATCCTCTTATTAACATCCTTCACTTACTAGACCTTTAGTAAAAATGTTGTGTAACATAATAAATTTTAAATACTGCCAATAACAGTTTAATAGGGAAAAAATGTTCGTTTATTAACCGAGAATACAATTGGAAACGTATTTATCTCCCTTAATAAGATACTTTAGGAGTTTACAGGCTGCTTTGTGACAGAGGCTACATATGAATGGCTTTTTAACAACAGACATATTAACGGGAACTAATGTTAATTAACACATATTTAGAGTGACAACTTCTTTCTTTGATTCAATTTTAAATTTGAAAACGTAAATAATTGAAAAAGTGTTACGAAATGCATAGAAGTAATCCAAAACACTAGCCCCCATTGTCACAAGTTAAGATTTATTAAAATTTGGGAAAAAACTGAAGGAAAATTTCTAAATTTAATGAATACGGAACATGTTACTTTAGACTTTACTATCCGAAATGGATAGTAAAAAAAAAAGTAGTAGATAGTAAAAAAAGTATCTTGGATTGTTTTTATCGTTGCTTATAATTTTGTGGAATTAATCTGCACCTGTGTATTAAATAAACATAAATTCCTGCATCTGCCACCATATCGTAGTATTTTCAATCCGACAGAACATATCGATACTTTATACTCGATCCGTTAGAGGATGTGGTTGCACAATTGAATATGCAAAATCAGTTTGTCTAGATTGCCTCGAAACCAATAACCACCGACGCCTAAAAGATGACAGAGCATACGGAGAAGGAAATACAGAAATGACGCAGTAGGGAACTCCTGGTCTTTATTTTATAAATGTACAGCGTGTGAAGGTTAAGAAGAGTTTTAATCTTCAGATTAATTTGCAAGGCAACTTGTGATATTTTGTCGAACAATGAAATTGATATCATGCGTTGCATTATCTATAATATTCATCATTTTAAAGCGATCGTAACCTAGCCCTCGGTGTACTACAAAGTTCCATGCACTATTCAAGCAAAAGAAACAATGCCTACATACATCTTTTTGAAAGTATTAAAATGCCCAGGTTTATTTTGGAAAATAACAGTTTAGATAAAATCAAATAATTTAATAAGCCTTAGGACATTTTTGATGAATTCTTATTTTAGGTTCGCCCTATTTAATAAATATTTGATCTTTGATACAAACTAAATATTAAAGCAGTTCTCTGTAAATTCATATTTTGTATTATGTAACATAGCACAAATGTCATTTATGTACACCACTTGTTAAAATAATGTCTGTTTTTATTTTCATTATTCTTGTTATTGGTTAACACAAATATTTGGTTTTCGTAGGGTTGTCACGCGCGCTTTTCATCGGCTCGCTTCGTCGATAGGGATGAGGAAAGGGAGCAAGAAGATCGCATACATTTGAAATAGATCTTTGTAAACTTACTTATAATTCAATTTACTGAAATTAATAAATTACATAAGTAATTTTCATCTAATAAACCTGGATTCATTTTTATTTTTAATTTTTTCGCAGTTTAGCTAAAAATCAACATTGTTACTTTTAGCTATTCAGCAAAAAATAATTTTGGTGAATATTAGGTACATTTTTCAGCGACTTACGAGGTAAGTGTAACGAGTACATTATATTGATATACTCTACGTCCTCGAATTAAGTTATTTGCAACATTAAATTGCTTACATTGACCAGGTACTATATTCAACCACGGTACCGTATTTATGACTCAAGTAATTTTGCTTTAGAAAAATTGAACGTAGTAACACATGGAGTTAAAACAGTTATTTCGAATAAATTAATTCTGCGGTATGGAGTACATCGATATTATGTGTTTGTTACATTGGACCAAAGTATATATTTAGCAGATGTAATAGCGCCTTATATCACCAACACAGATGACCAATATTGGACTGCGATTGTTTGTAAATATCGGGCCTAAATAGCTATCGCTACCTCGGTTTAATTTAATTGCGGATGTCCACATGATATCGCTTTTACCTCTCCACGTGATACAGCTTTAGGAAATGTTGAACAAATAGTATGCGAAATATAAATCGCGCCAATCAAATATTTATTTGTGGCGATCGAATCTGGTGGTTCGATCTGGGATCATTACTACACCATGATGATTTTTTGCTTGAAAATATGATGTACATTGATTCGGACGAGATGTGGTATGAACAGTATAACGCCGCGTATCGTAACTTACTGAAGTCAAAATTTGACGAAAACTGGACTTCATTTGAACTCCAAGGTCTTGGGATTATTTCCTGTGGGATTATGCGAAGCCACCGACTTATGTCAATAAATCAATAACAACTCATGCCTGAAAGTCAACGTTGTTCGTGCTCGTGGCATACGATCTGCATTACTAAAAAAAGTGATCTAAAGTTGAACATCCAGAATATCCTGAACCATTTTCATTTCATTTTGTGACCATATCCTTAAATCATTTTCATGCGTTAATCTCACGAATAAGTCTTTCGAATCATACCAAAAATTTGATGATAGAATTCAATTTTTTTGTATTATTTTTAATAGTTCTATTGAGCATTAAAAGCGCCCATTAGAACATTAGTTGAATAGAATTTGTAGAAAATATCTAAAATTCATGAATCATTATATCCTATATGTGGCTCACAAATGCATCACAAAAAATTATATTTTTGCCATGAAATACACAGATGTGGATTTGGAACAAATGATTTGCCAAGCCTTTTTTTCTTTTTAAACAAATAAGGTACGCACCGTACTAAATGTTGTTATTCGAGGCGTAAATAGCACACGCTTGTTTCCAAACTATACGATGAGATCGTTTTGAGTGTCACTCGCGGCTCGCAGATTATATAAATTTAGAAAAAAATGTTTTTCGCTTCTTGTCGACAATCGTCTCCGAAAAGTTCAAATTATACTATGAGTAAATAAAGCGTTAAGCCAGTGTGCATCGCCGCCGTAAACAGAATTATCTGGTTCAAGTTCAAGGTTAAAGAACTCGTAAAAATTGCATATGTGTATAAATACGTATGTACTTGCTTACATACACGCGCACCTCCATTGCTTTCGCTGAATGAAATCCACCTTTTAAATACTGTGCCTTCGTATATGTATAATACATACACAAACATACTTGCACATTTACAATGTATGCATACATGTAAGACCACTATCGCTTTTTAATGAACGCTGTGTCATATAACGAGCCACTTTTACGGTGTATGGCGATTGTCAACGAAAAATTCGGTCATATGACTCAACGCACCTGCAGCATCTTGTGTCAAGTATTTAGCGAAGAACGTGTGCGAGGAGTATAAGCATCGAAAAATAAAAAGAGAGGAAAAAACTGGGAAAAATAAGAACATAAACGAATAATTATTTAGTAAGTGACTGCTCGCAATTTAGCAGCTGAATTAAGCGAGACAGGAAGTGACAACAAGCGGGAAAGTTTGGACCACACGATAGCTAAAATGGCGTTATATAATGCACTTGCGAACCCTGAGACAGGAATGTTAGATAATATCCGCATATTTTTTATGCATTTTGTCGCTATCAGTGGTTAGGTAAAGCATACAACATATCCTAGAAGAAATAAAATAAAATAAAAATGAAAAGAAATCCTAAAAGAAATACGTAACATTAGCCTGAGGAAATTTTTTTTAGAATTCTAGTAACCTTATTTCTAAAATTCCATTTTGGTATTCGAGATCGTGCAGAAAAGTTTACTATATTCAAAGCACAGTGTATCGCCACACACGGAAGAATTTTCGAGCAGCATCTAACAAAATATGTTGTTGTAACAAGAATTACAGTTAAACTTATGATAAAGTGCTACTATCACAAATTTGATAGTGAAATATGTGGCAACAACATTTTATCTTAAATCCAACTATATAATTTTTGTTTAGGCGAACTACACATTTTGTTAGATTAAGTTGTTGTAGTTGTTAGTATAGTTAAAATAGTTGTTGTAGTTCTTAGTATAAACCGTTCTTATTTTAGAAATAGTTTTTTCCTTTGCACAGAAAAAAATATTGTTCAAAATTTTGAAACAACGTTGTGTTACCCATTTTTTACAATAATTTGTGTCAAGAATACGCATAACTGTAAAAACAATAGGTAGCGCCATATTGAGGAAATAACGTAATTTTGTGGATATGAAATTGTCTACAAATGTCAATTCCATTGTAAGCTGTACATAAACATTATTACAAGAATCTCAACAACATTTTTCTTGTTAAAATGCATATTTTCTTGTTTAATAAGATGAAATAAATTGTATCCCAAGAAAATACAATTGTTAATTAATTTACGACAATCTAATAAAAGAATGAGAGCTTTCATTACAATGCCGTTAGAATCTCTATTGTTGAAATCGCTGACAGAGGGTTGCGATAATTTTTCGCGCTCTTTGCAGATCTTACTTTAACAGTAAGTATGAAAGTTTAATTTGGCAACATTCATTAGTAAGAAAATGTTAACAAGATTGTGTAAAAACGGTATGTTAAGGTTGTTTTAAAATAACGCATAAAGTACAACCACTTTTGACTCGATTTTGTGACGTTTGCGTTATTACAATCTTGTACACTAACAACTTACAAATTGTTACCGTCCCTATATGTCTGGTAATTTGCAAGCAGAAATGCTGCAATTGCGTTTATTCTCGCAACAATTTTTTTTCTGCGTGCATATAACAAAAGGTTTTTTATTGAGAATTTTTGCTTAAATTAACAATATTGCTAGTCAGTTTAATATCTTAAATTTCTTCACGGTATAATTTTGCTTTTTTTTGTGTTAGTACAATTGTTTTTTTTGTTTTTTGGAAGAAAAGCTGGTGTTAGCAGAAAAGCACCTTTTTGAAACAAGAATACCAAATAAACTGTGTATTTTTATATGGACAAGTACCATAACTTCTTGAATACCAAAGAAATTGTTTTACCATTATACCATTCCACCATGGCTCGATCCAAACCTGAGACTTTGGTTGTGGTAAAGTTATTATTTCATCAACGTTTTTTTTGTTTAATTATTCGACTCCTTCAGTAAAATTTACGAGTTTTATGACATTTAAAGTTATTTTCTAAATTGAAATTAAAATGAAGGAAAGCAATTTCATAAAACAAGGAATTACCACCTTGGTAAGAGTAATTAGAAAAGAATGCTTACTCGACGTAACATACTTCTTATTTCAAAGGAATATATGCTTGATAAAATCATTTGAAATACGGACAAGAAACTGATACCTGGACTAAAATATGTAATTGTCTATATTAATTAATATAGACAATTACAATAATAACTAAGCTTCATAAGCATTGTAGTTATCATAGCAATTGTTAAGTTTATGAAACTAATAAAGCAATTGTTTTGGTAAACTCATTCGAGTATCTGCTAAAACCCAATTATTGTATAGGGTACTCAATACCAGAAACACTTACATATTTGACATTACATAATTGGCACATTGAGTTTATCGCTATTTTATTGTCGCATTTATCGGATTATGAGGTGAAATAAATATAGACAAGAAAAAACAAAGAGCATCCGAACATCCAATATTTATTTATAGAAATATTACGTACATTTAAGAAAGGAAACTGTGCATAGAAATCGTAACGTGAAATATAAAAATTCTTTACGGGATTAATTTAAATTATGTAACTGAATTAAATTATTGTTTCTTTATAACGTCCTCTACAGAAGCAATGAAGCTACACAGTACAAGTAGGGCAATCTTTCGTTTATTACGTTGATATTGCACTATTCATATGTATAAATGTATAAATAGGAGTACTAGCTGATGCAAACTTAAGTACTAAAATTCAGCGATATTGCACCAGCCACCTCATACCATGACGTTAGGCGACTAGAAAGAAATATTGTCTGGTATCATCAATAACCAATAACGAGTATTGTAACCCGTACCAAAGAAATTAACAAATAACGACAGTTAACATTTTGTTAGGTTAGAAAATAATGAAACCTCATATTTGTCTTTAAGATAAATTTTATCTGAAATCGGTAAGACTTGCATGTAATACATTTTGTTAATTTAAATAAGTATTTTCTGCTTTGAAATAAATACATCAAGGAAACACTTTTCCGTGTTAAATCAACAAAAAGTACTTCAATCACTGCATTTTGTTAGAAGAATAAGAAAAGATTTCGCCGTATACAAACGAGACTACTGGTTAATGTTACAAAAATGTTGCTAAATTAACCACTGTCCTTCTTTTAGTGCAGATATCAAAGAAAAACGACGCGAAGGACTCAAACTAATTTTTTCGCTCAAAGATTGTGCACGAAATTAGGTACAATATTTTTATTACAATATATGATTAAATTAAAATTGTGAAATCCATATTTCTGTGATTGTTTCATATTAATGCCACGGCGACCGTTAAGGGTGTCCTTCGATTTTTAACTAACGACTTATATTGTTGGAAATTGTAATAGTTGTCGCAAATTGAAAGTAATACATTAACAATATCCTATAATACTAGAATTTTCGGAACATCAAAATGTTAATTTCAAGAAGTACAATAAAAATAAGCTATTGCGGATCTCTAACATCGTCTTTGAAACTATCTATTCTTTAAATAAATAAAGTAAAATTGTTGCAGTAGGCACCGTACGCGGACAAAATACATTGCTGTAAAGCAAACATACATAATCACTCTGATTACAATCGCAGTCTGATAATTGAGTTGAGGTGAAGTGCGTGCATTTACACTTTAACCCATTAATTTTTATTACTTCAATATTTCAATTAATGATTAAAACATCGTATTCTTTTAAAACTTTGAACTCTGAAAAAGGTCAACAAAGAAATTGACTGGGGAAGTTAACGAAGACAACTACAGGAGGTTTGGAAGAAAAGTATTGGGCGCATTAACGTAAAAGCAGAGAAAAATAGGATTTTAAACGAAAGGCAAACACAACGTACTGTAAGTAAATTAAAGCTATTTTTGTAAAAAAAACATTGGAAATAAAAGGCCGCGACTTGTGATTATCATTTAATTCGATTCGTCATCCTTTAGAACATATCAATATGGCATGGTAATACCACAGTTTCTGTTTGTGCAATTAGTGTTAAAGCTGTAAATTTACAAGGTAGCTGGCATTTTACGTTATCACAGGGTGCGTTATCACAGCTGCTTTTTTGCCATAGAATTTTCAATAAGCAATTATTTTTTTCAGTGAATTTGGGGTAATTATTTTCAAGCAGCTTATTAAGCATCTAGAAAATGAATATTTTATAACTTTTATTGCACAATCGTCGATAAATTCAATAAAAATAAATACATTGCATTTCAAAGTTATCAAACAGCATGGCCACTATTTTTAACGCGAACTCTCACGTTACGGTACATCTGCACAATATTTATATATTTATCTGTTGTAGCTATTATTCACGAGTTGTTCGTTGTCGAACTTGACGTTTGGCTTGTTTAATGAAACCGGTTAACATGCTGATATATTGTACCATAATACATCTGCATGCGTATACATATATATATACTCTCCTACTGGCTACGAAAAGGAAATGTTCTAAACATGGCGGTCAAGGCAATTAAAAACTAGAAATTCCTAATGCCGACCAGCGCACTATTTGCTATTGGTGACCTATTCGGTCGTTTTCGGGTAGTCTTAAAAAATCTGCAGTGGGGGGACCGAAACGCGATCCCTTTCTATTGGTCATGTAACAAGAATACTGGTTTGGGAAAACGATATTCAACATGTCCAATGCTTCACGTTGCTAGCAGCTATTAGATTAGTCAGCAGTAATTAAATAATCTAGGATATGTCCCTAAATTAGTATATTTTCTAATGTAATTGTACAAAAAATAATTATAAATAAGTGTATTAAACTAATATGGGTATAAATGTCATTTAATGACTTCTAATTGCAATTTATTTAATCGCCCATATTTACATAATGAGGTAAAATCTCTGGCAACTATCCAAGTACCGATAAAACACTATCATTACCGATGCTACCCGATAAAGAAAAAGACATTTTCCAGTAATATTATCTCGTTACCACATTCCTAACGAACAAGAAGCAAGGACCTTCATGAAATGCGCAGGTGGCTTGATGGTATTATGTAATAATGCATCAAAGGTTAAATATGCAAGAAACAGTCTATTTCGGTTAATTCGATATGTGCGTGGGAGTTGTAATTCTGTAGATTCGTTTCTAAAAATTTAAAAACCGGAAATTGAAATTATCAACGGATGAACAAAACATATAAGCACATCACATGATTTGGGCTTTGAAAGCGTAAAATCGATGCGTACAATGCGTGCCACTATTTAAGCCTTCTGACTTAATACAGAATATAAAACCCGAATAAATTCTTTAAGTTCGAAGCAATTTGTTTTTTGAAGAAATGCCAGTTACATTTCTACATTAATTTTAAGTTTCCACCATTTATACTCTTTAAATATGGATATTATCAACAAATTTCTCTAATGGCAACTTCCGATTTTTTGTTTGATTGTGATAAATCAGTCAGTTGTCTAAATGTCGAGAGTAAAGTGTTGAAAAACATAAATTTTATTAATAGCAAAAAGCAAAAAAAATTAAATTGTTGTTATTCAAAAAATCTATTCGTCTTATTTCATATCTTGTTCCATTTTTCAATTATTGCAGATTTTGTTTTTTATCAACATAAATTTTTGATTTTAAATATCTAACAAGAAAGAATCAGCTGGGGTAAGATCTGGGAACATCGGGTCACTTTATTGGTCCTTGCCTACTGATATCGTTTTAAGACTCACCAACAGACGGTGCAAAGTGTGTGTAGTAAAATCAAATACCGCTATTTGATATGTCATAATTATCTTTATTTGAAAAAATTGCTGGAAGAGTGAGTAAGTACATGTCTGGCTGAATTCACAAACTTCGCTGAATTTATCATTTAAAAGTTCTTGAAAATGATTTAAAGTATAGACGTAAATCCAATTTCAAAAAGAAGTGCTCTTGCTAGTTTTAAACACACAAACAACATTTATAATTACGTTAGAACATTGTTATACGTTTCCGCGGCCGTTGTTTGATGTGAGTAGGTCTTCGGACTGGAACCACGTCAAATATGCATTACTTTGCCCGCAGTTTCTCTAGATTACTGTATGTTATTTACGAGAACATGCATAACAACATGCAGCAGTTTAGAGAACACCTCATGCAATTAAGAGGGTAACGGCAGCAAATTAACGCAAATTCGACACAATTCCAGCCTGAAAAGTAATCCACAACTGCAGCAGAGTTCGGTTATGACTAGAGAGGAGAAAAGCGAATCATACATTTTCTGCAGCGATCAGACAGACTCGGGTCTATTCGTCTCATAAGAAAGACTTCGTGTTGGCTACTGGTTTTCCCGAGAATCGACAAAACACGAGTCTGTCTAGTCGCTGCAAAACAGATATGATTTCGCTCGCTTTCGTCCTCTTTAGTTACGACAACATTGATAACAGCGATTTTTTAAGCAACATTATTGATAGGCGCCTGATGCGATGAAATTTCAGATAAAATGATAAAATAACGAAACAAAATAGATGGATGTGTACTCTCTACCACTATTTCTTGATTTACGTTAAATAAAACCATTGCCATACAAATAACACCATACAGAAAACACCATACAGAAAACACCATACAAATTGCAAAAACATTATTGCTCTATGATAATAATTTAAGTATAAACCTAATATTTAATAGTATGTCATTCTGCTATACACCTTTACAAAATTCAATCTATGTAGATACTTACCTCTGCATTTCCCTTTCTTTACACTACATATATCTGTTTGTAGTTATGGCCTCCATGTAACGACTATACGTGATTTAACACCTCAACAGGAGTATGCGCATGCGTTCAGTTATGATTTTACTCTTACATGGGGAATTTTCGTTAATTCATACAGTAATTGGTGAATTTGAACTAAAAATGTCCGTACAATTAAAGAAAATTCGTGTAATTTGGGTAAATTTTTCGAATCATTGAAAAAAAAAAAAAAACAAAATTCCAATAAATATTTCTATTTTTCGTTATTTTTGTTACTAATCAGCAAGAACAAAATTCGTTTTTGCTGGGAAGATTACCAACTTTCTTTAGAGGCTACTATTTTTCTGTTTTTAATACGAGTAATAGTGATCGCTGACAAGTTTACCTATCTGTTGCAATTGACTAAGATAGTTTTCGCTTAGTTTCGGTTTTATCCCAGCATCTAACAAGAACAAACATTTCCATGCGTTAAGTTTCATCAAGAATAATAGCACATTGTGGGGAATCGCATTTCGAACATTTGATTTAAAGAAAATAATCGTTTAATTTCTTCCTTATTTAATTAAAATTTTCTACTTTTTAAGCGACTTTTATTCGAAAAATTTGTTATGCTTATGTTAGACCTATCTCTGATCGAGATCGATTTAAGAGTGAATGTATACTCGAATAGGTAACTAAAGTAAAACAGTTAGTAATTACGATCACACCACTGAATGGGTTATTTGTTTAGGGCAATTAACCAATTCATACGTCACGAGTTGTTGCGAAACTGGTTTACTGAAAATAATGTGCAAACATTGGCATGGCTATGTAGAAGGGGGGATGAGAATCTAATAGAAAATATTTAGGATTATTATACGAAACGTTTATCAAAATAAAACAATTAACCAGCGGTGGTGGGTGATGAAGTAACGAAGAGCGACGCACGACAATTCGACTTCCCGGTGCATACTACCACGTATGTATACAGAATGCAAGGAAAATTGACGAAGTAAGGAGGTAAAACAAAAACAATTAAAAATTGTTTTAGATCGTAATAGTGGATTTGCAAAATAGGTATTATTGTAAATAATGATGGCAAGGACTGTGGCGTAGCATGGTAAACACATAAGTATCGGCACCATACTAGTTTATGATGAGGATCATTCGTGTTTTCGAAACGGCCGTCCCGGATTAATTATTACATTACTATATAATAAATTAAACTTGTGTGGTACGGAGGGTGCCGATACTTATGTGTTGTTTAGGTATTATTGTGTTTCTTATATTGTATTTTTCTTATTGCTGCTAAACAATGTATATTCTAATCTATGTAAGTAAAATCTTTGAAGGTAAAATTAACACGTGTTAAAACTTTACATTTAATGCTTTCATTATCTTCAATACAATTGTCAACAACACAAAAAATAAAGTGCGATCAGGTACGAAGAACCGTTGAAACCTTATTGGTCGCAGCTGTACATTCGAATGTGTACACTTTAGCCAAAATAATTTTATTATTAGCAATTCCTATTATCTGGGTTAAATGTACTATTTAAAGATGAATATCTTCTAATGGGGCAATTAAGGGTATTTTAATATGTTTCTTTAAATAGACTAACTTCAACAATTATCATACCAGATGCTATGCTACATTGAACCATGTAGCCAATGATTGTTTTCGATAATAACAGACCTGCAAGAAATGTCTAAGTAATAAGATCTTTCTTTAGGCTTTCTACTGTCTTTGGAGTTGGAAAAAATTTTTTTTTTTTCATTTTCAATTCAATTCCATTAAAAGTTGGATCTTTTAATGGAACAAGTTCGGTGTAGGTTTCTAATTGGTTGGAAAATATTTATCTGATTCGAATTTGAAAATTTTAATCGTGAAGAATTTCTTCACATGTCGATGCTCCTGAATCAGTTGGCGCACAGCAGTAACGTTTTTTTGAGTGACTACTGTCTTTGGTGGGATCGCATTTAAGACTGCTGCATCTACGTTAGCATTCAAGGAAACGGTAAACAAAAATCAACTCAATAAAGAAATAATTCTCTCCGAAAGTTGTAAAAAATTATTCGTATTTTGTAGACTCAATTCCATTTTTCCCATGAATTGTCGACTTTTGATGAAACTTTGGATCTAAGTTCAATAAACAATGAAATTAGTTTCAGTAGGCGATGTTTCGTTGATGGCGCCCCTTACATGGCTATACACAAAAAATGTAAATCTCGTATATTTTAAGGGCTATTTTCAATATTTACAAATACACATGAGCTTCTTGAATATTGGACATTAAGTGCATTTGAGAAAAAAAAATGTTGAATACAATTGTAATAATGTACAAATAAAAGCGTTTAAATTATCGAGGTAGTAAGACGGTTAGTGTCAAGTTCGTAGGAATAAATCCATGATTCGTCACTATTCACGGTGCTATAAACATTTTTTGAGCTTCCGTTGTTGAATCGGTACAAAGCCTTTCGAAACCAATTAGTGCCAGTCACTTTTGTTCTTCAGTTAAAAGGTGTGCGATCCAACGGGAAGCTAATTTTCTCATAGCCCTTTAACAACTGAAAACAACTTTTACCAATTAGAAACAACTGAAAGAGATAAGTTAGTTTACATAGGTGAATTGAAAGAGTAGCGAAAATTTAGTGTGATATAATAAAGGTGATATTGTTTTAATACATGGAGATGTTTATACGTATATCGATTTTTCACGGAATGTTTCAAAGACTGTTTCATACAAAAACAAAACCATTAATTACGTTGCTGTTTTCTTTTCAATTTTAAACAGAATCGCTTGCGAATACGTCTGCATACATATAACATTTTATACATAAATATCTACGTACGCTATACACGATTCCTGCACCGGTACTAACATACATAAATTTGTACGATGAGCACCAAGGATATTTAGGATTTTTAATTGCGCCAGCAGCAGCAACAGTGGCAAAGGCAGCGTCGGCGACGGCAAGGGGGTCCGTTCTCATGAATCATGAATTATATTGTACAACGTCGTCGTAATTGGCATTTGATAATGTGTTCGTGTTCGTAGACGTGTACGTGTGTGTGAGCTCGCGGCTTAGCCATGCAATTTTACGATCTTTTGAACGAATTAGCATTTCTAGTTTTTGTTCGTTGATGCAATAACCTTGGATTGGAAACGAATAACGAGAGAGTCGAACGGTGCTGGATAAAGGTTTTCTTGGGAAATCGAATTCTATTAAAATACGCACTACGACAATGTTATCGACGACAATGCAATTGCTAAATCGGCTCGCCATATACGAACACAATTGAACAATTTTCTAAGTATCGGGAATCTTGTTTACATCAAATGTCATGGAGTTGTACCGAAATGCTTTGTGTAGAGAAGTCGGTATCGATGTTATATAGAAAATTGAAATCAATTTCTATGATTTAATCTGGATTTGTTTAATATGGGCGCTTTTCTATTGCTAACAAAAAAAACTACGATCTACACCGTAAAAACCACTTGGGTTTTCACGTGTAGTATTTAATGCCCATCTAATTTTTACTGCTGATATTCAACCTGTATGTAATTCGCACGGGTAGTATTTAATGTATATGTAATTTCCATGAGTACTGTTTAATAAGCATGTATTTTTCATATGTAATCCTTAATAGGCAAGAAATATTTAGGAAGAATATGAAACAAACATGTATCTATATACAATACATACATTTTTAGATGCCTTTTACTTTTTATTTGCAGATTATTGCCGATAAATTCCATAGATTAGGAATTTGAATAACATTGAATTTATTGATGGAGGCTTCCACAGCCAATCAGTGGGAACTAGAATTTTTGCCATATTGAGAAGCAAAGAGACGAACTTAATATTTCGATTGGATCTAGACAAAAGAGAAACGCCATGAATGCCTCCTTGTTTCAAGTACACTTTTCAGCATTAAACTGTTATCCTCATATTTTGTAAATTTTTCCGTTAACGGATTATTATTAGTAACTAATGGTAACTACATTTGCTATGTATTCGTAAAAATATACTATTGAGCGCTTTATATCTTTCACATTTTTTCTTCCATAATAAAAGAGTCTTAACAATCCAGAAAGTAATTTATCAACATACTAATAAAAGCACTTATTTGATACATTTAATCCTATCTTAATTTATGTACGAATATCAACTAACCACATTAACTAATCTTAGTGCTTCATTTAAAACACGAGAATGCTCATTAGGGTTGTAATGTTTGAATGTACTTTTTTAATTTACTCTGCTTATTCTTAAAGGCACGAGCAGAAACACTATCACTTACTATTGGTATTTATTTATTCGATTTACCGATTTTCTTGTGCATGATGCTATTGTCCAATAAAAATCACAATGAAAACAAAAAAAATCTGAATAACATCTTCATCTTGAAAACTATGAAAAATAAAATCTGTAAATAGCAAAAAAGAAGACAAGCCCTCTGCTGCTACAACTACTACTATATATATGTATGTATTTACAGCTTGTACGTATACTTAATGAAAATATTTCGAGAAAAAGGATTTATATAGGTACATATGTGTCGTATAAATTTACAGAACATGATATATTCTGTTATATGCTATAGCCAAGTTTTATTTATTTGTATTGTTGTGAATGTATTGTTAAAGAATGCATAGCAGTATGTACATTAAAATATGTTCATTGACTATGTGAGATTTTGCAGTACAGTATTAGACTAAATGCTTTAAATATCAAATTGTACGTCTTCCTTCGGTCATTTTTATAATTACGGTTACAATATTTATGGTTTCTGTAAATTATACATTTCTTATTGCGCAAAAATATGCCCGTTTTTCCAGCTACAAATCTGTTTTCTATAACGTTACAGCTGTGTCCAATCCTGCGTTACTGATGCATCCACTTAATAAAACAACAATGATCTGGATACCTATATTGCCAAGCATACATTCTTCTCTAAAGAATGGATATTCACAGGAATAATATAAAAAATACAATGGTTTTATTAAGCGTCTTGACCAGAGACGCTTAGAGACCTTATAGAGGTACCAACCCGCCGTTATCAATTCAGATGATGGGACACTGAATTTCATACAAGTATAGTTTGAAGCCGTGCTAACTGCTATAGCACAACTGTATTTCTGATATGAAATTTTAAAGAGAAAATTGTGAAAGAAGAAAGAAATACAAAAATCAAAATAACTCAAAACCATTGGATTTTAGGGGTAGGGAGCGTTAATCACTCCAATCCACAACAACTCATGAATCCAACAAAGCAATAAAACGTATATCATTTCGTTTAAAATATCAAGGTTAGCTGTAATTTCTGGCATAACCGGAAGTAACACGAACCTAAAAATAGTTTGTTATGATGAGGGGAGACGCTTATTAACTGCTGCAAATCTCTGGAAATAGACTAACAATGCTAACCATGAAAATTTTTAATGTGCATTTCTGGTGTTTGAATTTGACGAATTTGAAGTAAGGTGTTCAATACTGAACACTGTATATTTTTAAGACGTTCTAATACAATATCTAGATAGAACCAAGCGTGCAATTAAGCAATAGCATTAGCAAAGCTATAAAATATCTCTGTTAAAATTCATATTTTAATGGTCTATTTCTACGTCAAAAAACAAATACGTAATAACATACAAACTATTCCACTTAAAATGACAAAGTACGTGTCTGGTTCGTTGCTTATGAATCACTCTGTATGCACTGAATTTTTTTTTGCAGATATTCTAAAATGTCTATTATGTCATCAGAAAATTGTTGTTTCTTATTGTTTACGTAATAGACGAAATTTTACAGTAGCAGAAGGTCATATCGGTTTCCAAAATTCAGTTAAGTGTACTTCCTTCATGTAGTATTTGTGCCAACCTAATTCCGTTAGGCGCGTGCACATGTAACTGCTGATATATTTTATCATGGATATCAGGCATACAATATTAAGTAACATTATTTTTTAATGCGGTTTTAATAGCGCTTATCGGTGTTTTAATAATCGTTCCTTTATTTCCTGTTTGCCATGATTAGGACATTATCGAAAAAGCAAAAAAAAAATGGCGCCATCGAAAAACCGAATATTTTCGTTGAAATATAAAATTTTTCGGGTGTATTTCGTAATATCGTGCGGCCTATATGCGATTAGTCAACGCTTCTGCAAATTGATAAATACATTTTTTGAACTCTTTTGACTTGTACAAATTTCAAGTATATGTTTTTTTTAAATGTTATTCAAAGGAATAATAAAACGAAAAAACCCTTTTCGCTCATCAAATAATCAAGTTTAATGTTATATAACAACATAACTCGCAGATTGTGATTTTACTTTGTTTTGTTGCATCCTGCTTAAATTTTAATATTATTTTTACGCATGCTAAACTCCCGCTGATATTTCGCAACGAAGTTTCTATATGTCGAGCCTTCCTGATTCGATAGTGGCCGTTGCATTCAAGGTTAGCTTCAGTGATAATTTTTGTCGAATAAAAAAAAGCGGAAGATTAGCGCCGATGGAGCGTGTACTGTTGGCCTTACTCATTAAGCTGTTGTCGCAAGTAACCATTAATATTACAAAGTATTACATTCACAAAAATAAATTTGCTTTAATATTTAGATGAATCATTGAATGGGGCGGAAATGCGTTGATGGGAGTTTAACACTAAAAATGATGCGGTTTAAATTACAAATATAGGATTAGATCCGCTCTTGATTTTTTATTTAAGGCCATCATCAACTTTGTTTTTCGTATCGACCGTATTACCGTCAGAAGGAGTTATTTCCTTTTATTTTTATTTACGCATTAAAAGCATGTTTATGCGAAGCTTTCCGGAATTTTGAATTGTCCTTGGATTGGTTCTTCTAGGAATTACATTGACGGCATTTTAAGTCTATTTCGAAATCCTTCAATGTTTTGCACAACACCATGTTTATGAATATGATTTTTAACAACTTCCCATAAAAGGTGATTCAAAGGACCTCGCCGAAAAATCACATAAAAGTTTAGATACAAGAGTGAAAATGGCTTCGAGAATGTAGTTTCAGTTTTTCACTTCAAGGTCAAATAAAGATGCTAGAGATAAAAGAAAAATAAATGAACTCTTTTTATTTTTTAGAAACTTAGACAGAAATTTATGTAATATTAAACACAACATCCGCTCAAATAATATTCCGTCATAATCGTCATTAATTAAGTTCGGCATGGGCCCGAATTAGAAGAGATCATAAAAAGAACCAAACTTTGGTTAAGGAAACAATTGACCACCACCGTGACAACAAAAAGCAAAGGCAGTGTGGGAGAATCAAGCAGGAAATTAAGAATAGAAAATGATTATAATTACGAAGACATTCTTTGCAGTAAATGGAGCGACAGTAAAAATATGTATTTTTTAGTTTTTTTTTATGAATAGACCATGAAAATAACGTAAATAGTTACAAATGTGAATTTATTTCTGCAAAGGATCAAACATTTTAATGAATAAGAAAACTGGCTCTCTTGAGAGTTCGATTCTTTTTTAATTACTAGTATTACTATTATAATGTAGTCTAAAGTGGAATTCTTTATTTAACAAAAATTAATTGCTAGGTGAAAGATATACAGCGTGCCCCTAAGAAAAGCATTACATTGCGAGTATTCAACTGTACATTGTAACCACGTAAAGAAGTAGAGGTAGAGGTTCCTTACAAGAGCCAAATTAAATCTTTTGCTCTTCAGAAAAACTATGACTCTTTCCACAGGTTACATGTTAAAATAAGTTAGAAATCTTATTGCTAAGATTTGGTATATGTTTAGATAAGCAGTTTATTGAGTAGTGTTGCCAAAACTAGTTCGGTTGGGTAGTTTCAACAGATTACTACCCTGTTATGTACGTTACGCCGCTGATGAAATACTTCGTAATTTCATAGCAAGTTTTTATTATGTTCGAATTCAAGATTTTATTAGCGTTATTCTTTGCTTGTTATATAATAAAATAAAATTATTTCCAAGCCAATGAGTCTTTTATTCAAATTATATTTTTCATAAATTATATTAAATATGTAAATAAGGTTCATTTACTCTTTGTTGGATTGAATATAATGTATGTAGAGTTTCTTTTGTATTGCCTGTATGTTATTAATTTCAGCTTTTTATGTGACTCAACCTTTTCAAATGAACTGAACTGGATATTACTAACGTTTCTAAGTTCTGTATAAATATCTAGTGACATTTAAATAGTTTGGAAACTACATAAAGTATATACGGCAGTGAGGTATTGAATCAACAATACGGAAGTTATAAGAAATAAACGTTTACGCAATTTCCTGTATTCAAAAACTAAAATTTATTACTATTAATAATTCGCCGATTCAATAGTTCAGTTTTGTACACGTTTGTATTGTGCATAATATATACTGCTCAAAACAACTAAGGGATATTTGGAGAAATAGTAATAGAATAAATAAATAATGAATGCAGCACCTTCTAAATATGTTTATAATTAACTACAACGTTTTTAAATAAGAAACTGGACGCATTCACAAGTTTGAACTTGTTTGTGTACATTATAAAGCTACTAAGGCACTTGAATGAACAAATATCATTAATCATTTTATTGATTAAATAATGAAAAATCCATTGTATGATAATATGTATGATCTTCAGGAAGGGCAATAAATGTTTGACATCTCACCGGCATTGATCGAATCAGGACATCAAAAAATTGATATGAAGATTATTCCATTCCTCTATCATAGAATTTTTAGGTTCTCGAATTGTACGCGGTAGAATATTTCTTGCTGCAACACGTCTCCCTAACGCACCTCAAACATGTTCGATAGGACTGCCATTAGTGGAATATGCTGGCCAGTCCATTCTATGGTTTTCCAATTGTTCAATCCAGTTGTTTACGATGTTTGCCTGATGTGGATGAGCATTGTCATCCATTAAAAGGAATCTTTCACTTATGGCGCCGGCGTACGGAAGAACAGTTGGTCTCAAAATTTTATCTAGATACCTCTGAGCAGTCAGGTTGCTATTTTATATGACATAAAGGTTTGTATGACACCTTCACATTGCGGCCTTTCTTGAATAAATCGTGGCTGATTACATATTCCAGGTTCACGCCAAATTAAAATACGCCTATTATTTAAATTTAGGGCAACTCTGGATTCGTCATAAAACAATACTTGTGGCCAATCATCGCGATTTCAATTTCTTTGTTGCTCAACCCATATTCTTCGCGACATTTTATGAAGGGCAATTAGTTGAACGCATATTAGTGGTCTTCGAGCATACATGCTAATGTTGTGAAGACGATTTCTTATTGTTGGAGTTGATGCTACTCTTCCCGCAGCAGTGACAAGCTCACTTCTAAGCTGCGTTGCGTTATGAGTGCGGTTTTTACTTATAAACACTGTTAACTATCGACCATCGTATGGTGTTATAGATGCTCAGCGTTTTGTTCTCGTCTTCTCTGAACATCTCCAGTCTCTAAAAACCAATTCCACAAACCCGAAATCACACTTCGGCTAATTGCGAGAACTTCAGCAACAGCTTGCTGTCTCCGTTCGCCTTCCAATTAACCTATTGCTCTCCAAGCTCGTGCATTATTACCCGTAATTACAGTTAAAAATTTGCTATGATACGGAAAATGGTAAAACCTAACTGTAGTCGAGATCGCTTGGATACGCGTTTGTATACCCTCAAGCTGTGCCGGTTGGCGCAGGCGTTACACTGAAGCGCTGTACAAGTTGAAACTTGTCAATAGATTTTATTTCTTGTTTAAAAACGTTATAGTTGCAATATAAAAATATTTGCGTGTCTTACATTATCTATTTATTTATTTTATTATTATTTTTCTAAATATCTTCTAATTGTTTTGAGCAATGTATGTATGTGCTCTAATCAGCACGTTATAGTGATATTAAGAGCTTAACGGTCTGCAAATTAAGGAAATGATGGTATTAGTTTATAATGTTGTCATTGTTTTCCAAGTATGTAAGGTGTCGTAAATATTGTCTATGATATTAAACAATTGCAAGTGATTACTTCAACCACTTCATTATACAAAATATATTGCACATCACCATCGGAAACCAGTTAGATTGCTTAAGTTAAATTTTTTTTTCTTTCAATATTTCAATTCTTTCCCTTAATAAATACGAGGGATATCTCTCGAAATATTTTTTCGACTCTGAAGATGGTATAGATTTGAAGATATGAATAGCTTCTTGAGATGATAAAAATCACATTTTTTATTTGATTATCGAGAATAAAAAGCAATAATTAATGAGACATTAATTCGATATATTTCTCCTTCAAATGATCTGTTGTGTGGGAGTTGGTATTATCATAATGAAAGATGATGTAATATTATCGATTGCTTTTCCTAATTTTACCGATGACTTTTGGCAAACAAATTGCTGTATACCGTCCAGTTCTTCGAGCTTCTAAAGCAACGCTTGTGATATGTCTAGTACGGCGAAAGAAGTACAGAAACAATCACTTTCGTGTAAGTGCTTCACAAACTAACAACTTTTGTTGAATTAAATTCTTTTGAGAGCACCTAACCGGTTGATTGTTGCAGTTTTCGGTTCGTACGCATACATCTAAATTTCGTTATCTACCACGATACTGTATACAGATTTTGAAGTTGCTCTGCTGAATTGTTTGAGCATTTCCTTACAGAAGCGTTTCTTGTGTTTGGGTGAACTTATGTAGAATCCATTGTGAGTAGATCTCTTTCTTCTTTTAAATGTCTATGGAGAATTGAAACTCTGCTGTTTTCGTTGCGTCCAATGATGCCTTTATTTTATGAGAAATTACATGCTGAGCGTTTTCAATAATGTTGCGCACCGTATTGGGGTTTTTTGGAATAATAATGGCCAATTAAGTCGGCCCTCACGAAATTCGTCTTCAACGGTCACCGCGAAATTTTGCAAACCAGTTGTGATTAGTTTTTTCTGCTAGTTCTTCATTATCAATGATTAAGCGAAGTGACTCGAAGCACTGATGTTGTGTAAGGCTGTAAAATATTATCCAACGAAACGCTTTATGTAAAATTTTCTTCGTAATACCACTCTCTTTAAACGCCCGCTGAAACAAGGTATTCGGTATATTTCCTTGCTGTCACAACTCCAAATAACTGGTGTAAAATTTTACGAAAATAGTAATGCCAGATCTCAGCAGTGCCATTCGTAAAAACTTAAGATACTACTGAAAATGATTAAATGTATTACATTACATTTGTATTACAAATACAAAATTACATATACAAATTTTATACAAAACGTATACAAATTTTCATATTTGACCTTATCCTGTCGAAGACTTCAATTTCTAAACCTGTATATAACAATTTCCGAATAAGCTGTGACCTAAATTATGCTATACTATTCTTTTCTCTCTCTGGTGTGTAAACAAAATAATTGTTAGATTTGCGTTTATCCATCATAACTTTATAAATCTTCGACCGCTATGACATTTGTTGCAACACCCTAACCGAGATATGTTTATCGTTAAGTTCAACGCGCTTGAACTTGCGTTTAGCGCGACAAAAACCAGACACATACAAGAAATTAACATTATTTCCTCAACGCGCGGTACTAGACCAAAGCCCGTGCACGGCGCATTGCCATGCATCCTCCAATAGGAACGCAACGAAAAACGATGCACAAGGAATTTAGCCAAACGACGGCGACGACAATTTTGCTTCTTGTTTATTGTGAGTAATTAACACTTTACTTTAGCATGTAAACAGCAATCAAGAGGGTCATTATTCGCTCGATAGTAATTGCGCGCTTATAAAGTCAAAGAGAACAGACCAGCGCGCCTTTCTTCTCTTGCAAAAGGAAAACCGGCCGCCGCCGAAGAGTCAAAGACGCGAAGCGAAAAACGAGAATAAAAGACTCGAGCACTCGCTAAACCGAACTAGCTAAAGTATAAGAAGGAGGAAGGAGAAAAGAGTAAGGATAATAGCAAGCAAGAGAGGACAAGAAAAACCATCACGATGTCATCTATACCTAGTCATTCCTATTCTCCGGTATCGATAGAAAACGACACAGTCGGGAAAACAACAGCACTAATAAAAAATGGCGTATATACAAACACTGCTTCAAATTAAGTGTACATCATTGTTTTAGGGTCTCTATTATTGATACTACAATTAGGTTAAGTTAATATATGAAATTTCCCGATAAATTTCCATTTAATACCTTAAAGTGAATAATTAACTGTGTATAATGGATAATACTGATACATTTCCCACCATGTTAAACATTCAATTACAAAGAAAAAACGAAGAATACGATAAGTGCGGTAAATCAGAAGTTAAATGATGTGACTCTGGATGGGTTTCGGTTATCTTCTTTGGAATATAGGCGAACAACACAATTGGCGACTACTTTGTACAAATTAGCTAACAACATTATTGACTGCCTTTACCTGCTCTTACGATTAAATTTTTATGTGCTAAATATACATCCACATATACATTCATCCACATATAATGCAACTATATAGTTTTGAAATGAACAAACTTTCCATTAGCGAGTTTGGTTTATAGCACAAAAAGTTATTTAGTATGTTTTCTTGAAGAAAAAAAAACTTCGTTCCTACATGCCTAAGAGAAAAATAATAATAAAGAGTCTGAGGATAACAAGATTGAAAAGATTGCCTTGTGAGGTGAGGGATATACAGTGAAAGCCCTCAAGGGAAGATACCTACAATTCCAGCTTTCTTGTCTGCTTGCAAAAGAAATTGAAAACATGATAGACAAAATACTTAACATTCTTAATCAACGTATTCAAAACAGCATACAAATGTTATTTTTGAAAGACCTCAGATATTTTCGCCAAAAAAAGCAATTTTGAAAATGTGATTGTATGTTTTTCAGATATTTAAGCGTCACCAAATCTTTGAAGTCTTTGAAAATACTTTGCGTGAATTTATCCTTAATCTCATTTTCGCTGCTTACTTCATCACTAAACAGTTCTTCTGTAACCATCTTTTTCATCAAAATTAATAAAGTTATCTTGAATTGCAATTTGGGTGATATTATCAAGGTTTCTGCAAAGCTTAGCTAGAATTGTCAACGACAAATCATCTATGTTGGGTTCTAGTTCGATTGAATCACTCGAAGTGTACCTTATCAATCTGCGCTGTCTTTAATTTTCTGAAGATTCAGGTGATATTATAAGACAATCTTGAATTTGAACAAACCAAACTGAATGAATACATTTTTAAAGGCGAGCACAATTAGCTTTCATAACTAGTAAAAATGCGAAAAGGACGAAGTTTGAACCCTGTTGAGCATTAAAAAAAGACAAAAGGTCATCGAAAAATTATCTTGGTCTTTTAGATAGTGTTGATAATGTTTGAGTACGATTCTAACTATGGCTAACAACGGAAATAGCCGCAATCTATTGCAAACCTTGTCATATTGCATTTCGTAACCCAGAAATTACATATAAAAAAAAGAGGCGTTTGAATTCTATGCACAAAAAAAATATTTTGCATTACGCAGAATTACTTGAGTATCATTGCAATATATGTAAAATATTAGCACTGTCTAAATAAATTAGGAAGAAATGCAAAGATTGCTTTGGAAAAAACTATGCGCACTGACTATGTAGATGTTATACATGAAATTCATCCACTGAAGGGATTTGTTCGACTATATTATTGCCAATATAGAAGATAAATAAAGATGATGTTCTCTTACATTGTACTATTTACCTACACAAATTCATACCGAGAGATAGACACAGAGCAAGTTCGAAGAGAAACATCGGACAATAAGTCACCGTAAATGCTCGCCAAAAGAAAGATGCTCTTCATTTTTCAGCATTGAATTACAAATATTTCCTTATTTTGGAGTGTTTCAGTATTTTTTTAGATGTATAACAATTCGAGTCTTGTGCGGTTATTTTGAATTATTAGCATAGAACAGATTCGCACGTCGCTTACATAGCGCATAATTTGTGCATTCAGAAATTATGGAATAACTTTAAACAATTAGATTTATATTCTTCTTCCGTACAGTGTAGAATAATTGATTTAATTTTACTTTCCTTCAATTTATACCTGTAAGTGTAATAACTAGTTTTGCAGCCAACGGTTCTCAACAATTTTGGCAACTAGATAAAGTCTGTAAAACTTTATTTATTTTACCGATTTTGTTTAAACTTAGGTTATGTGTAGGTGATTAAGAAACAACTATAAACACGTAGAAATTATGGCGGTGCAACATTTATGAGTGTGGAATTTAACAATAAATTATGAAAAGTTGTCACCATTTTTGAAAAGAACCTGGTGATATTCGTAACTTTTTTTATTACAATGTTGATGACGCTTGGTATGGGAAGAAGTAATCGTTTGTCAATCCGGTAGCCATTTTCTAGCAAGTTTGCAAAGAAACTAATACGCCGTAATATGTGATATTGTTGGTCACTAAACACGAAAGAAGGAAATGTTACGGTTTACGATGTATCTGGGTTTTCTTTTCTTGTCATCTAACGTTTACAATTTGCCGCAATACGCCCGGTTGGGGTCACTGGCCTTAAGAAGTCCGAGAAGAATCTAACCTTATTTCTTTGAAAAAAGTGTCATCGGATGTTTTCAAGTATCTATTTCTGACTCTAAAGGATTATACCAGGAGCTCTTTAACGTTGCCCTTCGAAAAAACACAAATTTAATTGGCTTGGACATAACTAAATTTTCCCAAATCTTAATTATATACGATATTTTCTTCAAAAGGTGCGAAAGTACAAAATTTTTCTACGATGCATTTACACAATAGATTTCTTTCACCAAAGGAAATCACTAGCCAATCAGAACGTATTCGACTAGTTATACAAACTTTCAAATTGGCCTTGAGAGGTTTGTAATTTCTACCAACCTATTTCCAAGCATTGATGAAAGCAATATTGCACACTGCATGTGGATTGTAATCGGTACCAGTATATGAGTTTTCTTAAAAGCGAAATACGAAGAAGAATTTAACAGGGTAACCGTACGCATGCGCAGGTAGAGTTTTCGATATTGTTTCGTCGCATGCATGCGACAACTGTGCTCTCTGGCGGCGGCATTGTTAAAACGCCGATTCCTTCGTAGCGCGAAATATAGCTCAGGGCTAGGTTGACATTTATATGTTAATATTGCTATTATTTGCATTGCCATTTAGTCTTAACCTACAATAATTTTCAATATCGCGCCAGCAGAGTCGTTAGACATTAATATCTATAAATGTATATTATATTCAATAGTTTTCGTTATTAATTAAATTATTTATGTGAATATATGTACATATATACATGTGTACACTTTCTTGTATTATAAGCTTGAGTAAATCGATTATTTATTTGATATTAATTGGTTGTGCAAATATCACTAACGTTAATAATTTAAGTTAGTTTATGTGACACGTTCACGATGATAATATACACTGGGCGCAATTAAAAATGCACCGCAAAAATTTGTTTCCAAAATAGTTTTTATTAATATTAAAAATGCTTATAGTATTTATAAACAAGTAAATGAAAGATAATTCAACAAAAGGAAGTAAATAGGGTTTCTCTAGGGCGGATACGCTCAGGTGTTAAGGGTAATTGCAATAACTACTGATAGTTACGGAAATTTTCCTCCGTAAATTAATCATTTTCTGCAAGCGATCGCCTTCCACCACTGCAGCGCTAAAAATGTTATTAACTAAAACTGGCACAACCAAGTGCTTCAAACGGAAATCCTCTTAGAAGGTGATCCTTTTTGGTGAGCCTTACTGTGTTTTATCTTGATTTGTAATTGAGTACCCGCAATTTCCCGAAAACGAACACCACCTTCATGCAACCAACTCAACCACTTTCAAAGGGGCTTAGTTGCTTATAAGGTGCATGTTTTTGACTGCGAAGCGATACTTACTACTGCTGGAAGCATACTCTACGCATTTTTCTACATTCTGATTGCAACTATCGGATTGTAACAGATGCCGCTATGAAACCGTGCAGCACATGGCTTTTGTAAGTACTGGAAGAAAGAAACTAGTACCAATGTAATATGATAAACAATCATTTTGGCATTCAGAAATACATTTTAAAATTTTAGGCAAATACTCAAAGAACTTAGGGGTGGTATATTTTTAATTGCAGCTAGTGCAAATATAAGCTCACTGAAATGATAATGGTTCGTATAGTTGGTGGGGAAATTACGAATGGGCGTGAAAAGGTAAAGAAAGATTTATTTTCATACAATCACATATATTTTTCAAAGAAGTCAAATAAATAGTTGATGGCAAAAGGCACCAAAAACTTTCATTGTTTTAAGTATTGTATGTATTATGTATAAATTAAGAGAGTGCCATAAGAGTAGAATCAAATTGGAGTAATTACCACTAAATCCATTTGATATTTGTACGCTACGTTTAAATACCTTCTTTTAGTCCTTATTTATGGATGTCTAAAGGTCTACACTAATTACTAAAGGTTGTGGAAAGTATCTAAATGGCTAGCTAAAAATCATTTGCTTATAATCTGAGATTCGATTCAATAACTGAATGGATTAAATCTTTCTCTAGGTGTGGAACTGATATGTTCAGATCGCTGTATTTCTTGTGATTATTTATTAATAGAACAATTTGTTATTTTAGTTGACCTGTTTCACGCAACTACTTTAAATATTCTTCAACAACAATTTTGTCTAATTAATCTCTCGACTTTCATTGAGTTATACTCAAAAAGGATAATTTGCCTGGTTGGTGGATATTCCCTTGAACTAGTTGATTTTCTAAACACCTTAAAGGGATGTTGTATTCTTTTACTCCATTTCTAATTTGCGATCCTAATTGTGTATTCAATTTAAATTTTTCTACCATTATCCTGTTTATGTACTTAAATACTGATAGCAAGGATTGTGGCGTAGTGATTGCTTAAGAAAGTCCAACATAGGCTTTACGTAGAATATTCCACGAGCTTGACTCCGGTAGAAACTAATAGTAAGAAATTCATCAAACTGCCCTTTCACAGCATTTCGAAAGGCGTTAGTAAGGTTTTGAAGAGTCAAGATATGAACGTATGCTTTAATTCGTCCAATACGCTTACGAAACGCTACACGAAAAACACGTCGTGTTTTTCGCACGTTTTAGCTTTAAGACGCGCAGGGGGTTGAATATGCACTTGTAAAGAATATTATTTTCAAAAAAGTGGGAATAGTACATGCATGTTTAAAAAAAATCTTTGCTCGCATCATTCGGTGATGAGGACCATTCGTCTCCTTGAAATCGCCGTCTCGGACTAATTGCACTGGCCAACAACTTTCAACTTTTGATTTTGTCATACAATAATTTTTACTAATTTCAATAGAAAACATATAAACATTTATTTTAATAAAAGGTAGAAGGTCAAGGTAGCTCGATTTTTTTATATTTCAATGGAAAGGTTTTTTAGATTATATCGTGATTTAATGTATATTTCAAATTATTATAATTAGAAATGAGAAGTAATACTGGTCCGTCTCTTATAAACAATATCTACAGCATCTCTTCTTCTTGAAGAAATCTTCTTGAAATTCTTGAAAACTTGTACCATGGAGAGCCAAGCTGTTTTTTCCTTCCCCCTTGATTTGGTTTCAAAGATTTCATCATTTACTATTTCTCGTATCTGAGGTCCAACAAAAATATCTTCTTTCAGTTTTCTTTGTGTTAATTTTGGAAACTTTTCACGAAGGTATTTAAAATTTTCACCTTCGAAATCCAGTGCCTTTACAAAGTTTTTCATGAGCCCAAGTTTTACCTGGAGAGGTCGTATTATGATCTTTTCTTTTTCTACTAGAGGCTGATGTTGTACATTGTCTTTTCCTGGTATAAACTGTTGTCGTGGTAGGCGTAGTGTCGTTTCTCTGTCACAACTGTTCCAAAGACATAAAAAGGAACAGTATTTGATGTAACCAGATTGCATACTCGAAATAATTGCAATTACTTTAAAATCTGTATGAATATTCCAGGAATAGTCTTTGTACATTACCCTTTCTAATAAAATTTTCAGATTTTCGTAAGTTTCTTTTATAGAAACAGCGTGACCTATCGGAATAGAAGGATAAGGGTTTCCATAGTACAACAAAACCGCTTTTAGGTTGGTCTTTGATGAGTCTAAGAATAATCTCCAAGAATTGGGATCACGATGTATTCCAAAAGCTTCAGAAAGTTTGTAAACATTATTGCAGTAGACCAGATTACCGGCCGTACTATAAAAATCAACAAAATTTTCATGTCCGCACGTCACGTCTGCAACAAGTCTCGACCTGCATTTTCTGTGTAATCAGAGCTAAGTCAATGTTGCTGCTTTTTATTTTTACTTCAAATATGCTGTTCAATTTTATTTCAACTTAGGGTAAAAACCTTGTCGGTCAGAGTTATTACAGACTATATAAAAAATTAAACTTGTGTGGTGAGGAGGTTGCCGATACTTATGTGTTGTTTATTAGGTACTTCATTAATATCTGGATCATTATTTGTTTTTATTGGTTTGAATTCTTGTAAATCGTTCATGAGTCATGAGAACGGGAATATTTTAAAATTAACGAAATTTAGGATAAACAATGTATTAATTGTGAAGAAACCATCGCAAGAAAATATGGATCTTGTAGATGAATTTACAGTACATTGTTAAATGTACTGTACATTATACGAAGTTAAATGCAACCGAACAAGTTATCCAAGCACGTGACATGATTATCAAATCAAATGTCTATATTTTACATATGCTCATGCGTAATTAAAAAATGCTAAGTGCATTTTTTTGCAATTCCACTTTTCCAAAGAAATTAAACTTAAAAACATAATAATTTTTCAATAGTTTTCAAGTAATAAATCCCAAATGCGGTTTATAATACCCAAACCTATTTTTACATTTACTCAACCTGCCAATCACTAACTACATTATAATATCAGAGGTCAAACCGTAGAACGAATAAACATTATTAGATTCTTTTCTCATTATTAAACGCTAATTTAAATCAATTACCAATTAAGAGCTGAAAGAATCATATTTAAATAATACATCATTCTAGAAGTTCTGAATTTATAATACGCAAACTGTGATCGTATAATGTGCTACAATTAGCAACACTTAAAGAACTATGTGCGTATAAAACTTAAGTTATTGCAGAAATGGTGTTATGCAAATGTATTTGGATGAATAATTAGAATACATACGAAAATCTCAACGAAATACGTTGCGAGGATTAATTTTTATTTACTTTTTCTATACATGTGCACGTATATTCAGGCGTAGCGGTTTTTCCTTGGACTGTTGTCGTTCGGTACGATGATGGAAAATTCCGCGACCTTGAGCGCGCCATTTTTGCCAATGCACCATTCGGCTGTTTCGTTTTCGTGTTTCGCTAATTGCAAGGCAAAGCAAACATGGAACCTCTAATCATATACAGTCCGGCGTAACAGTCTACGCTATACGCCAACAGATTTCTGCCTTGTAATCCTTTAAATTAAAACTAACTAAATACAAGGTCTGAGACAGAAGTAATGTGAATCAATTCACTTTTAAATAATGTATCGATTTTTTATATATATATATTTTTTATGTTTTATTATTCTTATACATGGCAGCCAAGATTTTTCTATTATAAAGATTATCAACTGACACAAAAAAGTTGATATTAAGTTGCCAGTGAAAGTGTTGTCATTCAACATATATGAATGTATTTCCTTCACTTGAATGTAGGTTTTTATTGTCATTGCCTAAAGTGGGTGTTCTACACTATATTTGTATCGTTTCTTGTAATTCTGTTTACTTACGGTTACGAAAAGGTTCTAATTTGATAATGATCATCAAATTTTTATTTTTGTTGGTCGGAGAAGTTCTTAAGCAACATAGCATTCTTTTCTCGTGAATATGTGTCACTATGCAATTGCTAGAATACTTAATTTGTTTGCTGTCATCTATAGATTATTAATCGTATATTCTTGTGTGCTAATACCGTCATCTTTTTCAAAACCGATTACCATTGGCAAGTTTTAAGACTACCCATAGTTTAGCAGCAAAGTAGTAATTAATTGCTCAGTTTCAAAGTGTAATTAGCCATGCTGATGAATATAGAGAGGGAAGGGATGCAGTATCCTGGTAACGATCTGACAACTCTATACGTTTAATACATTGCATTAGGTTCCGAATTAATGGAAACCAAAAGGTTTCCATTCGTGTATGTAGGTGCAGAGACGTGTTTATGTTTCGTCTCCACCTTGCGACGACTAAGTATCGATACTATCTTCCGCGCGGCAAGGCTAAGCACCTAGGTTACTTAGGATCAGTATAATGTTAATTTTAGCAGCAAATTTATTGAATAAGTATTTACCGCGTTATAGGGATGTTCCATGTATATCTTCAAAGGTCTCTCCACTATGATCATAATTTGTAAAAAAATTGTTTTAAACAATCTATTAGTAACTCATAACTTTACACAGTGATTGTAATATCTATTATCACACAAACTTGAAAACAAAAATGGTCGATTTGCTTTGAAATGGCGTTATGGTTGGTCTTAATCGAAATAGGTTTTCAAAGGGATGTAACAATTTAAGGGTACTGACAATCTACGGCGCACTAACGTTAATAGAGTTAAATAAGAAAAATTGTCCTTTTACTTATTTAGAATTTGTTTTTTTTTTATTTACATTATTTTTAAAATTTTTTAGAATTTGTAATTCGTTATGTATTTAAAGTTTGTTCTTTATTTATTTAGTTTTGGTTTTTTATCTATTCAGATTGCTTTTTTTTTGTTTGTTCAAAACTTGTTATTTTTTTAGAATGGGTTCTCTATTTATCTAGTTTTTTTTTTTATTTTCTTGGAATAAGTCATTTATTATTTATTCAGAGCTTGTTGTTTATCTACTTAGAACTTATTCATTGTTTATTACAATCATTCTTCTTAACATTAAGGTTCAAAAAAAAAACTTGTTCATCGACTTTTGTACACCACCTGCTCCATATCCACTTATGTTATAAATCGATCAATAGAAACAATATGATGTCAAATGTATATTTACTAAATCATGAATATTCCTTACAAATAGAAAGGACAAAGACGGGTGGAATTATTACACTTTTGCAGCGACTAGACAGACTCGTGCCTATTCGTCTCATGAGAAAGCGTTCGTGTGCCTATTAGTTTCCCCGCGAGAGTCAGCGACAGAGCGATAAAACACGAGCCTGTCTAATCGCTGCAAAAGAGTAATAATTCCACCCGCTTTTGTCCTTTCCACTTGTAAATCATTACTCTTTTATTAATAGATTGGATAAATAACTGCAATTACTTTCACAAATATAATGTGAATAAAAACGTAGAATCGCGCTTATTTAGAGTAATAATATCTACCTGCGAATTCTCAAATAATCCAAGCACACAAAGCTACAAGTTATGGAAAGTGTAGATACATCGTCTCTGTGAGAGACAATAAAAATGTTATTGTACATATCCGTGATTGTTCAAAAACACAGAGTATCGGTATCGACCGGAGAACGGTAAATATATCATTTTAAATCTACTTATTTTGTTTTTGTTCTTGGAGATCGTTCATAACTTCTAGCTGCTTAATGTCTCAAAAATCAGCTGTTTGTGTAATTCCCGCATTTTATACTTTTTCTAATATTATTATTTTTGAATGTCTCTGGTCAATTATCTTTATTTTTTTTTTTATTTATTTTTGAATAGAATCGTCGAAGACCTGAGGTATATCCAACCAATACTAATTCGTTATGATCGTTGTTGCTATTATAAATTAGAATAAATATGTATATTTCTATATAGTTTACTTGACCGAATTCAAAGGAATTTGCGCCATTTTCTATAGAGACATGACCTTAATTTGTGGTATTACTCCGAGCCGCATATGCATAAAAGATATTCTAATATTCCAACAAACAAAGAAATAACCTTTCACTAAGTGTACAGCGAAAAAACAAAATTTCATGGTGGGAGGTAGTTTATGTAAATCTAATGCGAGTCGGCCATGATGTTTTTTTTTTTTTCACTGTTCCGATTAAGGAATGTATGTGTTATGTGAGGTTTTATCGCGTACCGATCGACATTTTAGGACGTTTATCCGAGATTGTTTCCTAAAATATCTTCGAAATACAGTGCCAACATATTGCATCTGGTCTACGTACACATGTGCTGGTCGCTTATTCTGTTCTCCGATTGCCATTTTCATTGCCGAGGTCATGTTCTATTATCTAAATTGCGTTAAACGGTCTCCGTTCTCAAGATCCAAGTCATCGTGCGCTAGTTCCACTGTACGTTGCGCGCCCGGTGCTCCCCACTTGTTGTCAGCACGATCGACGCAACACTGTATATTAGAACGCACCATTCTCTCTTGCTATCTCTCTCTCCTCGAACAAGCTAGGCTAGTCAGGTCTTTCGTATGCAACGTGTATATTGTGGTATCTCCGCCAATCATTGTTTGAAAATATTTGGGTAAAATGATATTCGTAAGAAAATAATAGTCTCTGCTAATGATAAATTTACAAAATTAGATGTTATGTTTTTGTAGGTGTTATAGCATAAGAAATAGATTGGTCACCAAACGATATGAGAACGATACGAGATAATAAAAATAAGTAATATAGTAACCATAACTTTAAAAAGCAATATTCAAATTCCCTTACCGCGTTTCATTACTGAGCAAAAAAAGAAACGGAGCTAATTAATTGTAGTAACGTTTTAGAATACCGCACGGTGGAAAAATAATTTAAATTTAGTGAAGAAACAAAACACAAGTAATCTTTTGCACTAGATTTATGACTGTAATTTTATCTCCTCTAAGCGGAAATAGTAAAAAAATATTTTAGATTAAATTAAAATATTAAATATTAGGTACGTAATTTTACCAGAACTTCAACACGTAATACATCCGGTTTAGTATTTGAACGGGTTTAATAATAATGGATAAATGACGGGTAGTCAATCGTAAAGAATCCGGTAAACAGGGCGCAATACTAATTCATACCATCAGTTTCAATACAAAAACATATTTTAAGACAAAAAAAACAAAAAGAACATTAAATACTTCTATGACGTGGTTAAGAATGTCGGGATGACGACCAATGTTTCAAAAGCATATTAAACATTTAAATTACTCGCTTTTTTGTTAAAGTTTCATTGGGGTGATTAAGGATACATATCATAGGAGCTTTGGCCGGCGAATACATATGTATATGATCATAAAATACTATTCGCTTAACATTCGCGTAAACATTACTTTACATCGCGACCTGTGTTAAGAACTAGGCTTTGGAGTACATTTGTTGTCAATTTCGAAATTTACTTCAGCAAACCAATACAGAAGAAATAAGATGCAATCGCAATGCAATTCTGTTGATTATTGACTGCGGTGCATACAAGAATCCACTGTATCTCCTATAAAATTACTAAACCAACAAAATAATTTCTTACGCTGTTCCTTTAATTTCACTGAATATATAATCCGTGACGTACTGTAAATTCACAGAAATGTTTTTATAGTGTAATTGTATAATAGGTTTCACGTTTCTGTCTGCTTAACGTTTTCCTTCCAGGAACAGATCTACTAAATTCCCAATTTGGGATGTGCCAAGCTTTCTGACACCTGACTGATTACACCTAGTAAATATTAAAATAAACTAAAACTTGCAGCTGTAAAAAGTATTTTTTAACGAGAACGAATCGTTCGTCAACCAATGATGTATTGTTTGTTTAATTCCTAAAGTACACTATCAAATCTTACTCTAATAGGCGTCCCCTAAAGCTCCTGGTTTTGCATTATTTGCAACGGCAATGAAGGTCTTTGTAATGTTGTAATATGGTATTCCTTGTTAATACTTGATATTTATTGATAATAGTTTGCAAATCAATTTCAACCTGAAATTCTTGAAAATTCAATTTACTTGGTTCGATAGCAATAGTTTGCTTTGTATCAAGTTGTAACGTTAGGGATAGGAGCGGGCGGAGAATTAATTTGGGAGATTTGACAAATGCTACTTTTCTCTGTGCTATTATTAGTTCATTTATACATCTGGGTAGCAGTAGCGAATAGTTTCAAGGTAGCACATGCAGATACAACATAAAAAAGTAGGTTTAAGCAAGCAATTAGTATAAGTCATAGCGAATCGGCCATTAGTCACAAACGTGAACACTTGAGTTATCGAAATTTCGAACTTTTCTAAAGTAGTTAGTCACGTTTTTACGGTTTCGCCAATACACGATTGTACGGGCTATTAAATATGGACGAAATGATGTATTTGGTTTTAACATATGAACTATATGTACACGTCGAATTACATTTTTTATTTCTTCACGCCAACGTTAATTTCGCAATGTTGATTTACTTAGTAAAACTTACGAAACTGTTTGTCTTTTTTGTATTTATTACACGGAATGTTACAAACAATTATTTGAAATATTAACTCAATTATAAGTTTGGAGTTTTCTCCATTTATGGTTTGTACTACTGATACATAAGTGTGGATGTTTTAGTTAAAGCTTTTAAACATTGATTTCTACGCAATGATAAATATTGTTACCTTGAATGAACAAAAATATTATCTGCTGACTGGTGTTATTTACGCGTTTATTAAGTTTTTCTCCTCTTAGGCATGGGCGCAATAAATGTTTTATTCCTAAGGCCTATGGGATCATCCGCGTCTTCACACGCTCATGGCCTGGCCAGTGATCGCCAGTTAAATGCAGGTCAGATATTATAGCTTTCCTTTTTCAACTTCAGAAATATCCATAAGTCATAACAGATACTTGATTGTGCTACTACTAACGGAATGAATAATTCTGTAATACAGATTTATTTGTATTTGTACGTCAAAAGTTTTGAGTTATACGACATGCAATTATTTGACCTTTTTTCCGTCACTGATAGCGTGGTTGCGATAAGGCGGCTAATATTTACAATTTCGCGACTTCCTATCTAAAACGGTTGCTTTAGAGACACGTTTTTGTTTTCGATACTGTCTACGGGGAGCTCTGATAAGCAATCGTTTCAAATCAACTAGTGTGTGTATTTACATACATGGTTGGGATAAAGTACGGAATTAAAATGCATCTGGTTTTGATTTTTTGTTGTTACTGTACTTGCGGTTTAAACGAACCATGTTTGACTTTCCTTATTTAAATCGAATATCCTGTTTCTCTGGATTCATCCATACTGGTTTTAGTACTATTATTAGAGAAATTAGAGAATCATCTGGTATAAACAAAATAATTTCAAACGTTCAAATTGTTCGCCGTTTATTTACTGATAAAATATGCAAACTTGTTAAGGAATTACCGAGTTACCTTTTCCAAGACTTGGCTACGGATTAATTCATATTCAGCTACTAGTCTTTGCCTCAACACCTACAAACTAGCTGATCGTGTAACGTAAAACACGTGATTTGAGACAACGCCAAAGGCAAAAATCTAATTGTTTAAGTTCTAATGAACTATTGTGTTGCAGTTCAGGGATAATTTGGGCCTTCAGTAGATTCAAATGCTCTTACGTTTTTTGGGCAGATTCAAAACAAAATTATCGTTGCCGTTTCAAAGACAATTGTTGCATTCTAACCCTTTGCTATGTCGGCTTGCATAATTTTGACCGTTGTTTTAACAACTTTCGTCGTCAAATGCTAGGTACAAACTAAGAAACTGTTGTAACTCCTTTTATCCACACTATAACTTCTGATTGGAAAGAACGAATCTGGAATAATTATCAAATTGAAAAGTTCTAGAAATTCAATGGAAACTGAATTATTATACTCTATCCAACGATTTCCAGCTGTATGAAACACACCGTAATGTAATAATACTTTCTAACATATCAATTAAACGGAATGCTACTTTCTATGTGCAACGATATAATCTATATCATTGCCTGGCTTAGTACTGTTACATCAAATAATATATCCTCCATGCATTCATAGATATATAGAAATAAATGTTCCTGTATCAGCGAGCGCATAATTAAAAGCGAATAGATATACACGTAAGTGCTTTAAATGAATTTAATAGACCATATTTCATAGCGCATATGTATCCTATATCTATATACTATACGACCAGCAGCGGAATAAGCCATAAAATATGCTGATAGTTCAGCTAGAATCATAGTTTTCAATAAACGTACGAATTTGACAGATGGCGTTTTGTGTACTAAGAATGCAGAAAGAAATCGTTATTATTTATACTGTATAAGTGGCTCGATAAAAGATCGCAGTTAGCCGTGACAATTGACTGCATATGGTTGTTTTATAGTAATATAAAATGTCTGAGATATGTATATATTGCTTCTTAATTTAACAATATAAAATGCTTTCTTAGCTTGTCGTCAGTGGCGATTGGCACTGAGATGAATTACAACGCCTCTCCTAGTTTTTGGATTCGGTTTAGGTTAAAGTAGACTAAATTCGTTTTTCTTTAGCTTGTGATCCATACTTAAATTATATATTGCTTTCATTATCGTTAAATCATTATGTACGCATACGCAGTACCGGCCAGTGGTGGCGTAAATGGATGTTCAATGCCAAAGCTTCGATTCCTTCGAGTAGCATGGCTACAACACAATCCCACCATCCACTACTGGGTATATATGTATCTAGCTTCCCTAAATACATAACTTTCTTTGTAACCATCTATCCATTTATGAGGACGGCATCAGAAGTATCCGTGTTGGGACAGATAGCGCCTTGTATCAAAATCCGCATTGCTGACTGAGTATTATATTTTGGTCGATGTCTGTTAAATTTCGGAAAATTGGAATCCTGGGAAAGGATAGATATATGGCGGAGATTCGTTTTCTTTTTTTGGATGGTAAAACGAGTGCAGAAATCAAAGAGAAGTTGAACGCAATATATAAAGGCCGTACACTTTCGCTAGCTATCAGATGCTGGTTTAGTGAGTTTAAGCCTGGTTGAATATCTTCTTTGATGAGGAGTGGCCAGGGTGTCATCGAGGTAACTATGGGCGATGTGATGCATAAAGTTCATGATATCCTGCTAACAGACCGTCATATTAGGGAGATTGCAAATGTGGTAAGCATCTCAATCGAGCGTATGCAGAACATCCTTCACGAAAAATTGGGGAGTTCAAAAAACTGTCGGCGCTTCTGCTGACGATTGATCAAAAAGCGAATTGCATAATAAGTTTGGATACGTTTAAGGGCAACAGAAATGAGTTTCTGTCGCGTTATGTGACTAGATGAGACATCAGTATACGTCAGAAAGCAAAGATCAGACGACAATACCTTTTTGTTTTTTTGTTTTTTTCAGTATACGAGGACCAAAGATGAAAACGATTCTGTAGAGCCTATTCTTTGAAATTCGTAAGACAAAACCTTAATCGACTATTTGGAGAAGGGAAAAACAATCACGGGATAGTACTCTGCTAATTTATTGAACCATTTCGACGCTGAATTGAAGAGAAAAATGCTCACTTAGCGAAGAAAGAAATTCTTCGACAATTGTGACAACACTAATCCAATTACGGTAGGGATGTGTCCCATCCGCCATATTCATCCATATTCAATATTCACTTGTGCAAAAACGGAGTCTTGACTTGCGGATTACAAAGAGGACAAACACGTGATTTTTGAGAAACCGCGAGAACTATACATGACTTCTTATTTCACACTAACTTATTCTATGTAGTTTTTACTAGCGGTGGACATAATGATTGCATTTTGAAGTCGATAAAAGTAAATAAATGCGAAGTCTAATTTGTATTCAATTCTTTCTCTTCGGGAGTTTTCAATCAGACAATTAAAATTGTCTGATTTTATAAAAATATAAAGGCAATATCTACAATGTTCGTACATATAAAAGTAAAGCAGTATCAGGTCAAGTGATCTTCTAGAATTTTGACTTGGATTAAGAAAAGTGTTCATCTAGCCTATTGTCTGAAAGCTGCAGAGTGATTTGGAATTTATCCTGTTATAGTTATATCATATTACGTCGTATTTTTGCTAGTGTTCAGGTTTTGTGAAGGTTTCAAAATCCATCCGATAGTTAATCTAGGGCAAAGTTTGTTTTATAGGAAAAAAAAGTACAGACAGATACTGTCACTTAATTATAACAAAAACCCCCTTTCATTCGCATCTCTACTAGTCCAACATAGTAACTTAAACGCCTTTATTACATTAACTGTGGAACTAATCGATACACAGCCAATAGTACAATGCAAGATAATTAGATACACTTTCGGGAAGTACTTTCGAAAAAACTCACGGCCTAACACACACGGCTTGAGAACTCACATACAACGGTAATAATAATATACAGAACAGTAGAGAGATGCTTAACTTATGTACGATTTTCAACACAGCCGCTCAATTGGAAAGTCGTTAGAGCTAATTAAAATTACTAATCTAACTGTTCATTCTAATTGGTATTAAGTACGTGTGTACATAACCTAGTTTAAATCGGATCACTAAATCGGCCGGTTGTACGTTTGAAAATTTATTCGAGTATATACCAACGCTTAAGGTTATTGTTTTTGGAGCGTTTCCTGGAAATAGATGATGGTAGTTGTGCGTACCTATATAGGGACTTCACGTAGGCGTCGCTTGTTTAATTAAAACGGTTAACTTTATTGATTGACTAATAAAATACTCGGTATTACTATTTACGTATAGCAGAATTATGAACTGTGCCATTGATTGAGAGAAATTTTGTAAAAATTAATTCCAGTGGTAAATGTAAATACCAATGCATACCTTAAAAGTAAAGACAGGATTAGGTAGCAAAGTAGATAGAAGATATTTAAAAGAAATTAAATTGTAGAAATTGAGGAAAATATTGAAAGGTTTGTGCTTTAATGGGAAGCTAACTAAGATTCCTAGATAAATTCTATTAGAAAAAGCGCATTAAAATCTATTGAAGACACTGTGGATGGTTTTGCAATTGTTTGAAAACTGCAAACAGTGAAGAATTTATATTAGGAAGGTAAAACGCCCAGAATTCAAGATTATTGTATTAGAAGAACGAAAATTATCATAGATAGGTTGTTCCTCTGTAATTGTATATTCTTCAACTTAGGAACATAATGAAGAAGAAAAAAACAAGATCTTCCTATACGTATTGTATTGGTATCTCATGATAATCATACTATCAACCAATAAAATACTCGGTATTACTATTTACCTCTCATACAATTATGAACTGTGCCATTGATTGAGAGAAACTTTATAAAAATTAATTTTAATGGTAAATATAAATACCAACGCATACCTTAAAAGTAAAGACAGGATTAGGTAACCAAAGTATGGGTTGTCCCGATTTTCCGATGGCCGATTTCGCATATAATCATCCCCATAGGCCTCGAGATGCGAAATGTGCCCATGTTTACCACCATAGTTACCTTCACTGAAGCTCAATGACTTTCAATTTAGTGTTTTTATCCTTAAGAATATTTTGTTTGTTTTGAGATGAATGTTTTCCCGAGATACAAAAAAAAGGAAAACCATTTACAGAAAGTTATACACGCATAACGCATTCAAATCCCACTTTTGTTTCAATGTTTTGAAATATTATTTTTAACACTGTTGCGTACTTTTCCAATAGAATATGGGAAAAAGTAAACATGGTATTGGAATATTAATATAGCAAAACCTATCGCTGATCTAACTGACCAGACTATTACTTAGGGTATTCATAATAAATGTAAATATGACATTATTATGGCGATATTCTACAAATGCAGTGATTTCAAGAATTTTTAAATATGTAAAACCGGTTCAATCTGCTGATTGTTTTTTCTTCAACATGAACAAATTCGATTTATCCTGGCTTTTATCTGTACCATGCGGTTAACAAAGGTCTTAGATATTAAGCCTGTAAGTAAGTCTGTAGAAATAAACAGGGTCTTCCACTTGAAACAAGCAAGCTATCCATCAAATTTTGTTCGTTTTCGCTTCACTCATTCATTGATCCATCTGCATGAGGTTGTAGGACCGATCAGACCTATACAAGCTGTCTACTATATCAAAATCGTCATAGAATATAGGATACTTTACAAAACTGTTATTTCGATATTTAAAAAGTATATACGCGTATACGAGTTTTTAAAACAAAAGTTAACTGTTCCTTTTTTTATTTCGATTGTAATTTGATAGGACGCAGTTCATCAAATTCCACACATTCGAAGAATCCCTTTAATAAAATTCTGTTAGATAAATAATAAAGTGTGTTATGCAGAATCTTTCTGGATGTCAATTAAACTTTAATTTCATCTTTGATTATTTTAGAATTTCATTTTCCAGAAAAATAAGCCTGTCACACTCGTTATAGTAACAATGTCAAAATTGATTTGTACAAACAATCATAATTTTTCTCTTTATTTAATTAAATATGTGTGCACGAACATTAAAGAAAATGCAATCACTTAGCTTAAATTGAACATACAACGCGTCCATCATGCCTGTCAATGATTGAATAAAAAATATAACTTAGCTCCTGCTGTAACTTTTGGATCAAACTAAATTTTAAGTATAAATTTATAAATTCAATCTAACAATTAGATTTTTTTGGCTTTTAGGCTAATTTATGGGTACAAACCTCACGCTGCAGAATAGCCCTAAACGTATAACATAATGTAGAATATAAGAATTATGTAATTTGATCCACAGTGTGTTCCACATCTAAAAAATAAACTTATGACCAGTTGCACCATCAGACTTAATCGACTGCAATTGTCACATGCCTCCTGTCATCTTAGCTTAACGCAAGATTAGATTTTAATTCGCATCGGTGCAATTAGCCGTTAGTTGCGCTGCCTGTGTAGACGCAATTCCTCTGAAATTAAACATTTTTAGGTTACGCACCTTCGATTGCTGTTTATCCGTGTCCGAAGAATAAATGAACATTGACTGTATTTAAATGAATTCCATTAATTTCGTTTGGTTTTCTTTACATTACATAGGTATGTACACGTACAAAGTTCATCACATATATGTTTAATTTTAAGCCAAACTATACTGAAATTGGATACCCGTAATATCAAACTTGAATTACTTAGAAGATAATCGCTAACTGTTATTGCAAATAGTTAACGAAAAGTTTCGCTTATGCGTTTGCTATTTACGGAACGTTGTGAATTGGAAACGCATAACGATAATTCATATTGTCCACGTCGGTTGTCGGTTGATAAGCGATATTCACGAAATTACCTTGAATTTCTAATCGATATAACCTAAATGTTAAAAACGAAACCGCATCTACCAGTAATATCTAGTCATATGTTGATATACGGTATTATAAAGACTGGAGAAACTAAAATTATTGTTTAGAAGCAGGCTATGTTCATTTGTTATATATAGTTTCAAATTGGAGAATATAATATTTTTAAATATCATATCTAAAGGTACATATATATTATAACATGGTAGAATCCACATATGTTACAACATTAAATCTGTTTGCATATAAAAAAATTAGCTCGTCAAAATTAATCGTGTGTGACCCAAGCATATTTTGTTCTGTTAGTATCACTTTACCAACAGTTTCGCGTTTTGCTTGTTCTGTTTTACTCTTCTTGTTGTTTCAAATGGGATCAAAAGCCAACAAAGGAATTGGTAAGAAGCGTTCACCGTTTTTCAAACGCAAATAGTGCTGACCTTAGCGGCGCATTGTTTAACTGACTTTAAAATCGTATGCAGCAACATTGACTTGTTTACTGACAGCAAGCACATTAAATCGGCCAATAACGTGGAATATCTTACTAGACTGTCATAAAGTTCTATCTTTAATCTTTGAAACAAACAGGGTTTGTTTTAGAGATAAAACAGGGTTAGGGTACGACAGTATACGCCTCAGAGGCCTCTTCGGCCACCTTCCTTTGCGCTTTATCATGGAATGAGAACCACCACACATGAAAATTTGGGGAGGAGATGGCGTAGGGTTAATATCTGCTGAACCGCTAAAGTTACTTTGAAGTATTCAAATATGCGAACAACGTACGTGAGACTGTTCATCGCGTTAATTGTTCGCATGAGTTTTAGAATTCTGGCATTCTTAGAGAGGCACGTCTCTAGGGTGGGATTACCCGAAGTCGTGCAGAATTCGTCAGACTGATCGCAAAACGATGGAACATTTCCTTTGCCACTGACCATTAGAAGGACTATGTTGGAGACGAGCGGCACAGGTTGGCATAGAAAGCACACATAAGGTAACCATAAACATATAATCATATTGTTGTTCTGGATTGTCCGCTGTAAGTTCTAAGCGTTTACATATTAAATTACTTTAGATTGCATCTATTTTATATTTTTCGTGAATGAATAATTCTCAACAATTTAATTATTACGTTTTCTGTCTTCCAGCAAAAATGTTAACAATTGTAGTTAGTGGTGAAAATAGCTCCGTTTGCTATCCATCTCCTTGCTATCTTGTACCTTTATAATCACAAGAAAGGTACTACGAAAGAAGAATGTACTGCAATAGCGTTTGGAGCGTTTCGTACTAAGCTTAAACTAACGATGTTGTTTGCAAATCTAAATCCGATTATCTCAAAACTCCCTTTACATTACAATACATTACAATTGTTAGCCTCTTTGGAAAAGACAGACAACGGATTCCTTTCCTTAAAGAGTACAAACCTACGGCCGTAGTATTTTTATAAAATTCGTACCGAACACAACGTTCAACGCAACCACATTAAAATAAAACGATAAATGTGCAGAATTAGCCTTTAAATGAGTGTGCGTTGGATATGAACAGTATCGAACTTTGACATTTCTCGCTTTTTTGTTAACTCAAACGTATACTATATATGTATTTATAACTTGGAAATATCTGCAGTATCATGGAGACCTATTATAATTGACATAGGAATTTCTAATTTAATGTATACGACTCCGAAGCGGATTTTCCCCATTAGAAACGGTATTTGCATGATTTACCCATTCGAAAAAAGATTCCAACAATTTGTATACGTTCCTTTAATAGATTTTTTGTTCATGAAAATCTTTTAATACGTAGATATTACAGGTAGGTATGTATTTATTTGCGCAAGGCTGAAGTTAGTATAAAAATGTAATGAGGCAAATAGGAATAAAGCAAATAGCAAAAAATTATATTTTATTCCGAAGATATTTCATTCCACCGGTTTTCATCGTTTTAACATTTTATATATAGAACAATCAAATTCGACAGTCAGAAAAAAATACAATAAAATTACTCGGCAACTTAACTAATTACAAAGATCTTTAACTTCGAGAAAGGAACCCGAAAGCATCAAGACTGACTCAACGATGTAATACGGTAAAATTTGCGTTGTTTCTTTTTGGAAATCAGCTACTATATGATTAATTAATACAATTCACGCTTGAATCCCAAATTGAATTCTGCAACTTAACACCTTGCAATTAGCGATTTACTCAGACATGAGTTACCCAGACGACAGCGAGATTCAGAATCAATTATAAAATTAGCGTCGTTTCATGCCATTGTTTAATCGCGTTGTTTTGTTTCCGCAGCCAATTTTGTTAATTTTACCATTTAAAAATATATTATGTAAAATTACAAACGGATACTATAAATTTTGATGTAACATGGTGCGAATAATGTAGTAAGGATACAACTAAAACATAGATTCTATGCTTTTCAATGATATTTTACCCCACGTACAGCTTCACAATGTGAAACTTACTGTTAGCTTTAGTGAAGGCCGAATTAATTGACGAAATTACATTTTCATATGCCTAAACTTACATTGAGTCTTGTTGTAGAAAGATTTTAAATTAGAAGCTACGAAAAATGGAAGAATAGAATACAACAGCAAGTAACGGGCCGTTTTACCACTGGCGTCGTTGGCTGAACTTATATTATCCTTCCACCACCCATGCTCCAAAGATAATAGGCCGGAAAAGGAATTTTGTTCTACAAATGCAGCTCTCAACCACTAGAGCGATCTTTATTTCGGGTAGGTGGACAAATTGATTCACGATGTGTATGGAGTGTACTGATGATATATATATACTTCGTAGAACACAAATTGGGAAGTGTTACAGGATAGACAAATAGACGAATTGGTATATATTCAATACTACTGGTATATTGCAACCAATATTGGCATGACGGAAGGGTATGTATTGATGTGGGAACAACAATTAATAATGATTTAAAAGAATCTGAATAGTTCATGTAAACTTTGCGTGAGTAATTTATAATAAGGTAAATGACAAAGAGATGGTTCAAATTGCAAAATACTCTTTAATAAATAACTGCCGCAAATCTGAGCTATGCGCAGTTGACCCTCAGGTTAGCTGAAAGTCATCTATCAAATTATATTATAATTATTATAATTATAAAATAAAATATTAATGTAAAACTTAAAAAGAATGATTAGCGTTTGAAGCTTTTTATGTATAAATAAATTATGGATGTTTTATTTAAATAAAGATGAATATACCGGTAAGTAAGCAACAAATTAAATGTTCTTTTTAAATAAAATAGAAATATTGTTTTCTTATTTACATGAACCTTAAATCTTAATTTATACTTGAGCACACTTTCACTAAACTTGAAAAATTAATTCTACAGCTTCTTTCAGTATTCTAAGCTTGATCGCTTTCATCGCTTGTGTTATCCCAATTTATGAGTTTCGTCCAACATGCTTAAAAAGCCATAAATGAAACTAATTAATTGCATCTGCGCAGTGCGGAAAAAAGATTCCACTGGTTTCATTCAATGGTCATCTATGAGATTTTGGTGATCCATAAGGACCTTCTTTTCATTTAATGTATCCTGTAAAATTTTATTTAAAATGTAAAATTTTTACACCTACTCATTGATGTAAGTGCATTTCGAGCTTGAAATACAAATATGCTGTGTAACCCATCTCATTTGTACTGCCATCCTGGTGTAACCGTCTCAACTGCTACCTGGGTTTGTAGCTAACACTGTGGGTTCTGTACATAATGTCACAGAGAAATAGGGGAGAGTACTCTGCACTCGGGAATTAGGAATCTTAAATTTAAATTGAAAAAGGATATTTATCCACTGTTCCTCCAATTTGGATAAAAGGAATACCATTAAGCCGAGTGTAATAATTAAAGTATCGTATTTTTAGCTTTATTGAACGTATTTGCTTAGGCAGAATAAAATATTATACGTTTAATTATTTAATTGTTGACGCTTAATGTAATTCCCAAGGTCAATATGAAAGGCCAATTCTAGAAGGTCATTCAGCGAGGTCCTATGTCTCTTTGGTAATCCATATCAAATGCGTTATACCTAAATGTGTAGACAACAGGGCAGTGACGCTGTTATTGAGACATCGGTTACACCTTTTTTAAATGTAAATGGCACTATCCCTCCTGAACGGCTCCATTCCATATGGCAGAATTTTTGTTAAGTTCTATAGACTTCTCCGCTCGGTTTTGGGTATGCCCCCGTATAAAATAGACTTGCGGAGTCACATTGTATTCTGTTATATCCTGTCTCACATAACATAGTATAGAAGAAAGGTAGTTAGAGGTCCACAGGACTTCAAATTTTCACTTACTGCTTATTGGTAAATGCTTAGCCTAGTTACTAAAATGTTGTGGTAAGAGCAGTGATGTATTGTACTACATAATTTAATATGCTAATGTACTAATCAGTTTATAATTTTGTTTTTGAAACTAAATCTGTAATCATTGTGACAAACGTAAAAGTAGGCTTTAGTGTACTACTCTTCTCTTTATTCCTTGAAAAAAAAAATAATTTCACGGTATACAATGTGTACCTAACCCAAATTTATCAAAATTAGCACCTTCATTGTTTTTGCACTGAATACCGTGCCACACGAAGATATCTACCTAAATCTACCGATCTCCAGACAAAAAATTTGACCATTGACCATAAGGTTCTTGTTCTCTTCCTGGTTCGATTTTACATGTCGCCGAAAAAAAAAAAGTTATTTACATCTATATAATAAACGAGCGTAATTGAACACCAAATTTATAGACAACACTGTATTGATTGACCGTGTGAGTTTGATTGCTGATTTTTAAATTCGGTAATAGTACTCTTCGCGTGGAGGTCATATTTGGAAACACTCGAGAACATCTGGCGCTTAAATATGCTAATTTCTCTCTCAAGAAATTATGAATTCCACAGGGTACTGTGTTAGGACCCTAACTGTTCCTTGTGTATATTAACGACACTATTAGTGTAACCAAGTATTGCAGAGCCGGTGATACACCTATTAGCTATGAGTAATTCTCGTGGGCGGTGATGTAAATGTGGGTATCGAGCTAATCAACCGCCTATTCGAAGATGTTTTGAAATGTTCAAAAACAAGCAAAAGCAAGTTGAATGGAAAATTATCATATGCATGTTGAATAGTTTACTAATGGTCATGATAGAATTATTGAAAATTGTGGTAGTTTGAAAACATGCCACGCGAACTGTTAATTCAGGAATTTTTAGAACATTATTTTTCATTGTTTTTATTTTATTATAAATTAACAAGATATATAAATACGACTTAAAGTATTTCTTAGTATTAAACTAGAAAACGTACTGGTTTCCTGGATTTGAGTACGGTAACATGATCGATCATGATAATTTAGTTCATAAACTGTAGAGTTGTAAAATTTCCGGTAATATGTGTCTATGAATTGAAATTAATTTAAAAGGAAACAGTTTGTCGATATGTACACGATAGAAAATCAAAAAGTTTCTATTGAAACGAGGTGTACTGCAAAGTTCTTTAATTGGACCATTATTATCTATAATTTAAACCGATGTTTACCTACATTTTCCATTCTATTTTTTTTTATGCAAATAGCAATACTAAACCAAACAAAAAGCTTTTATTACAAGATACACAACTAAACTGAAATAATTTTATTTGGAATAACTATTTTATTTCGAATTATTTCGAATAATTCAAAAAACTACATTTGAATAAAGTTAAAGCATCATTTATTTCACATCTTGTATCGGCAAATATAGCGAAGGCTACTTAATTAGAATAAATAACGATTCTATAATCATATTAAATTCTTAGGTTTACATTATGACTTGAAGTGGGAGGAGAGGTGTAATATCAAATGTATCTGCTTACATTTTGAGTTTTTACAATATTTCAACATTATATGATTCACAGAATTTATTTCAATAATCATTATTTTTATGAATCCACCAAAATCATCAGAAAGAATTCATCAAATTTCATGTCATCTATAACAAAATCAATTAACAAAAGGTCAAAAATTTAGATATAAAAGTGCCTGGACTGGTATCTCTGAAGAGATGGGAACAGAATCTCGACAGCAAAACATGTTTTCGAAAAAAGGACTTAAAGTGAGTCTCAAAAATATCAAAGTGACGAAACAATATTATTACAACTTAGAAGCGTAAAAGCACAAAACTGAAGATTAAAATATCCAAAGAGTGGAGATTTGAAAATATTTAAAGAGACCTACGAGGATACTATAGCAGACAAACCCTTGAAAATAAAAGGAATTAATTTGAAAAATCCCATTATTATTCAACATCGGTTGAGAGTTATAGGAAATATGGTTGGGCCTACAAATACAATTATATTGAAAGACTTAAAAATTCCTACCTTATCACTATATGCACTGTGTTCAAGATGAAATGAATAAATGAAAAGAAATTCGAGTTTTTAGTGGATAAAAGTACTCTAAGGCGTAAATTTATAATTTTGACTTGCCATTCTATAGTAATAGGTCTTATTATTACATCCTCCCTATGAAAATTTGTTAAGAACAGTGTTTGAGTTATTATAACAAATACATTAATTAAATAAAACAGGTGAAAATAATTAACTTCATTAAGAAAAAAATTAAATAAATAAATAAATCAACAACTTCCCCTTCAGTATGTAATCAATCTCCACTGTCAATCATCTGTTCTTTTTCAGTTAAACGCATTTTGAATTTAAGCAGATGTGCAAACTTATTAATAAGATAAAAATATTAATAATTTTAGTGTTCGCAAAAATAAGTCAACTTATTGTTTATATTCGTTCAACTTTTTCTACCTGTAAAAATATACGAGGTGTTGCATTTGGAACAGTATAGAATGTTTGAATTTATGTGTTATTATTATTGTTCGAACATTTTTATCAATAAAACATTGCAAGAATGTTAGAGACTTTGTTTCTTTAACCGTAAAAGCTATGCGTATTTAGATACTTTGAAAATCATCCTCATTATACTTCTATAATGAGGACGATTTTCTTTCAATGGCGACATATATGGACATAGTAAATATATTAACTATTCCCGCATGTAATCGTACAGTTTACGAATCATCACCTCAATATAAGAAACAAAAATTGTACAATAAATTTCCTTTAGATTTTTAAGAAACTAATAAAAGGTACTCTTCTCAATCAATCATCAATCTAAATGAAAATTATATAATTTTAACAACCCTTCTTTTAACTTAATTGTTATTATCACTGCTAAATTAATAGTCAACAGACTATTTGTTAGGACTTATTCTGATTAACATAATCATCAGAGAAGATATGTATGTTTTAAGCGTTCGAAATAAAACCAATACAATATAGACCATCTTATCCCTTTGCAAGGGGAAAAAACAGGGCAAGGTGCTCTTTACAATATTTGCGCCGTATGGAAAAATTGAACCGGCGGTAGTAAGGGGTGAAAAGGCGAGGCAAAGCGACGGTGGCGGCGCACAACTTGGTCACCGAAAAACGTTCCGCGACGCGCACTTAAAAAAGTGCATCATCTTAAAAATCATTAACCGATGCAGCAGCACCAGCGGAACGGCCAGCTATAGCGCCGTAGTTGTATAACGGCAGCGGCAATAGGTAGGAAGAGAGAACCAGCCCCGCGTGCACCCCGGAAGAAAACCCCGCACACGCAGGACAACAGAGATATGCACCGCCACCTGCTAATAGTAAGTTTCTGGAGAGGGGCGGGACGGGACGCGGAAGAGGTTAAGGATGAGGGTACGGAGGGTGAGGTGGCTATTACGTGGAAATTCGGCAACGTCGTAGCGCAGGACCGAAGCTCGCGGCGCTCCAAATAAAATACTACGAGGAGGAAATCCATTTATTTGCAACAGGTTCTCCTTGTACGCTATGTTATGCTGTTTTATCCCGGATACGAACCGACGCAATCTAGTCCTTCTTTAATATCGACCGATCTCGCGGGGTATTAGCTAGGATGATATCTACTTGTTTTGTGCCGGTGATCCGGACATCGCTTGCTCATTCGTGCATCAGGGTTATTTCGCGAGATCGGCGATTCTAGCAATAATACCAACGTAAACAAACAAAGAGTAATCGAATAAGCAAAGAAATAAGGAGAAAGGCATCAAATCGACTCACCAACTATGTACACCATATTTTTTGTCCATCTTTGCAGTTCCCTTCTAATGTTTCTTTTCTGCTGAATGCATCTGGAATACGAACAGTCGGCCATTTTTCCGAGGCGTTCGGTTACCTACACTGACGCGACGACGTACGAAATAATGTAACGACGGCGATATACGATTATTCGGGCCCATTGCTTCAAAACATTCATTACACTGAAACGGAAAACTGACGAGCGACACTGATGCGGCTTCTTTTGTTTTAGTATTTTTAATACAATAAGTCGTTTTAATGTTTTAAGTAATCGTTTTGTTTTTTGTTTAATTGAAATATCCCTTTTCTGTATGATTTTTCCTGTCCGTGCGGTTCTACTAGAGCTGATATAAGTTTAGTTTAAAGAAACTTAAAACAAATAGACGTGTTTTAGTTTACTTAAATTATTAAATACTTATAGATATTTAAAAGGAAATGGAAACGCACAATGTTGTAAATGTGTAAGTATTATTCTTTTTTATTACCTTTCTTTTACTTCAAATCCTTTCGTCACTTGGATATCATCACATTATCAATTATAGTTATTGTCTCTATCTCCGATTCCTCTCCTCTACTTATAGCACGTTTAAATTTGGGAATTATAGTAATAACATCATTGAAACTCGCATATATCACATAGAGTACGATACAGGAACAGCATGATCGACACACCTGTTTAAATTATATTTTCGCTTTATATTATCAAATCGCGCACTAACAATATAGTCTTCCCCTTTTTTATTTTTGCTTCACAAAAACACTTATCTCATCGCGAATTATCCGAAACGACGATCACAGTAGGTATAAACGGCATCGACCGAAGAAGATCGAAGAAAGAAGTAGTTAAAGATTACGATGATGGCCGTCATAGAGGTCTGGATGGCGATGCCAATGCTTGTTGCTCCTGTTGTTGTTGGTGATGGTGTTTTTGGAGGGATGAAGATGCTCGGTGGTATCGTAACGGTGTCGAAAGGCTCATCCTTGAAAAAAGGGGTTACCGACTGATGATTCCTGAAAAGAAAAGCGAATGAGAACCATTCATATTGGTATCTAGGTGTTACATTTAAGAATGAATACAAAATCGTTATTACCTGTAGGAATGTTTTCTACGCTTTTAAAATTTCTCTTGCTATGTTTCCTCTTTTATCATCTGCTCTATTATCGTGTTTCCTAATCGATTAATCGGATCTGATCCAGTTGATTGGTGTTGGTGGTCGTTCCGTCTTGTTTTCCGTACCGATGCGAGATGGTGTATGTGTGCGTCGCCAAATTGATGCTGATAAAAAAATCAAACACAAAAGAAGAGAAGACGCTCCTTTTCGTTCTCGGGAAAAAAAAGTTGCGTCTCGACGACGTCGACGTGCGATTGAGGAAAAAGCCCCTGCCGTTGTGTGTGAATGAAAATCGTCGAAGTTATAAAACGCACGCCACAGAGAGCGAGGGCTCTAGTGCAACGTCACTAGTACTGACGCAACAAGTCGGACGCTGGTACGACGCTGATGCACTTGCATTCGCCCTCTCCTTCCTATGCTACATTCTCCTACCCATATCTATGACACTGCTACCGTACCATCTTTCTCAGATCCATTGCCGGGCCGCGCTATCGTTCGTTCTAGCCTCTCCGCGTAGAGTTCGCTCTCTCCGGCCGTTCCCTCTATCCTTTTCCAACATCGCGTTTCCTCTTTCTCTCTTTGCACTTATTTCTTTCTCTATCCTTCTGCGTCTAGTTCTCCATACACCAACTCGGTAATTATGTACAGCAGTGTGCATAAATAACTTGTTTGTTCTTCAAAAAAATAATTCCGTATGTATATTAAGAAATGTGTGATATAATCAATTATTTCTAACTTTATTGGACGTATAGTTTTAGGGAAATAGTGACCCCGTTATACAGCGTGATCCGTTTGAAATGGAAACACCTCTGTAAAACCTACATTTACATACAAGGTCCAGTACATGTATATTATTAAAAAAGATTTATGAGAAAATCATTTTTCAAACTACCGTGCATTATTTAACAACTTCACTTGATGAAGGTAGATTGAAATTTATAAAGAAAAAACAACTAAAAATTCACTAAATTATTAAATACCACAAAGTTGCAATCGTTAAAAATCTAACTAAAATTAAAAATATTAATATAATAATGTATTTACAAAATCACCGATTTTAAAGAAATATCTGTTACCTAGTAGCAAATTATTAAAAAGAAGCCATGTATTTGTTTAGTGTATTTTGTATTATGGTATTTTTAATGTAATTATCATTGTCATTTCATCCGAAAAATTCATATAATTTAAGTAAAAGCCGAAATACCGGCTACGTCGGCTAAGTCGAAATTAATAAATTATGTCAAATGCAATTCATTAGCTTCACTGATTGTTGAATAATTTCAAATTGGATTTGATAATCGTAGAAGTAAATTTGAATAAGGAATTGTTACTTCTATTTCATAGACTTTTTTCTACTTTCATGAAGCAAGAACGATAATCTACTGTAGATACTGGCCTGTATTGCACTGCAAAGATTGAGAAGCGTTTCTAGTTTAACTTTTTGTTAATAGATATTATGGTCAACGTCATTTTACGACGATTTTTGAATTCATTAGTGTAGTCAGACAAAAAAAAAAGAATAGCAAATAAAATGTCGCTGCTTTCGAACTTGAAAAATAATCATAGCATGCTTTGAAAATTTAGATGAACCCCTGAAATTTGGCGTAGAGAGAGACTTTTTGAGTCACTATGTATTCAAAAAAAATATTTAATATTAGTGAAGAAATACAAGTTCTACAGGGTAAATTTAATTAATCATTCAAATTTTATTGCAATATTGCAGTTACTTATTTTCTGAGAGTATAACGAACTTATTCTAAATTTTGCGTTTCTTTGTAACATTTTAATATATTATACCTTATTTTAAAAATGTTGGTCTTCTTTAAATAATCAAAGGTATTATACATTTTATTAAAAATTTATTTATATGTCGCAGTTTTTGCAATAGGCTTTTACGGTTTCATTTGTTGCCGTACATATGTCAAAGTTACTATTACTTTTTATGATAAAAGAATTAAGTTTATATAATGGTAAGATGCCCTCGAGGTAACTTCGTAATATAATTAAGAATCATAATGGTAACAGAGTCTTTAATGAACAAATCTAAACCAGGACGAAGAAGTCGAAAGAAAGGCGGGAGCTGAATTTACGCTTCACTTGTTTTACTGCATCATACAAGAAGATTGCAATTGGTTGGCCTAACGTTGCATTACAGTGACGCATAACAAAAAGTTTGTGAGACCGAGCTGCTCGAAAATACTGCTATTTCGGCTGTAATGCGCATAAGAAATTGGAATACGCAAAAAACTATTACTCTTTGGAGAGATGTACCGACACGCCTGTTGCTCCTTTCGAATTGATCAAATCCACGTGTTGGACATTCTTGGGTACTATCTCTCCCTTTCATTAGAACTTTGTATGTGACCCTGATTGAATTGATTCATTAAACTAGTTTCCTCCATTCTTCTGAATAACGTTACTTTACGAAGAGACCATATTTAGAGCAATTTGGCGTTGGCCTTCTTTCATTCATAAAAAGCAAACTATTCTCTGCCACATCTTTACAACTTAATAATAAATTATGAACTTTAATTTTTAAAATTTGCACAGGGCAACAACTTATTTTGTTAGCTCAACAATATTTGCTTGTCTGTTTATATTGCAAAGAAATATTGAGATTTTAGTTGGATACATTGTAATATGGTTAACTCAACTAAATCGGTTTTTCATTGTACTCTTTACACTGTTATCGGATCTTTTAGAACAACGAAGAAGAACGCTAACGCAACGTTTAATAAAACAAGACAACGTTAACGAGAATGTAGCAATTAATGCTTTAAATAGTGTTAAAATAATTAGAAGTCCTTCGATTCAAGTAAATCGTGAACAAAAATTTTGCATGTACAATAGCAAATTAAAGCTCGTAAATGCAAATGTAACTACCAAGATCACGCCATTCAATGTGAATGATTCACGCGAATCTTAACAAACCTAATTTTTGAATCGTACACCGAGAAAAGTAAACTCTTAATCAATCATTGAGCGAAATAAATTCGTATTTTATTGGAAAAAGGAAAATGATTTTCATGTTCGTTATCGGATCTAATTAAAGAACCAATGAAAATATCTTTAAAACAAATAAACGTCAATTGAACGGAAATTTTTGGACGTCGAATAGACAGATAGCATTTTTTTGTGTTGTATCAACACAATTTTGGTTAAACAGTTTAACCCACGTGTTAAAATTGCAAATCCAACTTTTGTTCACTGCATACAATGGCTTCAGCAAGTAAACATTAAGGTATCGGTACACTCAGCACCATGAATTAATTGATCAAATTCGGAGCAATTGTTTAGAATTTAATCGATTAATTTATATAGTCGATACTTTGATGTTTGTCACACTTCCGCTTTGCTATTATTTCTTTTAGCAAGTGCTCGAAAAGTTGCATAGCAGCACACTTCTTCACACTATTTCTTGTAATTAAGGGAAACTTACGCCTTATTATAATTTACTCGGGGGTAAAATTTATAAAGCTTGTTATAAATCATTCTGTAATCGATAAATCTTTGATTTAAATTATTTTATGATTTTTAGTACTTTTAAGAAGCAATTTATGATAAGGTTATGAATTTGTGTGTTTTTTTTTAGTGTTTCGAGTGATTACATAGGCGCGCTACTGTACAATACGCGACGCTGCTAGCTCCTGCATTCGAGAGAAAAGAAGGGAGAAATACCGAAGGAAGAAGAACAAGAAGAGCATACAGATATACACTATAGAAGTAGCGTAGAAAAAATATATGTATATAACATATACACAGACGTACTAGAGAAAAGGAAAAAAGGTTCTCTCTCTTCTCTGTGTTCGTATGTGTGTAATATGACTTCTCTTGTTTCTCCGTACTCTATACATCCTATCTTTATCTAACCCTCCATTCTTTCCTAACGTATTAATTTCATAGGTTAAAATATTGACCGTTTCTCTTGCTCTATCCCGTTCGGCTGTCTTTTTTCTTTGTCTAGTGACCCGCGGATTCTTCTCCTTTTTTTTTTTCGCTATACAGCTAGCCTTACGACGACGCGTTGCCTCCGCGCGCTGCCCGATCGAATCTTTTTCTTCGGCCGCGTTGCCGTGTTGGCAGCCTTGTCTGGTGATGTTAATAGCCATTGCTCTGTCTCTCTCGTTTGCCGGTGCATCTCGGCGAGCAGCGGGGGGAACCCCATTTTTACTCCCGGTGTGTCGTGTATGTGTCTTCTCTCTAATGTAATGTATTTTTCTACTTCTATATTAGATTGTTCTTTTTCGGAAACTCACGCCGTCCTTGTTCCGCAGCGCTCTACGATCTTCTGAAGGGTTTAATATGCGAGGACGGAAAGTGCGATTTGGTCGTCGTCCTCCAGGACGTTTCTACCTGCATACTTCTATCCTTTCTTTATTGCGGACCAGTTCCTCGGCGTTTGCGAAAGAATCGCGCTTGCTGCTGTTTGTTTATTTTCTCTTCTTGTGGCACTGTCTCCGTTGTTTGTTGTTGTTATTGTTGTTGCAGTTACGTTTTTATTGTCGTTATAGGCTGGTTCAGCTTAAGTGTGTACACATCGGTAGTAATTCTATTTTTTCGATTTTTAACGCTCAATACGAGTTACTCCTGAAGACGTATCAAAATAAGGAAATTTATAAGGGAATATGTTAAACTTAGTGTTTAAAAGTACCTCCATAGAGTGGAATTAATTATACCGATCTTTATTAAATAAAAAGACTTGTAAAACTTCTTATAAAAACTCGTGTAAAAAATAGATCTTTGTAGCGTACTAATTTTACTTTTCTAAATGATGTAAAAATAGAAAGTAATTTAAATAATAAGTTATATCTGCTGCGGCCCGATCCGGATTTCTTTAATGAAACTATTTCTAATCACATTTAAAATATTTGCATTTTGTAACTTTTTTATCAAATTGCTTTTATGAACTTTCATAAGTATGAATGTGTTTGATTTGGAAAAATTGAAATTTTGCTTTTTTCTTTTTTTTCTTTTTTTTTTGTTTGGTGTATAGAGTAGGATTAGAAACCGAATAAACATTTTGAAAATATTAGGCAGTGTATCCGATAATTTTCACATGGGAAAAGTATCAAAACTTATTTTTCTTTTTCTTATCTAATTGCCCTCATAAAGCACACACACACACACAAATAGTATTCATTAGGTACGCATCTAGAATGGATATTTTTCACTATATTTAGCAAAATGTACTTTGTAACACCATTTTCTTCCAAAAAATTACATAGCGTAGAAAATGTAGCTTACGTAGTGTTTCAAAATATCATTTAATGGAGATATTCAAATTGATAGTGATCAGTAGGGAACAACCCAGTATTAATGAAAAATATACATGTATATATGTCACTTAGTTTTCAACTCCTACTAAGAGATAATGAATTTGAAAGAGAATAATTTACGTTTTAGATTTGAGATTTTGTTTTTAATCCGTCTACTTTGCCTAGTAGTGAGCTCTTTTTACCAACCCGTTATCACAATAGACAATTTGGTCCTTTTTCTTTAGCCAACTTTGCATAACAACAGAAACAATGATCAAAATCTTTATCGCTACGTATTGTGATGGTATCGTGACATTTGCCTTTCCAAAAACTAGAAAAAAAAGCATAGACTATTTTATTCAAAATAGGAAACTTGGGGTCACTTTCGGCAACACCGGACATGTAATTAAACTGCTAACAACACCAATAGTTAATTCATAAAAGAATAGAAAAGAAGTTTTGTTTTTTCAAAACGATAGTTGCTGTCGTTCAAAAGTTAGTGTGGGGAAAGGAATACTTTAAGACTTCACTGTATACTACAACGGTAAGAATATTTGCTAATTTTTTTGGCGCGTATTGTGTAGTACAATTTGCCGGTAATTAATAAATTGTTGAATTAAGAAAAAATACAGTTGAAAGATACATCGGCAATGGTATGAAGAAAGTTATTCTTTACAGAAGAATATATGAATATTATGCAAATTCCTTCCGGCTTTAAGAAACTCATACATACTGATATCTGTGGCTATTAGCGCTTTTATGAAGATGTTATACTTTTATCTTATCTATTGCTTGTGTTTAGAATTTGCTAGAATAGAGCAAGGGAAATTTTTTAATATAGCTATTTAAAGAATGAAAATTGAGGATTAGATTATGTCTCTTAAATTAAAAATGTTCGATTCCTAAATTCCAAATTGTCAGACTGAAAGTGGTTAACTTGAGAAAGATAGAATCTAATCTTGTGTCGTTACCTCGCTTGTATGTATCATTCACCAAAGGAAATTACAGAAAAACGGATCTGCGTACATATTTACATACAGTTATATATCAAAACTTTAAACTATTTGTAAGTAATAATTATCGACAATTGAAAATGTAAAGGTCCGATTTCTTATGTAGATAGAAACGTCCTGCCTTACCCCCACCACCGCCGCGCTCAAATGTAGTTAACTGCGCAGCTTGTAATTTTCGAACCGGTCGTTGGTTGGTCCTGCGTTGCTGTCAAACTAGTCTAAGCGAACTTATTATTATACTACTCACTACTACTGACCTCCATTTTTATGTTTAGAATTTTCGGGTGGGCGGGTCTTATTTTCGGGTCTGGGCGAGCACCGGCCTTCAATTGGTTTGTATTTTTAGTAGTCTGTTAAGAGCGGATGCACAGAAACTCTTGGAAATACTGTTTATTTATATTGCTGATAAAGACAAACATGTAAACAAATTTCTAAGTGATAAAAGAAAATAAAATTCGATGAGTTGTTCTATCTTTAAGGAATTTCAATAAATAACTAATAGTCAATTAGCATCAATTATTGAATGGATCTGCTTAGAGTATCGCTGTGGTTGTGATTCCTTTTTATAAGGAAAAATCTAGAAATACTCATTAATTTATCCCGAAATTTTATTAAATATATCCCAAGATGTCTAATATAAATAAATATTACATTTAATATTGTTAAATTGATCGCAATAGGAAGTTACCAAGATTAAACGACTAATTTCTACCTGATTATATTTTTTAAATTAGCAATATTGCTAACTTAACAGTAATAAATGATAATAAGTAATCCGTTGATCAGATATAACACTACTTTGGAGAGATACAAAAGTAAGTTTGTAATTACAAATACATCATTTAAGTTATTTCGACAATGCAATTCCAAATTTAGGTATGTCTTTAGTTTATTTTCACCTTCAATATAATTTTACCCAAAATAAATTGATTTATAGCAATTTCAGTGTAAATCTATTTTTTTCAGTAAGTCAAGCATGATATTAGGCAACATTTCACAAAGGAAGTTGCGAAACGGAAAGTCTTCAGTCATTTTTCAGATTCAGAAATGTCCAAATACAGGGCACGTCAAAATTATTAGTATAATTTCAAGAAATAATTACTTTTCCTCGTAAAAGTAGTGCATATAATTCCCAGTTCGAATCATTCGAAGCGGATTATAACTGTTGTTATCTTCAACAACACTGGTGCGATTGTAAGTTGGTCGTGGTCCGTTTAGTAAAAGGTGAAACGACGTTCACTTAATATCTTTTTTTTACAATCGTTTTTTGTTCCCACTATTATGTTATAGAGTAAAATGGGATAATATGGCTCATTGGGTAATACGGCACAGCCTAATAATTCGCTTTAAATCCGATAGATGAGGCGTCACGCACTCAGCTAATATCCAATTGTGGTGTACATGTACACGTGCGTACTGTGAAATGGTTTGCTGAACGTTCGAGGTGAGAAAACTAATATGTTCAGTAAGAATACTTTAAATTGTTTTTCACTCATCATGTACATGTATCGACAAAGGCCAATTAGTAATTTTTTAGACAAGATTTTAATTATATAAAATAAACCAGTATTCCTAACCTAACTTTTGACTCCCGGCTAGCGCATCCATGTATGTTCAGGTCTGAGTAACGATTTTCTTAAGTATTAACTATGATGTGAGGAAATATGCGCCACACTGCGGCATTTTACCTGAAAGTAAGGCATATCTCCCCGAGACTGATTGTTTTGTTCTTTTTTGCGGAAACGAAATGTGAGGGCAGTGTGATCCAAAGATGATCTTGAAAATGCGGCTAGGGATGCTAAAAACGGCGTAGCATCACTAACATGAAAGTAAATTAGTAAAACTCATCCAAAGCACGGAAAAGCATGGCTTTGCTCTTATATCTAAAGATACAGAATAACTTGCATATTCGTTTGCAGTCCAACACAATATTCCTAATAACTTTAATGCCGCTAAATAACTCGCAGGACATGATTGGTTCTCTTCTTCTATAAAGAGGCACAAAGAATTCTGAATTTGTAAAGCCCAAGGTATGTTTGCAGCTCGAGCTAAAGGCATGTACACAGAAGAGTATGATCGATATTTTACTCTCCTGGAAGAAGTATTAATGGAGAATGGACTGAGCCAAAGTCGTAGCAAAATTTTCAATGTTGATGAGCCGGGATGACAGCTTAATAATACACCCGGCAAAGTTGTAGCTTCAAAAGGTATAAAAACTGTAAATTGTGCGACTAGTGCAGAGAAAGGTGAAACCATTTCGGTTATAGAACAAAAAAAAAGAGAATTTGAAGATGACTTACTTCCTGGAAGAAGAGTCGTTGTAAATATAACATAAGTTAGCTTAAGTTATATCTACAAGGCGGCGTCGTGATCATTTCACACCACGAATAGAAGCAAGCAAGATGTTACTGATTTTAGATGGTCATACGTCACACTGTTCAGATGTTCAACTATTGAGGTGATGATGTGATCTTATTGTCTTTACCAAGTCACACCACGTACTAGACCGGTAGACCAATCGTTTCTGAAACCACTCCAAAATTATTGGTCACAAGGTGTGGTACCTGGGTTAAGAATCATCCTGACGTTCTTTAAGTAGACTACAATTTTCTTCACTCCTACATCTTGCGTAATGTAAGGCAGCTATAATACAAAATGGAACTTCCTTCATTCTTTTGTTGTGAATAGCACTGAAATAAATCCTACTGAAGCTGCTTTAGTAAGAACTGCAATTTTTAACGAAGCTGTAAATTTCAACAATTTTGCGGCTAACGCTGAATCTTGAGTCAACCGTGCACAAAATCCTTTTGAAGAGATTGTTACCGTTACAAGTGGATGTCACAAACGAAAGTAACATGCGCAGATACTTACATCACCAAAAACAATCTCAGAAAAACGGTCTAAAAAGGAACTGAAAATAGCGAAAGATGCCAAACACCAACAGTAAAAAGGAAATGTGCCGACAAACCAAAACAACAAGAAGAGAAAGCATAAGGCAGTTATTACCAAGAAAGCTGCCACCGGCTTCCCGAAAGGTGAAGCAGATGTGGTTAGAGACGGATGTATCATATATGTGCCCAGTGTGGCGGTTACTACTTTGATACAAATGGCTCGAAGAATGACTGGTTGCAAAAATTGGAAAAGTGGAAAATTTTAATTTTCCAAGTTGAATACCTTCATAGTTACAAAAGTCCAAATGCGTCCGTGCATCCGTTAAAAATTTTCAGAAAATGTAAACAGGTATTTCAAATGCTAAGAAATAACAACATAGCTGTAAACCGTCCAATTGAATTAAGAATTTAAAAGTATAACCGCAGTATTCCGTTTAAAACAGTTAAAATTGATTAGCTACTTCCGGTACGGTTAGAAGTATTAGATTATTGAAAACATTCAATAGCACATATCGTCTTTAGTATGACAAAATCAGAAATTTAAGAGCGCTGAACATTCATTAATGTTATGTGACGTATTATTAGACAAAAGTTAATAGCATTAGATTGCGAGGATTTCCTGGTTTTCTCCTACCATTTGAAACAATTACTATTTAAAAATTGGCTTCACATTCGATGGTTACTGTTAAATAACATTTATGTAAATAACTTTCACTGTAGAATGCTGGATAGACTATATTTGCTGTTTACGTTACGTTATAACTAAAATTTGCCACCTTCCGTGCGCTTCGCAGTCGTCGGTATGAGAGTAGCGTGTAATTCTTAATATATACTTAAGTTTATGCTTCCAATAGTAGACTAGACTAGAATAGAACGGGACTAGAATAGACCTCGTTATCGATATAAGTAATAGTACTAGATATTTCTTTTCAGATTCATCACGTCTTCCATGCCACTTACGCAATAGAATTAGAACACATTTGGATAACAATACAGAACGCAATCTATGCAAAGAGATGAAAACATACCATCTTTGGGTATATATTTCTCACATATAACCACCCTCTATTTACATGCATATGCTTTAAATTCTTTGAGTGCTTGTAAAAAATGCCATAGTTTAAAACATTAAATGATACACGTAAAGATTAATCATAATCACGATCGTTGTTTAAATGCTTTCAAAGACATGAAATACATTTGTTACAATAAAATAATCAGCTAACAACCTTCAAATTTAGTTGATTTAAGCAATGGTAATACGCGCGTTTATATATGCAACCAAATATGAAATGTGTTTGTACGTGTGCAATTTTAATCATTTATGTTTATATGTTCAGAATATAAAATCCATTTTAACAGTTACGTTACAGAAAAGAGATTTTGATTTAAAGAATAATTTTTTTAACTAAATAAATTATTTATTTAGACGAATGCATGTTTCTTTTTGGTTTAACTAAAACATTGTTTAATATCAATTCTTAGTTTTAGTTGCAACAAACATAACTTTTTCCCAGTTATACAACACGTGTATGACGTATCAAGTGAAAAGTTATCAATTTAACTATTTCTTTTACATACAAAGAGTTGTTTGCTTAAAATTTTATAGTTATTTTGCTATTACAAAGGAAAATATTTCTTCGGCATATTTAAATGCGAAAAGCGAACTTAACTTCTTTTCGTCAATTCAATGTTGAACTTTTTTGAGTATACATTGCAAGATTGCCACGCAGAAAAGAGGATTATTCGAATATTTTATATAGTTGGAGTTTTTACTAATTTCTAAAAGACGTTGTTACTTTTTACTCGTAAGGTTATTTACAATACAATAGTAAAAGAGAATCATTCTCCAAGAATACGTCATTGATGATTTTTGTGTTTAAATGTCTAGTGCCAAATGGTTGCTGATTACTGAACACTTGGTGATAAACAAAAGGATTTGTGTTCCACATTACATGTAATAGGCAATACTAACAATATGGTAGCGTACGCACAAAATCTTGTTTGTTACTCTTCAAAAATTCAAGGTCGGCTTGCTCACATGTGCTGGAAGGGAAATGTTCGAATATCCTTTTACATCTTCCGCTTGGCACCGTACGATCCTTACTGCTTATAAAAAGCCAATCGATATGTCGATAATCAGGGTTTCGATTAATCGAATATAGAATGTAAACAATGTATAGAGCATTTGCTAACTGAAATTCTAAAAGGTAATGCTACATTTAGTTATATACAAACAACAGTTCCAACAAATTTATATATTTGTAAAAATTAAATATAAACTTAGCCATGTATTCAATATCCACACAATTTTCACACTAGAATTGATTAGTATGGAACGAGCAATTTTGTCAAATATACGCAGAATTTTGTTGAAAGGACCAATTGATACATTGTTGATATATTGTAAAAATATATTGTTGACCTAAGAAAAAATTACTTGTCAAAGGAGCATGTTATTTATACATAACTGCATCAGAGTTGAAATGAAATGAAACTAAGTAAACATTACCCCCGAAGCAATACTGTTGTTTTGGATAGTACACTCGCACAAGAAATTTTCAGATGTTGCTTTCAAATTATAAAGTTGTTTTGTTGTACACAATAATTTATTTATGTCGATACAGTTTGAATGACAATATAGAATCTACAAAATTCTTATTTATTTATTTATTAGTTAAAAATAACAATGGCATAAACTAATACATAGATGAATTTATATACGTAAATAATTCACAATTTTACATTGAAGAACAACGCGAAAATATTCACTAATTAAATGTTAGTATTATTTTTTGCATTGTTGTTTTTTAAATTTGTATGTCATAATTGCCGTAGAAATTGCTAAAAAATATACCATGTAACATTTCGGCCTTACAAAAGCAATTGTTAATATCGACAAATAAATTTAGATCGGCAAATCATTGGCTGTAGGTTGTCAAATTCTTGCACTAATTTCGCGCTATCCTAGTATTGTAGTATACTGTAAATTTACAATTTTTTTTTATAGTGTGGTGACCATTCACCGGAAATTGGAGCAGTTCAATTTTGAGCGGAATGAAAATTAATTTTAAGTATGCATTAGTGAAATACCGTGATAGAATTGATTCGCGTAACATATCTGATTTTATACGATCTATCCAATTTTATTCTACATTTCGAATTTGCAAGCACGAGTAGACGAGGAGATATGTAGATGGTTACGATTCATGAAAAAATCACCGCCAACAACATCGATTGCAATTCTAAATTCCACGAATCGAAAGCACGTAAGCGTTTTGCTTTAAACGCCAACCGTTAGTGATGTAACCTCTTTAGCTGTTGCAAAATATGAAATATTTAAACGTGTTAAAAAATAAGCCTACAATTTATCAACAACTGGCCAGATGCGTAGTACCTAATGGCCGAGGTTTTCGCGAAAAAATCGGCGCTCACATACATACACACGCGTTATATAGAACCGCATACAAACCAGAGCGTGACTGATGCAAGTTACAGCCGTTGTAGACATTTCAATGAGATGCATAAATCCAACGAGGGTCAAGCATTCGATCTAGGAATTTGAATATTCGTCGGCGTAGAAATTGTGTTTGTGTGTGTGGACTGCTGAAAATTTTCAGAGTACGTTGACAAGGAAATATACGTATATTCTCTTAATTCTCTTTCTTTAAAGACGACAGAGATAAACTTCATTACATTCCATTGCCGTAAAATGTGCGACTTGTCAATGTTTATTCGTCTAAATAGGATTACGTGCCAGAATCGCTGTCGCCATCGCCATGTACTAAGTTTTTGGGTTACATACTCGATGTTCGGAACATTACATTGACGAGCTTTGTAAGTAAGTATATTCGCGATTCGTATTCTCAAGGAAAATGTGAATATAAACGTAGTAATAACCCTTTATAAAGCATGTATTGAAATACGGTTGAGGTATGGTACAATTGTATGGAGATCTTCCATAAAAACAAAAAGTTTTCGTTTTCAAAAAAAAAGAACCTGCGTGCGATTGGTACATTTAACGATAGGGATTCGTGCAAGCGACACTTTATAGAACATAATATATTATTTGTATATATGAATGCATCCTACATACAGAAAAGAATTTGCATACTTTTGCATCAAACGATCAGTACGCGACTCGGGAAGCTAAAAGCCTTACTATACTACGCCATAATATAAAGTTGTTAAGTCCCTTTACTGTAGCTGCAAAAAAAATTAACAAATTGCCATTGGATATGAGATCGATACATCGTATAGGTTTATTTAGGAGTACTTAGGAGTAGGAATATTATGCTGACCAACCACAAGTTTTTTAAAAATGTAAATTTTTTTGACAAGGCATATGTTGCGAATGAATATCTTGACGGTTATCGGAAGCGTCAAGACATTCAGTCGCATCATTGGTCCTTCGAGCTGGACAACAAGACGAATTCTGTCCTTACTGAATGTCTTCACGGTTCTGATGGATTTACGAGTGGCACGTCTCTTATTCTAACTCTTATTCTCATATAACTATGAGTTATAATGCATAAGTGAAGAAAATCGACACTCGCGAAATGAAACACTCGTATTTAACGCTTCATACGTTTATTAACATAATCCTGGTGAAAGTCTATCGGTTATATTTCTGATATATACTACTTTTTAACGCTATTTCGGTACTATATGGATACTATGTCTTCAACACTATTTAAATGAGCGTTGTTCCGCCCGCAAATCCGTGCTGACCAATGATGTGCAGCAATATAAGTTATTGAATTTGGGTATTATTGGCAATTCCGAATATCAAAAAGGTTTCATGTAACAAATAGAATAAATGAACGTGCAATAAAATAAAATACAGTAACAAATCTTAAGTCTAAAACTAGCTTAATTGCTACGTTATGTGTATGTGTATGTTCCCTGTATATTTTTTCAGAAGTTAACAGAGAATGATTTCAAATAAATTACTCTTGTAAGGCTAAGACTGCAAAATGAAAGAGGAAAAAGATTAGATGAAATTTAAAGTGAAATATTAATCAAAATAAGCCTTTCTTTTTGATTCATTGTGAATCCTGTTGAGCCTTGCCATTAATTAAGGAGTTTACTATTAGCGGGAATAATTTCATTTTTTTTGTTTTTTTCCCTTTTGTGTTGACTATGCGCTCTCAGTTGTTATCATTGTTATTGCTGTTATAATTACCGTTGATGGTTATTTTATTTATGCTTGAAACATACTTTGCATGTAGTAGGAAAACATATTTTGGGATAGAGTTCTAGTTAACAAAACACATTTTCTACGGCTCTTTCGAAAATTTCGTGAGAACGAGAAAGCCTTTAAAGCTAAGCGATCTAAGTTACTAATGGCGCAACCCGAAATGAAAAAGCGAAGATAAACGCTGTAGTCTATTTTGGAGGTAATTTCGCTAGTTCAACTTATAAACTGATGCAGGGACTAGTATTACTAGATAGAACCTTCTAGAGACTAGCGGAAACTATTTGTAAATAATAGTATGTATAATTTGAAAACCGTGCATTATTAGACCATGCTAAATTCTTTTATACCACAACCACTTAATTCACAGAATTGATTTAGTTTGGTCTATGTTACCATGAAAACATTCTTACAGGAGAACGGTATATTTATATTTATATATTCTAGACAATTAAAATTTGCAGAAGATGAGCCGTTGAATATAACTCATAAGTCTCTGCAAACCACAGAAGTTTTAACTGAAATCTGGCAAAGATATAGAAGATATAGTTAATGAAACCATACAAAATTTAATTACAACTTTTCATAAATGTAATAAACGTAAATTTTATCGTCTCCCTTTTTTTCTTGTTCTAGGACTATAGAGCTATGAACATATTTTGCGACGCGTTTGATCTTCTATGGAATAAATGAAAAAGTATACAAGCTATTCCCAAGACTATTGAGATAAGCGATAAAATCGTTATATTTTTGGTAATTTGACTAACGTAGCTGTAATAAGAGATAATAAGAAGGTTAGCAGCAGTGGCCCGATGGCTTTAAACTTATTTGCATACTTAGCTAACTTTACAGCTGCCACTCAAATTCAGTTTACTATTTGTAATGTGAATCTACAAAGAACAGAGAAAAGAGACAAAGAAAGATATATATAGTACTTTGGTCTTAACATTCTCACTCACAAACCAATAAAATAGTGCGAAGATTGGACAACGATATGATAAAAACGAGAATTTATTAAGAGGTGAATCGAAGCTTATGAGCACAACAAGTTCATTACCTAGCACTAGCGTCACTACGGGTTAACCGAAATAAACGTGCGCACCAACAAAAAAAGAACGAAAAACCATAAGAGAATTCATGAAAATGCAAACATAGCATAGTAAACAACTTACCCAAGATGCTTAAACGGCCGAAAAGAAATCTGAAAGTGAAGCCTTCAACAGCTATATCATAGCGTACATTTCTACAGTGGTCCCTTTGAGACCCGTCGTCGTGCAGTGTATAAATCCGCTTATACACGGAAAAAGATCATTCTACATCTAGCGATGTAATAATATTCGCGTACTTAAAGTGGTCTTTGAACTTGTATAACGGATCCTCCGCAACATTATTGTTAAAAAGATGGTGTAATCTAGAAAAATCGACATTTTTACGTAATATAGCATTATATTTTTCTCTGACTGAAACACGTTTTTCGTCATCTAAAAGAGGTAGCACTGTTTGTACGTGGACAACAATTTCACGAATCCCGTAAGGACAACAAAGTGTTTTGTAATATTTTTATTGCGTTGGCTACTGGAATTGTCGTTAATAGTTTTTAGATCTGCTTTAAGTCTGCACTTAGGTCAAATGCATCTGCTTCTTTAGCGACTAGTTACAAAATCATTCATTTGATCTTTTGGCTATTAGTTGATCCACATCTGGAACATTTTCGTATAGTACCAGGTAAAAACATGAAGCAGACATGTTATTGCTATTGTCCATGCTACAATAGATACTACGAATTTTTTTTTTTTAATATCTATAACTATATCCATAAGCTTTCATTCCTTACTAGGGTATTCACATAATTCTTAATCTTCTCGCGCACTGACAAATACCTACGTAGTGTCTGTGAACTTGGTAGTTCCCACGGCGGATTGCCTTTCTTCCAAAAGTCACGAAACATTGTTTGTCTGATTTTTACAAATACACTTAACATCATGTCGAAATTCTTTACATGGTTTCCTTCCGGTTTTTTAAATATAGGGTGTACAAAATAAATTTTTGTGTCCTGATTTCTTTACCATTATATAATGTATTAAGTCTGGAAATTGCCATAAATACGTTGCCCTGTTAGCAAACAAATAAGTTGATGCATTTCTACGCATTTTCGACATCTTCAATGCTTTTCGTTCAATTCCGACATTTATTAATTTCCAGTTGTGATATAATAATTATTTATCCAGCAGTGCTAATCACCAAATTAAAGATAAAGAAAGTTACAAAAAAGTGCTTTGGGGAGATAAAAAAAACGAATACCGTGCTGAATGTCTTGAAATCAGAAACTGGAATCGCTCGAGGATTTGGGGGTAGTAAATATTACCACGGATAATACGAAATATACATTTTAGAGCCTCAACGGAACGTCGAGTTGAAAGGGAGCAGATGTTAAAGGTGGCTAAAGGTTGATTCTGTGGATAATCACGTTCTGGGTACACTCTACTAGTCCGAAAGGAACTTCCTTTGTACACTCTCCAGCCTTGTCCTGTGAGTAAAATAAATTGGGTTCCAAATCAACACGCAATACTCAATCCCAGGTCTTACAAGAGAGTCTCAAAATGTAGGAACAAATGTTAACTTGGAATCAAAGATGACACCCAGATCAGCAACAACTTCACGTCGAGATAGAATTTCATTCTCCAAGGAGTAGTCAGAGTAGTCATAAACAATGAGCTTCTTCTTCTTTCGTGATTGCATTTCTAGATGTTAAGAGGCGACGCTCTATTCATGAATGAATTCAACAAGATACTGATGAGAACAACGCTGGTTCAAGAGATATGATTTTAACAAATTTAGCAGTGCGTCGCAGACTTCTGCTTCATTGAGCTTAGTTAGTGAAATGCCAATCAAGGATAGTTCTCATTATATAAGATGTAAGTAAGTAAGATAGTTGTATAGAACGCCCTTGTGAATGTGTTTGGAAAGTTGCACAGAATCGATATAGGCCTGTAATTACGTACATTGGTGACGTCGCCAGACTTGCAGATTGGACATACTCTACTTAATTTTCACGCCACCGGAAACGAGGAAGTACGATGAGATAAGTTGAATACAGTTTCTTAATGACCGAAGAAAAATGTTTCTACAATCGCGTAAAACTCGGTATTTGATCACATCCGGCAGTGTTTTTATTTTTCAGTTTTAAAATTGACTGTAGAATGTTGTCTTCACTCAGTTATATCAAGTGTAAGAAAATTACTGCAAAATGTTTCGAAACATCTTGGTAGCTTGAACATTGAAACACGGCCGAGAAGGGGATACTGAAGGCATTTACTATATCGTGCGAATCGTCTAACGCAACAGCGTTGAAGTGCATGAAGCCGGGTACTCTACTCTGTTTTCTTCTAGCATTTACGAAAGGTCAGAAGGTGGAGCTGTCGTTAATAATTGATGTCTCCATTGAGACCAAATAACGTTCATATGCCTGTCGTATTTGCGTTTTAGCGTTTTGGGGGAAATACCTAAACGAGTCAAGGTCGGCGCTTAAATGAGTACGCCTACCTATTGAAGTATTTAAATTTCTGTTTAACTACATATATTATATCTCGTGTAACCATCGGGGACAAGCTTGTTCTTCTTATTGTAAATAGGAACATGGTTATCTAAGATACCGTACAATATATGATAAAATAATTTGGGGGCATCATCAATACATGTATGTACAATCTTATGCAGCTGACCAATTGACCTTAAATAAGGAGTTGTACAGGGCGGGATAGTGGTCCTTCCGACAATTATAGCTTATTAATGCAGCTTATTAGTTGGGTTGACTGGAAAAGAATTTGTCTATTTACAAGCCAGTGTAAAGAATGCCTAGAAACAATAGCCAAAATATATAATGCTGAGATAGCTTAGCTCTCACATGGTAGTGATGGACTAATTCACGGTGAACGCAACAAAAGGAGAGAAGGAAGTACACTAGCGCGCGGACATGTTTCTGCCTACCCGGCGTCATCAGCGCGGATTCAAGTGTATCTTCATCTCCACCTTTTGTGGCTGTTGTACGAAAGACAGAATCTTCTTTAGTAGGCGGCGATTCTGAGTGCTGCACAATGCAGAAGTGATTTGCATACACTAGATCAAGCAATTTACTTTCTTTATTATAAATTTTATGATGTTGCAGGTTTAAAAAATCGCAGTATTCACAGAGGGTAGTGTACAGATTATCGTTATTATTGGCTAGTACGAATTGAGGAATATTGAAGTCGCTCACCAATAGCATTTTATTCACAGAGATATAATTCTGTGTTATATACGTTAATATCATATGTATTCCATCTAGTGACGGTGTTTTTGGAATATATAACAAGAAAATATTTAGATTAGCGAATAATATCCCACCACCATGATTTCAACATTTGTATCGCAGCGAAGACCTTGTAGTCAGATGGAAACAATTCTGAGTTATAAACATCAGATGAAAAGCAGGTTTCCGCTAACGCAACAAAAACCATATAATAAAGTACAAACATTACAATACAAGTCTCTTATTTTACCCCTTATGCTATGCACATTGATAATATAATATAAAATCAGCATTGCTGGAACCTAGGCGTTTTTTTGTTGATTAACTTGTCCATTTCTTACTACTAAGTGTCGGACCTATTAGACCGATTTGCTGCTTCCCCAGCAACCACCGGAACTCCGTGAACATATTTAATCCTAAGATCTTTTTCTTCGGATTTTTTGAGTTCTTCCATCTGCTTCCGACATTTCTTAAACATGTCTCGCTGATAATTTTTTTCGTGCTTTCTAACAAAAAATGCTGATACATAGCATGGTACTGCAACTTCCGTTTGTCGTTCAGTATGTCCTTCACGGAATACGGATTATTGAAAATCACACGCAATGCTTTACACAGATCTTCCGAGACGCATCAATGAATAATAATCTCTTCATAGGCTCCATCAGGAGTCTATTTAATTGCGTCTATGACTTTTAAAGTGTCATCATTGTCATGTTGATGCTCCTCCAGACAGTATATGATTAAATTATTTTCTCGTTGAGCGCGCTTTTAAATTCGTTAAAAGCCTTTTACAACATTCCGGGAGAAATATCTCACGTATTTGTATCAAGCTTGTCTAGTCTACTAGAGATTGCTGCAAACATAGATCTGATTTTTGCAAAGAAATCAGTGATTTTATCTATCACAATTTGGGCAAAAGAAACTTACTTCTTCGTTGACCAGTTAAACGTTTGGCATCATCCAAATCCATCAAGGAGCAACTTGCATGTATATATTGTTTGCATAATTTTCACGCCGACAGTGCTGTTTCTGGCGACTTTCTAAAAGAATAAAACAGTGGGATAATCGAGCAGGGGACGGGAAACAATAAGAGAACAGAGGAAAAAATATAGAATGCTTTTGAATAATCTGAACTTTCAGTCAGGTTATAATTTATATCTTATAATCGGTTTTAGATTGTAAAAAGCTGCAAACAACTCGTCACTGAATACACCTATATTCGTAGTATGTGTATGTCAGGTAACAACGGAGTACACGAAAATAACAAGACAAAAAGGGATAATAGGCACAGTACCTGAATATGTGTTGATACTACTTGTAATAGCGGTTTAAAGAAACGAATTTAAGCTACCGATACCAATAAATTCCGCTGCATTTAATACATGCGATATGCAAATGATCTATTATTTGGCAATTTGTCTGAAGAAATATATACTGCACACGAATCAATACCATATATGCATTACACATAAAAAGGCCGACATGTAACGAAGCAATCGGTATCCCCTCAAAAAGGCTAGACAGACTCGTGTTTACTCGTCTCGTGAGAATAGGTTCGTGTTGCCTACTGATTTCCCCGAAAGTCGACAAAGCAGAAATCTGTCTAGTCTCTGCTAATTTCGTGAAGCTGAGTACTCTGTATAGGTAGTAGTACATATTTAAAGTTCCGCTAATAATTAAGATCATTTTTCTTTTATAAGTACCTTATTCAGCCAATATTTCTGTAACTATCTCTTTGATGTATTATGCGCATATATAATTTTTATCAACATCTCTGTGGTATCCAATAGCTCACTACTGAGGTAAAATAACGTATATTTCACTGATGTGTTACTTTCCTTCCCACCATGGAAACGACTCCGTGAAATATTATATGTCATTTCCAAATGTTAAACTAAAAAATAAAGCAATAATGCACAGACAAGGAAAAATATCTTCTCCTAATTAACACTATCATCAACTGACATCTATTATCTTCATTCACTTCATTTTAATTTTATACAATTATATGCTGATATTAATCTTAAAATTTAAAGATATGTTTTTTCTTATTAATGTTATATTAGTCATTGGAATTTTTGTATGACGTATTTATATTGCCATTAAGCCAAAGGTATTTTGGTTTAATGGCATCCGATCTCCATTTCCAAATCGGAAACCCGTTTTCTGTATTTTGATATATCAATACTTTTAATTATCTTCAATGTGTTTTTAAGCATGGAATACCTCGTCCATTGTAAAGAAAGAGCTAAGTCTTTTTCTATAATTATTTGGCAGTTGAAACAAATGATATTTTCATTTGTTTCAACTATATTTCGACGATATTTCCATTCTTTAAATTTACCGAGCTTTTTATTGTATAAGGTTTTTTAGTTTTCTGTCATTAAGGCATAATTTGTCGCTTACGCATCTTGTAGAATTTCTTCTGGAATACAAACAAATTCTTTTAATTTTTGTCGTTGATAATTGTTATCTTATTATATGGATTCACACTAGCAACTACACATTTACCCACTTTGTAAATTTTTATAATAGAAATTTGTCAGATTAAAATGGTTGTATTCAAAAATACATAGATACATATTAATCTGTTCTTAAGAGGTGCTGCATAAAATGTTCTTTCGTGGCATGTGTTATTTTCTATATAACGCACTCGTACCATAAATAACTATTAGTTAGCGTAACATTAATGTTGTCAATGGCTTAATTATTTTTTATAATTTGTATTTCAGACTCATCAAGGGGTGGGGCGAATTAACAAGTCCAAATTTTCAGACAACAATTGGCTATTCTTTTGTTTACTTGTTATTTGTGTTATTTTAAACCTAGCAACTCACAATGTAACAATAATGCATGTAATACCGAACAAAACATTTGCATATTCAATAGTTCGATGATCTCTGAAAGAATATTTGTGGAACTATGGCACTATAGTAATCATCAGAACTATGGTCGTATATGTATTGAATCACGGGTACATTGCGTTTTAATACTGTGGTATTTCAATACATCAAATTTGCCGATATGGAAACTGTAAAATATCCTATTTCAGAGATGATATCTTTCATAAATACTTATTCTATTTTGTTGTACAATTTCTTTAGATTTAGATTCTTTATTTTCACTTTGAAAATAAAGAATCTAAAAGAAAAGAATTGCGACTAACTTCTCTTATGAAGTCAATTACAAATACCTTTGTAATGAAATTTTCTTCGAAATTTTGCCGCCATACTTTGGCAAAATATACCGTAATAGTGGATCGAAACACTGAATGAATTAATTTTCGTTAAGTTTTATTAAATGAAAGATATTAAATGAAAACTGTTACTTCTAAGTCATATTGCTTGCATTGCCATTTACTCAGTAGTATTATTTCCACTTCGGAGGTAATGTACGTTACCTCTCCTATATAAGGTGATATAAGGTTTATCCTCATGCACCCTTAAGTCCCACAGGTGGGAACTAGTCCGTATATTATTATAATTCGCAACCTTGAACACCAACACGTTCAAAGTTACGATCCCTCTGGTGGCCACGAGCGTATTTTCAGAAGGGCACTTTTATTCTAGGTAGCGGGGGAGTTGGGAAAGTATAAGTTCAGCCAACGACAGTGGTGATAGAACGGCATAATAACTGCTCTTTTGTTCCATTTCATTACTTTGTAAAACACGAAATTTAATATGATATCTCCTTACAACAATCTTCAGAATAATTTTAGGCCTATATCAGTCAGACTTTCAGTTGCGCCCCTTCATCACATGTTTTATGTTATTTCTAGAGATAAGAGTTTTCAGCATTCAAGTATTTAAAGTTTGTTGTGGTTAAAATAAGAAGTGACGCTAATTAAATTCCTTATTTTGAGTGTAAGGGTCCTCCAGGTAACCCGTGTTCGGTTACGTTTCCAATTTCAAATTGCCTATCATTTGAATCATAATTGTAATTAGAAGTTCGAGTCATGAATGCTGGTTTGAGAAAGTGAATGAAGAGGATGTAAACATAGTGGTTGTGTTGGAATATCGCTGTATATCAGGTTAGTGTTTCAAATTTTTAATACTCGTTTAAAATCCATTTATCGTTTTTGTTTTGTTAAATTGCCGAAAGAGTGTCCTGCAGACACTCCCAAATTTCACAAACCACAAATTTAATAAATCAATTTGGAAGAATTCGACCATTTCCCAATATTTCTCTCTTACAAAGGCAAAATAACATACATGTTCACCGAAATTTTTTAATGCATAGTCAAATATATTTAATTTAGTTCTTCAGAAATGTCTAATAATGTCTGAATTGTATATGCATGAATAGAAAAGCGAACTGTAGCACAAAAACACCTTCGCTCCTTCATGGCGACAATGGTGTGACAAGCAGGCGAGAACCTCTAACCTTTCCATCTATTGTGTTCAAATTTTCATTTCATGTAAGCGTGTCCTAACTTCGGAATGAATTTTAATTCACTGAATGCATTATGAATTCGTATGGCTATGCATACCGTTCTCATTTAGATATGTAGTATATACAGAAAGTAATTCTTCATGAATTTTATTGTCTGACCATTCTTTACCTTAATTATTAAGTACGTATTAAGCCTTTAGTTGCGAGTTGCGCATCGTGAAATTAGCAGAGCCTGGGCAGACCCGTGTTTATTTCCCTATTGTTCGCATAGCCTACTGGTTTCCCCCGAGAGTCGACAAAGCCTAGTCTGTCTAGTTTCTGCCAAGCTTAGTACGTACGCAGAATGTATCTGCACTTATTCATTTTTAAAACATTTTAACGTTATTTTTTCAAAACAAGCTTAAAATAGAATTCTCGCATATGTGCATTGGCTGTAAAATATTCATTACATCGTTAATGTTTAACCGCCTAAAAATGTGTTCTGTCACCTATCATTTATTTAAAACGTTTACACTTTCGCAATTTCCATCACATGAGCTTAGTTCGTGTGGTTAAAAGTTGTAGATTACCGTTCTCCTTCACTAATTTACTCCTTGATAAAATTTTAAATGATCTTTAAACAAAATCAGAAATTGCTGACGGATGATTAAAAAATACCCACGCTGCACTAGTGAGCATAGCGGTGAATATAATGCGCATAAGCATTAGTTTTAAAGTGTATCTATCATCCTTAATTCGTTTGAATCCTCTCACATCATCTCCCTTTATAAATTCTGCTATTAAAGATTTGTAGTTTCCTTGTACAATAAATCGTATCAGATCCAAATTAGCAGAAAAATGTTTCTATAACAGTCAGCTTAAAGCTACAACATATTAAACAGTCAGTTTAAAGTCGGTACAACATATTAAGTATTTTAATATACGAAATTACCACACCTAACATTTCTTTTAGATGTGAGAGAGTTAGCAAACAAAAAGGGTTGTCCTAACTAATGACCGATTGATTGAATTAGAGTTTTCACTAATTTCGGCATTGTTAATTTTTGTCTGTAAAATTATCTATCTCGAATGTTATTTATCGAACAAAGATTACTCAAGTTGCCTTCCGGATGCGACTGCCAATAATTATTAACTATAAAGCAAGTGCCCATATAAGTACTGCGCGTACCCGATCGAGCCATCTATATCTGTATATAATTACGAGTTTTCCTAATAAATAATAAAGAACTACTTACTTGTTAAAGTAAGTAGTTCTTTATTATAATATTTAAATGCATCTTTCATATCAGTTGTAACTTAACTTCAATCTAATGATATTACAACACGCAAAACCGGAAAACAACATAATAAATTCGAAATCCACTTATTCTTTTTATAAATTTCCTTGCAAAATTGTCATCTGGATGTCCTATTTTCGTCGTTTCGTTATTTGTTCCCACTTCAGTTGATGTTTTGGCTTACCTAAATCTTTTTAATTTTAATTTTTTACTGTTATTATAAACACACCCTTATATAATTATGTTATGTTAATATACATAATTATTAACAATTCGATACGAAGTGATCAAACATCCCTCTCGTAGTAGCAATAAGACTGAACGCGGAAATCGTGCATCCCGAACGCACCTAAATGCATATACACTGACTAAACTGTGATTGGTCACTTGATCAGGCGTGGAATAGTCACTGTAACACCTAGGGCCATGATTTTATCGCGTCCCAAATATTTTAGTTCAACCTATTCTACCTTGTAAGTTCGAGGTATAAGGCGTATAATTTCAGGTTGACTCGGAATATTAAGATGTATTTTCGCATTAATTACGTAATGTAAATTTTAATAATGTTATTTACGCATTCAATTGAGTTTTTAAAGCATACGTTTGAAAAGGCTCACCGTCGGTACTGTAGATAAAAATATGTATATGTATAGTTGAAGAGCAGCAATTTCAATTTCCTGTATGTAGAAGCTCAGATCTAAGACTGCATTCCTTGTTTTGAATTTGCAAATGCGGGAATAATAGTGAACGCAACACTACATTCACACGAAATTCTTTGGCGTTACACCATGAAAGAAAGGTTAGATGTCGTAGCAACATTTCTACCAAATGGTAATGTTTAATGTTTAGAATATAGTACACCATTATTAAAAAAGTTTTTTGACTTTAATATGCCGATTTACACTACAATTTGCAATAATATCATCTAAGGCTGCAACGCGAGTGTGTCCTGTAGAAATCTATTGTATTACTTAGTTAATGTCGCATAAAACGAGCCCATATACAGTTTCCACAGTAAATAATGACTGAGGTTCTTCCGCAACCAAAAATTAAATAGCACTAAGCAGATTATCTTTGGACGGAATTATTGTATAAACCCTAATTCTCGAATTAATCCCAACATTTAGGAAGAATAATAAACCGCAAGTATTACTGGCAAACACCTCATTACTACTTAAACAATCAACATAAATAGCTGAATTTAGTAGTCATGGCGGTGCAATCTGTTAAATCTGCGTTAAATTTAGATGCTGCATATGCACAGCAATTTAATACATAGCGATTCACTTATTATGTTTTACTTTACAATCAATCTGCACGATACCCTCGCAATCCCGAAAATACCTTTAAATCTAAATATTTCTCATCGTTTCGTAGAAGAATCTATTTCGTTGAACGTTAGGCAAGTGATTGTTTCTTTCCCATTAGCATTCGAAAAATATTCGAATCGGAATAATAAAATTACTGCGGCATACCGTAGTTGCAACACAACTGCAGTCGGACGCTACTCATTTGAAAATTCGTAACCTTGGCTTTAATTGCGAAATTACGTCAATCTGATGAATCACTGATGCGATGGCATTTTAAAGTTTAATGGTAAAATTTTGCTGTTGTACCGTTCCCGAGGTCATGCCGACCGAACGCTGTTGTCGCTGTGCGATTCCCTCTAACGCATCGTAAAAAAAGAGGGAATTGCAGAAAGAAAGATGATCGCTGAGAACTGTTTACGATTCCGTCGTTTCGTTCTTCCTCCAGTTTATCGCATTTTTTCCATCTTTCCGCTTTATTTATGTCGCTAATTAAGAAGCCGCCGGTGTCATACAAGAGGTCGTAAAAGGTATACTCCTAAATACCTATTACGTATAATCGATCTTCCATTTGTAGATTCTAACTGAAATTGTTTAAATTATAAGTTGAAGATCTAAGTATAAGTTGATCGTAGTTAGTTTGTTGTAAAAGTTTCTGGAAAAAAGAACAAGAAAAATGTGATATTCTAGAAATTTATCCACTTGTTTCAGTGGAAAAACAGGGCTTTTGCAATTTTAAAGGAGAGAATCTTGGAAGTCCATTCAAATTAGCGTTAAAGCGTTAATTTTAATTTAGAAGATAGTTACATGGAATGCGAAGCCACAAACAACAAAGCGAGCAGTCTTTCGAACAACTTAAAGGAAAGAAATGAATATCTTGGCAAACATTGCTAAGGCGCCAAAAAGAAATGTAGACATCGATCACTTTGAAATTAAAACAACAAAAACTATTGTTAAGTACGAGGTGGCAGTTTCTGATCTTTTATACGCCTGAAGAAAATTTAGGAAATTTGCATCGAATGTTAATAAGTGAAATTATATCAGTAGATCATAAAAAAATCAATTAAAATATCAAATTTATTGCTAGATCGGGTAAAAATGGAATTGATGTAACATTAAATACTCCTACGTCGATAAATCTTCTTTTAGATATTTAAAGGAATAAGCATATGTAGCAACAGATCTCATATATATGTTAAAAAAATAAATAATAAATAAAAAATATATTAAAATGAATATGGCAAGAGAGATCACTTCTTGCTGAAATTCTAAAATTAAGCAAACTGCCTTTCTCATTTTGACAAAACAGTGTGTTGTCGTTATTGCAAATCATAAAATTGTTCCAGCTATTATTGTCTGTTATTATCTCCTGCTTTACAAAAATTCAATATTTATGTCGATGGTAAGAACAGTAACTTTAAATTGTAAACGTGCATCCTTGACAAATTGCTCACAGAAGTATTGTTCCTTTAGCTACATATGTTTAACAGAGCCGCATTGTCGATGAATTAGAATAGGAATTGTACATCGAATACATATAGACAATTTATGATTTAACATTAACATGTTGCAATTTACATTACGTATTTATATTGTAGGTTATTATTCTAGATAATATTTTAGGTTTATAGTTGAGAATTTTTGTATTTACCGTTTCTAACAAGAAAGCGGCGAACGCAATGCTGTTTTTTTCCTCACAATTTCACCCCGACAAATGGACAAAAAAATTGAAAAGCGAATGCTTCTACAACGCTGCTGGCCACGTTACCAGAAATACTACCACAAAATTTCTCTTTTCATTTTAGCTAGCGTAGTAAGCAAGTAAACTTACCAAGGAATCAAAAGGTGATCTTATTAAGTGAAATTGTCTTGCGTATGTATGCTTACCAGGTACGCTTCATTGAAAAATAAGCTTAGTGTTAACTATGAACATGAATGGTAGAAAAATACACATCTACAGTAAAATTCTTTTACTAAATAGAGGTAGCCCAATTGATTCCGTTTAGGTAAGGAAAATTCTCAATTTGTTTCTAGTGTAACTGTCAGTGCCAAGCAACATCTTATAATAACATTCAACAAACCTTTTTTAATATTTCCGAATAGTGACAAGAGTATAAGGTTATTCCAATCTAGAACCTACCAAAGATTCTTCATATGGGTCGATCGCTATGTCATCCTGTGTTTTTAAAATGTTCTTGCCCAATCAAATTAAATTGGCAAATATCACATTTATCTCACATTTCAGTATATAAATCTGTAGGCATAATTCACGATAGAAAACCCTCATGTTAATTATTTATGGCGCGATCTGAAAAATCCTTAAACATTCTACGGGGCGCTATGATTGTGCAGTGTATACGTGACGGCAAATGACACATTGCAACAAAGTCGACGTTAATCAAAATAAATGTTGAATTATGCTGAGAAATGAATTTAGTAGATGCGTTGTCTTCTCACAAGTATTTTTACTACATCATTTTCATATACAAGGTAAACCGTTATATTTTATTACATTCGACTGTATCTTAAAGCTAAAATAGCTTTTGAAAATGAATTTAATACTAAAGAAACCATCCTTGTCGTAAAGAAAGTACTAACTGATGAAGGCTCAGCTCAGATTTAAACTTAATGTAAGTGGTGTATTAGTAAATAATGATTCTACATCAAGTCAAACAATTACTTGTCTAATTTCCTTAACGTACTAGTCGCTTAGATATGTTAGTTTCGCAGCTAGCATATGGTACTCCTTGCTACTTAATACTTTAGGAAGGAAAGAACGAAGGTATGCCACACAAATTGGAGTATTTTCACGCGCATATTCTGTGCGTTCTACCCGGCATTCTACCTTGTGCATATGTATGCGTGAAGCGCGTAGCATTTTTGCATCACGTTAGATTGCGTCGCGTTGTATTTTTTTTTTTGCCTCACGGCGTTCACGTCGCTGTTCCTCGAGGGGATAGTTTTGACAGCGCATCGTTGCAATTGAAGGGGGTGTAAGAAGTTGGAGAGCGCTATTGATCGCATTTTTTGATCCCTAAGCCACTTCCTCCTCCCGCTTCGCCCCGCTTTCGCCCCTCTGCCATCCCTCTTCCTCCACCACCATCACCCTTCTTTCTGCTGCCGTTACTACCGCCGCCGTTTCACCGCGCCTCCCCCATCGTCCGCCGCATCCCGTCACAACCCGGCCATCTCTTTTTCTCGCTAAATGCACCAAAACGTTGCAGCGCCGGTTAATTGTACGCCACTCAAATGTTCTTCACTTCGCGTAAAGAAGATAGAATATTATTCACCGGTCCCGCCGGTAGATGGTGCCGCTGCTACTGCTCTTGCTTCGATTAAGTGATACGGTAAAATATCACGTTTTCACTTAAAGATCGTCGCCTTCTTGCTTAGCCGCCGACGATGAGGACGTCCCTTCGCATATCGCACAAGTATTTCTCTATGATGCGGTTAGAAAGAGTCTGCCGCTTGTATACGCGCGGAATATGTTCATCACTGGTGGCCCGGCGTTAAGGATTATATATCAGATGATACGTGTGACCTAGTTCTTCGGTAAATGTGTACAGGCAACTAGGCTAGCTAATCGTCAACATCTTCATATATTATGCAGATGGAGTAAGATGTGGATGCACTTAGTTTATGAGGAATAGGAAATTGATATAAGAAAATTAATAAGCAGAGAGAACATTTTTGAGAAGTTAAAGTCCGATCCACTAAATAGTAAATAAATTCATGAGGATGGCATATGGGGCGCATCCAAATTTAGGTAGGGAATACTAGAGATACACTACGGATAAATTGTTAAACTAATTTCAGCTTCTATAAATGCATTCTTCGGCGTGAACTGTTTTATTTTAAGATTCTTCTGAATCACCTAAACATGTTATTCATTTACTAGAACTGTTCGTTGCTTTTTTATATCGTTAGTTTCTTTTTCTTAAGTCAATTTCTGTACTTTTAACTTGACTTATATCGATTTTTTTTTGTCTAGGAGTTAATAAAATATTATTATTATAGCTACGTTTATTTATCGGTAAATCAGAAAATTAACAAAATAGGCTTTCATTTACTTAGGCTAATCGCAGATCATGATGGTGATCGTTGTAGCGGAATCTGCAAGAAAGATATTTTGAAATTCTTGTAAACCTGCGATGAAAACAGGATTTTTTAGAACAAATGGAGAGTATCACGGATTTTTAAAATTGTGAAAGGTGCCTTTGCGCCATACTACTTTGCATTAGTTGTTCAATGATTGTTGGTTTAGTCATAATATAACGTAGTAAGTAGCACCATAATAAAGCACATAATGTAATCATCTATTTCAATATTGTACGTAATAATACAGGGTTCTTAAGCCCAATTAATCCATAAAACCAATACAAAATGAGAACCGGATTTTTGTAACATTTTAGGGTCTAAACGGTCTGGTAATAATAATTTGATGGAGACGGCAACCGCTTTTCTCTCTTCTATTATCGGCATAATATAAATTAAGTTCTTTGAAACATGTTCATATATAAGAATCCTACAGTTACGAACCAGCTTCAGATAACGACTACAGGTAAGAAATATAGTTATTATAAGCTTGATCGATTGTACTTAGAATTGGAACGTGTTTACCAGGGTAAACACTGGTAATAAAATCAAGTGTAAACGTGTTACGTCTTTAGAGACTTCTGCAATAATAATACATTTAAGCAATCACTTGTGGTAACATAATATCTAAACATTAATGTCAACATCTTGAACATGTTGAATATTTCGAATCCAAAATTTTCCAGGATTTATTAAGAGATATTCTGATAACATACATATAGTATAATAACACATTTGTTCGCTTACTCAAACATTAAATATCAACACACGAGATGTAAGAAATGTTACCGAATCACTTGATACATGTTGAAATTGTAAGCAATTATTTTATGAACATACTGTGTAATATAAATTCATAATGAAATTGATATTCGATCATTTTTCTAGCGTTAATCTAGATGTGAACTAAATATCAAATTTAAACTAAGGATTCATTTTTGGTCCAACTTTATTCCTTGTAAACACGTCGTCCTTCTTTGAAATTTTTAAATATTCCAAATTGCACTTTTGCGTTGATTCTGCATAAATCAATATCGTCAATATCACTGTATAAAGGAATAGATTTAGTCAATGAGTTGGCACGACTGTTTGTTCGTGCAAGAAATCACCTTTTGTTTGTTCTACCAATTCAAAGGTTATGTTATTTGGGTGTAAGGGCGATATTTTTATTTGCAAAAGGCACATTGGGCAACATTTAGTTACTATGGTCCGGCTTATGGTACATGTTTTACAGCTACCGGTAAACCTTGTATCCGACATGTGTAAAACTTGCGTTTTGTGAATGCTTTTTTCTTTTAGCATCAACAAACAGCTTTAGTAGTTGGCTGATAAGGTGAAATTAGAATCGACGCACATGCGTAAATCTGCAGTTTAGGGACCTGCTAACTTAACTTCTACATCATACTGAACTACGTAAAACGGCACACCGATATCAAATAATATTGATAGATAGCCACAACATCCGTTCCGATTTAAAGATTCTGAACACTCAATAAGATATTAATGCTTCAACATTAAGTTAGAAACGTTAATAAAGAGCATCATCCATTTTTATAATTCCTCCGCATTACAGACGATTTCCGAAAATAATGTTTTTGGGATTTCCTTGAATTTCGTATATGATGATATTGTTAGATATTAATGATATGAACTATTGACGTAAGACCAAATGTCTGATCAAACTAAATATCGTAAGTGTAGCAACGGAAACATAATTTTTTTCCGTTTAAATGACGGTATTCTCTCAGCTTTTAATGTTACTGAGGAAGTCAGCAGTACAACAGTTACTCTAAAGTTGGTGAAACTAGTCACCATTAATTTTATCGCCCTCAAAATTGACGGCAACACTACCGGACATTTTACTTATTGTTTTCTTGCCAACAAGCTTCGTGAACTTTATCATAAAGTAATCAAAGTACTACTGTATTTTGGAAAGTTCAGTTAGGATTCTGAAAGACCCTTTAGCTTAATACACTCTGTTATATTGAATTCAAAGGATTAAAGAACCCAGATGTACTTGATTGTGGAATTCCAATATTTTGATCAAACAATCCTGATTTATAATGATTAGCTCTTACCTAAAATTTTTGTTTTATTCCTAACGGGAAAACTTGCCAGTTTTACTGAATCAAAGCTTAAATTAATCGAATGTTTAGCTCTAGGTTTTTGAAATACATATTGAATTAAACATCTTGGTGCACATATTCTGACGAAGCATTGGTGTCTCCCTGCTGACAGATTGTATCTAAAGAAAAATGTACGTATACAATTTGAAAAAGCAGCTTAACAAATTTGTCTTTTAGTATTAAGTATACTAATTGGCGGAACGACCATTTTTCTAATAACCTTTTTATGCATTTGCTTTACTCAGTAGTCTATAAATTGGTTATAATAAACTCTTTTATTGTTCGATCACCAGTTGATGACGAGGACCATTCGTGTCCTCAAAACGACCGTCCTGGACCAATTATTATATATTACTAATTATTATATATCTGATACTTATGTGTTGTTTACCGTACTACGCCACATTTATGCTATCATTATTATTTTATTGTTCTTCAAACAACTTACAACATTATTAAATCTCCTCAAATGGCCCAAACCCAATTTCCTAAGAATTGCCCCACTTCAGCTTTGTCGTGTTATACAATATTACATAGCTATATTTTATAATATTTAGACTTTTAAAGCTGCTTGAATAACGGACAGGTTGTCTGCCATGCCAGAGAATAATTAAGGTTTCTTATTTGTTTTGGGTTCAAAATTTGTGCCATCTTCTTCCTTCATTGCACCTCAGTATTATACAGAATGTGTAACAGAAATTTCGAACAAACAGGAAAAAAAAGTAACCAAATTATTTTATAATAACAAAGTATTTACCCTGAAAGCTCTTCAGGAAAAGTTCTTATTCGCTCGAATATTATTTTCGGCGTTCAAAAAATAAAAGAAATTAAGGTAATCTGTTGAAGAACGCTGTTTATGCTAGAAAATCAATACAGCCGAATACGGGGCGTCGTTATGTTTAGCGAAAAAAAAAGAAGAGATGAAGAGAGAACGTAATATTTTTAGAATGTAAGGTAAATATTTGGCAATTCACCCTCCACGTTCGTATTCCTTATCAAGACGGGGAACGACGTTGTCCCCCTCCCTTGGCCGCTCTTTAATTTGGACGTTAGTAGAGCTTGTCACTCACCCCTCAAAACCTCGACATCGTTTGTTCCCCGCGTGTTTACCGAGTCGTTCGTCCAAAAATATTCTTTTCCAGGAAAAGCGAGGATGTTCTTTTGGTGTTATTGTAAGTTTTATAGGCCGTAATCAATACGCCGAATATAATATATTCCATGTTTTTTAATAGCTACAAACGAGGATGTTTTCTTGAAATAAGTTCAAGGAGATTAATATCTTATTTTTCATACATGTATGAAATTCTTTTTAAATAGGAGTTATTCGTTTTATGCTTAATCATGGGCTACTGTTTCGGTGTTTAGAAACTTGATAATGGCAACGTCCTGTGCTCCATCCATTCGCCAACTTCTGGCGCACGGCAAATATCATTGCTAAGTAGCGGTAGATTTTTTTTTGTAATTGTTGCCTCTAGAATTTGCGCTCTAAGCTTTCTTCTAGATATTAATCTTTGTAGGAGAATTCTTAATTTCATCGCTTCGAATTTTTCAAGATAGAAACGTAAGCATTGTGCTACAAGAATATATATCTTCAATTGCATCCATAGAAAGCACAATAAATTGGAAGTTCAATTAATAGATTGTCATAGCTTCAGCTCATCAGCTTCACTAAGGTTCTGCTGGATGTGAGGTCGATAAAGTAGCCTCCTCCTCCTCCTAAGGATAATGTCCTCGTACAATTTTTAGGATTCTCGGCAATTTTATCGAGTAAATCTTGTTAAAACTCCAGGATCTGGATGCTTTCTTGAATTTCAAAATACACAGGATTCGGTTTAAAAGATCCTGTATCAAGACGCTGGTGGACTGCCACAAAAGTCCCAGGTGCCACAAAAAGTAGCAGGATACCTTCGTTTCGGAAATGTTTCGTCATAAAGCTGTTGAGTCAAATTACACGTGAAATGTGTGTCTGCTATTTCTCCGTTAATACAATTCATAATTCGTTTTGAACATGAACAGCACACTTGAAAAACTTGAATATGCGGTTAAATTAACAGCTTTGTTAACTATCAATTTTGAAAATCGTCCGTAGCTTTTTCAGGAAGTATTTCTAGACACTAAGATCTTAGTACTGCTTTTGATTCTACACTATTCCGTACTAAATATTTTACCCATGTACTACACTAAAGTCATACGATGTAATACTGTGCTATGGACTACTTTTTTTATGAACATACTGTAGAATTGCTACAAAATTCACGTTTAGTAATTTTTTAGCAGATGTAAATAAAAACATTGGGTATTTAAAGCTTTCTTTAGTGTTATTTTGTGTTATTAATAAACTACTCCATTACAATTATTTAACATCTATTAGATAACTAGGGTCTCGTGAAACCCATAAATTGCATTATAATCGTAACTTTATTTGTTTCTGAGTTCCAACAACTAATTTGTTCTTAGAGTAACTTTTATCGTTGTAAATATTTTCACACCACAATCTCATGCAATGCTTCCGTATATAGTTTTTTTTTTATTTATAGTTTAGGCGTAGACGCCAATACAAAGATAACATTTAGTTATCAATCTTAGGCCACAAAAAAATATTATAACTGATACGATTTAATTATAGAATTTAATAATTATTCTGCCAAAGGAAACAGTTAAATCCATTCATTACATCAATTACCAGATACGTAGGAAATATAATTGAACCACGTAATATAAGTAATATGTAGGTAAAATTTATGCTAGCAAATAATGCAATATATTTTTCCAGGATTCTGAGAGTACTAATGTGGTATACGCGTTTATTGACGATAGTCAGATTATGTAAGGCCGCCACTTACAACAAATATTATTTTTATATAATTAGATGTATCACACAATACATCACTCCGTTATCGAGGAAGTGTTGTTTCATTAACGTTACGTAATGTGTTAGACTGGTTTGGTATAGGAAAAAGAAACGTGATGCAATAGCCTTTAGCCATTCGCTCATGGTTTGTCGAATTACAGAGAATTTTTCTTTACTCTTCTTGGTTTTAACTTAAATTTTCTAAAATATATTTTGTCACTTTGGAAATTAATTTAATTTGTTTTAAAATCTAAAATTACCCCGATTCCAAAATGATTGAAAATGAATAGGGATAAAGCATTAGGTGTATGGACGAGAAGGAAGATTATCGTAAGATGTTTTGTAGTTATAACAACTGTAGTATACTACTGCGGATCGCATATTTTGAATACATAATCTACTTCCTTAACTAACTGGCGAGCTGTAACATTTGTTCCGGTTTCCTCTTTCTGTATAATTCTGGAGAAACTGAAACTTTTTTATTTCATATCAAATCTTTTCGAATTACCTTTAGGGACAAAATATTCTACCTATTTACACCGTTAGCGATTTCACACTGTCAGTGGAAGTACAGATATTTTTATATTCCACTATAAGCATATTAGACGGAAGCAACAGCTAGGTTTATTATTAACTTTAAGTAAATGCCAGAAAAGCAGAGGCATATAAGTAAATAATCGATTACATACACATGGAGAGAACATGTAGCCACCTTTTCGAAAATTGGTATTCACTCTAAATACAACTCTAACTATTGCAAGTGAAGATGCTCGTTTTGGATGGAAAAGCTTATTAAGAACGAGAAGATATCCGGATGGAGACACAATCATTTACGAATTGTTAATTTACTTGTAACTTCCCATTATTTTAGGTCAAACTATAATCCACACTGTGTCCAAGGTTGGATCTAACCATCCTTTCCAGGAAGAATGGTCAATCTATACAAAAAGTTTTGCTTCATCTAGCAAGTCCTCAGCCATTACCAAAATTTCGAAATAACATACGTACCAACTAACGTGAAATTTGGTTAAAAGTAAAGTTTTATTTGATAATTTTTTGAAATGGAAGTAAAAGAGGTATTGAAAAAAGGAGTTCAGATATCTAATCTCAATGTACCTCAAGGAAGTTTACTAGTATAGTTAGGTCCATCCGGTATCACACTATCAGATATAACGCCAAAATTGGTTAAAAATCCTTTTTTTTACAAGAAGAGAAGCAAAAATGTCTAATATACCAAAATATGTACATACTTTCAAAATTACTTAGGCAGAAAGTTAATAAACTCTTAAACTCCTCTTCCTGCCTGTGACGTAGCCAAGCATCTTCTGGACATGCTTTCTATTAGCGTATTGATAAATTCTTGCGGAACTTTCTGATCCGGTTGCAAACTCATCGGGCGTTATGATAAGGCGAGCACGAGGATGCAGTTGCCGATCAAGTGTGTCCCAAAGATGCTTGGTGCAATTACAATCTGTCTGGAGAAAAATGTAGGCTGTACCGTTCACGATGTTGAACTTGAATTTGTCAACAAAATTCGATAGCAACCTTCCAGTTCGATCTTTTGTTTCATTTTGCCCGAAATCTTGTGGATCTCAAAAGTCTTTAGTACAGCTACCTCTTTGACCTTACTTACAAAGTATTGCAACCGGTTCGCCTTTTGAGCCATGTTTCTGTCCGAAATGTTGGAATTTTTTTCTAATAAGTAAGCGTCAAAGATGCTTTTTTCTTCCAGAAGCTGTCTTTCGTGTGTTCCCTAAACTTTTCTTAAGTTCCTTTAAGACCATCTTTGAATTAATTTTTAATTCTCAAACAATCCTTCTAAAAATGAATTTTCATACCACTAGATTGTCCGACATTCATTTTTAAAGCCAATAATGTAATAATCGTGTAGCAACACATGTATAGCAGACAGTTTTTCCAAACGAGGACTTTACAACAAGCTTTTTGGATTAACTCGATGTTCAAAGAGACAATTGGTTATTTTTTATAGTCAACTTTGAACAACAAAAATAGAATAGGCAAAGTGTTACCTATGTTGTATTTTGGACTACATTTGTACAAACGTAAAAATGCACAGGGTGTTCTGTTTAATAATAAGAAAGGTGCCACTGGAAATGTAGTCGAATCGCCGATAAGATCAAAACTTTGTTAAAAATAAATAGAAATCTTTCGATTTTTTTCTTAAAAACTGATCAAAATACAAATAATCATAAAAATCATAAAAATCATTGCGAGCTCTGTGTTTTTGTGTATAGCTGACCGGTTTATCACCGTGTAACGTTGGTATTATATTCCAAATTATTGCCTCTTTTGATTTACCTTTTGTTAAACTCAGATAATGGGATAGACTTACTTGCGTATTTGTAATATTTGCATAGCATTTATTCGTGTTTCTTTTTTTTGGTCGTGTTTTAATCTGAATCTAAGTCGTCCTGTAAAAGTGGCTCTTGCTTCTGAGAAAATTATTAAAGAAAAGTCAACTATTGAAGGGTTCGTGCGCATTAAATATTTTAAATTTCCCACGCTGGAAGATTTCGCGCATACATATATCCTGTTTTTAAGAAAGGTGATCCGGCAGATATTAAAAATTATAATTCGATCTTATCCAACTTTTCCAATGTCTTTGCGCAGATACTTTACCAAAACATCTTAACGAAGATAAAGTCATATATATCTCCTCTATAGCAAGGCTAGGTGCTAAGACGGTCCACTGTATTAACTTCGCCTGTATTACACAATGTATCACGGAAGAACCTGATCGTGGCAATCAAATGGATGTCATATATACTGATTTTACAAGAGTACTAAGTAATACTGGAAAATTCCTCTACTGCGAAGCATAACCCAGTTTATACTACATATGCCATTAATGATGTGCCTATAATGAGAAGTGTTGTTACTAAAGACGTAGGGGTTATATTTGACCATCAACTGAGCTTTGGCTAACATATCCAAAATATATGTTAAGTCGCTGGGTATCATGAGCATTTCTAAGGACTTTGTAGGTCCATGCGTGTTAAATGCATTTGTGAGAAGAAAATGGAATATGGTAGCATAGTACGATATCCATGTTACGAGGTATATCGTCGGCTGACTGAGAGCATCCAAAGAAAATTTTTAATGTATCTGTCGTTTAAGATGAACGGAATTTATCCGCAAGCCGGCTCTGATTACATAGTTCTACTGGAACGTCAAATGATGAACTCACCAGTTGTAAGTGCGCGTAGAACTAATATTAGTTGTGTCCTTTGCGTTTAGGCTAGTGAATAAGAAAGTGGATTGTTCAAGTTCGTTAGCGGGTTTACAATTCACCGCACCTAGAATTTCATCTAGACAAACGTGGCACCTTTTGAGTTCCTCGATATCGAACCAATGTTCTATATAGAACACCTCTTGTTCACAGTGCATGAAATGCTAATGTCGTGTACGTCTTTTATTTTTGTAGCTTGTCCTTGAAATGTAATTCTAATATATACCATAATTATTAAAAACGCTAGCTTGCGCTATCTAAAAAGTAGTACAACGGGAGGGCTCCTTTAAGAACTCACTTTGGCTTCCACCTTATTTTTTAAGGAACTTACTTAGAAGAATCCAGTCCTAAATCATTTCATTTACTTCATATACGTACTACTATCTCTCAGTATAAATGTAATTTGAATCAGAAATTAATTATCTCCCAGCTGTTAAGTTGTGTAACTCTCTATATAAATATGTACTTTATTTAAATGCAAGATATTTTCTCCAACTAACCAAGTTGGAATGGATGGACATTTCATACTTCAATACATCCCGTAGGTATATATCATTGCGATTTATCGTTTTAATTTCCAATTACTATTGCATGCAGGCTCACGCATCTACATACTAAGTCATTTCGTCTCGAATAAAACTGTCAAAACCGATTTTCTATCGGAAGTGCGTGTCACGTTGTTGCTGCAGCAATAACAACTACGAAACAAAAAAAAAAACAAACAACGGACGTTCAACTTCAAACATATAATGTTGGTCGTCCATGGATAGTTTGATATACACAGGTGTATAATATCTATAATAAAAAAAGTTTATACCTAGCGCTTCATTATATCTTTCCGTGTATCTTCTAAAACTGACAAGCGCATAGGTATGCAACAGCAACAATAACAACAAAGACCAAACGACCATTTTACAAAAACTGTACGTATATACTTGTTTTTTTGCCGTTCCATTATTATATTTGTATTTTTATCGCATTGTTAGATGAAATAACCGCAGGGCACCCGTTTGCCGCACAGCCTTTATAATCTCACATGACGATGATGCACGCAATTGTTAAACGATCCCTTTGTACTTGTAGAGAACCAACATAGAATAAGCAAAAAAAAAAGAAAGTTGGACGATCGCCATCTTGCTACTTGCTTTTGACGTAATGTTAATTAAAAAATTCAGAGCGCACGTGCGATTTGTTTTTCGTTTGGTTTCGTTTAGATTCTGTGGCACATTACACAGTTCGATCCTTTTTTGTGCCTATTTTTTTCATGGCGCGCGTTTGATGTGTGTTGTCATCGCCAATAATTTTATGCGGTAATGCAATCGCGTCCGCATTATCTCTAATAAAGCGCGTTTTATGACGTTTTTCAGGAAATGATCTATCAATCTCTTTCAGCAAAAAAAAGCTCGGTAAATTATAAAACCTTCAATTTTAATATATAGGCAATATGTTCAATATATGGACCAAAAGGCGTCTAAATCGAATAAATACATTGTGAAAAAGTTATGAATTATACAATATAAAAATGATAAAAATAATAAAATGATAAAAATTTATGTGGTGAATATTGCCTTATTACAAGAAGTGCTGTTTACCGAGCTTTACAGAAAACTCTTTTTTTTGTGAAATTTCCCTGGGATTAATTAATAATTATAATGTGTGAATGTGTGAAATTAATAAATTAATTTCACACATTTGAAGGAACAGTTAACAATATTTATTGGTGATAAATTATATATCAATACGTTCTTACCTTAAGAAAAAAATGAGAAAAATAATTTTGTCCGGTGAATATTACGCAACTGATTTAAATATTTTCAATGCTACTAGAAAGTGTTTTCACAGAAATTATTTATCGTGGGAATTGAAAACTTATAGCTCACATACAGCTAACTCTAATATTAAGCTAACAGATGCACTCCTTGTATCATTACGAAGTAATGGCAGATTTTGCTACTGAATTGTTGCTCGTAGAATGTGCGCTATAAACTTTGTAGGTATCAACACTTGTTCGAGAATTCTCATTTTCGCTGTTCCGAATTTTTCAAAGTAGATAGTGAAGCATTCAAGGGCGGTAAAATGGTCGACGTTGTTGCTTATTCTTTGTTGCAATAATTGATTATTTGCCCCAACCGGTGGCGGGTAACAATCGCTATACTACTGTTATATTGATGCAGTATAGCTACTTGTAACGTTTGATGGATTATAGATATTAGAACGGACATAACGATGTATTCTTTGCTGGTTTGCTTCTGGCAGATTGTTTAATTTGGATATACGGGTGATACTAACCGTCACGCAAGAATCGTTTTCTCCTGCCCTGTAAATATTTTAGGAATCTTAATGGAATATTGCTAATTTATTCTACAAAACATAATTTTGTTGCAGGTGATTACTATATAAAAAGAATATAACTTTTGTATAAATGAATGCTGCTGCATATGGACAGATTTTATTGTTTTTATTCATTTGTGGCAAAATCAATCTCCTCGCATTTTTAATTTCAAATATCTCGGAAGAATTCTTTGCTTTCATGAATTTGATTTGTTCGTTTTATTTTATACGAGTTGCTTCCCTCTAAATATAAAATATAATATCGAATTTTCAAACAATTTTGTAGTAAATCGTACAAATGTAAACTTTTACCTATTTGTTTTATATGGGCGGTGACTGAGTTTATTTCGCACTTTAACGACAACAATTACAATAGTTTCGCTAAATAATTAGCATGCAACCTGATACGAAATAGAACCTCAACTCTTCGATTCGAAAGATAACAGCCTGCCCACTAGGCTACGGCTACGATGCAAACTCAGCAACTGGAACCGCTTTAAGCAACAAAATATGCCATTTAGTTTGTGTTGATATCCGTAGTGAGTCAAAAGTTACATTAAGTGGTTAAAGTTACATTATCTTAATATTAAGATAGTGTAGTGATCGTTTTCTCGGAAACGATTGGAGCAACAAAATTAATTCTTGGGTAACAAATTAGCAACAATATATGCAACTGATTTGTTGGGACTACAAAATGACTACGCTGGCTTAATAAGCATTTAGAGTTAACTGAGAGTGAAAAATGTTGCTCTACAGAAAGAAGATTTTGCAATGTATTAACCAGTAATTAGAAATGATATCTCGCTAAGGACATATTTACATAGGTAAATAAGTAAGGTTTATAAATTTATTTCTTCCCAGTAGACTAGTGGCGTTGTTCCTTTTACAAAGAAAGATAATGAATCAGCTGTCGTTTGGTGATTGGTTTAGAGCAGAAGAGTGGGTGCTTTTTTTACATTTTTAATCGAAATGTTCGACTTCACCTCGAGCTCGGGGTGAAATCGATCACTCGTTTTAGAGTAGAAGTATCACTGGGCTACGGCACAAATAAGGCCTTTTTAAAGACTTTTAATAGACCTTAATATTACTCAAGGACCTTCATTCTTCGGTTAAGTAGATGCAGAAATGGTCTACGGAAATGGTGTAGAGGGAGACTGACGGCAACACGCTTGGATAGAATACCGTCTTCAAATCTTCTCGACATAGACAACAGATTTGGTCATCAGCCTTTTAGATGGATTGAATACGTGATATTTTAGAGTTGCATGACATATTAGAAATCCCGCCAGTAATCTAAGGTCCCCTTTGTTGAACGATAGCACTATTTTTGCTGTTTCATACGAACCTTTTGATGATACGAATGCTTTTGCTTATTTTTGTCTTGGAACACTTTCCCAGTACGAGGTCTTTCGATTAACCTCCCATGTTTTAATTACTTTTTTTATGAGACTCTCTTGTAGGTCACAGAAGGGGTTAGGACTGACGAAAAGTATATTCGCTGCATCTCTAGCCAGCTTCATTGTCTTCCATCCCTTGATGGCCTTAGACCAATCGTAAAGTAATGCGGGTTTTGTGTCCCAATTGCTTTAAATTGTGTATACATGAATCGGAGAAAAAAATTGCTGCAAAGTTTTGCAAAAAGACGCATGTTAACAAAAAGAAATATTTATTGTATTATATAATACAATAAATTATATATTAAAACATTTCTTTATATAAAGTTATATAAACTAGTATCCAAATAAATACATATCGAAAATTCAAGACGGAACGAATCGAACCGGTTAAAGTAGACAACGTGAAATAATACCTGATTTTGTTAGCATCTCCAAAATCGAAGTTACTATTGCATTTTACTTATGTAATCTAAACTAAATATAATTGCCGAGTTCAATATAATAGGTTGGAGAGGGAAGGGTACATAAAATTAATGGAAGGAATCAGCTCCACATCAAAATACAAAAAGGGATGGTTGAGAATTATACTTGCGAAATTATACTATATAGATATATTGTATAAGTATATGTATCTAAAAGAATATTTGGTGGGTATGCACTAACCTCAAAAGCCACAAATAAAATTTAGCAATTTATCGATGCCCATTGGACGTTTTCCTGGATTTAATACTTACTGCCTAATATTAATTACGTACAACATTTAACACCGTAGATATCGTGGAACATCATTAATTTATTCATGTTTACATAGCACGTCATGAACTAATCTCCAACATGTACCTATTTATGTATAGCAGGCAGTAACTCGCGCACATTTAAATAGTGTGTAATGTATCGGTTAAGGTAATTAATAATTCCGCTGCTAGTGCGAGCATTAAATCATATAAGAAGGATTAAATTAACTTTGAAGCGTAATTACTATGCAGGTGGGAATTGATAGAATCGTTTATTCTAATCTATCGCGTACGTGATTATACGATTTTGCGATCGAGAGAAGACGCTTGAAAATTACATTAAAAACACGGAATTCTATTAAATTAGTAAAAAGCTGTTATGAACTTTGTACAAAAACGATAATAATGATATCCTACTATTAGAATATTACATGTAAGAAAAACGCAGTGGAATGTGCGCTTGGATACCGCAGTGTAAAAGAAACGGTGTCATCTAGGTTATACTTGAGGTGAAGTTGTATACAAAACTGTTTCGATTAAAAATTACTAAGCTGCTAATAGCTATAGAAGAGTAAGAAATTCATTTACCGTAAAATATGAAAATAAACCAGATACTGGTACGTTTAATGTCAAAAATTAAGAACACAGCTAATGTAGCTATGAACGAAGGCAATGGAGGCAATAATAATAATGGAAAACGCGATAACGAAGCGAATGAAGAGATGGTATTATGATTAGAATAAATCAAAATTGTTTGTGTTGTATAAGGCATTTTGCGTCTGAGTACGGCTTCGTATCCAGCAAGAACTTCTGAGAACTGTGGAATTATGAAAGAGAAATCAAAGTGATTTGTTTGCGGGGACATTTTAAAGGTAACATTTAATCCAGAAGATTCAAGAACATGGATTGTAATAACCCAAAATTGCTAACAGACAGTTAACTAATACAAGAACTTCTTTTTGTAATAGATTTGCTGAAAATGGTGGCTTATTCAGATATTCATTGTAATTTGTTGATTATTGCTTAGATTATTTTGTTACTGTACTTCTTTTTACATTCATTCGCTGCGTTGTTTCCCATTATTATTGCTATTATGTTAATTAATCTCCTTCACATTGCACTAGTTCTAATTTCAAACCTTTGTCGTTCAAAGTTTTGAAATTTTTCACAATACTAGAAATTGCGGTTTCACATTTTACGGAAAACACATCACTTACTCTCCCGTTCGTTGAAAATGCTGATATTGCTACTAATAAACAAAATGAATACAGTTTTGTAAGCGATACTTACGTTTTAAGCACTTCAGTTTTTAGGATATTGCATAAATGTTAAATCCCCAGATTCGAATAATCATCAACAACCAGTATATATGATGTGGCACGTAATGTTGAAAATTTGTTTGCCAGGATTTTAGAACTGCTATTTTAAATAAATATACTGGCAACGCTGAAATCAATAAAATACATCCTGTATATTAAACAACACATAAGTATCGGTACTTATGTGTTGTTTACCATACTACGCCACAGTTCTTGCTATTATTATTTTCGGCAACGCACACTATTCGAGTTTCTAATAAGGTTTCCCCGTCTTTGACCGTTTCCGAGAAGAACGGATTTCAATGAACTTTTAGAAGTTTTATTGACAGCGGCTTGAAAAACTGATAACTGAGCAAGTATCGAAGTTGCAAAGTTGACATTTTCTGGTTATGCAATTAATATGTTGTACTACTGCATTACTGTAAAGTTGTTAAGCTAATAATATATGGTGTGACCTATACTGACCAATAACAAGCAATATCTAGTTTATTTGAAGGCCTTTATATTATGAACGCATATCGTTTGTCTAACTATTTTCTCCATTGAAGTTCGTTAACGGTCCCTATATCAATTTCTAACGTGTATTTACGAGTTATTTGAATTTATTTGTCGACTAACGTTTTATGTTCCAAATCGCTTCTGTTTTGTTTTGTTTTTTCTGTTTTTCCTTCATTTTGGTTCGAGTATCATTTTGCAATTCACATTTGATAGTTGTGGGGAGTTGCCGATAAGAATTTTATATAATGCTGTATCTAACGCCGCAACAACGTTAAATCATTTTATTAAAAAAAAAAATTAGTGTTCTATTGTGAATATGCGAGGAAAACTGCGTTTTTAGCGTTAACTATATCCCAAGCAAGTCAACCATTCAATGTGTAATGAATAATTTTGGAAGATTTACATACACTGACAAGTAAAGTGTGAACAAAGACGTATTTCAATCTACTACCGTGCAAAAACGACTGATCCAAGGGCTACAGAAAAATTAGCGCAAACAACACCGAAACTAGAGCAGTCATGTTTTACAGTTTGGAACAGACGATCTCAATTTTTGGCAAAAAGTCTTGAGCGACGAGATATGTCGTACAGGCTATATATCTGTATCTGTATAATGTATCTATATATCTGGTATATATAGATACATTACATATAGCCTGTGCTACGATGCAAATTTTAAAAAAACCGAAAAACTTCTCGGTCGAATAATTTTAATCAAAGATAGTAAATATTGTTTGACCTTTACGATTCCCTGATTTGACTGGCCCCGATTATTTTTTGTGCTGGACGGGAAAGGTGAACACAAACAATTCTGAATAAAATATAAATTATGACTTTTTTTTTAATTTCAGTTATTCAAACAAAAATCGCTATGATAATGCACGTAGCAACAGCTACCTACTTCAATAGGTGCTAAGTGGCACGGGCTAAATGTTATAAGCACATAATACGCACAACCCTCTGGAAAAATTCACATCGTGTAAAACAGTGTGTGTACTTACTATTTAGCTATTATTAATTATGTTCTTTCACTTTTGGAAATAATTTAATTCTTATACAATTACTTTTACCAATTTGTATCTCGGAGTTATGCATATTCACATATAATGATTTACATCTAAAGACTTTTTTATGTACTTTTTATTCTTTGATAATCTTTCGATAAAAGTAGAATAAGGTTAAGAATAAGTTGGTATCAGATTTATATGCGACTTCGCCAACAAACGAAATTTAGTTATTACAATCATAGTTTCCTTTAGTTTTAAAAAGGTCCTGTAATGTATGTATATTACTATTAATAACGATAAAATGCACATGCCTCATATTTAACACTTAAAACTATTTTTAAAATGTAATAATTAAGCTATTTTCTCTTCAGTTCGCCGAATGCATTTTTGCATTCGGCTTTCGGTCTCTAATCGCCTCAGGATAAAAGTATATACCCTTTATTGGATCTTGCAATTGCACGAATATAATTCGTCAAATAAACCATCACTTTTGACATTTCGTGGTAATAAGTACAGCGCTAATACCGCGCAAGAGATATAATTGCGTTTATCAAATTGTATATCTTTCGGATTATTGAACTAAGAGAGCCGAATAACCTTCTAAATAAGCTAGTCTCGATAATGCACTAATGATTTGCGCATACCATTAAAGTTATAGCTGTCAGGCGTATAATATGGATTCCTTGTATTAAATTTGTTAAGGAGTTTGCCTGTTTCTAAAGATTTTGCGAAAAATAAGTGCGCAGTATAATGACTAATGTACAATTTGTGTATTTAAGTCAATAATGAGAATTAAAATAACAAACAATGACAGAATTAAATAACTTTGTCCCTTAGTAGTCAATTACTTTCGGAGAACTAGCTAGTCTGCGAAACGAAACCTTTAGTCTCTTTTTTGAACTGGTGAGAATTTTTATTTTGCTGAAAACATTTTTTGTTCTGGCGGATGTGACTTATAGTTGACAATACGAATGCGGATGGAACTTTTTCTTATTTTAAAGGAAGCTGTACAGCTCTCTATATTTCAGGCTGTGCACGAATCCAATAGCCTTCTTTTGAAGTACAAGAATGTATATAAATTGTAAAATGTAAAATAAATTTCTATTGATAATGGTTTGCATCAAAAGAGAGAAAAATCCACATAATAACATTTTACAAAACAAAATGGTGTAAAGTTTGAACTGTAGAAATTTGGATTCACAAGACACTTGGATAACTACGGCTTGTATCCCGATAAGAATAAGGATGCAAATAGTTCAACAAGCCAACCGCAATCGTACTCGTAAAATCCGTTTTATGGTATTTAGAATGCGAAACATCGCGAATCGCGAAGAGGAGATATCCAAAGGTCGTCTATATAAGATTGCGTTGTTGTGTCTGTAGGGGATCCGTTCCCGCTTACTTTATAAGGCTTTCGAAAAGAACGGCCGCGACGAGAGAGTGGAGTGGCGTGGTTACTTATATCGATGCGAAAATTGGCGGCGTCTGTAATTTCTGTGGATTTTTAATTGCGCACCCAGATGACGGTGTGGCGGCGACGTTGATATTGTTCGAGCTGGACGCACGCGGTCATATGTCAGAACACACCCGCCGTCAGGTTCACAACATTAAATTTCGTAACGTAATGAGTCTGTTGCGATATTGTTTAACGTCGTTTAGTTGGGTTCTGGCGAAATAGCTACGATAAAGTGGATGGAAGGTCGAGACAAAGAAAATTAAATGAAACTAGTTGATTACGGTTTGCTTGGAGAGGTTTTAAAGTAAAATCTAATTCAAAATCTTTATATTTTGTTATTGCAATGCAATAAGGTGTTAAATGAATTGCATTGGTGTCTGTCAAAATTTCAAGCGAAGGAAGTCAAAACTAGCACAATTCATGATGCATTAATGAGCTAGTAACCTCAATAATGTATGATCACTAGACAAACGAGTAATCAGCTAATCTATTTCTGAAAATTAATGTCCTTCCCGTCTGATGCTTAGTGATGCCCTTTCTCTATGTGTGTGCAACTTGTTCCAACTAACAAATTTGGTGGGTTCGATAATAGGTCTTTGACATGATTAGATATTTCGGTAAATGTCAACCTAGTGTATACAATTTTGTGTACTGTAGAACGTAACGTTTAAAACATAGAAATTCATGTATATCATGTGTATCATGCGAAAAGATGAAAAGCAGTAGCCTAATAGATAGGACCGCCAGAAAAACATTAATTGATCTTGAATCCCCTCAAAGAAAAATCCGGGTCTAGGAAAGTTTACCGGAAATAATTTATATTAATTATTTAATAATGTATACAGTTCAGGGAAAAATCATATTCATCGAAATGTAACTTCATCGCCAGGACTTTGTTTTTTACCTGAAAAATATAAGACAACACACAATGGTTATCAGCTTTTAAGGCATGATTCATCGAACTGAAGCCACATAAAAACGGTGGTCACTCTAATAATATTATTCAAATATCTGGATTTTGAATGTTTGATTGACGCTATAAGTCCGAAGGAGGAAAAATTGATACGAGTTTTAGAAAGTGTGTTGCTACGGAAGAAAGATTTAACTCGGCGTTTCTTAGCTACTAAATATTGCTATTCAAGCATACAACGTTTGTTGAAAATTTCATTTTTTATATTTCAAAAAGTGAAAAGGTTACTTTATAACTCATAATACTAGTGCGAATTCGTTGGTCTACTCCATCCACGTCCAATATTTCCAAAATGTCATCTAGACTGAGCAATGTTTGCGCGCAATTCCCTTTGATCTTGACACTGAGGCCGATACGCCGCGGATGCTGTTCGTGCGTGTTTAGACGTTATACGCACAAACGTGTGCGCGTGAATACATTGCAACATTTTTGTGCGCAAATATACTCTAGTCAGTGCCGACCCAAATATTTAGCGATTTATCGAAGTCATTGGGAGAGAACAAAGTCTCTCCCAACGATTATTACGAGGCATAGCAAATAATTGAAGTTATTAAGGAATGGAAACAATAATGGGCAGAGAATGGTAAATGCAAAGCGCAATGGATTAATTTTGGACGTTAAGTGAATAAGTCTTGTAACAAGGTTTTAGTTGAGAAACATGTTTTTCATAACAACATATGACAAAGGAAATAATTTCCAGCTTTTAAGAAGTCAAAATTTCTGCGCCTTTAAAGTTTCTTAAAAGAACGGAACAGAAATTAATATAAACAAATGCGAGGGCTATATTCTATCGATAGAGCTGATGGATTTTGTGACCGAGCTAAGCTGTGTGTGGAATAAAGAAACTTCTGCGTTGTAAAATTATTTACAAATGAACGAGCGCTACATTCGATGCCTTTTTACTTTGACGTATGGTTCTTTCACCGCCACTAACACCTTTGCATAAAAACGGCGATTAAAATAATTTAGGCAACTATCGTCGTATAATTTGAAATTTGAAATATTTTGGAAAAGTCACCGCGGCTTTTTCCTAAATCGTTTTGCTACTAAGTCTGTAGCAAAACAATTGTGTCTTCTGTTTGTCTGTTCTATTATAAAATACATTTAATAAATCTAATTTTATTAAATGTATTTTATAACGTTAACAACAACAATTTTATTTATAAATGAAGAATATGGCGTTATTGGTATATCCCTAAGCTGGTTTGGAAGCTACTTATAAAATCCTCAACAAAAAATTGTTATCGATTAAGTCTTTTCTTTAGTATTCATTTTCAACAGAAATGTTCCCCAAGAATCTATTTTGGGTTCCACGCTTTTAAAGATTTTTTACTAACGATCTGCTTGTTTTTTCGTGGCCCTTTACGTTGATGAGGGTAATATTGTATCACTGGATATTATGTAACAGTTTGCTAATGAACAGTAGAAAAACGAAATGTATTTTGCTCCATACAATGTAAATAAATTACATTTTCATACAAACCTGTGAATATTCTTGTTGATGACTTTGACGTAAACTGTATCCGTTTGTTGCAAAAACGGTCTAAAAGAATTATTTTTGGTCTTTCTTGGTTAGGGTCTGGTAAGAATATTTTCAGATCAAATAGGTAGAACGTTATCTTTTAAGACGTTCTTCCATTAATAATAAGAGCAACATATTTGATGGCAATTGTAGAAGCTTCGACTTTGTGCTTTGCAGAGCACATACATTTAATGTAACAACGAAGAAATTTTCAAACAAAGTCAGGAAACTATGAATTGAAATTAATCACTAAGCCGTGATATGCTAACCACATAATAATGCTAAACCTGAATACTTCTGCAACTATTAGTATATAGTATTTTAAAGTCTGACCGACTTTAATACCTACTTAAAATATCTGAAAATATTAGCAGAATATAGGTGACAAATTGTAAATATTGAAAAGTTGGTAATACCCACACAAGTCAAGCAACTAATTTATTTTGTAGCAATCATTTCGTATATTTCAATCTTATATTTTCTTATTTAATTTTGTATTAAACATCCAAAACATAGAGGTTACATATAAGCATATTTAAAACTATTCTGGAAAAAACGCAGGAAATAAGTAATACCTGAAATGCGTCATAAAGCTACGCAGTCGATCACTATAAAAGGGCATTTAGTTAACCTTAAATACAGGCTGAATAAAGACATATTTTTAAATAAGTAAAAAAGAAACAATTAGCAAAACTATAATCTGCAATTAGGCATCATCGCCATGCCAAATTAATTTTTCCCGGTGTTTTCAAAGCAGACGTTTAACCATTCTTAATCAAAATATTAATTACCTATTACGTCGTTTGTTACTTCCACATTTTTAATTACACTGCCTACTGCTCGCTTTTGTGGAATATTGTGATTTTATTTTTGATAATCGAAGAATATTGCAACACGTAAATAAATCATTGACCTTGATTTATAACGAAAAAATCATGAAAAACGCATTGTTTTCTGATTTAAGCGTGTGCGTATTATATAGGGTATTGTTGTGTTATCTGTGAGTGCGCTAATTTCAATTTTAATTGTTATCGAACCGGAAGTATTGAAAAAATTCTTGATTAGATATTTTACATTAATCTGTAAGTTCAATATGTGCAACTTATTACTTATAGATTATAAAATATAATGCAATATTACAGTGCTCTACACTATCTCGAATACAATTTTATAGCGGCACAAAATTTGAAAGATTTATTTCCTGTTAAAAACTTTTTATTATTTAATAATGATAGCAACGACTGTGGGGTTTTTATATTATTCTTATTACTTGTTTATTTTATACATAAAAGATATTTATTTATATATATATATATATATAAATAGATAAATATTGAAAAAATAAAGAATACGTCAACATATGAAATTTCCTCAAATATCTTGGACAATGATGAATGTACAATAATGCTTTCTCTTGCAATTTCCCAAAATGTATTGAGACTACGATAGTTGATAATCACCGATCTAGGTAAATAGAAAAGCACAAAATTTCTACGATCGACACGGAAAAGCGTTTCGTTTTTAAACTAAAAGTTACGGATGATCAATCACTTTGTAACGGGCTGTATAGAGTATACATATACGGATTAAAGGACAACGATGATAGCGTAATTCAATTTGATTGCCATAAATTTTATTAACCGCACATTAATTTGTTTATGATCTCTGCGTTTGTGTGATGCTTGCGAGGCACAATTGACAAACAAAAGACAGAGAGCTACTAATGCCTACCTCTTAATTAAATCTATTTTAAGATGAATTGAAATAGACAGGCGACCTTTAGCGATAGTAATATTAGAATTAGTATATTCTGGAAAATAGTTGCATTTGTGAAATATTTCTATGTGTATGTATGTCTGTACGTTGGTTTTTTGTGCTTTACATAAACGAAAAATGGCGCCGAACGATTGGTTTTTCCCGCAGGAAAAAAAAGCAGAGGTGCACAGGTTCATTTAACTAAATAAATATAGCAGCAAATAACAATTACGCAAATAAAAAATTTTAATAGGTATAATGAAGTTGCAAAAAATTTAAAAGCTAAAGTTAAGGACTTCGTACTTTATTTATAAAATATTTTAATTCCTACATAAATTAATTACTATTTACATATATGTACATTTCGAGCTGGTTTAATCGGTCATTAATTAATTAGAATTGAAATTACAAAATTTGAGGAAATTGACAACATCAAACTATTCCAGGGTGTGCTAAGGACTATACCGGTATAGCCTGAACAGTTTCAAATCTTAACACAAAGATAGCGTTACACGTTAGAACTACTCCGGTAGTATAACTGAAAGATATTTTTGAAAATTTCAGCCATGTTGGGTGCACAGTTGTTTCTGATAGTCAACATTAGTGTTTCTGTAAAAATAGATAAAATCGAATATGGAACCGACATTAAATTTTGCTTTTGCATTCTCGTATCGTTATTAAAAGAAAGACGGATTGTACAAGCTTCAGTATGCGCTGCATTTCCGGGTTACGAGTTTCATTAAAATAAAGCTTGGTGCACGTGGACCCTTCCATGATGTTAGTAAACGAGGCTTAGCGATTACGGAATTGTGCAATTAACAAAAGTATGGAAAACTAACTTGTTCACTTATTTTGAACATTTGCTCTAATTCTTGCTATAAGGGCAGTGTTTTTAATCTCATTATAGCATTGCGTTAAAAAGAAATAAGGTTACTTCAATTAAAGAAAGCAGAGAAAGCTATGATAATCTTATAAACATCAACAATATGTATGGGATTCTGACGATATTTTCGTGCAATGGGTTGTTATATTTTACCCATTTAAGAAAGTAAATTTATAATCAAAATGTCGATTCTGATATAATAAGACAATGAGTAATTTCGATAATACTTTAAGAATCAAAAGAATTAATTTCAAGTCAAAGTAAAATATTTATTATTGGTAATAGTAAGCAAGCTATCGGTTTCGGATCTCACAACTCTCTCAAAACAACATTTTTTTCCTCCTCCGAATTGTTCCCATACTTCAGTACACTCCAACGAGCGCCGATGTAATTTTCTTATGGTCGGGTAAAGGTCGCTTGTAAATATATTAATCGTTGGAACAACTGTTAATTTATGCCACCTAATGTAGTAACTGCTAAAATTCCTTGTATTAACCCTTCAATAAGTACGATACACGCATTTGCGGGATTATTGAAAAATATGAAAATTTATTGTAGTTAATTGTTCACGTCACGAACTATTTACATTTGCTACAATCGTAAAAGTAATTCTAACATTCTTTTTCTGTACGCCATTGTGTTAGATTCAAGATCGATAAACTTCAAAGGTTGAACCTGAAATATGTACCAGAAATCCATGTAAAGTCCATCCAACTGCCCGCAGCTGCACTCTCTAGAGCATTTTGCACAACAAAATAAAATGACCATTAAATATACTTTATTGAATATGCTAATATACATTTTGTGACATTATTTATTAGGCTACAGGTAATAAAGATGCCTTGGAAAGTGTCGCTAATTATAAGCTCGACTATCTTAAATTAGCAAGAGTAGCTTTAGATTTACGGAGTTAACAATTTTTAACATAGCTACATAAAAGAGACATATGGAGTAACAATTTTTTCCTAGAGCGATACCATTTCATTAGTATAGCTTTCAAATTTTACTTATACTTTCAAAGCTTTATTATGTAAATAGATCATTGTCGAGTTATTGTTGAATTGTATGCATTATGTTTACCATAGTTTTTACATATTTATAAACACACTGCTGCATTACGTAGTTTTTGTATTTTTGCTAATCATATTTTGTAACGATTAATTACATTACACAATGAATCTTGAACTATATACCCTCGATTATTTCCAATGACTAAAAGTTAGTCTTCGCAAGAAAGAAACAAATTTATTAATGAATTGATATTTTTATCATTTACTATTTTATTTTATATTTCAAAGTGCAAATATTGCAATATGCTCTTCGTCCTCTGGTCTCGATTGAATTTCGTTGGAATATCCTCACACTGTTTCGTGATCGAAGATGTCTTTGCATCTTTCAATTCATCAGATAGTATTAATATGTATCGTGAATATTAATTCCTCTAACATTCCCTGTCTTTTCAATTTTGCTTATAATCTAGAACTGGCAATATACAGTCACTTAAAAATATATGTGTTAAGCGTGAGTTATTGTGTATCACTTGCTTAGCTTGACGAGTACCATTCCATTATCCCTATGTTATTATTGCGCATTTACACGATTTAATGGTTTTCTTATTTACATGATCGTCCAGTAAAAATTCGTATCCACAGACTTTACAACACCATGTCAGTAAGTGTTTCTAATCCCCAATCCGGCCAAAGATATGAGTGCTGTATTAATGTTATTCTGGTTATTGCAAAATAACTTCAGTAAAGGAAAAATTAAAGAAATAGAATGCTAGAATTAGATATAAGATCAACATAATTTAGCCAATTCGCTCACACGACTTCTGTTAACTATCTACTGCCGTTTGGTCTTTACAGTTAACACGTTATCTGTTATCTGTTCATGTATAATTCCTACAGTTGATGCTCGTTTCGTTTTACATTCTATGCGTTTTCATGTGTCTCACTAACAGTGATATTACACTTGTTTTACTAGCACCGCGATAATTACATAATCATTAAAGAAGTTTAACTCTAATATTTTTATTACATATAGAAAGTCCCTGAATAGACAAGTAAAGTAAACAAAAAAATAGATCGCTCGTCGTTGTAAATTTCATAAGTTGTTGCCTTTAATATTATTGAATTATCGCAGTAAAATGGCTACTAGGTCTTAGAGTTTATAAGAGACTATTAATTAGTTTTAGAAAAGGCATCTTGAAAGTGTATTTATAAAAGCATCCATAAAGCAAAAGCATAAATACAAAAACATACGATAAAGATGTTCTAAATAAGTCCTAAATAAAGCTATTCTATACCATTATGCATTATTTATTTAATTCAATTATATGTATACCCACCCTTTATCTGAAAACTTTTCCTGTAAAGATAAAAATGGAAAAGTAGATCCTTTTATCAATTAAATTAGCGGTATACTCCATCCCTACTCCATCACCAAACCATTTAACAACAAACCCTTAGCATATCAGTTTCATGTTGGCTTCGCATTAAAAGTTAGACGTCTTATAATTTATATACCGGTAAAATTCAATATTAAAGTTTCGTGAAGACCGGCAAACGGTGCATGTCAGCAACTTTCTAAACATACATAGTTCGGGTAAAAATAACAAAAGCAACAGCTGTCAAACAAATTTCTAATAAGGAAAGATTTTATTGTGTTAAACAAACATTTTTTTACGCCAATCAATTAAGAGTTTTGATAATTAACTAATCAACGTGACAATAAGAGCATATTTTCTTTACTTCAATCAGCCGAACTTCCGCAAGAACATCCATCTTTTCTTTCTCATAATACTATTTTAAAGCTCAGAAAAATCGTTAAAATCGATAAAAGCGATTTGAGAAGCGCAACTTACCTAAAACATCTGCGATCTTCGAAAGGGCCACGAAATTGTACTTCCAAACTTTGGCAATCTACACATCGCACATTGAAACGTCAACACCGAATACCACAATTCCATGTAACTCGCGTTTATTGTATATGTTAGATTCGCGCCTCTTTGTTTATGGCAAATTATAAAATGCGTACGTACTTAAATGTATATTCTAATATCGTTTTTTAACGGTCACATACTACGTTTCTTTTGAATACAGGCACTAATTTCGTGAAACGACGTTGGTCTGTTGTGTGTTGTGTATGCATTTATATTGTAGCGCGCACGGTGTTGTGTTGTAGGTTCTGTATTATTACACAGTATGTAAGTGCAATTGCTAGCGGTTGCATATCTACTCTTCTAACCTTGACACTCTTACGCTGCACTTCAGTAATACCTACCTACTGGCTCGGGGTGATTATTGATTTTTTTGTTGGTTATTTTAGGAGTTTGGTTGGTGGTGTCGAAGCTATACTCCTCATCTCCTCCTCTTGACGCCGCAGGAAGCGTCGTTGTGCACGCGTTCCGATTTTTGCGTTCTTTTTTAGGGCCTCCTATCCCTCCTCGCGACGTTTAAAAACTGAACTGTTGGCAGAAATAAAAAAAATATTCCACCACCGAATTTAGCGGTGTCCTCTCCTGATGGCGTGGGTTTTTCACATGAACGACGAAAATAAACTGCCGTCAAAAAAGAAGTTACTTTTGTATTTCAGCGTGCCGATGATGATCCGACCAGAAGAAGAAAGAGAAATGATGTACATGGTGGAGCTAATGGCGGATGGATCGGTTAGGTATATATTTGGCAGGAAATCGATATTATTTTATCTTCCGAATTAAATTTAATGCGTCGAAAAATATTTTCGACGTTTTAGAAGCCTATTCTCATAACAACTCAACTTTATTGTTATTCCACTAAATTAATTACATTGAGGAGGAAAATGGATCGTGGAATTTGAAGAGATTACATGAGTGCATAGAAACAGCAGATTTCGACCGGGAAAATTATCTTATATATTGTAAAAATAATCTTTTTTATTTTTACAATATGGCGACAATGTAGCCAAATATTTAATCGTACTCTTGAGGTTACATGCTATATTGGTAGTTGCGCATCAATATTAGTTCATTTTTTTTTATTAAAGTTGAACCCTGTAACATACATCTTAATTCTTTACGTAGATTCAATCTACGACGGCAGTACACTACTTATTGTCTCTAACACAGTAGGCGTCGAACTAAAGTTTCCAGAACAACACGACATATTTGTCTTTTTGTCTGTCAAACAGAGGGCCAACAATAATTTGTAGCTGCATTCGTCAACAAGTTACGTTAAGTTGAAATTGAAGCTTCTCAAAGAATGACAAAAACGAACTGTTTTGTTACTGTTGTTGAATATCTGGAGAATGATGGTATAATGCGCCAAAATAAATCCATGAAGATATGGTTAGCGTACCTGCGGATGATGCGCCTTCATATTGGTTATTGAAGAATTCACCTCGTGAGTTTTAGTTGGTAGAACAATTTGTGAACACAAAAGAGGTGACGATCAAATGCGAATGGGAGTCACCGCCTCATAGGCGAACTAACATTGTTTAACAGGAATCTAAAAACTTCTCTGAATCGGTTTATTACGCTTGAATCGTGGGTTCATTACTTCGATCCTAAATCTATGTAACAATGTAAGGAGTGGCGACATCGATGATCTCCACCACTTTGCAATTTTAAGATCCAATACTCAGCGAATAATAGTAATAAATCTTACCTGCAAAAATGGTTTCTATGGGGCGCTGCGGAAAGTTTATTAACGGATTATATGGAACGTGACCAGCCAATATCAGACCATATTAATTAACTAACTTCGTAAGTGCATTTAAGAAAGAAAAGCCAGAGAGTTGTCGCGCGGTATTCTCTTTCATCGGGGCGGTGCTCCGGTTCATAAAAGCCTCGTTTTCTTGAACACAATTCCTGGATATTTCGAGCTAATGGATCAGCCAACCCAGTAAATTTTCTTTATTTGCAAAATTAAAAGAAAGCTTTTAGGAGATCAATGTAACAGCGACGACAGCGCAATGGCTGCTGTTAAAGATTTTTATCTGCTCAGAACAAAGGTACAAACTTGTTAGAATGCAGATGGAATAAGTGTATTCAAGTCCACGGTGCTTATGTTGAAAATAAATGTTCAATATGTTGAAACACGTATGTTGTTGTAGACCTAGGTGGTCGTTGTTTTCTTTTAAAGAATTTGGGTTCCCGAGCTGAAACCATGTCGTAACTACATTAGAATGCCGTCATTTCGCTCTCAGTTTAATGGAGCTTCCTCTGGGCTGCTGCATGGAATTGAGAGCGAAACAAAAATGCCTCAAAACACAAATACTATTATTAAGAAAATTGTTTGTAATCCAAAATTTATCTTAAATACAAAATTTAAATGAATTTTGAATTTCATTTTGTCATATTTTTTATTTTAATCCATTTACAAAAAATCACGAACTGAGCGTGCGATAACCACAGCTTATGAAGCTGTTAATATTTACCTGACAAAAATCATGTCATGTTTGTCACTCAGTGCCACACTTGCTCATAATTTTGTGCGTATTGGTGATTTATTTAAATCAAGACGTGTGTCTGCGTTATTTGGAGGTTTTTCTGTTTTTTTCTGTTACCATTTCTTGAGACTTTAGAGCCAGGACAGCAGCGCTATAGCTTTTGGCATTGAGACGGATTGCTTGTTTTTTCCACACTTTTGGTGCGGCAATAGTTGACATGACAATTCACTTCAGAGAAAGAGGGACGAGAAGATCTGGATTAAATAATTTTCCTGCTAGATCTCATGATCTGACATCGATAAACTAACTTCCTTTGTGGGGATTATGAGATAAAATGTACCAGCGACGATTCGTAAAGTCTATGGTGCATTTATTAATAAGATGGGTAAATATGTGGAAGATGAAGGGAACTATGTATAATCCCAATTTTTAAAAATATGATTACGTTCAATATTTCATTATTATTGACGATCCAAAGTACAAAATATGGTACGCCATCCATACTGTCCGTTTATTACGTTTTGCTAATGCATTAGCACTATGTACATCTGATCTCGGTCGTTTTCACGATAAGCCCATTTCTTTGAAAATCAACATTTTTCATAAAGAATAACTTTTTGTCATAAAATTAATGATAAAGACTTTTTCCTCTTGTTTACTTCGTCCGGATACATATTGTATATTTGCTATTTCAATCGCTTTGAACAACATATATCCAATAAAATAAGATCATAGGAAAAATTAGTATCAAACGATAGAAAAATGATTCTTTTTCTCACAAAATTCTGAATTACAGTCAGCTCATATAGATGAAAGTGTAATTGTTCCCGTGTCCTTTATAAGTGTGATGCCTGTTGAATAGTACAGAATATTATTCAAATCAGAAATTGCTACGATAGATGTTAAATTGTCCAACTTAAACAGTTTAAATGTGGGACAGACAAGTCTGCGGAACAGCTGAAAATGAATATGGAGCGAAAGTGAGCACCTTGCTTCTAATTTGTACATAGTAGCCAAACTCTCTGGAATCCAGAGCGACGATTTATTAAAACTAGACGGAATGGATGAATTCTCGAGGAAACATATTTTAGAAAATATGTAATATTATCAATGTCGCAGTGAACATTGTAATTGTTAGCTTTCGCTAGAAGAGAAGAAAGCAGACGAACTGAAAGAAAAACTAAATTTATTATTCTGGTCATCAAATAAATTTTCGGGATCTGTTGCAGTCACCGAATTGCTCGAGAAGATACATAGCAGGAGGTTCTCTTCCTAAATGTGCGTGTCTGCCTCAGTATTTCGTTACCAGGGCCAGCTGCATCTACAGATTGCTTATTCAGCAAAGTAAGGTTGATGAAAGTATCCGGTAGATTTGTCAAAATTCAGAATATAGTTTGATCTTACAAATTCATTGATTTGAATATATGTGCCATTTCATCTCAAGCATAATAATCGTAACCAATCTGGTATTACATTTTTTTGTCAAAGTATATTGTTCCATAATTGTTTATATAATAATGTGTATCATATCTTACTAAAATATCTTCTCGGCGCTGGCCATAACTATAAAAGTATCCTATTTCATGCAAACTACCCTTTTCAAATCTTCTTGGTAGTGAGAAGTACTGCTATCTATATAAATAAAGGCAATAACATACAATATACGTGTACGACATAATAAACCTGTACGACAGTGACAACAATGACATGATAGAAAAATAGTAATTTGTAAGTGTTATAAACTTAAAAATATCTGTTTTTGAATCGCCAACTTAAGCTGTTATTCTGGATCACATTGTACACGAAAGAGTAATAAAACCTATTTTAAATAAATTACTGAAGAAAAGTTAATGCCCAAATTAAGTAAAGCCCAAAAACTATTGAAATCAGTGCTTTATGCAGAGTGTAAAAATCGGAAAACATGCAGTACTAATTTAAAAAAGACATTAAAACAACAAAAAGATAGCATAAATGAAATTAAGAATCGATTTGTTTTTATTTTCCTAAATTAGAAAGTGTACAGTTATATTTTCGGTACACATATTAATATGTACCGAATTTAATATTTATTAATTGATTAAGAGACTCAGTATCATGAAATAATATAAAAAAATATTCCCTTGATGTCTTTGCGGGTAGTGACGTGATGCAGCGAGTATATTACAAAAATGGTTATTACTTATGTGAAACTGCTGTTTTAGCAAAATAAATAATTAAACAACGAATTGTAATAAATGTTCTTCTCCACTGAATATTTTATATGTTACAATTCTTATATCTATAAGGAAGTCCACGTGGTCTAAACCATTAAAAAGCGAAGTATACGAACTTGAATCGATATTAAATGTCAACATGGAAAACAATTTCCGTTCTCATTAAATTTCCACGACGTTTAAAAATACGAGGATGAATTGTCTTTAGTTCCAAAATGCAGGCAGGTTCATTTCCGCTTCGAGTTTCTCCTAGTTTTATTAATCTGAATTTCAGACAGATGATAGGTTGGTAGATTGGTATTTATTTTAAATTCGGAGATCCACTATCTCCTTTAATCCTCTATCTGCGATTTATTATCGAACATACAGTGTACAAATAGATGTGTTTTATGTACCGTCATTTACACAAACTATAGGGATACAAATGTGCTTTTATCTATTTTACAATGTATCAACTTTACGGATGTTTAGTGAAATATTGAGATTTTTGCCTATAAAATCTTGTATGAAGCAGCAATGGAGTTATACATATTTCCAGAATACGTGTGTACGAACTAATCTATCGTATTCAACATTATCGTCGAGAATACATTGCATAACCCGTACACATAATAAATTCCTTGTGTGGCAAAGCATTTGAGCGAAAATATTATTTAATTCTGTAAAATTCAATTGGGTAATGGAGTTATTTGAACTATTTTGCAAGTGGCTTGTATAGGTGATCTGAAATTGCTTTGGAATCAAAGAACTTGTGGAATCTGCTTACATTCAAATATAAAGTCAACATAGTGTATGCATATTGCGTATAAGGAAATATTTGCATCGAGTTTCACAAGAGTGGGGGAAGAGCAAGTCGTTTGTAATTGTAACTCATCAGAACTTCAATCTTTGCACGGCAGTACCGGCTGTCTATACCTCTAACATCGATGAGTACGATTAGCTATCGCATCTAAACATTTAAACCTACCAAAATGACAAAAACAGGCAGAGGTAGGTTTCATTTACTTTTGTTTTTTTTTCGTAAAATTGTTGGCACGTGTTATATTTTATAGCAGATTCTACTATGAATGTTACACCGTTGGTGAAATATCTTGGAATTGTATAAAAAATGATACGCTACTGAGTGATAGTGCCCATGTCATACTTGTTCACAATATGGTCGTTCATGTCAGTTTTACCCATATATATACAGTGCTAGGAAGTGTACTATTCTATTTGCAAATTTTCAGTCTAAACTACGTTAAAACTTCCTGAAATTAATGGTATTATATTGACATGGCTGTAGAATTTACACATTGCAATTAGAAAATTATGAAACCTGGAAAACTTGTGATATAACTAATAAAATCCGTTGTGTTCGTTTAAGAATGCTGTAAGGAAGTATAGTCTTGGGCTATCAATCGCCTTCGAATTTCCGAGCGAGACAACTCCGGGCCATTGCGCGATATCGATTATCTATCCGTTCTTTTCGAGGTTGATTACTTATAATAGGACAGCAGCAAGTCTAACAACGTTATCGTTACCGCTAATTTCTCTACACTAACAACGAAGATTGGAATGGTGCAATAGAATCGTCTTTTATGATGATTTCAGGTTTTATTCGAATCGAAAAGGTAGACCAATATTAGTGATGATTTAGATTTTTTTTTGTAAATTTAATAAATGAAAGATCTATAATAATGAACGTGATTTCTTGTAAAAAAGAACACAAGAGACTTCTCGTGAAAAAATATTCCACTGCGTAAAAGTATTTATGTTAAAATGCTAAAGTTGTTTTCGTCTTCTAGGGAAGAAGAAAATAACAACCAATACTAAGTAATGTGGCCTTGGCAGAAGCTCAATCAGACAGAAGTGTGTTGTCTAGACCATAAAAAGGGGGTCAGAATGCGAAATTCAAAATACGTCTTTCAGGGTTGTCTAGGGGTAATTGCATTTAGGCGTCATTTCGAAGTCAGATGTTAAGTTTTATGTCCTAAATAGAATTGTAAATATGGCAAACACAAAACCGGTAACATTTCATATTATAGGACAATCTTTAAGTTTCAGAATAGTTTTTATTTGGGTTGCGTTTGTAAAACGGATAGAATAGGTACAATGTGTGCATATTTAACAAGCAAATTGTTATTTTCAGTTTTACTTAAGCTTTTTATTTTATTTTGGTCACCATTTGTGCTAAGGTATACTATACCAAGATGCACAAACGAGATATTGACGAGATACTTTATGAATACCACAAATCCGCAAAGTTTGAAGTATTGCTATCGCCTTGTGCAGATTTAGATTTCTTATCAGAGATGAGGAACTGAAGAAGGTTTAGCTGTGTCTTATATGTGGAACTTATTTTATCGAGGAACGTGTCTTACCGAAAAAGTTAGTGATAGTAAATATGCCGGTTATGTTTGAATTGGTGTAATAATTAGTACACATATGTACAGGCGATATTTATTTGTTTTATATTATTAATTTGGTTCCCTTCGGCATATAAACGTTTCTATTCTTGGCTTTCTGTACACAAGTTGTATAAATTGAACTGTTTTCGCGTAAACCTCCAATATTGGTAAACATTGTTTATTGTTTATTCTAAACGTTATTCTAATAGTGCATTTGTTTATACTATTGAGTGAAAGAATTGTAAAGAGACGCAATCAAATGGAAGAATTGGGAATATATGTGTAACTTCGTCTTCTCTAAACGAAAATACTTGCCGCTAAAGTGCTGCCCTCTAACGATTTTTGTAATAAACCTTGAACAACATCTTGACACCGAGGCAGTTGGCGAAAGCAAAATAAGGAAAAGTATTATTTTTGTCTTTCCAGATTTAAAGAGCAACTCTTAGCCGCTCGAGAAATTATATGTTTTTATAGCGTGTTCAGTTTTAAAAGTACGCAGGGTTTTTGAAAAACATCTGCCATTCATGATACGTAAAATAAAGCAAAAGTACTAATTAGTAAATCAATTGTATGGTAGCACTATTTTATTTAGCTGTAGTTAATAAAATAATTTATATCTCTAAAACAACAAGAGGACTAAATAAAACATTTTAAAGAAGGGAAACATAATTGTAAATATGATTTTTCGTGTTATTGGTAGCCAATGTGAGAAGATAATAAAAAGAGACGCCTAACGTTTCGACAGCATTTATGCCAGCTTCCTCAGAAACTACAATTCACAATTAAGAAGAAGAAATATATTTGCAAATTATCAATCGGATGATTGGAGATAAGATGATGATCATCGGAAATTCGTTACGTATTTAGAATAGATACTTCTTAAGATACCTAGAAAAATGTGGATTCTAACACAAATTTCTTCCAAAATAATAAGTATCTATCAATGAAATGTAGCTTACGAAATTATTGTTATTATTAACATTATATTAGAAAAAATATAGCTGAAAACGGAATGGTCTAGGTGAACATTCAAAAATATAATTTTTGCAATTATTTTAATCGGGTGTTAAAACTACGAACTTGGACAACCTTACCTGGAAGAATGAAGCCAAATTTACAAAAATGGTATCCTTAACCGATATAGTTCTTATTGCTGGAATGATTCGAAATTTCCAGTGTTAGTATTTCAACGTTTGCTGGATGTTGAATTGTTTACTACTGGTTATAACTAACTAGGATGTCTCCAAAGTTGGAAAACATTTTAAAAAATTACATAATTTACGCTCTTATTGCTCGGCACTGTTAGAACTTGCTTATTTGATAGAAAGCAGCAAGTTGTCTTGGAAAGTATCGAGTCTCGGTGGAAAGTATGGAGTGATAGACATGCATTGGGAATTCCCCCAAGGATCGGTTCTTGGATCACCGATGTTCTTTGCACACATTAACTATCGCTTTGGGAATATATCGAGAGAACGACTATGTTTGCAAATGAGACTTTCATTAGTTTCACACTCAAACCGACAGGCTTTCGATGAGTGAGTGAGCGGTTCTTGAAGGGGTTTTCCGCATGTAGCCTTCAAATAAATATTTACAAAACGGTAAGTTCAAATATCTTTTTTTGGTTTAATCGCTTCCCAAAATCTGAGCTGGAAAGATTTGGTAGATCTATTTGAATGTTGAGTTATTCTTCGTACATCCATGAAGTACAGATAAAACAAAAAGTAATTTTATTTGCTTTTTCTCGGGTACCTACTACGAAGCCCTGTAAGGACCATTTAAAAAAATACCATTTCTCGTCGTAACGCAAATCTAACCTAACTATAAGGATCGCAGGAAATATGGTTTTGCCGTACAGGGTCTACAAAGTGCCTCCAATTACTGCTACTAAGAACCCACTAGATTTATGAGCGAAGAGTAAAAGCGAATTTAATAGACAAATTAATCAACAACGCTGTATACTTAATTTACGAGTTTTTACGAAACGAATTTTAATTAATTGCCGGTTTTTTTGTTGTCCTATTGTTGTTTATGTTTTATTTATTTAATGTTTTTAACTACATACTTAAGTATTCTTGGATTCTAACTTTACATTTATTGTTATGCCACGATTTTACGTATTTATGAAGTGGAAAGTACTAATATAGGCCGATGATAATTACTGACATTAAAACTTTAAAAAACCTCTTATAATCGCATATCACATCGTGTAAATAATCATTTTAATCCCACGCCAAGACCACAAGCTTCCCTCCGAAATTTAGTCCTTACTTTCTCATATACCTGTAAATCTCCAATTAATTTATTGAAGCTCCTGAAGTAATGCTCTCCTAGCTTCTAATTTTGCAGTCCCTATCCTAATGTGCATGAACAATTTCACTGGTTATCATCAAACATCAAAGGTCTTAATATCGTCAATTTCGCAACAAGCAACAGCATCGCTTTGTTCGGCAAAAATAATTAGCTTCGAAAAAGGACTTTTTATAATCATTATAAGAGCGAGGATTGTCATGGGTAGCAGCATAGGTGATTGGTTCCTTTTTCGGTACCACTCGACTTTTTGTTGCCAAGGTTTTTAATTTTTAATGGGACCGCTCCGGTAAAAAACCACGGACGGACACGCCCGTGTCCGTCCGTGGTTTTTACCAGAGAGTCAGTCAACATCCGCGCAAAACAAAGAAGGTAAAGTATAAAACGTTAGAGTAACCAGCTACTACTACTTTACGGGTGAAAAAAAGGCGTTCGACGGGCACAGCACGCTACAGCTGTTCCTACAGCTGTGTATATCGATTTACGGGTAATAGAATTGCAAACAAGATGATGCATTTTGATACACATACAACTGGCAGGCAACATTTTCAAAATGTTCTGCGTATATTTGCAGTTAAAGTACCAGTAATTGTCATATTGCATATGCAAATGTTATTAATTCCAATTAATTGTAATGTAGAAATAAATATAAAAATAAATATAATATAATAATATAAATAAAATCTTCTTTAGTAAAAGCGGTTAAAAGATGATACTAAACATGATTTTGAAGTTTGTGAAAAAACAAGCAGACAGAATATAAAATTAAAGTTTTCCTCGTGTGTTGTCTAATCAAGAGTAATATATGCATTTTATTTCCAATCAAATTCCCTGTTCTTTCCGTTAAACAATCTTTTAAACTAAATTGGTGGGGAGACAATTTTTTTTTAATAAATATTGGTTATTTCTGTTAGGCTTAACGGATTCTAAGAATCTTGGTGTTGTCTAAAAGAGGTTTATTTGATCCATAATTTTGATTTAATTGATATGAATTCTACTTTGATCAATAGAGACTACTATTTCTCTAAATATTTTAAACGGAACGATATGTTTCTCATTACGCAAAAAGGTAGGAAATTAGAAGCTTAAGATGTCGAGGTATTAACGAAGAAATATTAACATTTCTTGCATATGAAGGACTCCGTTTTGTGGACAGCCTGCTATTTTATTTCAAATATAATCATATTAATAAACTTTAAAGAAATATTTCAAAAATAATTATTTAGTTTAATACCATTTAAATAAACTGAATATTATTTTTCACAGGTTCAGCAATTATGCAATTGTCCTACCACTAGAACTCTATATAAGCCAAAACGTTAGTAACGTTTTCTTCACTGCGGCCTGTACCACGTCTTATATATACATATGTATATATATATTGAGATGAACACTGCTTGTTGTTCGGTGTTGGTGCACCAGCCGAAGGAAAACTTTGTCATTGCGTGGTCGTTTGTCTGGAAATCGCACTGCGTGTACTCTGGCAACGACAGTTGCATTTCTTATGTATCCAGAATAAATTCCTATCATATCTAAATGTTTTATTTCATTTGTGGGACGCATATTTTGATAATTAAAAAAGTGACAAAAGAAAATTAAAAGTAAAAACAAAATCGACAAAGCAAAGACATGAGCATCTTTTACGTTGTTATAAAATGCGTTCTCTTCTTTATTATGCATCTACTATTCAAAGCTTATTATTATATAGTTGTGTATAGAACTTCAAGTAAAATAGCAGACAATCAGCAAAACCGGGCTATCTAGGTGCAACAAATTTCGTTAATATATCCCGTTAGGGATGAGATATCGTGACATTGTTTCCGTTAACATATTAGGTTTTCAGTTCTCTACTTTTCCGTGTTTTACGTTCTATTTAAATTTTTTGCTAAAATTTTGTTTATTATTTTTGCTATAAAATCTAATAGCGAAGGTACAATTCATAAGAAATCGATAATATATTAATTTTCTACATCAAACATATAGGAAGTTTATATCTTTTACCTATTACGCCTTTTTTATATAGATATAATTAATCATTAATTAATAATTAATTAATAATAATAATTAATAATTTCAATCTTATGTAAGATTGAAAGCAAAAGAGATATCTACAGTTAAGCACAAGTCCTGAACTTGAGTACTGCATCCAAATGACTGTAATTGTATATTGCAATTGTTATCATAATAATAGAATGAAAAAGAGTGATTAATTAATTATTATTTTAATATTTTTGTTTTATTAATTAAGATTTTAAAATACTAACTTAAAAATGTTAACCCAAGAAGCTATTAGTCTTGCCTTTGAAAATTACATTAAAATGATATCTCGTGGTACTTAGTCTTAAACTGTTGATTAAAAATTTGCAGCCCATGTAGCTTATGTACTAGGAAAAAGTAAAACAAATACGGTACATTCTTTAATACGATGTATAACCTGCATAACCTAACTAACGATGTCCACAACCGAAAACGTTTGTCAAATTGAAGGTAGCATTTGATGCTACTGTAGAGAAAACAAAAAATTGAATTCTTGAACAAGAAATTTAAAAAAAATTTAGTTTTTATTGCAGTAATTAATTGCTGTCTACTTACTTATCTGTCTATAGCAAAGAAATTGGTTCTTTCCACTATCCAATCGTTTGTAGTTCTTCGGAATATCTGCGCTACTCTTAACTTCAAACAGAACTTTTTTGAGTTATTTTTATGTAATCCATTTTGCAAACAGCTGCATATGCTTAAAGTTGTGAGTCATCTATTAGGAATAATATCAGTATGTTGCCTTTACTGTGATCATGGTAACCAAACAATATTCGAATGCAATGTTCAAATAGCGGACTCGAGTTTAACTGTAAATATCTATCTTACTTTCAATGGTACATATTTTTTTTTCGCACTTCTTCAAGAAGTTGAGGAAAAAATTTCTCGATAAATAGCATTATAAATTTTAAACTTTTGTATGACATTCGATTTTTATGATTTATTATAATTAAAGTTCGCTATTTTCCGTGCGCTTCACAGGTGTCGCTATGGAAGTGAACATTCAGGTATGTAATTTGTAATATGCAAGCGATCTTATTGCAGTAAACCACGTGGAAGGTGCAAAAATTAAATAATAACAAAACAAACGTATATCGAGAACAATTTATACATGATTTAGGTGTAATTATGATTGTATGTAATCTGCCATTTACATGTTAAGCAACAAATATCATTTATTTTATTTCAGAAGAAATACGACAATCCTACGTTATCGAGTCGGACAACGTTACGAATGTGTATACTATCCCTGCGCATACATTTAGAAAATAAAGTTGAAGCCTATCTGAGAAACAAAAGAGTGCTGTTACTGTGTGAACAAAACAACTGACTTAAAAAGAAAACTGATTTAAAAAAAATAAATAAACGTGTCTAAATTTATGAGATTTAGGGGAAAATATCTCGAAATTCGTTAGAAATGGATATACGAAATCCATATAATGTTGGTTTATTTTTAGATAGACACACCAAATGCCTGATAATATTCAGGATGTTCCATTTAGAATAACAAAGTGAATATCAGGTTTATTAAGTATTGATCACCCTGTGTATGCGGGAACATTTCTGAAAAGGTATCTTTCAAAAATATTTCCGCTGTGTCTATTATGTTATTTGAAAGTATCCTACGATACGATTTATACAGTATGTACAATTTCATAATTCCTACATGGGCTCATATACTGCGCAATTAGGTTACAACACTCAACCAATGAGTGGGATCTATGATTTTAAATGAGTATGAAGAGCCATCAGAGAAAACAAAGTCTGAGATGCCGACACCCCTTTCAAGAATTGGTACTTAAAATATAACTTCCGTGATGAAATGTAGAATTTAACATAATAGCTGCAAGTAGCATGTTTAGCAATTCCTATTCATTCATTTATTTACTTAGCTTTCCATTTCATACAAACACGAAATACATACTGTAGGAAAATGTAATTACCAAGCGACATTTTTGGTATTTAAAATACTCTGCAGTTGTTCCCGTTTTGAAAGGAGATTGATAGTAACTGTCTTTTTGTCAATATGTGTATATAACCTGATTACATCAAATGAACATAAGTTTAGGCAAGGAAACGGTAAGATAGATGTAGTGCTGATTTTATTTGATTTAGCCAAGGCCGTCGATTTGGTAAATATTTCAGTTATCAATAAACATTTTTAGCCTGGGAAAATAGATAAAATTGATATCCTTCTTACGTTATAGAAGATGTAACTGTTAATGTTGCGAATGTGCGCATATAGGTACACCACCAGGAAATGTTCAGGAGGTTTTCATTTTTTTTCTTAGAATAAGGTCTTTTTATATGAAAAAGACAGTTCTCTCGCAATTTATGGACATTATGTTTTCCTAATTAATAAAAATAAATGATTAATCAAAAGAAAATAACGACTTAATTCTACACTAGATTCTACCGACAATTTTTTCTCTGATAACTAAACAATTTGGCTTTTTAAACAATGTAAACAATTGGGCAGCTTTCCTAATGGCACTCTTGCTAAAATTTATGTTGACTATGTGCACACTAGGCGTCTTCTTTTTTTTTACCTTTTCGATAGTATTGTTGGACTAACGAGAAACTAGCCAAATGCTTAAAGCAGAGTAAGTTAATATATAATAATATCATTACTACTGACACAGGGTGATTTGAGTAAAGATTAAAATTTGTAATGATAAGAACTTTCCTGTTTCTGGGGCATAATCGTCACCGAAAAAGGCATTGATTGAAGAATCTGGAATAAAGAAAGAAAAGGATAAGATAACACGCCCAAAAGCGCAAATAGTGAAAAGAAAAGTAAGGCAAGACTAAATGCACACCTCATTTCCAAGGTGAGTTTATAAATCCTACACTAGGTTTTACACTAGGTTTACAGTTTGGATTTTTGAACAGCGAAATTATGGAGTTAATCAAGATTTTGAGATGGTTTAAGTAATCGTGAAATCTTAAAAATTTGAAAAAAAATAAATTGCATTTTTTTAATTCTCTTAACGCTGTGGAATTAAATATCATTTAATTGTAAGTGAGATTCCATACCCGGTTCCATACCCGGAAGGTCATTCCTGAGAAGTTAAATACTAATTATTTAAAGTCTCATTACAATTACTCTTAAAGACATATTGCTAACTGACTCATTATTACACAAAAAACTCAGAGGTGGTAGGTAGCAGTTAGTCGGTAACTCAACGTGTAGATCATGCCAAAGGCGAAACTAACTGAGCAGGAGTCAGTTGATCATGGTAATTCAACACGTGAACCATGCCAGAGGCGAAAATCAACTGTGGGAAATGAGTAAACGTGCTACTCTCCTCGTTCCTTGCAGTTGATTTTCGTCGCCGAGAAGTGGAATTGGGAAATCACCAGATCCCAGCGATCGTCGGGAGAACCGCTTGCTTGTGTACTGTATAGCTAAAAGGCGACAGCTTCGATTTAGTGGGAATTGGGGATCGACATCTCTGTGTTTATTTATATTATGTTTTTATAATATAGAAAGCCAAATATAAAGATGAATCATTTGAAAGGAACTTCAAGTAAAGCTGAATAGTGTGTTATTCTTTTTACAGCAATTTCTCATTTCTGTACAATATGTATGGGCCATGGCCACATTTGCTCAGTAACATATAATAGTCGTAACAGCCAATCTTCGGCCATTAAATAGAAACAATCCATAAACGTATTATTAATATTAAAAGATAAGAAAGAATAACCGACCCTTTTATTACTCTAAGAAACTAATTACTATGATTTTAATTTCCTTTGTTCTAGCATCCGGGTCAATGAAAACAAACCAAAAACGAAGAGTGTATTCGTGCTGGCATATTTGTTTCGAATGCAGCCGCCGAAATGAGGTCATCGTGGAATTAGACTTGAAAATTCGTCCAGTTTCTCGTCGTATGATTATCATCGCCGCCCGAAACCTTGAAGATTCGATCTCCAGTTGCAATGACAACAAACAGTGCGCGAATCGTCTTGGGCAAATATTTGAATTCGAATGTGTCAACTTCGTGCCGCATACCCGATTCTAAGTTAGCGGAGTAAAAACAGAGACAGCAGTTTTGGCGACAAAAATGACGTGCATATATCGTTGCATTATAAAGGGACGTGGTACACTAGCGGTAGTACATAAGAAAATTATTAAATATTGCTACCACTTATTAGGTTTAACAGAATATAGGAAAATTTACTTTTTTTTAATAAGGCACTCCGAATAGGCTTGCGATTGACGTTCATCAACTTAATTGAAGCAAAGGTCCCACTACTAGGACTAAAAAGTTCTTGTAGTCAAACACATCATCAAAGTAAAAACAAACGACGGTAGACTTGGCATAAAGTGTATATTACCAGAATGATCCAGTATGCTTATATACTCATCCAACACTTGATAGCATTCCTGTAGTATTATCTACAAGGTAGGATTTCTAGATCTTACCGTGCTGCAATTGCTAGTATTACTAATATACACGGGTAATACACAACATATCTGAATAGATTGGACAACTTCTTCCAGGGCCTGGGCCTTATTATAGGATACTAGGCCTTATTATAGGATTAGATTTTTATTGCTTCTATTGGCAACTAGAATGGCCAGCGAAGCGAACCGCGAACTGTCCGTAAGGTGTAATCGGCTCGTCTATGCGACGTGGATGCTGCCCAGAAATGTGGGATTGAGTCAAACGACGATGGCAGCCTCCAAGCAAGGAGTTACTGGCATTATGTTAGGTTCCCATAAACAGGTCCGGCAGTGTAATTCATGTTGAAACGATAACTTTTTGGGGACACCGTATAAGATTCGTTTTCGCTGGCACAACGGATTGCGTGCAGGCGATTTCGCATCTGACCTTCCCTAACGCGATTATCGTTGAGCAGCTGTACACAATGCATGGCTGGGTCTCTTTTCCCTACATATTCTCCATCTCTCTTTCGCCGTCGTCCATAACGTTGTACGTATATTCTCTTCGCGAAGCTTCCATGCCCGTTTAGGGACGAAAAGAAGGCGAGTCCACTTCGAAAAATTGATCGAATTGAAAGAAGTACGGACGTACTGTGCATATACGATACGTATATGTTGAACGTTACGCGTTTGTGAAGTTATGTGTGTACGGAAGGACGCCGGTTCGAAATTAAAAAATAGAAAAATATGTTTATGAAGTTGGAATTCGTTATTCGAATGATGTTCAAATCTAATTTCCGGCGTACCGAATTGAATTTTTCGTGCTATTTATTTTAGATGAAACCATAGAACTTACCTATTATTCTTTTCTCTCCAGTTGTTGCGTCTTATACGAAATCTACTTGTTAACAAACGTTTAAACTATTTAAATCGAAATAGGTTTGTTTTTGTTAAAATTTAACAGTTTATTATTAAAAAGCTTGCTGTTTAAGTTAAGATGCAAGGGGTAGAATTATCTAGTTAATTTATTAAATAATTGCTATAGCCAAATTAAATGCTGTACTTTTTTACATATTTTTGAAGAATACCCAATTGTAAATCAAACATTTCTAATACGTTATTTCACATAATAGGGGACTGTTAGTTGAGTTGGTCCTGATGTGGACACTTTGGAACATTAACAGTAATAATATCACTCTGGCATAGCTGCAACTACATTCTGAAAATACGTAGGAGGGTTAAATATCTCAGAAAGCAATCGTCATAAGATACAAAACTTTGGCTCACAATAAAGTCCATTAAAACACAAAGAGGTATGGTTAGTTGTTAGAAACTGTTAGTTGTTAGAAACGTGATTGTTACTGTCATGATAAAAGTTAAAAAAAAATAAAACTTGTTTGAATTTCATCAATATTCCGCTTCGTAAGTAAATTACAAAAACACAACCAAGCTTGCGAATTTGGAGATTTAACGGTCAATATTTTTTTTGCAGAGCTGTATTCGGAGGTCCTTTATCTCCCTCACTACTATGCGACCGATAGAGAGATACTCACTGTTTGGGTACTGTAACTGATATCACCCATTAAATAGTACAAGTATCAACAAAAAAACGAACACTGTTGTTACAGCTCGGCGTGGTGGAGGACCATCTCGAAGTACCTCCACTATCCTTAGATCTTGTTGCAACTGAATATTTATCACATATCGTGGCGAACCGGGAGCCATAGAATCTTGTTTTACTTGAAGTCTTCTATTCGTTGTACAAGTATTCCTTGCAGTATTTCTTTCGGTTTTTGGTTACGACAGAGCTTTCTGCGCCGATCCATAAAGCAACGGTGTAGCTACTGTAGTGTAAATCATTAGTTCGGAAGAGACATCTCAACTCGTTTCCAGTCCCAATTCTGCAGTGCTAGTCAAACTCAATAGTAACTAAGCAACACATAAGTATCGGCACCTCAGCGGAGGTGCGGAGGTGCCCATACTTATATGTTATTTACCATACTACACCACAGTCCTTGCTATCATTATTCAATACTAGCTATTGACCTGATGGTCGACCTGCGCGATTTACGAGCTCGGAACTGATATCAAATTTGGAGCAATACTTATTGTCCTTAACTTCTTCAAAAGAATGAGGTGCCAAACGACATCGAAAGTTTTAGCGGTGTTGAAGAACCACCGCTCCAAGCTTTTCTATGTGCTCAAACGGATCACGGACAAATTTTGAAAGACGGTTGACTGTATATCGGTCGAAATCCAAGCTGTTCTTTTGGATCAGGCTGTATGGGAAACGTCGGGTTTCCACCAGTTAAGGATAATAGCCTCCAACAGATGTACGTACTAAAGATATACATTTTGAGATTTTTATGGGTCCGGCACGTCTCGACACCTTGTTAACCCAGCCAGCTAAGTCCGACACGTTTGCCAATTCTGTCCACCTGCCGCTCTACTAGCTTCATTGGTTTTCGACGCATCAACTTTCGTTGGCTCGATAAATCTGTTTTGTCCCATAGGAATATTGCCAAACATATTCAATCCTAACTTAAAGGATATATTTTTTGTATTAAAAGCTTAGTAATTTCAATTACCATTTACTTATTACTTAATCAATCCGAATATAAATTTACGAATTACATTTTTTCGTATAAAATTATCAATAATGAATTTATGACTTACTTTTCAAAGCAATAGAATTTGGAAATGTTACATGTTACATCATTCGATGGGTTACGACTGGTTTACGACTTCGGGTTTACGATTAGTTTTTTTGTAGCAATTAAGAGCGGTTTAACACGGTGTATGATTCTCTACAGAATTTCGTACTTTCTTATGTATTTGATCTTTGGTTCGTGGCATACAGTATGTATGCCACAGGTATGTAAAAATGCATACCTTTTTTACGTATACCTTTAAAGATCATATATTCTTTTTCTATATATGGTTCCATACAGAAAACAGGCTTAACGTGCATATTTTGCGTGTGATTATTTACTTATTAACAATTCGATTTTGAATTTTAAAGGGCAGTTTCAAACGGCGCTAATCCTACTGAAGATGCTAACCTGATACTAAAAGATAATAAAACAGAGGAAATGGGAAATATGCCGCCTTAAATGGGAAACATTTGTTTTTCATGGCGAGAACATATTAATTATGTCGACTTGTTTTTTTTTATTCTTTTCCTTCAAATTATCATTGTAGTTAATTTACACGTTATATTTAAAAGTATGCAAACACTTTTATTATGCAGTAAGTATTTTTCTTACCACCTCCTCTCAAAATAGAAATTTGAATAGAATAAATTTAAATTTCAGAAAAGAATGTTTAAAATTAACAGAGACGGGTTCGATGGGCCGAACGAGCTTAGTAGGCTTGGTCCGACACGGTCCCTGACCTATTCGTGCAAAAGATGCAAATTATTAGAAGTATACGTATTCATAGATTTAGTTTATATTTTGGTGTATTAATGAAATTTATTGTAAATGTAATAACGTCTTATTTCAAAATAAAGTACAAGAATCATATTCCGCACTTAATAATAATCCCGTAGTAGATCCTAGTATTTTTCAATGCTACTCTGCATTACATGATCGCAACCGTATTATTTGATAATTACTCAATCCATTGCACACAATTTGTTGCGAAATTTTACGTTATTTACTATTTGCCCGAAGATGTTATCGGAATTCTGATAAAAAACCGAATTCAACATTTTTTGACAACGGACCCGGATTTGAGGTTCCAAATAACAAATCTGAATCGGAGCCTTCGAATAACGGATTCAGATTCGAAGTTTTAAATTTGGATAGTAATACTTTGATCAGGGTATTACATTATTTAAAATTATCACAGGTCTCTGGAAAGTACAGAAAATAGGCGTGAGAACCATCATCTGTTAAGGGTTCTTATATATAAATAAAAGTGGTTACTACATTCAAGAGCCAGAAAATAACAAATATATGAACAGACTAATTTATCAAAAAAAGTCATTTTTATAGCATTGCATCGTCGTTATAATATTTTTATGTAGCCATTATAATAACGGGGACGTAGCGAATTTTAGAAAAGAGTTAAAATCGAAATAATACCTTGTAGCCTTCACTCGATCGCGGTAATCATTATTTAGTAGGCTTTTCGCTCATCCCGCTCATCGTTGTAGTACAGGTCGACAACATATACAAATCGTTTATTATTACCATGAGTTCGGCTATTGTTATCAACTTTTAGTTTCTTAGACTCCAAGGCTAAAGTAACGTAAAGATTTAATGTGGTTAGTAATATACCAAACTTCTGTCAAAGTAATCCAATTGTTTATTTGAATATGGCGTTATCTCAGTATCGTAGGTGTATCTTATTTTAGTTTTATTTACATTATTATAAGGTGATTTGTATATTGAATTGTACTTCTATAAAGAACTAGAATTAAAAATTTAGTGTTATTATCAAGGTTTCTTAGAAGAGTAAAAAAAGAAAACTAATAATTAGAGATAGTTTTTACTTTTACGTATTTTTGTGCGGGGTGACGGCCCAACAGGGTATTTAAGCTTGATACTTGTCATAATTTCAGGAAAGTTTCAATGTGTAATTGATTCATGTAAAGTGTTTCGCAGCTTTGTTATTTTCAGCATTTCTCTGAGGAGAGTGAAGCACTGTTAATTATTTCGTAACTTGCGAACGTTGGCGAGAAATTATACCAGACCTAGAAAAATCTGTCAATTGACGCCGATAGACAGCGCCTAACTCTGTTTCAGTTAGAAGTTGGTTATGTACCAACCTGCCGTTCAAATAATAACACCGTAAAATTAAAATTGTTGAAATGTATGTAAATGTAATTTTTTTCCGTGTACAAAAAATGCTATGAAGGTGTTCGCAAATCGGTGTCACTTAAATTCTCCTCCTAATATCTCCTCAATGAAAGGTTACTCTGAAATGTAGTTTTCTCTTCGCTTTTACGGCCAAGGTCGACAACTTGTTCAAAGTCAATGCTTAACTCGGAAGCTTATATCCGAAATACTGTGAAACTTTTGTTGATTTTTTAATATATGATATATGGATATCTTGAAACTCCGCTACATAAGTTCCTCAGTTGTCAATAGAGTTCGCTTAGATAACATTCATTAAATTTCTGTAATAACTTATTTTTCCATGTTAACAATTTGTAAAAATACTAAAAGAAATATAATTTCTTATTGATGATGTAAATATTTACTTTGGCTCTTATTTTTTTATTTGATTTTAGATTTTTGATTAGAATCTTACTATTTATGTCTATGACCATCTTTCCGTTTTCTGCTATTATTCTCTTGTTGTTGTTCTTGTGTTCTTTATTAACCTGTCCATGAATATGATAAACAATAGCGGACTTAAATTATCACCCTCTTCATTGCTAAACCCTATAACGTTTCTCCATTCATTTGTACCTCCCTGATATATGTTTTCTATTAGCTTGATTAATTTTTTAGTTCGCAAAGTTCGTCTAGGCATTTCCGTATTATACTTCTCTCAGCTTATCAAAGGTTGTTTTTAAATCCAAAGATGTCCAAGTAAAGCTCTTTGCTTGTATCTACTTTTCTTTCAATAATATTCCCAAGTACATGTATGTTGTTTGCTGACTCTTTGTGCAGCATGTTGATCCTCTAGTTTATTTTCTACCTCCTTTCACAAATTGCACATTGCAAATTATTCCTTCTCTACATCCGAAAAATGAGATGGTGAGTACAGTTTCCCATTCTAAAGACTTTTAGCTACTATTCCTTTCCATTCGTCCCCGGCAATTTGATCACTTCTGGATCTACTTTGTCGATATTGCAGGCTTTATCTATTTTAATTTTCATTAACACTTCTAATTCTTGCATCGTGATTTCTTCGTATTTCCATTTGTTCTTGTTCTCTTTCTCTTACGGCCTGAATATTTTGTTCTTTGTCTTCAAATTTATTCTTGTAATGTTCCCCCCAAACGTCTAGTGTATTTCATGTCCTTGTTCTTAATTATACTACTTTTATTCTTAGTAGTTCTTCGTGGTTTCCTTTTATTACTCTTTTGTTTTTTATTTTCTATTTCTATTATTTCTCGTATTTCCAGAACTCATTTTTTGCTCCTTTCACTAGATATTAAGAAAGTAGCGTCTCATTTTCAGAACATTGGCAGACAAGTTTGTTCTTACGGATGAATAAATCTATGAGTCTTTAAAGCAGGAGTTTACAGTTCTGCACGAATAAGGACTATATAAAAAAAATATGAAAAATTTTCTTTTGAATATAAATAAAAATCAGCAAGTAAAATACCTTTTCAATTTTAATATTAAAACAATTAAACTTTTGCCACTTATAATAAGAGAAATACAAATTTTATTTTCTGTGACAGCTATAGTGACGCGTCCTGCAATGGCGAGTAATAGGTTAAGCAAAATGGTCCCTTACTATTAACTACAAAAAATAAACAAATTAATTTCATCTATTTTTGATGTCCCTCTCTTTATAAAGCCAACAAATCCTGTTGTTGAATCACCAACGTTCAGCTCACCAGAAAATGAGATTAATATTAGAGTAGACGTTTATATATGTTGCATAGTAGTGTGTGCTATCTTTAGCTTTATGTGCAAAGATAACAATCTTAACTCAACATTTACAAAGCAGGTTGTTCACCTCTCTAAATTCCTGTTAGTGAGACATATCAATTTAAATTACGTCGTTGCTTTAGCAACATTGACTATCTTGTTTATATACTCGCAGGCTAAATTGAGTCCAAATAATACAGTATCCCGCCAACCAAAAACCAATTCCTCGATTGCGAAATTTTGCATACAAAACGTTTTTGTAAACATGCAATGCGTCAAAATCCAGACGATAAGATTAAATACCGACCTGATTTTTCAGAACACATGTTTTGTTGTTACTTACCTTACCGAACCTCACAAATATTGCCTTAGGTTTCGAATTAATAGTACAAATATTTGTAATGCAGCCTAAATAAACGACTAATATTAATTCATTTTTTTTTTAGATACCGTATTATAACATAGCCGGAAAACGCATTTTGCGTAACAAATAACGAATTATCTTTGACCTTAAAATCGCTTATCTGGAGTATTATTTTTTTCTTCCTCGATACAATACACAGCATGCATGTTTATTAATATACTAATATGCATTATATATATATATATATATATATATATATATATATATATATATATATATTAATATATATATTATATTAATTCAGCTAATTATTAAGTTCAGTTAAGTTAATTGTTTTGTAATATCAACCTAAAACTAAAAATGAATCAATACATACGATTAAGTTGTAACGACTTGCTTTTACTGAAATCATATTAGAGTAGACTTTCCTCGTATTAGTCATTTGTTTTGCTTGTTCTAACATTCAAGGTTTCTATTTTTAATTAGATTAAATTAACATAAAAAAGTAATTGTGTGCAAAATACCATCACTTATTTCAAATTTATTTTCCTGCTTTACTGGGGTAACACTTCCTTACTTTCATGAATGAGAAGTTATTTATTGAAATGCAAGTGTAAAGTGAACTACTATACAATGCACACAGCTGTTGCAACTATAAGTAGATGGCTAACATTTTTTTTCTACGGCCAGTACACGTTGTGGTGGAAGCACTCACCGTGTACGTTAGTAATGTCCGCCATATTGCGAAGGAAGAAATCTAAGTTTGAGTCTAGGATGAAAATTTTGGAGAGGAGTAGAGAGAGAAAACTAAATAAAGCAAATGCTTTTCTCTGGAGAAGCACATCATATAAGAATTCAGAACTATTGTGCCTCCTCAATTAAACTCAATATTTTCCCCTTTTGGATATTCTGAGCACATATATGAGACAGAAATTGTTTGGCTTCTCTCTGACTGGCAATTTTTCTCGACTATTTCTAAGATCTCTTGCCTTTCAGTTGTTAGTAATTGTTCTATCATTAATCAGTAATTGACGAACTTCTTGAGGCTAGTGCGTCTGCTTTCATTTTTCTCTCATGGTCTTCATGTTCTAGTAACCAGACCGTGGTTACCTTTGCATGGTTATCCAATTTATTCACAACGCTCATGATCCTCACACTAGTAACAACCTTGTTTATGTAAAACCCAGTACTTCTAGCACACTCAACAATTTAAATAGATCCTTTATCCTTTTGCTTGCTTATTGCTTCAGTGCACTCAAGGCTTGTGTATTAATTGGCTCCGGTGGTTATTTCTTAATTTGTTATTTTGGAAGGATCGTTGATGAGTTCCAAAGATTGTTTCCAGGAAGTTATTTTTGTAATTCAACGGCAACTTACATAACCCTTTCGTGTACAATTAATCTATTTTTCGAAGTTAGTTATATGAACGAAATACTTAAACGCTGTAGGAAATTTTTCTGTAAATTTCTCGTTTTCCATGGACTTCAAAATTTACGCACATATTACTGCCGGACAAAGCAGTAAACACGTATGTGAATGTATTTTATTGTATAGAGAAAATGTTCAAAAATGAACATGAATTTCAATCCTAAAATTATTATTGCTTACGCAGACTATGACAAAGCAATTTAATTTAGAGTACGTGAAGTTTTTCCTCTTGATGTGTTAAACTAGGTGCAGATTCTATCTTGAGACAGTCATGCTAAATTTTTGATTTCGTTTTTATTGTCAGAAAATAAATAATAATAGAAAATAGATAATAAATCGTACAAATGTTGGAAAATTTCTACAATATACACGATTGTTCCACGTTCGATTTCGCAAGAATTCTGCCTCAAAGTGCTTAGAAATTTGGAGATTATTTAGTATACATTTTCTGCAGGTGCCAATTTTCCCACCCTGCATGTGTACCGAGTGTAATAGTTCATCTCTTGCATGGATAAATAAAGCGTTTAAAAGATTTAGTTCTACATTTAATTCTTCGTTTTATAACCATCATTCTAATATATTTGAATTTTTTAAAAATTTTAAAAATGTTCAAAGGGTTAAAATACGTAATGTTAATCAAAAGAAAAACGTATATCGCAGGCTGGCCCATATTTTTATATCGAAAATTATCATTACTGAAGAAAAATGAAGTTGAATTTGCTAAATTTCAAATAATGTTTTACTATATGCCTAAATAAATTATTTTGTAAATGTTCGTTTTGTATTCGTAGTCCTAGAGTTACCAACAACCTCCTAATTAATTTGAATTAATTAATTATCCCAGCGAATTAGCATATGATTAACAGGATTGTTTGACCACAGTCTCTATGCCGTACCCTAATATATCCTTGAATTCACACATCTCTACGTCAGGGACAGAACAGTGAACTACATGAGTTTATTTAAATATTTTTAGTTTAAAAATGTAAAATCCTTGGCAACCGAAGATTTAAGAACTTACATACCTTCAAGTTTCTGATAATCTGGTTCATTTTGATAATCTCGACAAGTGCAAAAACCATTGTGATAATAAACCATAAAGTACTGATAATTATTTTTTGCCAAACAGGTTACTCATTTCGCATAATTTACCAACAATCTTCGAAGAATCCAACCAAGTTCCTCGAGTCTACGACTGAAAAATATCTTTTAATTACAACATCCTATCAACTTTATAACATTACAGGATGTACTTCAGATAAATGTAGTTTGCTACGTATGCTTTTGAAGAGGTTCCCTCGTCGTATATAGCTACTTCAGTAGCGTGCTGCTATAAACTTAAATGTTGAAATTAGTTGTCTTTAAGTAATTATACGGTGCTTCCCTAATTTAACGCATGGATAGGTAAGGCGGACAGAAGATTATTAAATTTATATAAGAATATTCTGATCTTGTAAAAACGCTTACACATTAAGTACATTGTCTTTTAATAATCGTCTTATAGTATTTATCGTATTTAAGGCAAAAACAACACTGGCCGACAAATTTCAACTTTTGATTTTGCCATAAAATAATTTATACTAATTTCAATAGAAAACACATAAACATTTATTTTCATAAACGGTAGCAGGTCAAGTTAGCTCGATTCTTTTTATATTTCAATGAAAAGGTTTTTTAGATTAGTATATTTTAAATTATTATAATTAGAAATGTGAAGTAATACTGCTCCGTCTCTTATAAACAATATCTACAGTATCTCTTCTTAACATCCAACAATAATCTGTTCACATAACAAGATTCCCTTTTCCCTGATATCGTTTTTCCATTCCCGTGATGTCTTGGTGGAAGCGCTCACCGTGTTCATCGCTAACGTCGCCCATATTTTCCGGACAAAAATTCAACTGAGAATGTAGAACGTGCACTTTAAAGGACATATTGCAGCCAGCAGCGTGAAATGCTTGTAACATATCCATTACTAAAGTTTTATAGTTGTCAGCTTTTCTGTTTCCCAAGAAATTCGTGAAAACTTGTACCATGTAGAGCCAAGCTGCTTTTTCCTTCGCTGTTAATTTGGTTTCAAAGATTTCATCATTTACTATTTTTCGTATCTAAGGTCCAACAAAAATACCTTCTTTCAGTTTCCATTGTGTTAATTTTGGAAACTTTTCACAACGTTATTTAAAACCTTCACCTTCGAGATCCAGTGCCTTTACAAAGTTTTTCGTGAGCCCAAGTTTCACGTGGAAAGGTGGTATTATGATCTTTTCTTTTTCTACTATAGACTGATGTTGTACACTGTCTTTTCCTGGTATAAACCGTTGTAGTGGCCACTCTTGCTTGTGGTAATGCTTTTCCCTGTCACGACTGTCCCAAATACATAAAAAGCAACAGTATTTGGTGTAAACAGATTGCATACCCAAAATAATTACAATTACTTTAAAATCTGCACAAATATTCCAGCAATAGTCTTTGTACTTTATCTTTTCTAATAAAATTTTTAGATATTCGTATGTTTCTTTTATAGAAACAGCATGACGTATCGGAATAGAAGGATAATGTTTTCAATTATGCAAGAAAACTGCTTTTAGGCTGGTCTTTGATGAATCTGTGAATAATCTCCAAGAACTGGGATCATGATATATTCCAAAATCTTCAAAAAGTTTATAAACATTGTTGTAGTAAACCAGATTACCGGCCATACTATAAAGACATTTTCTCTATAACCAGAGCTAAACCAATGTTGCCACTTTTCAAATCATTTTTACTTTATATATGCTGTTCAATTTCATCAGTTACTAACTTAGGGTAAAAACCTTGTTGGTCAGTGTAATTAATATTGTATTGTACTTTGCTACATGCTGCATACTTGGTTATCATCTATTTCGACTATGATTGTTTATTCTTTGCATTAACATTATTAAACACCTGGCACACAAAAAAATACGGAATTGGATCTAACACCAATTCTTCACCGGTCGGTAGTTCCCTCGCCTCCAAATGCGAAGGCAATGTGATTTTTTAACATTTGTTTTATATGTATATTTACCTCAGTCTTTTTGCTTGGCAGACCAATTACTACTATGAGTCTGTTTGGACGTAATAAAACTTAGAATACTATTGTTTTTGTAAACTTTGAAATTCAGAATTAAGCCAAAGAAAAATAATGTTTGCATTTGCATGAATTCTTGTTTAAAGATATACTATGTACATTTCTAATTGCAACTGAGACAAAGTAAACTATCTCCGAATTTAACAAGCATGTTTTGTCGCAATTGAAACATGTATCCAACATTTGAAACGTAAAGCATTTTTCTTTAATTCCGTCTTGTTCTTCAATGTTAAATATACCTAGATAGACGCAGACATACGTACATACGTAAGTATGTATATCTATTTGTGGTAAATACCTTTAAGCGGTACACAGTTATACGTTTTTCTTTTCGCTAGCTTTCGTCTCTCTTTTCCGAGGACACGCTCGCATTCCAATTGGTTAAAATTCTTTTCAGGGAAAATCTATCCTTGACACACCCGACGCGCGCTAGCTTCTAATACAAATAAATTTCACACAAACGCGAAATATGATATCTATTGAGCAATGCCTGCAGCAATTGCATCACGTATGTTACATATGTATGTATGTAATATACCAAGTGCTACGACGATTTTAATTTTCTAATGTGCACATTTCTTCCAGTCGCTGTATAGCATTCTTAATTATTGTTTTTGAAAAAGGAAAACAATTGAATTAAACAGATAATCCAGGAAATGTCCTGTTGAAAATTATTCCTTCAACTGTTTCCGCTTTCACTTCAGTCTTCCAAGGTTGCTACGTAAGGGCAACTTACGATTAATTCAAACATATCAATGGATTGGCGGTGGCCCAGTAGTGACAAGACAGCTCTCTTTCTGACTTTGGCAGAATTAAGCGGTCTTTAAGATTATCAGGATTGAATGATGGATTTCTCCGCTCAAGTTACCATATTTGCACACTAAAGGTCTGCCGAGTGTATGGCTTCAAAGCTTAGATACCATGTAATTTGACGATGAGAATATTCGACTGTCTAATAGCACGGATTACTTTTTTAATTACTTTACCATTTGAATCTGGTCTGTTTCCATCAGCTTTAAATGAATTTTGCGCCATTTCTTTGGACAACAATGGTAGCAAGTTAAATGTTATTAGACATTATCGTCTACTTAATATTTGTGGTAGTCTTTCAAATATTTCTTAGTATAATATGTTGGATACGGTTATTTCTTATTTAGATAAACGTGATATCTTAACTTAGCCCTGTTCACGGGTATCCAAAAAAGAAAGTACGTACAGACTATCGAACATACTTATGTAATTATTCAATTTCTTTCTTTTTCAGATAGGTTTTTGTGTATTTCTGTATTTTGATCGTACATGGAGAAAAATCAATGCGTTAGTTCAACACAAAAAAAATGTTACCGTTTTTGCGTTGACTTGATTCAAAATTCGTTCAAATTAACACTTAAGTGTATTTGATTCAATGCTACTTTTTGTGTTGAACCAATATTGTTTTGTTTTGGTCTAAGACTAATCTATCGTCAATATTGTTTAATATTATATTACTTCCATCAAATATAATGCAGTGCAGCAGTTTGACAAACCATGGCTACATATCACGAAATATGTTATAGTTTTTGTCTGCAGAGGTAATCTGTTGCATATATATCGACCCGGTTAGCTTCAAAATTTAATGCATATATATTATACATTAGTTATTTGTCTCATGAGGATGGGTTCGCATTGCCTATTGATTTCCTCGAGAGTCAACAAAATACTCTCCGAGTCTGTCCAGTTTTGTGAAAGCCACGGAAAGTGGTGAACTTTTATTATTTGAACATTAGAGTGACTCTAAATATAGTGTTGCTTCAGCATAACACAATGTTAACGCAACACTAAATGTGAACAGAATTTTGATAACATACTTACACCACTAAAAATGTGTTGAGCCAATGCCCTTTGTGTAGACTGAACGCAACCTTTTTCTGAGTGTATATGGTAAAACTAAAAGAACTGTTTTGAGCGGCAATACATTTCAAAGACGTATTAATGAAATGAGTTACGATGCGGAAAGCTTATGGTGCACAAATAATTTCGTTATTCAGTTCGACAAGTTAACTTGCAAAATATTCAACTTTGATTCGCCTTTGTTGTCATTGTTTTGGCAAAAAGCAGTTCTTCATGGATCTTTTGGTCTAAACATCAGACATCATCATCATTATCAGACAGACTGGACGCGTCAACTTCACCTGATGGTGAAACGCTATTAACGGCATATATTTTACTGTGGACCAAGAAACCCATGAAGAACTGCTTTTTGCGAGAACATCAATAATCGAAAAGACGAATCAATATCGATGTGATAAATAATTTCATGGAAAAGTAATCCCTTTATCAAATATCACTGATTGAGGCGCCGACCATGTTTGGACGTTATGCCGGTTTTATAACCTTTTTGAAAAAGAAGATATCTCAAGAAACAAAACTTGGAACAAAGCGTTTTTGCGCAGTTGCATGAATGATGGGGGAATTTTTATCGATTACTTCTTCACATTGAAGGCCGGTGATTATTAAGAGCTTCATGTTTGAGAAGATTTATTCCAATTTTGACACTCTGTTAGTATATTTCATTTTAAGAAGAAATTTATAATAACAATAGATTTATTTAGCAAATTTCAAGCTGTTAACCGGCAGTTACAGTGTTAACGAAAATAAAATCCATCATTGCAGCTTTTCTTGTCAGAACTAATCAGAAGAACTTATCGGAAAAAAGTACTAACGAAAAACAAAGTCCAGTTCATTGTACTCTAACGTTTAAGAGGTTGTCTGCCATATACATCTCATATAGTGATTTTAGTTTATCCACCCATCGAAAACAATGGTTTTTAGTGGTAGAAAGCCCGATTCCTACTTTTCTCGCCTGTTATCTTTGAAGTGTGTGTGGAGACGGTAGAGATAAAACGGCCCATTGCTTCTGATATATTCCACCTCCCCAAGTTTTACGTAGTAGTATTGTAGGTGGTATCGAATGTCATAGGAAAGCATAGAATCTCAACTATAGTTGCGTTTCTGCATCATATTACATCAAAAATAAGTAGCGTTGGTATATGTTTCAACATCAATTTATTTTTGAATTAATTTTTTAAATAAAATTAAATCATCAAAGATGACCGTGTAAAAAAAAACATTTCTGAATAGATAAAATTAAATAAATTTCTCTAATAAAAATATTACTATACAAGGCTAGTTACTGTTGGAATTTCTAATATCCATTTAAACTTTCATTTATCAATTCTAAAATTGCCAAAAGAGTGTTTTAGAAACATTTCCGAATTTCAGGACCCTAAATTTCATCCAAATAATTTCCGAAAACATACAAATTTCTACATTTTCTCTATTTTCTCCACGTAAAACATAACAATAGCTGCGCTTAACTTGTGTTATTGACTATCGCAAGAATATTTTTAATATTTTTTCCGTTTTCATTAAAAAAGAAATCTGTTGCAAATCATTGACCGTGGAAATTTGAAATTAAACCTCACTAAATTAAAGGCAACAATTGCTATTGACATTTCAGCACTTTCGTTTCGTTTCGGACCATTTTTTTGTGTATAACCTACGTATATTTTCAATTTCATGACAATTAGGTTTTGATTTGTTTCATCAAAAATCCAAATGTTCCATATTTTTTATAAAGATCTGAATTAAAATTGCACGTGCTTTTTTACAATTGTCCACATTTCAAAAACCCCATTGAATAAGTATCCGTAAGAAACACGTTTGACGTCTACGAAAAAAAATCGCAGGTGATCGACGGCGTAAAAAGTTTTGAGGTCTCTGGCCCGTGTGCCTTTTTAAACGAAGCAATTAATAATGATAATAATAACGTATTCTATAAACGGCAAACTACAAGTTATCATTATAGTAATACCGAAAAGGTGTTAAATGTCGCAAAATCCATAGTATTAAAATCCAATCAGATATTATTTAACAGTGGCACTGAAAACAATTCAAAAGATACATAAGTAGGTAGTTTTTGCACCAGAATGTCAAAAACAGGATTAACGCTATACAATGTACTTTTACGTAACGTACCGTAAAAACCGAAGCAGGTGAATAAGTAATTATGATATATAAGGAGAACCTGACGTATATTAGGAAAAGTTCTGCTTCTACGGATTGCTATCCTTTGTTATTTTAACGGTTTTTTGTTTGTTTGTTTGTGCCGATATGTTCAATATGCATCACAACAGCGCGGTGTGTGAATTGAACATCCGATATTAATTTATTGTTTTTAAATTACTTCCAACCGATAGGTGTAATAAGTGTTCCCTGCAGATGACTATAATTTTGTCTTGCCAATGCAAATAAGTTTTTGAACAAGACCCGGTTATACAAACATCAATTATTATCGGTATTATTTCTACGCGAAGAGTGTATATAACATGCAAATTACTGGATTGGATGCTTGTGCATATATACTATTCCTTTCTTCCTAAAAATAATTTGTAAATTTGTTATTAGCAATTTATTGCATGAAAAAAACTTGCATACATTTCTGAAAAGAATTTAGGCTCCGTGTTGAAGCCGCGTTATAATTGCATAAATCTGCCGACGTTTCGATCTTTTAACAATTGTAATGTTCTTCGTTACGTTTCTTTTATTTGTACCAACAATGTTCAAGCCAAGTCCTCAGCCAGATATATATTTCCTTTTTGCCAGGTGAAGATCCTTTATGGACGCCATGTGCATTACTTCAATACATGGCAGTGTGGAACTTCCAGTTGGTGCGTATAAGATTGATTTATCCACTAAGACCACCCTGTCCACTCTCTTCTATTACTTCCATGGAACCATCATATAGGTTTGTATACCATAGGAGCACCGAGTAGCCTTATCCTCCTCCTTTCTCTCGCCTAACTCTTCTATCTTCTTCTTTCTTCGTCTTCCTTCGTTCTTATTATGGTTTTGATCATGTGATGCAGCCTCAACCAGTCCTCCATAATTTTTTCAACAAAGTTCTTCGTTGTTATTTCTACTCCGATATGCGTTCTATTGTGTTCCACCGACCACAAATGTACGTTATGAATAACGTATGTTTTGCTGTATCAATATCGCTGCAAACTTTCTCATTCTAGTCAGGTACGTTCTGAATACCTACCTAATTAGCGCCTCTGTGAGATAAAAGTTCACCTTCATGTGTTCACACTTATTCCACGCTGCTACGTCTGGTATCAGCGTCTTTGTCCATTGTCCTTTAAGCGTGTTTCTATTCCGTCTTTTCTGCTAAATATTCAGTGTCAGATCGTTTATTTCGCTGATTCTTTCCTATCTCTGTTGCCCATATGCACCCTTTCTTATACCACAAGTTTATGAATAAAATTCCGGCGATAACTAGCAGGGCCACCGTACAGACGGTCTTATATGCCATTGCTATCCTGATCAGTACTCTCCGTTGTGCCTCTTTCTCCATTAGAAGAGAGTTTCTTTTAATCCTCAGTGCGTTTGTTCATATGCGTATTCTATAGAACAGAGTGGAATGCGCTTCTTCAACGAGCAACCTCCCTGAATAAATATCGAGCTCCCCATTATTCGGGAATTTCGGGAATAACCAGGAATTTCGTCTTCCTGGTTTACTTTCTTCAGACAGATATATTATTTTTCGTATAATCATTGATTTTGAGTCCAAATCCAGACAGAATTCCTCTAGTATGTTAGAGTTTCACGATAATCTAACTTGAAAGTGCCAAAAAGATAGTTTTCTCTCATTTTGACATATTCGACCCTTCTTTTTCAAAATCAATTTTCGTTCGTTTCGATTTGACCTTTGATACACTTGAGATACACGATTTCAATCCTTAGTACGTCGTAAACATTACCCAGCATAGCCTTATATCCAGTTTTAACCTTATTAAAAAAAACATTTCTTGCAACATAATGTCAAAAAAGTGCTTGAAAATGGTTACGCGTAGTTTCTTAGGCTCGTTGATGATACACAGTAACCAATATAATGGGATGGTTAAAGTTCACAGCTGTCCTTGCAAGAGAACAACGGTCTATATTGCTACTATATCATGTAAAAATACACACCTGCTGAAAATAGTTGTTTCGAGAAAATTAAATTGCTCCAAATTAAAGGCAAGGGCCAGAGAATTGTAACGGGACCTGCTTATGAAAGCGTTTCGGAAAATAATCTTCAAATAAAAGTTGTTGGGATCAGAGCCAACTAATAGTAACTAACTAAGGGATTAAAGATAGACTAGTTTATTATTTCAAAAGCAAAATGGGTACTTGTGACTTTGGTAGTATAGAAAGCAAAAAATTTTCTTCAGTCTTCAAAATTTTCAGTCATGTGTCTAAATTTTATTTGAAGAAATCTCCAAAATGCTTTATATTACGTATATTACCTGTAATATGAATATACAAACCTATAATTTTGCCAGACTACCAAATAATCTAATATAAGGACTATAAAGTAAGTCGATTCATAAGATTCCCATTGAAAATCGGCGAAAACATCTATAATCTGAATGATGTATTAATATCCAAATACCAGCCGATTATGAAATCTACAAGAAAATTTATTTCAGTGAATGGGGAATAATGATTGGCATACTTATTCATCGCTCACACAAAGGAAGCCCAACATATTTCGGTAGCTCGAGGCTGTCGAACCTCTTGACAAAGGAGAAAAACACAAAATCCAATTTATTTTCTCGACCAAAAACAGAATAACAAAAGCGAATTATGTACCATGACAACGTCTTGGGAAGGTAGCCAGCCTTTTGCAGTGCCTTTTGTATATTAATAACTAATAATTGATACACCAGACGCATGTTCTTACGCCGAGGTATTTGTCTGCCGATAAATTTTCGTTTTTAAATTAAGGTCAAGTGCTTCGTGTGCTTCCTTTTTTCTGCTTCTCCTTTTCTTCTTGAACGTTTTTATCCATTTCTTTCCAATATAAGAAGAATATGAGACGGAGACATTTACGTCGTGCAGGTTGGAATTTTATGTCTGCCGAAATAAACCGCGCGTAAGAACAATGTATATATGCGTTGGAGCCCGCGAAATCACCATGGCCATGACAGCACCACGGTCAACCGTCCAGACGAATGCGCAAACATGTTTGGAGAAATTAAGATGGACGAGGTAAGGTGCAAGTCGTCGTATCTACCTACCGGCAATTAAAGGCGACCAATACTTTTTGGTCTTGCACTTATGTATCAGGGTCAGAATGAGTTGATGACATATTTGTTTTCCTCTTTAATAATTTTACTTGAAATGCCGTCGATGGTATTTTAAATAGATGGATGAATCAATCTCACATAAATGTTCAAGCTTTTGAGGTGTGAAATTTATGCTGAAATTATTTATTAATTCAGAAAAGAAAATTACCATGAAATCGTTGTAAAATCATGGCTTTCTTGATATACTAGAGTATATCAAGGAGCAATGGAAGTAAACTAATGTTAGGTTTTGTGGGTTTAAGTAACGTAAATAACGTAAAATATTGTCAAAGCACAGGATTGCTGAACGTCAAACTAGCATGAAATAAACGATGTAACGAGGAGTTTCCATATGCCTCAAGTTCAAACAGCTAAACAATTAATTCAAGTGATACAAGAACAAGAAAATATATTAAAACTAAGTCTATCTGAAATGGAAGACAAAAAAATAATAACATTCAAGCAACAAAAGATGGATGCAATATTTGTAGTGTAAAAACCGGTTCTGTGACGGCTGTGGAATTTACGAATCTCTCCGTCAAACTTGTGGAATATACAGGAAAGTGAATCTTTCGCCCTCTACTCAAAATTGCGAATATTTGAAAGAAAAATCAATCGAAGTGCATATCAAAAAATATACTAAAATTAAAGCAAATAAACTGAATATGGAAGCAGGAGTCTTAACAGAAAATGGTCAAAGGAATGGAAAAATTGGAAATAGAAATGAAGCGATGAATGAAAAATGAAAGAGAAAAATTGTTCTAAATGCGGCAATGTATTAAATTAAATTAAAGATAGGAAGTATTCGAAATATGGAGAAATTATTATACAAAGAAATTTAAATTAGAAGGAATTGACGAAGAAATCCAAAAAGTTATTTTGCGAGAAATTAGTTAGGAACAATCAAAAATGAGTGGTGTTCAGTACCATCTCTAGAGAACAGAAAACAACCTTCTGATATCTATATGTCTCCAGTGACAATAAGAAACTTATTATATCCAAATGATTTTGTTCCTGTTGTCTGCTCCTAAAACTAAATGAAAAAAATACTGAATACGTGGCTCTAAAAAATATCAAGTGGAGTTACCTAATATTCACACATTAGCAAAAGTAAATTAATCACTACAAACGAAAGCAACAGTGAAATAGAAAAACAGATGCTCATGTATAAAAACCAAAAATGTTGAAAGACATCGACTTTCGAATATCGACATACATTAATGCCAAACGACGGAGAATTAGACAAAAGATCGCTAATAAAGTTAAGAAAGGAAACAATATATAGTACAACTAAGCAAGGCACACACAGTAATAACACCAATAATATCATATGGGTGTGGTAAATAAACATTACAAGAAAAAGATAAGGTGAAATTAGTAGCTGCAGATTTGAGATACCTAAGAAAAATTAAAAGAAAGTCTGAACCGAATAAGGTTCGTTAGCGAAAACTTAGAAATGAAGCTGATAACACGAAAAATGAAAAGCATACAATTACAGTGGTTACATATAAAGGTTACAAGAAAATAGACTGCCGGAAAAGATTGTGTGTAAAGGCAGTAGGAAGACGAATAAGGGGTAGGCGAAGATATACATGAAAGGAAGGAATAGCCGCAATAGGAGGTAAAAGAGAACAGGATGTTGCAGAAATGATCAAACAAGTGAAAGGTAGGAATGGATGGAAACCATGGATAAAGGGAGCGAATTCCACTCCGTGACCCAATACTGACATGAAAGAAGAAGACTGCTTGTTGTACTCGTTTACATTGAAATACCTAAATTGAATGTTACACATCCTTATTTCAATTAATAAATCGTATTATCGTAAAAAAAACAAATACGAAAGCTTTCGGTACACGAATCATGCAAATCATTTAATCAATTCGGAATATATATCTTAAAAAATTTATAGTCAACCGTATCATTAAAGTTGTAGATTATGAATATAATGGGAAATGCTTTTTTTTTTTCTTTTGAAAAAAGCCATGCTTAGTACATTCCCAGACAAATATTCTTTCAGATAAATTACTTTGTAATGAGCTGAACTATTAAAGAAATTACATAAAATAGAAATTAGAATCGCGTAGATTTGGCAGTTTGACTTTAACTGCTTTTTCTAAACAAGACCACTGCTACGCTAAATATTATACCTTCATTAGAAACCAACTCCAAATGAAACTGCTTTGGAAAGTAGTCCAATAGTTTTCCTACTTTCATTGTCACGTGAGTAAAGATTTTTGAGAACTCAGGCATAACACCGTCTTGTCTTTTTCATGTTGTCCTTTCGAAATAAATAGAAATTTAGAAAAGCTCTGCAATGCACATATATATTCTTCTATTTGAATAGAGTAGTAAAGTTTTCGCTAAGTTTCGTTATGATGGCCTCTTCTTGCGTTGTTAGTCCATACCGTTGCCGAAATTTTCATGTTAAAATATCATTGAGTTTCTAACTCCTCTTTTCATTCAAGATCATTTTCTCGACCGTGTATGGTAAGGCAGGCTCCACAGATGCAGCAATTTATTTCAAATGCTTGCTGCTTTTTCAGATACGCCTGCCTGTAAAAAAGGGCAAAAGCAAAAAAAATACATTTTCAATTTGCAAACGATTGCTAGAAACATCGCACGTGCAAACTTGTACACACGGAGATCAAAGCGAATCGTCGTCATCTCATCTGCCTCCATTTTGTGTCTCAAAAAAAGGAAATGAAAAACAAAGAAAATGAAAACAATCGAACTACAGCATGGAACAATGGCGATTTATTTGTCGTGATATAGGAAATACCTGAAGAGGTGTGGGGGACAAAGATATACGTTCAGGTAGAACTCCACGAAATGTATAGACGTTGCCGGTTGGACGGAGACATCTGCATTTGAAACGAACCACCTGAAAAAAGGGCCTGTTTCCAACGATGAAAAGTTCCTACGCATCTGTCATCTTCTTGTGTTCATTCTGGTCGCCCACGTTCCAGTTTAATGCTTTAAAATGCCGCACAATGTTATATTTTTGAAAAGGTAATGGAAATTATATCCTAGACATTAAAAGATGTACAGTATAATCAGACTTAATAACAAATATAGGTAACAAAAAAAAATAGGTACCTGTCAACAACAGGAACATGCAGGAACATCAAACCTTGTCGAATTCAAATATCTGAAACGTAATCTTTATATCTACGGATATAAACATATTTTTGTCTATATCCGCCGCACGGAAAATTTTAACCTTGAGAGCTTTGTATAGTTATGCGTATGTCTAGTATTAAAAGTAAAATTAATTTCTTATGTTTGGTTAAGACGACTACGGTAATCAAAACAACAGCTCTGCTGAAAAAGAAATAGAAAACAATTTCTACAAACATTTGGGGAACCAACAGTCTAAGATTGTCAATATTGGAATGTAATCCTCAAATGCGTGACTCACCTTCGCTGCAACTAACTACTTGGGCTCAAAATTTTGGGTCAATAGTTTAAAATCCTCAACATCGATACATGCTTGCATTATCCTGCGCTTTATACATAAATCCTATGTATTGACACCATTTTATGTACTTACTTTTGGAAGTAATCAGTAAGATTTAAAGTTTCGTCTCAACAGTCAGGTACAGCAATATCGATAAGTCTTGTTTGCTCTTGCTATGGTAACCAAGCGATACTAACACCAGAAACCCCTTGGATGCAATGTCCAAATGAAAGGGTCGCTTTCAGCTGTAAACATCTGTTTTACATTCAGTGCATTATTATGCAAAAATGAGAGACGTAAATTCGATTTTTTTTCGAGGAAACAGGCATACGATATGATAGAATTGTCATTCTCTCATAATCTGTTAGAAATAGACAGATAGAGTAAAAAATTTAATGTCAAAATTAACACTTAAAAGTATAGATCCAGGTCCAGATTCACGAGTGTAATTGTACTGGATTTTTTTGCATATAAAAAATATATGATCAAAAGTATTTCTCATGGATGTTAAGTTTTCTTAAAAAAATTATCATTTTAACGGGTACCAGTGTAAGTTAACTGAACCGACGTATTAGAATGATGTACTGGGTGTAAAGTGTACATTTTCCGTGTCTACTGAACATACTTAACGTAAATATATACATGTAAGGGTGTCTTCAGCTAGAACAAATTTGTACTACAAGTGTAAACATGCCATTTTACACATACCATACTTTGTCGTTAATTCAGAAATAGCATTCCAGGAGTTTCGCATAAATAAACTTTCCAAAAGGAACTTGTCTATTTTGCTATATTGTCATATCTAGCTGTTCCTCCTTTCATTTTACAAATTTCGTTCCACTTCTTCTTTTAGTTTAAATATAGTCAACATTTTCTGCATCTAACCTTAAACCGATACCTTCCCGCTATTAAAACATAGATAATAGTAAGGAACAATTACTGATGATCTATATACGAGGAGTGTTTTCAAAGTTCTGGCAATTTAGCTATAATTATTTTATTTTGTAAATTTTCATCAGTTTTCCTGCATAACCTCCATTTAACTGAATATATTTATCTCAACGATAAACTATCTTTTCTAAGCCGTCCTTAGAGAACCCATACATTTTACATCAGTTAAATAGTCAAATCGAACACCTCGTAAAAGTGTCTTCGAAAGTGGAAACAGATTCATCGTAAAACGTTTAAAATTTCTTGCGGTATGGGGTCTTGCGTTATCCTGTTACATTAACGGACGCTTATACAACCTTCTAGGTCGTTTTCTGACAAGTGCTTACTGCAGTGGCCCGGATAATGAATTCAAATAATATTCTACATTAGTGGTAGTACCCTTCGGTAGATCCATAAAATAATCTCTTCACAATCCCAGTGTGTTACTCTTTAAACAAACGGAACTGCACGCGCCTTAAGTTAAGGCCCTTCTTCCGGTTTGCCCCATTTTTGGATTGATTCTTAGTCTGTCTTGAAATAAGGGATCCACGTTTCGTCCGTTGCCAAAATTTATCACCGTAATGGACTAACAGCTCTTAAAGTTAACGACAAGTATCAGACTTACTGAGCTTTTCTTCAATAATTCTCTTTCTACAAAAAGAAAATTATTGCTTTTTGAGATTTGCAGTGCAGTGCTACGAAAATGTGTCTGTATCAGTTGAACACTTTAGTGAAACTGAGTGATATTCTACTGAATAGCTGCATAAACATGTCAAGACTTATCTATTACCAATAGCATTTCCTATAAGTCCTACGAAATTTAGTTACGGCACAATTCATAGAACTTTGGGAATATCCCACGTATAAGCAACAATATGCGAACCCAGTTACAGGATGGAGGCGTTAGTTAAGATAGTCAGAGGCAACTTATACCTATCAATCTTTTCCATAGTGAATGATTGTCCTTTCTGATTTTCAAAGAAGCGAATTTAGTTGCAAAACTATAAAATTAACTCCGGGTATGTAAAATTCTTGTGTAATTTACTTACGTTCTCCCACGCCTTATGTGTTAAAAAATACTAAGAACAAGAAAAAAACAAACATTTTTCTGTGTAAAATTTGCAAACAAAAGATCTTGCATGCAAATCATTTTCTACTACCCTCCGATTTTTTTTACTGTATATCCAAATATATATTAAGCAACAAAGAATATTATAAAACACAGGATGTTCTGCTTGAAATAGCAAAGTAAGTCCTTGGTTAGATATTTATCGGTCCAAGATTTTTGAAATATAGCTTACGGGATCTATTACACTTATACAACATTTTGGCTTCTACAGTTCACACAATAGGGATAATTCTACAATTTCATAATATGGAGTTTTGGACTTCCAATGCTATGTATACAAATTTTACCAATTAATAACACTGGCCAACAAATTTCATCTTTTGATTTTGCCATAAAATAATTTATACTAATTTCAATAGAAAACATATAAACATTTATTTGAATAAAAGGTAGAAGGTCAAGTTAGCTCGATTTTTTTATATTTCAATGGAAAGGTTTTTTAGATTATATCGTGATTTAATGTATACTTCAAATAATTACAATTAGAAATATGAAGTAATACTGCTCAGTCTCTTATAAACAATATCTACAGCATCTCTTCTTATCATCCAGCAGTAATCTGCCAACATAACAGATTTTCCCATTTCCCCTGATACCGGTTTTCCATTCCCATGATGTCTTGCTGGAAGCGCTCACTGTGTTCATCGCTAACCTCGTCCTTATTTTCCGGACGAAAATTTAAATGAGAATGTAGAATGTGAACTTTAAGGGACATATTACAACCAGCAGCGTGAAATGCTTGTAACATATCCATTACTAATGTTTTATAGTTGTCAGCTTTCTTGTTTCCCAAGAAATTCGTGAAAACTTGTACCATGAAGAGCCAAGCTGCTTTTTCCTTGGCTGTTTTTGGCTTCAAAGATTTCATCGTTTACTATTTCTTGTATCTTCTTTCAGTTTCCCTTGTGTTAATTTTGGAAACTTTTTACGAAGCTATTTAAAACCTTCATCTTCGAGATCCAGTGCCTTTATAAAGTTTTTCATGAGCCCAAGCTTCACGTGGAGAGGTGGTATTATGATCTTTTCTTTTTCTATTAGAGGCTGACGTTGTACATTGTCTTTTCCTGGTATAAACTGTTGTCGTAGTGCCCACTCTTGCTTATGGTAATGTTTTTCCCAAAGACATAAAAAGCAACAGTATTTGGTGTAACCAGATTGCATACCTAAAATAAATGCAATTACTTTAAAATCTGCACAAATATTCCAGGAATAGTCTTGGTACTTTATCTTTTCTAATAAAATTTTTTTAAAAAAAAATTTTATTAGAAATTATTATATATAAAAAAACAGATTTTCGTAAGTTTCTTTCATAGAAACAGCATGCCCTATCGGAAAAGAAGGATAATGGTTTCCATTATGCAACAAAACTGCCTTTATGGTCTTTGATGTGTCTATGAATAATCTCCGAAAACTGGGATCATGATGTATTCCAAAAGCTTCAGAAAGTTTATAAATATTATTGCATTATTACCGGCCATACTATAAAGGCAGTTTCTCTGTAATCAGGGCTAAGCCACTTACTCGCCACATTTCGAATCATTTTTACTTTATATATGCTGTTCAACTTAATTTCAGTTACCAACTTAGGGTAAAAACCTTGTAGGTCAGTGCTATTAACGAAAAGTTCAACTTGTGTCAAAATTTCCAAAACTTTTTCTAGTCTGTAGTGATTCCATGTATCAAATTCACCAGGTTCAGAAAAGATCTATGCACACTATGTAATTCAATTTAACTTTTCGCAGGGCCAGCATTAACAGGGATAGCTAATAGCTAAAGTGAAAGGTAACGTACTTTATACTAGAACTGAAAATATCTTTCAGACTATTTTGAGCTATTGATTATTGCACCTAACAAGAAATGCTCAATAAAGGTGTATCCACGTGAGTGCGAACAATAAGTCCGGGGTTAGATAGAAACTACATAGAAAGTTTGTGGTTAGTTTATAATTATAAACACGCGGCGTATAAACCAGAAATGTTTATATTTATCAACGCCTCGAATGCTTTTATTACATTAGAAAACTCATTCCGAAGGAACAGAAATTTCGTTCCGGGTTCCGGGGGTTGGAGCGTCATCATCGTAGCGGGAGCGGAGGAGGCAACCAGCGGTGGAGAAAAAGTCAATTTCGATGCATCTAATGCAGGAATATGTGTCAAGCGGCTAAGGAGCCGCGACTAGCCCAAAACTTACTTCCACACCGTGCACAATTGCGCTGCGACGTTAGCGGTAACCAGGAAACGCCGTCGTCTCTTTAGAGTGAGCAGTCGGCAGAGAGAGACCAGTTTCGGATAACCTTGATAGTTTAATTTATTTATGAGAAACCTAGCCCATTATATTATTATGCATTCTGACAAGTCGTTGTGTGTAAATGTTTGCGAGTATATTGTGAGTACATGTGTGTGCAGAAGTATATATGTGTATATGCATGCTGTTGTTGTTGGCCTTTCTTTTTCTTCTAAACTCAGCTGCGTTTAAACGTTAATAACAAAACAGAAACTCATGCTTCTGATATGAATATACACTTGAGTCGACTAAAATGTAACCACACCCTTTTGAGTCGCTCCTTGCGCGATAAATAGATAAGTTAACTCCCTAAATAATTATCTTATTTTAGAATTAAATCGAATCTTCGGACGTGGTGTAGACTATACTAGATGCTAAATGGAATACCATAATATGTTATAAAGCACTTTGGTTTCTAAGTTTGATTATAAATCAGTATCTTACTAATTACTGCCACGTACAAGTAACGTTTTTACCAAAGGATCCCGTTAATTTTGTTTGTTTTTTAGGCTTAAGTTTGAAGCCTGGTCTAAATTATCATATTAAACCTAGAGAGATAGCAATACTACTAGTTCATTGTTGATAACATCTGTAAGCATGACTTTGAGTTCATTGAGGTTTGTTCTCCATTATGTGATTCAGTAAATTATTGATTCACTTTCTCTTTGAGGGTGTAATGCGAATATACTTGTGTCGTAAGTCACTAGTTTGTAACAAATAAAGAATGAGGCCGAGGCCTTCTTAAGGTGATTCCGTAGTTATTTTTCACGGGGGAATAATCACTCCCCTATTTGATTCTAAAATGACTGAAATGTACTGAGGCTTATGCAGTGTCCAAGAAACTGGAACAGACTGTATTTTTTTTCAAGTGCACGTCCAGTTACGATGAATACGAGGGGAAGGGTAATCGATTGTTGAGTACTTGTGCGTTACGCCAAATTGAAAATCTAAAATCAGGTTGTTCTAGTCTAGTGCGTTAATCATTTCAATAGTAACTTTTCGAAAAGTTTTAAATTATTGCTAGAAGAAAAATTCATTTATAAAACCTAACAAATACAGGAAGGCACACTCCTTAGTAGACTCCTACTAGACTCCTTAGTACAGCTATTTCAGCATTTAATCGATGATTGGATCACATCCCGTTCATCGTTTTATATCTTACACTATGTTATGTTTGTGCGCTTTGTTAATAAATAGATATATTACGTAAAACTGAGGCAAAATTTACTTTTACGTGTTTTTCGAAAAGATTAGTTTTTTTCTATTTATGGGACTATTTTAATAGATTAAGCGGCGCGCAGTATCAAGAGTATTCTCAAAAATGTAGGGACGTATTCAGGGTTAAAAATTGCCAACATTTCATTGGAAAGGCTGACATAATTACCCATTAAATTTTTAAATTTTACGAATAATTTAGCCTGACAATTTCGGTAATAAAGGATAATTTGATAGTTTCTTGGCTGAATGCAGATGCATAAGACTTTCATTGCCGGAAATATCAATTTAAAGTATCATCAAATTATTTTAAAAAATGCCAAAACGGGTGTGGTTATAGTCCGTAATAGTATCAGGTGTAATCTTAAAGGGAATATCGAAAAAATAGATGATCAAATTAGTTTAACGGCAAATACTCGGAGCCTTTAAATCGGGCTTGATTTTGCAGAAAACGTATCATAATATATTTGATAGTCTGAATTTGTTTATCTTTTGTATGTTTTACATTTAACTTAGGTGGTCCAATATAAGAGTATATTTGACGTTTTTCTTGAAATTACAAGTATTGCCCAAGTCACTGCGAAGCCTAAGATGAACCGGACCACTTTTAAAAATAACAAATATGTGTATCTATATATCTATTATTAGATTTGTAATAGATCAGAAGTTGTTTTAAATGAATGTCGTAATCACGACTCCCCGCAGTTCACGAAGCTCCAATTTTACAAGAAAAAAATGCAGAAATAGAAATTTAGCCAAAACCTGGAAATTTTCCCCTCGGTTGAGGACACCTATTCGTCTAACAGATGTTTAATTTTCTTGTAAAATGAATTACGTCTACCTAGAATTATTCAAACAGCTGAAATAAATTATATTCGTTTACTTATAAGATTACTTCACTAAGCATATGACTTAGTTGCATTTTAGGAAGTTTTTATTTTTCTATTTCCTTTCTTGTTTATTGTTGTCGGTTATTGTTTGTGATATTTGATTACAACATTGTATTGATTTCTACTCTGTACGAATGAATTTTGTATTTTCTAGTTACTTTAGTAACAGTTCACTGTTTAATAAGTATTACAAGATAATATAACGAATAGTAAGCAGTGGCAATGAAGGAAATTAGCAAACAAGAAAAGAAATAGGAAAACAACTTCTTAGTAAAACATTGTTGACAAATACATCGAGTTTAATGTTTTATTTCAATTTCTTCGTGGGTATTTAGATATTAATTAGAGGCAAACGTAATTAATTTCCCAAGACAATTGGAAAATTGATGGAAATCACTTTCTTCGGCATGTATACCACTAAACCTTTGGTCAACGTTCTCATGAAACATAAGAAATGTTGTCCTGTAAATATTTACAGGACTATTAATCTAGAATGCAATGCCTTGACAGAGTTTGCCAACATCTATTTTCTTAGACATCTCGATTGCATAATATATTAACCCATTTTACTTTAACAAGTTATTTTGTTGCAACGTTGCTGCAACTGCAACGCAACAAACTCAGTAAACTTAAAATAATTGGTCCTAAAAGATATTGAGAAAATTCAATAGAAATTGCCATATGTGACAGGGTTGATTGTAATTTTACAAATACCTTAAAGTTATGCACTACCAATAATTGCTATATATATCTATCCTATGCGAAATTTTTATGTTAGCTTGAATCTAGTATCTGTGAGTGTTTAGATTTCCTGAGAGTAGCTTTGGGATATTGAATTGGAAAGAATATATATTAGCCGAAGCAAACTGGGATGCGATTTTTTTTATGAAGTAGGGTCAGATTCTTGCCAATGCTTGTCAACAGCCCTATACAAACGTCACAATCTTCAGCTCTTTAGACTCTTCTTTAACTTAAACTCTTGAACGGTAGTGTAGCTAGGTGTACACGCGGTGGTAAATGCAACTTGTGAAACTTGCGTAATGTCGGCCAAGAACTTCTATGCACATAATGTAAACGATTCGCCATTTTCGTTTTACGATTTCAGCAGCATGGGATTTGCCCCTGCATCCTTGTCTTAAACAGTAGTCGATAATCTTAATGAGATATGGGCGTGGCGTCCGATGCGGTACATATGTCATATTAATGTACAGGATGTTGTACGCAATCGTTGAAAAAAAAAGGTAGGAGAATTTATTACCGGGTTACGAGAAAAACAGAAAATTCAAGTGTTGCTTTGAATTTCAGTAACTGTATTGCATTAAACTTGATCGATAATGTCGTTGAAAATGTTGTTTTGATGATTGAAAAGAAATTAGTTGATTCTCGCGTTGACTTGCGGTATATTGATTTTCAGTTTCGAAATATTTTATAAACGCTATGTTATTGCGGAAAGCCTTTTACCCATGTCACCTGTAAAACCTTCCTAGTAAATAAATTGATTCAATGAATTATTCGCTTGTGTTGATGTATTTTAGCATTTTTTTCGTGTAAACTTGTTCCAAGCTTGAACATTTCAGTACTCACCAGAAGAGAATTTCGTAAGGAAAGACAGAGAAAGTACAAGTATTCAACAGCATACAATAATTATACGATTGAATGTACAGTAGGTTTGCACATAATAGATATTAAACCTTTTTGTTAGCACCGATTATTACTCTTATTATAATAATCCAGTAGAGATGGAAACACCATACCATATTAGGTGACTTCACTGCCTCACCCTATAAATTGTAAAATACATGATATAATAGATATCACGATTTATTCCTGGAAAAATATTTTCGTGATCAGTATATGACGTGTCAGACAACTATAGTGTTAATGTTTTGTAATGTTCAAATAAAAAAACAAAACAAATAAAACGACATATTTTCTACAAATTTCAAGCTACTTATAATTTTACTCTCAAGAGCCCGAGCGTGTATTTCCTTAAAAAAAATCTGCAACACAAATATATTTTTGTGTAAATTTATGAAGTCCAATTATATAACAATAGTAATAATAATAATAATATGCCTTTATTTTCCATATCCAACAGTAAAAATACAAATAACACACAAAATGTACATAGAATTCATACTAAGCTTAAAGCAAAATATGTGTAATGCCCTAAACGTACAAAACTTGATTAAAGGAAGTATTAGATGTGATACCTAGTAGATTTGGAAAATTCTGGGGAATCTTAGGTTAGCTTAAAGCAGTGACACCTATTCTTCCACTCCACCAGCCTACAAATTAGACTATAAAACCATAGGGAGATTTGCAGCGAAATTCTTACGTGTTGCCTCGAGAAGAACATACGAAAAAGAACTTGTTTTTTAATCGGAAATGTAACAGATTTTGTTATGAAAAAACTTATTTTAAATAGCTCTAGTGAATGTATTGAAGGAACCAACATTTACATACGTCCGTCCCAAATGTAGTTCTGTGTACAAGTATGCAGGCTTGTCAATCACTACGCCGAGTCGATTATTCGTGTTTAACTATCCGATGCGCAATAAGCAAATCGAAATTATTGAAAAATTAAATAAAAAATTTCTCCTGTGTGTGAGTTCGATTTATATAAATTATATTTAGTGTCATATTATTTTCTTTTTTTTCTTCTCTATATTATTGTTTGAAATTGGTTTAAACCAATAACCAACATTTTAAAAGACAGAAGTATAACTGTTGTTATTATAAATATATAATAACAACAATATAAAGTTTTATAGTTGTCAGTTTTTCTGTTTCCAAGAAATTCGTGAAAACTTGTACCATGGAGAGCCAAGCTGCTTTTTCCTTCGGTGTTAATTTGATTTCAAATATTTCATCATTTACTATTTCTCGTATCTAAGATCCAACAAAAATACCTTCTTTCAGTTTCCCTTGTGTTAATTTTGGAAACTTTTCACGCAGGTATTTAAAACCCTCACCTTCGAGGTCCAGTGCCCTTACAAAATTTTTCATGAGCCCAAGTTTCACGTGGAGAGGTGGTATTATGATCTTTTCTTTTTCTGCCAGAGGCTGATGTTGTACATTATGTTTTCCTGGTATAAACTGTTGTCGTAATGGCCACTCTTGCTTGTGGTAATGTTTTTCCCTGTCAATACTGTCCCAAAGACATAAACAGCAACAGTATTTGGCGTAACCAGATTGCATACCCGAAATAATTGCAATTACTTGAAAATCTGCATAAATATTCCAGGAATAATCTTTGCACTTTATCTTTTCTTTCATAGAAGCAGCAAGACCTATCGGAATAGAAGGATAATGGTTCCAATTTTGCAACAAAACTACTTTTAGGCTGGTTTTTGATGAGTCTATGAATAATCTCCAAGAAATGGGATCACGAAGTATTCCAAAAGCTTCGGAAAGTCTATAAACATTATTGCAGTAGACCAGATTATCGGCCATACTACAAAAATCAACAACATTTTCATGTCTGCTGCGAAAAAGTCTCAACCTGCAATTTCTCTCTAACTAGAGCTAAGCCAATGTTGCCGCCTTTCGAATCATTTTTACTTTATATATGCTGTTCAATTTCATCAGTTACTAACTCAGGGTAAAAACCTTGTTGGTCAGTGTAATCACTACAATACTTTTTAAATAGCGCCCTATTTCTTGCACTTTGCACTTTATGGAAAATTTATATTTGCATGAGTATTTTATTAAAAGGTAATTTAGAAATGTACTCTACTATTATTATTTATATCGTTCGATATCTTTTCATTTTGGAAATTCCATTATCTGTAGACATGCAGCGTATAGTATTGACTAGCACAATCAGATCACGTTACTCAAATGAAAAGCGAAACCCTTTGTGCTTATCTCTCCGCGGGCGATTATCCCAAATGTCGTTGAACTAGATTTCGCCATTTTCCTTGAAACTGTTTGTATTAACTATACTACTCCTCATCATCTCCTCGTGTTTGTTTTATATCAACAGTGGAGTGTGTAGGAAAAAGATATCTTGGAAAAAGATCTTGGATGCAATACATTATACCCTGGAACATACATACATACATAAATTCTTTATTATTCCTTGTATGCTACTGATAATTCAGTACGGACAATACTTGTATATCGTACAAAATATGGCGTAGAGATAAAAATTAGAATCGAAGATAATTCTCTGTTAATCTCACGGTATTATGGAAAATTGATTGATGTTTACGACCTTCCGTGTATATATCTACCGTAATACTACAAACAAACGATAGAATGTCACTTAACAATTTACGGTGTTCTTAAACAACACTTTTTTCTACTTCTGTTCGAGATTACGGCGGAGTAGGCGTAAGTATCAATTTGCGGTCTATAGCGGTGAGAGCAAATACGAATGTGTATATATGTATATATATACGATACACACCGGTAAACGGCGATTCATTAATTATTGTTTAAAACGTCGTAATTTATACCTGTTAGCGTTAATTGCGCGATATCCTCACATTACTTGGGTGCAAGCTTGAAGTTCAAATGTTGTTTAAATGCATTAAAGAGTGTGCCTTGAAAATCATCGTTTTTCATTCGAATTACAATACAAAGAAACAAGAAAATGGAAAATATGTACTACAAGAGTAGTCTTAAAAATTTCAAGCCTTAATATGATGGCTTTGCTCGCCAGAAATATTCTGGCTTTATTGCGCATGCGTTGAAAAAATACTATTGGAAACTTCAACTGTATTAGATGTCTGGTGTGTGTGAGCTGTTTATGTCGACTTCGGCCAAAAGGGAAACAATCGCATATCGAGCCGTCATCTAATTCGTGCTTTTGAAAGCCTTTGCTTATGCAAATTGAAGACGAGTCGGGGCTCTGCACCATCGCTTGTCACAATAATGTTTTGGGTAGCTCAATTTAAACATAGTTATAACTTGATATACGATGAACGTTTGAAACAGTGAAAAACTGCACTCACTACCGATAACATCGAGAAAATTCACAGAATGGGGCTAGACGATCGTCGAATTAAGTCTAGAAAGATATCCGAAGCTGTGACCATATTGATAGAACGTGTTTGTCATACGTTAATTGAAGGTTTGAGTATAAAATAGCTAACCGCCGTGGGAACCGCTCTTGGTTCCTCAAGATCAAAAATGAGATTGAGTACCGATTAATAACTTTAGATGAAACCTGGCTGCACCAATGCACTCCTGTAGCCAGATCAAGTGAATCGATTGCGAAAAAGACGGTGAAATTGACAGCTATCGTTTGTTGATATAGTTATGCTACTCAATTTCAGTAGTCATCAGACAAAAATTCACAAAGCAAGGTCCAAGTTGGTCCATTCATGAGACTTGGCGCCCAAGTGATTATTTGCTTGTTTTTAGGCACAAAGTTTTGCTCGAATGACAAAGATTTTCATCGTATATGAAGGCCATCACATTCGTAAACGTCTCTTTTGCACAACAAGATGCCAACCACTATTTAGAGAAATTAAACTAATGGAAGTGGTGTTGGGAAAGTGAATAAATCTACAATGAGGCTATATTGAGAAACGGGACTGAATTTGCGAAAAAAAATACGTACTTCCGTGTGACACCGGATACTTTTTAAACTACCCTTGTAATCTATGGGTTTGGCATGTTTTCGCCGTAATGTTGAAACAAAACTTTTTCCAAAATTTATGCGCTTTTTACGGGATACGAAGCTGTTTAATAGTTTGTTAGAAAAGTCGAAATAACGAATTACTTCTTTGTCCGTTCAAATAGACATGAAGTATAGGAATCCTGGTTAATATCTTATGACTTATGACTCATGACACTATAAAAAGCGGGTAGCCTTTAACATGTTGAAAAGGTTGGAACAACATTTTACCACCGCAATATAATTTGTTTAAATATTTGTAGTTAATTTTCATATTACAATTTGATATTTTTCTAATATATAATAGAATAAAAGTCTTATAATGGTTCACGTTTAACACCTCAAGTTCAAACCTAAATACTTTTAAATTTCTTTCTTGCTTACCTCCCCCCGAAAATCCTGAATGGTTTAGAAATTTTGCCAAGCAGCAAGGCGAACGACATTTACATTCAGTGACTGCCCAAATTACCATAGTCTTATTTGCCCAAGAGTTCATGCACCTGCTGTTGTGAGGAGAACTGTACGTGTGCATACTTCGACTTCAGCAACATGACAACTACATTGTTTTATCTTAACCTGCTTTCACCATCCCATAAATAGTATCAGTATATAATTAGACATATTGTACTTATTGACTTAGGACTTACTTATTTATTTTAAATGTACGTATGTAAGTATTTCATTTCATTTCAAATTCATTTCAAAGGTTTTCATGGTCTGTAAGAAATTAGGGCGTTTAGTAAAGACAGGATTATAGCAATACATATGAATAAAATATATTTAAATGTTATGCTAAAGCTGTGTACTTAACATAAGATGCAAATAAGGGTTTCACATAGGATAAGATATGATAGATTTGATCGGTATTATAATAATGTAAACTAGTTTTAAAATGTTCACATGTTTGCAATCAATGCAATGCAATTTTTCTGTTACGACAAAGGAAATTGATCTTGTCTTGTACTATAACGCCACTTATAAATTTAAACTGTTGGGTAAATTTTGAGACGGCCTGGCGCAATGGTTTTACCTCATTTATTTGTAATGATTTGAGGATTTATTTGTTGCAACGTTTAATTGTAAGTAATCACAACACTTTTCTTACAAAATTATTAAATCTCAAATAACGGATTCGTTTGAAGTGTCAATTTCTAATCTAAATCTGATTCTAAAAATGGCTGAATAGTTCATCCAACAAATATTCCGAGATGTTACAGATTACTCACTCACACCGCAAGAATTGATTTTATTGCTGCAGCCGTTTCCGAAAGAACGGTGACTTCGTGTACTTAACGTAACGGTTGCAGTGACAGTTCAAAGTCAATTCTTGGGTAACGAATTGGCAACAAAATTAGTCGTTTAGTTTTTTATTGATATCTGTAGCGAATTAAAGCATTACATTACAGCAGACGGCTTCGGTAGTCTAGTATTAAGGGGAGCGACAAATTAGTAGCAAAATATGCTATGCAGCTATGCCAGCTTAATAGACAAAATTTATCATTTTCCAGTTAACAATTTTTCTTCTACAGGAACCATCACAAAAGATCATTTTTGCATTACTCACACCGTACCTCACATACATCCTGTATACATTTGTACCTTATACGTTAGAAGGATTTTCACCGCACCATTTAACCAAGCAACGTCGAGGATTACGGTGCATATGCGACAGGAGCAACAGCGGCGATCCAAACGGCAAACGCGAATGTGATATTGGCCTAGAAATTACATAATCTGTGTTTCCAGTTCACATTTATGTGCGTTTAGTTATTTTTGTCGTCTCTCCTCGCGTCGCGCTGCACGTTACCGCTATCGCCATGGTAGCGCCTAAATCGCCGGCCAATTAACAATTCAGACGCAATTCTAGCGCGCGGAATTTTGTCACCGCAACGGATTTGTGCCGTAATAATACACGTTTAAATGTATATAAACACCTAAGCGCTGGAACGATTGGAAACGGTTGGGAAACGATCTTGATCACCTTAACATTAGCCATTTACAATTTACAATATCGTAATTTTTCACGATAATCGCCTGGATTAGAACACGTAAGCGTTCGATACTAAATATAGAAACGAATTATGTTTTCGTTGAGTGCATGGCTTGAACCAAAAAGAATATTGAAATATAGTTATGTACACGTAATATATAACAGCAAGAAAATGAATTTCTTTTATGTAGGTACTCAACTGAGCGAATTTGCCAAATACGTGCTATCGCTATCGATTTTTTTAGAGATATTCTATTGGTACTTTCAAAAGGTTTCATATAGGATAGTGCGAAATTTGTGTAAGAATTTGACAACTGAGACTAATGAATAACATAACCTAGCCTAAACTTATCCGTTGATATTTGATATGAACACTAGCTTTTGTAATGCATTTACTACTACTGCACAGGATCGCTATACTCTGTAATACTTTACAAGGAAAAGCATCCAACCCAAAAATTCAGAACTTGATGATTTGTAGAATTCGTAAATTTGCAAAAGTGATTTTTGCAAACTTGTTAATAACATATTACCTATTAGATGTTCGTCAAAGTTATCGATACATATGGCTATTTAGCATTTTTAATGGGCTATCAACACTAAATGTACACTAAATTTGAAACAATTAAGACTTACTAGGAACGGGTACCATCTCTGACCTCTATATACAAAAGCATCTATATCTATTGTTGTGGTTGATTATGTTCACTCGGCTGATTATGATATCGTGTGGCTAAGAAAGCTATATACATCATTTGAGGCGACAAAGGCAGGTGGAATTATAATTTGTTTGCAGCGACTAGATCGACTCGTGTCTCTTCATCTGATGAGAACGAATTCGTGTTGTCTACTGTCCCCGAGAGTCGACAAAACATGAGTCTGTCTGGTCTCTGTAAAAAAGTAATAATTTGATCCGCTTTTATCCTCTCTATTGATAAGTGTCGGAAACGAAAGGAAAGCATTGAAAATGTTTAAAATTAGTAGAAATGCACCAATTTGTCTTTTTGCAGAGACCAATAGTTTCTGCAAAAAAGTAACAATTTCATCCGCCTTTGTATTCTCTCTCAATTATGCCATGCACATACTTCTTGTCGTATAGTGATGCTCTTATTTTGCTTAATAAAATCGCATTGTTTTTTGATTTTGAAACTATGGTTAAATTGAATTGAATGATCATCCATCAGTTATTTCAAAAATAGTGGAAGAGGACGAAGAATCAGGAGGATATTTAAACAATTATACAAGAAAAATTGGAAGAATCCTATATCATCAACGTATGAAGCAAGGAGTAAGAAGAAAGTATAGAGTACTTTCTTCTTACTCCTGAAGTCTCCTGGAAAGTGTACAAAATCGCTGTAGATAAGTGAAATCCCTGCAACAATTATATGGACAGGAAGAATAATTACAAAAAGGTGATGCGAGAGAACATAGGTTGACAATTTCAAAGCTTAATTTTAATTTACAAAGAGATATAGTTAGATCATTTTAAAGTTTCTCATAAGTGGATACTACATTTTAAAAGGAATCGCAGAGCAGTTTAAAGAAAAAGTAACCAAGTAAATTGATGATAATCAATTGAAGATTACATTCTCTGCTTTTATAGAACACGTAAAATCAACACTGAATGCGTATGGAAGGTACGGGAATGGGTTTAAAAATCGGGCGAAAGTTTGATCCCCGTGTACAGCGAAGCTTGGTATACGACAATGTAATTACACAGGCCGACAAAAGGATTTCTTTTAGATTGTCAAAGAAGTTTAAATGATTTCATATTACTTTTATTCATTAATTGGCTTTAGATTTTTAAATAATGTCTAACAATTAAAACAATTCGTATATTACGATAAACAAGAGTTTGCCAGTTTCTAACATGGCACAACGTGTTCTTACGCGTAGTACCATGTATCGCGCTGGTACCCTCGAAATAATGCAGCATATTAAAGTGCTCTCGTAACCTGGAGCTCATCAAACAATTTACTAAAACCATACATAAAAAGGGGGAATGTTTTACGTATATTTGTAGATCGTTCCTCAAAGTAAATTTAGAAAAGTTCAAGGGCGGAATTTTTGATGGTGCTCAAATTTGCAAGCCCATTACGAACCTGAATATATCTTAAGAACTTGTTAGGTAACAATAAAGTACAATTTTATGCAGAACTCGTACGCGATATTTTGGTTAATTTTAAGAGAATGGTCTTGACATGAAAATTAAATTACATTTTCTGGATAACCATTTAGACGGACTTCTGAAAAACTTAGGTGAATTTATTGAAGAACAAGGCGAAAGACAAATTCTTTGAAAAAAATTTGCGTTATTATCTGTTATCTTAATAATTATTTCACAAAATTTATTTCAACGATGTGTATTTTGAACACTACAACATTCAGATTTGGTTCCTGATTTATTGACATTTATTTGAATTGTATAATTCAAAAATGTAAAAATACACAAACTATTGATAAAAAAAAAACAGGCATAATATTTCTTCCTTCAAAAATGCACTTCAAGAAACATTGACAAGTCCCAATTCTTGTTCTAGTAGACGATATTTCGTGCAAAATATCCGTTTCTTTATTACAGGCTGTACATCAAACTCTAATTTTTTTGTATTAGATTGTTGGACAAGCCATTATCCCAATTCCTTAGAAGAGATTTAATACCTCACCTTACTTATCGGTAAGTGATAAATAAATTTATAACACATGGATTTCCGCATCAATAAATATTCAATAAGAAACATGTAATAAAACATATGAAATACACATCAAAATGTCGTTGTGCAGAGTAACTTATACATATGTATGTGTAATAATTAGTGGATTTATGTACACCAATGTTGGCAACAATAAACTCGAAGAGGTATCATTACCATAAATGAATGTTTAAATAATATAAGCAAATACTACATGTGGTCATTTTGTAAGGTCAATGAAGGTGCTAAAACGAAAATGTATAATGTTTCTCGGAATTGTATGATAATTATGACAAAAAGTTTAATATATTTCGGTAGCCTTTTAAAGATGCTAAACGCCTGTATGCATCAATAATTTTGATGAATATTTAATAGGATAATATATGACGAAAAAGTAAGAAAACCCCGATCTACAAACACCGATTTAACCCCTTAAAACCGGAAACGGAAATCGGTATTTTACATAGTTGTGTAAGGTCTATAAGCCACTCAAGTTTAATTAAATTCTATTAAGTTCGGGGCTGGGTATCTTTTCTTGTTAGTTTGTGTTAATGAATTCTGATTTTTTTGTTTATGGGTAATTAAAGAACCAATCCAATGTCGATTGCCTATCTAGTTTCTACCTTTAACAATGAAAGTTATAAAGGAGAAAAGAAAAATATATGTAATTATAAACGGAAAATACGTATAAATGGTATTAAATATCTAATGTTTGGTTTACTAAACGCTATGTTTGATGTAATAAAAAAACAAATAAAAAAATTCAAAATGTATTTTTTATTGTTTTTGTTTTGTACAAAAATATACAAACTGTATGCCCGGAGGTTGAGATCAAGGAGAATACCAAGCGTTTCTGGAATTTCGCAAAGAGTAAGGGAGCCTGTAAAGGATAGCTGCTGATGGACTATCTGCGTTTTCAAATTCCATTTCGTCCAATTTTGATCTCCACGGTTTCCTTTCGAGATCATCATCCGCTGTTTTGAATTGAAAACTACAATAACGAATGCGTTAAGTAATTCTCCTATACAAGAGTTTATAACGATGTTTTTTAGATCTAGATTCATCTAAATGATTGTTTTCTTTGAGTATGAAATGAGTATTTTACATGTATTAATTTTAAGTTAGTTAAGAAAATGTATCATCGTACATATACGAAATCTGTACCGTTGTTTTTCTCTCGGCGACCAGAGCAAAATCTAGTGCAAAAAAAGCAACCCGAACGGTTGCAGACGCATTTCAAAACGGTATCTGGGTTAACGCAGATTAGATTTCCGTCATAAATAAAAGAATACCGAAAATAAATTCAATCCAACCTTGATCCATAACATGTAAATAGTATTTATTCATAATATGATCTGAATTCGAGGCGTTCGAAACCGAACGGCCGGCCGTTTCGAGATAGAAAGGCGTACGGCATAGGGGGGAACAGCAAGCGGTTCGTTCTATCTCCTTCTCGTTGTCTATCGATTATTACGAATCGAAAAACAACCGGTACACGTTCAAACTATGGAAATCTCATAGTTATACGGTGCGATAAGAATTTAAAAGTGGACCTTTTTCGGTTTTATATATGTACGTGTGCATAGCCGTGTATTATAAATTTAAATTGATGAGATAAATTTCGAGGTGGATTCGGTTTAAATATTCATGTTGGTTAATTAATTCGCAGTGCCGAATGGGACGAATCTCTGAACGTTTAAAAATTCACCGACACATTGATTTTACGAATGTATTTTCTTTAACCTTTCCTGCATTCCTGTGGGTATTTTCCTTGGAGATATTTCGGCTTGAAAATAGCTGTTTGATTTTTTTTTATCTCTGGCGATGAAAACATCTAAGCATTACTTTAATGGACAGCATGCTATTATTGATCAGCATAATATTAAGATCATCGTAACAGTATGGGCAGAATGTGAAGGCTCTGTTTCTTTTTTGGATGTATTAGTTACAACTGGGATTTTCCCTAACAAGCTTATTAGTCCATCAGACCGTGGCAGTTATTGAAATCGATATTTTCCAATTTTAATAGTCAATAAAAAAACTAACAATGCCTCTAAAAAACTCGCTACTTATATTCTATTTTCTTAATGCGACGAACAGGATTTAAATCTCCCTACAAGGCTACCGAAACTATTACTTCTACAATGAAAATTCTTGTACAAGCGTGTATATTGAAATAGGTGGCTTTGTGAAAACTGGTTTAATAGAACATGACGATGCCTATTAGCAAATTTTATAATTGACGATGTGATCGACTAATCACTGATCGTAAGGTTTGATGAAAAAGCAGTACTACATACCTCAACAATTCTTAACAGGGATATGTAAATAAACTTCTTGTTTATATTTGGAAGCCCGTAAATGACCAGGTGAGAACATTTTCTACGACTTTAGCCTACTGTAATCTTTTAGTTATTTAGCTTGGACTAAAATTTATTTAACAAAAGTCTTTATTTGGTTGCTCTCCAGCGGCATTGTTTTATTATGTTTTTGTTGGTAACTTGGAATCATACTCTCCAAGCACTTCGACTTCAAAATGCAAGCAGTGAAAGTCAAGAAAAAGTATCAACAAGTATAAAATAAACGCATGTGTATATATAACATTGCTTTAAAATAAGCATGTGACAATGGATATGAAATAGTTATAGTTAATGAAGTCCTGTAGCAAATAGAAAGCATTAATCGCTAATAATTACTTAAGAATCTTGAACATTTCCAATGGAGAAACGTTTTTAGCTTTTCGGCTGTTTAACGTATATTTTAATGCCTTAGAATTTTTGGCATGTATGGAAGGTCTTCAGTCGGTGAAACGATAATTTTATCTGATTTTGATTTGATCTGATGCTATATTGGTTGATTCGAATTCAAACGATCATTTTTTTGGTGAATGCAAGATTCTGAGTATATTTATATATGCATTGTAACGTTAGTATACCTCCGTTAACAAGGTCTCAATGTGCTCTTTTTAAAACCGAAAGACGCCTCTCTGTCTTCGCAACCATTCCTCAGAATTACAGTCCATAGTCAAGAATGCTGTGAAAATTCGCAATAAGTTAATTTAGCCGCATGGTGATTAGAAACAATTTTAATTCTTTTTATAGTAAAAATGGCAATCGATACCTTCTTTGCTAATTCGTCAATAAGTCCAGCATCTTTAGTAGACAAGTTTAGTAACACCTGAAAGGCATTCCTACTGTGGATTACGGTCACGAAAACCTACACTGAACTAATAAAACTTTTACTTTGGTGCTCTTCTCTCTCTCGTTTATTCATGTTTTGTTAGTGTTTAGTTTTAGTTTATTTGACTCGAGTCATTTCCTCGCTTATTTTATAAATATACTATGAAGCAATGTTTACTGGTATCAAAAATCAACACAAGAAAAGTAGTAAATAAGGCTCGTCTAGCGCATCTATGCTCAAATGTTAAAGTTAGTCGTTAGTATCTACGGAATTACGGAATTACGGAAATACGGAAAATTTAATTTATCAAAATTAATAAATTGAGAGTATTTCTAGACTAGAATATTTATGTTTTACAATAATTAAATTTGGAAAGAAAAAAACTAACGTAAAATTAGGATAACCTGAGTTATACGTTTTCAAAAATCCCGAGATATTTAAATAGTAAAACTTGATTCTCAGTTCATAATTACTATTAAATTTAAGCCCCAGAAACGTAGACTTGCAAGACACTTATTCTTAGCCAAACACGTGATGATACAACAATACCAGTTCACAAATTTTCTTAGTTTTAACTAAACTTAGAAGATTGTGAGCGTTCCTTGACTCCTTTGTTCGGCTAGCAATTGTCTAATTATGGCCAATTAGAATGTATCTTTCGAATTACAATCTAATGTTATGTTTCAATATAATTCTACAAGTCGTTTAACCGTTCTCACAAGGTCGTTGTTGACTAGAATTATGTGGATCTCCCCGTGACGTAGACAGGAGGCCATAAAAGAAGTTAAAGATACCGAGAAAAAGGTCTAAGGGGACGATAGACACGTGGACGTTGATGTCGCGCTAATGATCGTTACGTTCAGTGTTGTAAATTGTAACATTACAGGACTTGTATTTTAGATTGATTTGAGTAATGTTTGGTAGCAGTTGTATTTGTCTCGCAATTCAAATGTTGGTGGGATCCCTTATCCAAACAGTTGATCCTTAACTGACGATAAAAATGAGAATGCACTACTTCTTGGTTATTATATCTGCTCGCCATTTATATTTTCGGTTTATTTATGAAGCTTGATACCTACTTCTAGATGGACGCATTCATCGAGGAACCTCTAAAAATACGTGATTGCCAGCAACAATTTACATTGTTAGCGTTCATCTTGAATTCAAACGACTGCATACTCGTTATTCGCATATATCATACCTACATATACCAATGCATCACCAACATAAGGTGTTATGCGCACTGTAGATGAAATGCGTGTCACGGACAGATGTACTAATTTTATTAGCGCAGAATTTTGTCACCGGACAAACAGTTTGCGTAACGCTCGTCAACCTAAAACGCGAAATCAAGCACGTGGACCGAAGAGTATACACTTATAAAGGCAAATATTTGAATGTATGAATACATATATGTACGAACGTATGTGGTCTGCGTATGTGTGTTTTTGATTACCTACATCCGAAATGATACGAATATCGTCGTCAAAGTTTAAAGACCCCGGGCGTTGCACATGCATATAGCATTATTCATAAGAAAGATACATTTCGAAATTGCTATTAGAAATTGAAATAGACCCGCAACGGTTAAACGATTACGGATAGATGTAAATGCATTTTCGATGGAATACGGGTATCAATATAGTCGAATAACTTCTTGCGTTCACCCGGAGTAGTACGAATTTAGTGCAAAAATCTAGGTGTAGTACAATAGTTTGCAAAATGCAAATTAATAAGACCTTAGTCGTGTAGTGCAGAATTCAGAATTAGTACAACGCGGAACTGTAGATATTTTAAGCTTTTCGCTAACATCAATATTTTCAACATTTGTTTTTCAATGTGTGTATTACGAACACTGCAGAATCGGCTAATGAATAAGCCATATATCGTTTCGCAGTAATTCTGTGTGTTATGAAAGGAATTTATATGAACAAGTAAATTTAGTTTACGACATCAGTTGCTCATATTAGCTTACGCTAACTTCTACAGATAGTTAAACGTAAATAAATGAAGAAGGCACTAAATCTCACAAGTATTTTTTTTAATGATTAGCCACATACATACGTATCGCCAGCGCCAGGCCATGTTGTAGTAGACATTACAACATTAAAAAACTTAATTACATTTTGTATATCTATTTGGATTTATCTAGTTTAGTGTGGCCCTGATGATGTGTTAGGTACATACGAAACCGGTAGCCTAATCATTAAAGATGTTAGTGAGATTTAGCCCTTTTTTCATTTATCTATGTTTAATTGCTAGAAACTCGCATCTAAATATTATTTATTTTTGTAAACATAGAAGATCCTGCAGGCGCTAGAACTCTTTATAAGTTAAGTTCCTAGATGCACGAGAATAGCAGTTTTAAACCGCGTCGGTTTCGCGCACAGGATTATGTTACATAGAGATTTCCAGGATCTGTTTGTACGGTAAGAACGCTAGCAACTATTGAGACAGCAACATGCAGTTGAATAAAGTCCCACACGGCCTTTTAGGCCGAAGGTTTCGTTGAATGTTGAAAAATGATTTGCAATTCCTCCCTTACAATATTCAAGTATTTCAAAAAAGAAAGGAAAAGAATAAAATTACTCGGGTTCAATTTTGCAGTTGATAATAGGTAATAGGGCTCATCCTCATTGTTATTATTATGTACAGCCGTTAGAGTAGAGGGAATAATTGAACCGCATAAACTCAGATCGATACATAACTATGCTGCAACATTTTCTTACCATGAGCTACCTAGTCTTGGAATAAATTACTTATTATTTCAACAAATGAAGCAACAGCTTACAGAGCACACCAAACATAAATATACTGAGATATATATTTCCCAGTTGACTAATTTCAAAGTTCGGTGAAATTCGTTGGGTGCTCAAACCCTGTGACACAGTGCTATAGATTTTCCTTATGAGGGTTTCTATCATTCAAACATGCAAAAATTTTAAATGCAATTGAAGTTAAAATTGCCACTGTTGACAATAAAGGAAAATTTTATTCCAGGACATCAGGAATATTTAAATTGTAATGGTTTTTACTTAAGAAAAACATGATTTGAGTTAATAAAATGCATCATTGAAATAAACACAATGCTTTTTGTACCGCTTTTTATGTAACGTCCTGATGTTAAATGATTACAACAAACTATTTTCGTATGTAAATGTGCGTGTTCAATCTATTTCCGAAACAGGAGATAATTCCTTCTCGAACAATCTATAGAAACAGTTATATTGAAATATACATACATGCAGGCTGTCCGGTTTCCGCTGCGCACGTTTGTATATTATTATGTTCTTCAATTTATGCTATCTTTCATTTCGGATATCAATCTGGCTCAGTTTTTGAGATAATTTGAGATTTTTGCGAAACACCGCCCTTTAACGCCGGACCTTCCAAACTATGGCAATCTTAATGTTGATTTCTAAAAAATATATAACGTTTGTTGTTTGTAAATTGTACTTCGATTCTTTGGCTTTTGATGAGCATTTACTAACACTATTTTGCGAAATGTTCAAGTTGCGCATTGGTTTTTTATAAACACTTATCTTCGGCTAAGTTGCGTAGGTTTTGAAACAATCTTCAATAAGTTTTTCTAACAGTTAAAACAATTTAGAATGCAATGCTGTATATAAAAATCTATTCGTTTCATTCTGAAGTCTAAAGTGAGATTTTCACCCTCGCATTTTAATGTAGCATCAAATAATACTTCGACGTCTTGTATCTTTTTAATGCTTGACCTTGAAAATGACTATATATGTTCAGATTAGTGCATTTATAAGTGCATGGTGCCAATTGGTATCAATTTTTCGCTCGAGAATTCGTTTTTTCAACAACATATGACGTTCTATAGCGATTGAGAAACATTAAGGTCAAAATATTCGCTTAACTTCGCCTTTTTTCCTTGAAAGTCCTCTTCATTGAGACTGGTTTCTTCTTGTTTGACAATTTTTATTATGAAATAGCCTCAACGTTTATAAACAAAAGAAGTGCTGTAAACTTATAGAACTAGAAATGCACCAAGAAATGCACGAAACAGAATCTGTTCTAAGGCTTGCATTTTGATGCCGTTTCAAAAAGTGCATCAGCCGCTTAATCAATATTTGTCTGCTTAATTATTTATCTTATACATATTATCTTTTATTATTAACTTGTCAAACAATGCCTACAGGAAGATGATGATCACTTCAAGCGGATGGATATTTTTATTTGAAAACTATTTCTAAATTGCTGATGGAAGGAGTTACCTTTCACCAACCCAGTAGCTGGACACACTGCGTATGTATGTAATACGTTAAAATAGATTATTCGTTGCTATTGGATGCCGAATTTTTATTCTATCGTCTAATTTTACTAATGCTAAACGCAATCAAGAAGCGTAATATTAACATTTATCTATATGGAGACTGACGATAATCATTGAGAACGCTTTCTTCTTTGCGTTATGAAGAATTTGATCAGCCATTACAAAATTATATAAAGAAACACATCTTTGTTAGTTTCAAAAAAAGTTATTAAATTGTGCAGCATTTTATAACAAATTGTATTAATGCCTATGGACGGGAAAAAATGTAACACGTAAATTTTTTAAACGTTTAGCAAAGTATATCATTGATATACTTTGCTAAACGTATTAAATAGTGTAAATTTTATAAAATGTAGGAGTAAGCTTGTGTGAGCATTATTTTTACTCAATCAACTAAATCAAGTCTATTTTCTCTCACTAAATTGGAATATTCAACTTCTAATCAAATTCTAAATACTTAATAAGATCGACTTGAAAATGCCGTTGTGAGTAATTACGAAAAACCTTTCTTATGGGTAACCCTATATGTTTCAGCTGATAATGAAGTCAATGTAAACGTTCACGAATCGCTTTCGTCTGGTTTTTTTTCGGCTGTAAGATTAAAATGGGGTCGTTTTATCGCGTCGGTCGTCCCAATTTTTTGCGGGCGTACGTCATCGTTATCGCTATAAAACCATAACCTTACACAACACGAAATTTCGTGCATTATTATACGCATTCGGTATGTGACGCATCGTAAATACGAATAATTAGCATATTCACGATACCATCTTTACGGCTTCGTTAAGGCGATGTTGTGTTCCAAATTTGGCAATGCAATTTCGAGCTTTGGTAGCTTGTAACCTTGTTCGTATTTAATCTATGTATCTCAGGTTTTATTCCAAAAGGAATTCGTAAGTATACTTACGAGATTAATTTATTGTCAATAAAAATCACAATTGAATATCGTTATATCGTTAACGAATTAACAGTTGCACTTGTGACTTCTGTGATGCTCTGGAGGAGTGTCACCTCGTAATCCGATTATGACTGTATTGCGTTTCTCGGTGATCTTAATATCAATTTTGTTAAACCATATAATGATGACTTTACTATATGTATATTACTAGCACTACATCTGCATATCGTACCCCCGGAATAATTAGAAATCTAACGAATATTGTGTATTTTTTATTTCTGACAAGCATGCCCCTTGTCATCAAATGCAAATCAAATACACTAAAAAAAGGTCCGCCATCTTGGTTAACAGATATTATTAGGGTTTTAATAGGGTTAAGAGACGCTGCGTTGTTTAGGTACAGACGTATCACTGGAAATATTACAAGAACTTCGAAATTACACCACTCAGGCTATAAAAATAGAGAAAAAGGCTTATTTTAGCTTTACGTTAAGAGGATTATGTGTGGTCAAAACTAAAGACATTAAACATTAACACTAGACAGCAACATATAGTGCGACCGCACTTACGCGATGGTGATAAAATTAATTTTTTTTTTCGAAATGCGTTCTATCGGAATCATAGAAATGTGAACCTCCTAACAGAGTTTTCATTCACAACAGCTGAAATTATTGATTTAGTTAAACGTTTATTTACGATTAAGATGGTGCTGTTGGTTATGACTGTCTTACAACGTAAACGTCGATGCTCTGTTGTCAGGCAATATTGGCATACTTGACGCATATTGTCAATGAACGAATCCTCAAGGTTACAAAGACTTTTGTTTGAGAAAATTATTTGAGAAAATTATTAGCCATAAATTGAGTGAGTATGTTAGAGCCAATGATGCCAATGATAATGGTATTGCATTAGTTTTGATATTGATGACTTAACTAGAGCTTTCGATACCGTCGGTTACGACCTACTAGATAGTATACTTACCTATATTGACCTTTCCTCTTCAGCAAGACAATTGTTACGGTCGTACTTACATGACCGACGACAGTATATAAAATTGAACAGTTGCTCGTGCTGCTAACGTAGGGTGCCTCGGGTGTCCATATTTGGGCTCCTGCTCCCTCTAAACTTCATACCTTCACAAGTGCATCAGAATGTACATAATCCACATGTACTGTTATGATGTGCAGTTATACCATTCTTTTAAATTAGGATTTGCAGAATATTCAACATGATTTGGATTCTATTGACGAGACACTGTTTATTGATAAACCCACCTAAATCAATTGTATTGCTTTTTCGAAATAAGACTTGTCTATCCTATCTAAATGCAAATGTTAAGTTAAGGGTGTCAGTATTCCTATTAAAGCGGAGGCTAAGAACTTGGGACTGACAGCAGACAACACTCTCAGATTTAGCACACATTCGCTGAAGTTCATAAAAAAAGCGTATACGAATTTAAAATTATCTATCCTCATCGCTATTACATGTCTGTCAACACAAAAAAATATATGTAACGTGTTATATTCACTAAATTGGTTGAATATGAAATGTCGGGGACTCCACACGCCATGGATAGACAGCCATCGCATTTATATAACAAAATATAGCTTCGCACGGACGTCCATATATTCAACTTACGATTTAGGCGCTCCTTGACTCCTCGCATGCATCGGACCTCACTATTTGAGCGATCATTTTTCATATCAAATGGTAAAAATTTATAATAAAGTACCGATCGATCTCAAGTAGTTACGTAAGGGACTATTTAGGGCAAAATTAAAGCAAGTTATTCATGTTCATAAAGCAAGTATGGTGTGACGATATACTGACATGGGCTGCGAGTATTGGAGTAAACATTACTTTTTATTCATAGAGTATGTTGTGCTGTAGCATGGTTTAATTCGATGCTATTTGTCGGGAAGAGCAAGGTCAGCTACGACTACCCTTGACAAAAGAACTTTGGTATTTCTTAGAATCTCTTCCTATTTTATGGTGTTTTAGTTTATTGTGGAATGGAAATAAATTATTAATATTATTATTATTATTCAAACAGCTTCACGTTTTCAACGTTGATAAACGATAAATATTGTATGCGCAATGACTTGATCAAGTTTTACAGTGAAATATAAACATCTGTTTATTTTGGCAGTCAAGTTATAGCTCTTGGAAAATTGTTATCGTGTTACTAGTGTTTTTCCTTATTTATTCGTGTGCTTCTTACTTGCAAATCTCTGCTTCCAATTTCCAACATTTATTTGCTACTCGCTGTTGATATTTTGTCAACGTTTCCAAGCTACCTACAAAAAAGTTTCGAAAGGTCAATAAATAAAACAAATATAAGATAAATAAAAGCAAAAAAATAATGATTAGGCAAGCTACCTTATCATCATTTATTACTCTTATTTATCTCGTCTTTATTTTATTTATGTTAAAAGAGTTACGTTATCATCTTTTATTGCTTTTATTTACATCGTTTTATTTAGCATTTAGAAAATAGTAATATATCGACAGTACAGTGTAATTTCTAAAATAATATACATATTACGCACAAATTTTGTCATACTGCTAAGTTAAAAATAACATGTAACCTCCTTTTTATCATTGAACAACGCAAAGAAGAAGAGGTAAATTAATGAAACCAAAAAAGATAAAGTCTTTTAAGTCGTGTTTAAGAATTTACTTCTTAATTGAAAAAAGAAACATGCTTGGATGCAAGTTTACTGTACTATAATTACAAATAGATTGATACCCGATACACTATAACGCAAAGATAACTTCGTTTTATGTTTTAAAGTATATCTGCGACCTCCGATTTTCTACAGAAAATGTATATCGCAAAATATAAATTTGAATATTTAGATTGTTGACAGAAAAAAAGAACATTCCTTTCTCTTTCCTCTACATTTATTTCCTTGCTACGCATCGTTGTTCTTTTGCTAAATCTTTTCAAGCTATCTGCAATAGAGATTTAAAAATTCAGCACCGGTGCACATTAAAATTCAATCCTGAATTAATCCTGTAATGCACAAATTTCCGATAACCACTTGGGCACATCTAATTTTCCAAATTTTACTGATCGTACCTACTTTAAACAACTATCTTTTGAATTTGCCACATTCTACCTGCCATTTTAACTTAATTCAGATGTAACTTGATGCAACTGACCGGATGAGTTATATTAATTTTTTTTTTTCTAATTTTAAAATCAATGAAATTATATCTAAGAATTAAGTTACTTTGAATATTATTAAAACATTTTTAACAGGTTAAATGTAAAATATATGAATTGAAAAATATGAATATATGAATATGAATGAAAATATATGAACGAATAGACAGATCCACCAAAAGTACAATTCTACAAATTTTTAAGTTTTATTCAGATATATGTTTTATAATACAAGGTGTAACAAGTTTACTTTACATTAATGGGCTACTTAGTCATATATCAGTAACTAAACAGATTTAAAATTTGTAAATTTGCAAAACTTATTTTATGGGAGGAGGCTAACCTTTAGAAAATATCGGTACGTCTATTCAAATTCAAAATCCCCTGGAAGTAACGTACACTTCATTTTCTGAAATGGATTACTTCAATTTTCATAAAATATTTGATTTTGGTAATTAATTGACATAAAATTCTTGTTTCTTCACAGGTTTAAACATTATCGCTTCAAACCTAACTAGATTTTTAATTTAATTTTAAATAGAACAGTTTGTATATTTTCACTGTAAATGACGTTATTATTCCCAAGTAATGTTATTATTCAAAATTTCGAAAATTGCCTATGAACGTTCATCACCGATTTATTTTATACGTTTGAATTTAATGTGCCAAATTTAGAGAACGTGAATACCGCAAGTATGGACCTTCGTTTGTTGTCCACTTTCTTTCAAATGGCCTCTCCAAAAATATTTTGGCTTCCCAAAAGTGACTGGTATGTCTATTGAAAATACCGTCCTTTGCCTTGCCTGCCCGCATATATCTTTTTTGGTCTTCTTGATAAGATATAATGAAAAATTCGCAAAAATGTACCCTTCTGAGAAAATCTTGTACTTCCAAGTTTTGTATTTGCTGATATCAAGAAGGTCTTTCATTGTTTCTTCTAACACATGTTTAATACTTTTTGAAAGAGTGTTAAACAAAAACTGAAAAAAAAAGCTTCTCGAAGTGGTACAATCGGGTTGGTATAAAAATTCTCTAAATTTATTTGTTTTTTTCTCATTTTTGGCCTAAATTTTTGAGTTGATATTGAGTTGGTATCTTCTGTTTAAAATTCTTCCAGATTTTCCGTAAAAAATCAATAAAAACAAGTAATCCTAGTTATTTTAATCCTAGTAAATTATAGCAATATACTGGGACATTTGCTAACACACTATGGAAGCATCATCATAAATTTAAACATATGCGTCAAATCCGCGATCAGCGTTCTTAGACAACTTTGGAACATTGAACTGTGAATAATCGCCCAAGTATTAATTTTAGGTATTTTTAAAGAAGAATTTAATTTTCCATGATCGATAGTAAAAAAAAAAAAAACGGGTTGTTCAATACCTCATATTGATTATAGCTTGCTACCTCGTAACAATCATTAATCGAGACTTTTGCACGCTGAGGAAAAAAAGCGAAAAAGTAGTAGGATGATTGTGCTGAAATGTTCATAAAAATCAAGCTTTATTTACAATATTTGTACATATCAAAATACATGTTTTTTACGTAAAATAATTCCTGAATTTAAATGTTTTATAAAAATGGTGGTGGTACGCGTTTCTTCTTAGCCTCCTCTTATAAAGTAAGTCTGCAAATTTATAAATTTCGAATATGCTTAGTTTCTGACATCCGGCTAACCTATGTACATTTCCTATAGAAACTAGTAGATTCCATTTTTTTACGTTATTCATTAAAAAGAAAACAATACGCGCCATTTTTAACGTACACCAATGAATAGAGTAAGAAAATTTGTACATAGTGCGTACATTTTAATCATAATGTTTTTAGTTTTACTGTTCGGACGATATATTTCTATTTTCTAAATACTAAATACAATAAAAACTAGAAAACAAATAAAAACAACGAACGATAAGGGAACTTTCTTTATTCTTCTTTCCTTATTTCTAATCTAAAATAAAATTGCAACTGGTTGAATCTTTAAATCTTCTTTGCAGATTGAGAAGAATGAGAAAATTGAGAAAAGATCAATGAAGCGTCGAAATGAGATAAACGTAGGAAAATAAAAAATATTTTTGGTTATCTGCTAGTGATCCTCCGATCTCTTTAATCCGTCTAAATAGTAATTGGCATCCTGCCAAATAGGCAGTTCTCAATGTTACGACCCCCTTATTCGATGATCTCACCGGAGCGAGACTCTTAGTCTAGAAAACCCTGGAGCTTTGGTTTGGTCAATAAGTTGAAGCAAATTTTTGCAAAAAAGTTCGGCCCTGTTTCTTATTTTCATCATCTTTTGTACGCATCGATTGCAGCATTAGGTGACAATATTGGCGACAGCATGGAGCCTGCGATTGGAGAACATGAAATAGCTTATCAACAAATTGTAATTTGGATATCTGACAATAAAATAATGGTTAATTCAGGATAAAGCAATAACGTGTAATTTCCCACAAACAGATCTCAATATCACATCACTGAACATTCAAAAGTTTTAAGTGTTTACTTCGATAGTAGTAGGACACGCATGTCGATTCTCTAGTTAAGAAGATGCCTGTCTGCACATATGTTAAACTTCGTTTCGAATATGTTACAACATAATTCACTGCAGTAGATTCTAATTAGTGTTTGCATATTTTAGAAATGTCCTTCACGATTAATTTTCAACCTAAACCGTTTATCAAAGGCACACACTTTTATCATTCACAGATTTTACTTTGCTTTGTTATTAAAAATCGCGGTTGTTTCTTCTATCTGATAACAATGCGAGACAAAAATGTTGCCACAACCTCTAAAACACAGAACATCCCTCTTTCATCAAAGGGCTTTAGATTATATACGATGTTATTGTCATGATGTGCTGCCACTGAAAATAAGATCAACGAAGAATTTTGAAGAAACACGCCAAAAAGTGCTTCTTTTGCACTAATTGTTACAGTATATGCGATCTTAACGCACAGTAAATATTTAAGTATTATCTACGATATAATTCTTTTATTTTGACTTCTTTCTGCTATATGATGGCATACCCATCATATTTTCAGGAATTAAAGATTCATTATTGTTAGAGTGAGTAATAATAATGATAATTTTGCATGGTTTTTCTATCCATAAGAAAGAAAGAAATTATCATTTATTGTTCTTGTGCTTAAATTTCTGTTACTTTTTTTCGATTATTTCCTCCTATGAGATATTTATACGTTCTCTATCGATTAAAAGATATATCATTAAATATGCTAGTAAGCAAATATATTCGGTGCACCATTTGAGCCAGCTAATATTTTCTGCGTACGGAAGCATTTGTTTAAATTAAACACGCAATCCTGTCGAGATATTTCACGTTTCCAATTAAAATTTGCATCTGCTTCGAAAGATGCATCACCTTGGAAAACATCGTTAGCATTGCATGATGCGGGCGTAAATTATCGTTCAATCGGTAAAATTGCATAGGGACTGATAAACTCTTCCGTGATCTTATCACAGACATGTTGTCAGAAAGGTTGAAAAGTACACCTATATATGTTTTTCTTTTGGGACGTATCAAAGACAAAGAAATTATCTGCTTACAGAAAAAGTATCTGTCATTTATTGATTCACTATCCTTGAAGGAAACTAGACCGCGCGTTTCCTTTGTCTTTAAACATGCGCTTCTGTTCTTTTTTTGAACTAAACATAGGTTTGACCTACATTTGTTAAGTAATGTAAATACAGAAAAAAATAATTTGTTACACCCAGCTACCTAAAATTTTCGGGAATTTTGTGTTAGAAATCAGAAAGCGGTTTTCTCAGTTTTGGAAGCATTCCTGGAAGTTGTAACGTTTTAGGGTGTTCAAGACCTGTTGCTACTTCACTTGAATTCATCCAACAATGTCAAGAAGTCGCTCTTTCAAGTCAAATTTCCTCTTGGGGAAGAGGTAATGCTAAAAGAATAATGCTAAAGGAATCAGGAAACAACATTATAAGGCTATGCACAATTCTGCTTTAGATTATTTAAGTGAAAATTGAGTCAAAGGTGTGTGCACAATGGATGCCCGTCAACTGACTGAAGAACACAAAGCCAACTGCATGGGTCCTTCTCTGCAGCATCCTCAACGGTACCACGAAGAAGGAGATTTCTCCTTTCACGGCATTGTTGCCGGTGACGAAAGTTGGTGTCACCATTATGAGCCTGAGTCGAAACGTGACAGTATACAGTGGAAACATCCATTGTCTCCAAGGCAGCAGAAATTCAAAGCTCAACCTTCCGCTGGCAAGGTCATGTTTACTTGCTTTTTCGATCACCGTGGACTATTACTTCTTGAATATAAAGACCCATATGTTAACATCAATGCTGTCCGATACAGTGAAACTTTTACTCGTTTACTTATAGCCATAAAGAACAAACGTCCTGGGATGCTTACGGAAGGTGCGATCCTCCTTCACGTCACAGATAGCGCAGATGAGGTGGAAAGTATTAAAGCACCCCCTTACAGCCCGGATCTGTCACCCTGTGACTTCCATGTTTTTGGACTATTGAAGAAGGCATTCAATGGACGGCGATTCCAGTCGGAGGCTGAAGTCCAGCAGGCAGTATTGACAGTCAGAGGGGTGGTACACCACCGGTATACAGCGTCTTGTGAAGCAGTAGGATGCCAAGATGTGTAGCAATTACAGTTTTATTTAGTTTAATGAAATCGCTTATATGTACCACCGCTCGAAAGTGTATTTATTGAACCTACCTCGTAAAAAACTTGAACATGTATCGCATCAAGTGGAAGCCGCTGGATTGCTTAATATGGAAAACAGCAAAAATTGAACACGTATAGAATGGAAACAAACACTAATGGATACGTTACAACCGATTCTACCCAACAACGCGCTAGTTTAATTAAAATTGCCTTTGAGCATAAGTAGGTACTAGTGTGTCCATCTACATAACGATTTCACTTTTGAGGAATTGAAAGTATTACCGGGAACCATCCGCTACTGGTACCGCAGGTACCAAGACATAATGTAAATGAGATAATGGGTCGTATTAGGAAGAATTAAAGTTTTTTAAGTAATTTCTTAACTTTCGTTCAATTCAATCTACCATTTACAATTTAAACTTTATTATTTTAAAGCAAACACTTGTAATTTATACCTCTATAGCTGTTTTAAAGACATTTAATGGAATTTAAATTAACATCCCTTTAACGTAATAGGTTAACGTAATAAACAATTTACATGTATAGGAAAGTAATAAATTAGAAAATGTAGTTGAAGGAGAGTTGTTGCAAAATGCACACGATCAAATCTGTGAAAAAAAGAACATGTTGCGACCATGGAGTACAGATGATAGTTCAGCAAACGGTGTATTTGTGGCTAGCAATATGAAAGTAGTGATGTGATAGAGGACGATGTTAATAATGAAAGAAATCATTTGCGTAGTGAAACACATCGGATAATGCTGAATGTACATAGTAATCGGAAGAACGAGAATTATGGAACTAAAACGGAGATAATTATTAGAACATCCAAATTAACTTAATTAATTAAATTCCTAATTAAATTTATTAGGAAAATTAGTATGTACGACTTTAGAATAGTATGCTTAATGTGAGAGGATAAATATGTCAAAATATTAAAATATTAGAAATGTTTGTATTAGAATGAAACCAGTCCAAAAGGTTTTTGTGATAGTGAGAATTATTGCTAATTGTTTCAATTTTGTTATCTTATTTATTGTCGCTCTCGAACAATAACGTCTCGCAAATGAAAGTGAAATTTGCAATCATTGTCAAAGAGGGTCCATTACTTTATAATTTTTAAGTTTCTGCCTTAAGTAACATATTTCTGATCGTGAGCTGTATTGGCATAGAAAGTTTTTTAATCTATCCTTTCGAGTGACCCCTTTAACCGCTCTTAAATATTTCATCTCCAACGCTCGTATTCTGCTCTTAGTTTGATTGTTTCAGATCCAACGTTCACTGCCGTATGTCAATATAGGTTTAAATATTGTGTTAAACACAGTTATTTTTGTCTTCTTTGAAATTTCCTTCTTTTTTATAAAAGCGCCGTTCAATGCATAATATCATTTTATTTCACTTTCAATTCTGCTGTTAATTTCTGCTTCCTCTTTGCCTTCCTGGTGTATATTTATTCCGAGATATTTGAATATTTCTACTTGTTCTAAAACCTTTCCATCTATATAAATTTTCACCTTCGCATCGTGTCTCACTATTGACATGACTTTAGTCTTCGCTGCATTTACCTTCATATTTCTCTTTTTAAAATTGCACTTTCCGCGATTTCCACTATCCTCATGTTTTTGTACCCTATTTGTAGTTTCTTTGTTTGCCCTTTAATCTCCTTCAAAATGTCATCTAGTATTATATTAAAGAGTGTAGGGCTAAGTACTCCCCCTTGTCGCAGACCTGCCTTTTTTATCACACTTACAGGCAATAAAAGCAAAATTCTAATGAAAAAAAAGTTAACTTTGGTCGTTATCCTAATGGTCTTAAGCACGTGTTAGTTACTAAAGATCGTCCCACTTCTTGGCGTTTCTTCTGATAACATTTTCAATAATCATTTTTCTTGGAATAGATTTATTTTTAGGCTTTTTTTTTCTTAATTAAACTTGCAGGAATTTCTATTTTTCATATTATTTTTTTATATACGATGTTATTGTTACTCGGATGCTACAATAGAATCATTATTATCTTTAGAGGAGTTAGCATCGAAACATCCTACAAGTGGATTAACATGTTCAATACATTCCTTCAAACGTCAAGTATATCACGTGGTAAGCTTAAATATATCGTTTGAGCCTAATGTAATGTATTTAAATGAAAAGAAAATAGATATTTAGGACGACCACTAATATGCATTGTTATCATCATCCCTCGAATCGGAGGAATCCTCGGAGTTGCAGTGATTTTATCGATTACGCGAGAAGGCAATAGAAAAAAAAAGAACGCATCACGCCGAACAAATAACAAAGCACTCATCTCGCGCACTATCCGATACGGTCGAACAAAATAAACGCTTATTTTTTTCTAATCTCCAGACAGTGCAAACAACAGAACGAAAATAAACTGCTTAACGCGCGTCGATGTATCCCACAGTGTCAAAACATCGTTGTTACGCGTACTTTTAGCGTTTTCGTGGAAGAGAAAGAGACAGGGGAGAAACGGTTATTTGAAAATGTATACACTGGTGCTCGTAAAATCTGCATCACAGATTGATTCTTGCGACTACTTTGGTATATATTCATCTAAGGTCGAATTCATTAACAAGGGAAGACTGTATTTTTAAATAAACCTTAAAAGGTTTTTTTGTTGTAAAAATTCGCGTTCGGAAGAAATTAATTTATATACGAGTTGTATATAATTAATTTATATACTTTTTTTGGAAAATGTTGTTGAAAATGAAATTTAGAGCTTTTTTCTATGGTAGTCTGGATTAGAAATATTTTGTTTTTATTCAAAAGAAAAACTCCCATCTTTCAAATAACATTTTTCTAAAGCAAATTATTCTGTTTCATACCAGATGTAGAAGTACTAACCTCCTGGGCCAAAACGAATCCTAAACCTCAGACACTCTCGATCCCTTGAAAAGTAATAACCTTCATTGTACATTTACACGGTTTCCATAAAATAGTCAATTCGGATTTCTTTACACTCTTATATTTTCTTTATGTTTTACTGGATATTAATATTTCAGACCACTTTTTTTTTGATTGATTTAATTGATTTTGATGATACGATGCTCAAATTCAGATGGACTGGAACTGTCATTGCATTCACTTCTCCCTCCAAACAATTTGCTTTTGCCTATTGCATTCATTGTTGACTCTAATCGTTACGTTATCAATGAAAACTTTTTTAACATTCACAAACAACTATTAATACACAAATTCATTACATGTGCTCTATATGCATCAAGTGTCAAATCTTGATGTAAAATTGAACGGAGTAGAATGTGTTAAATTATTAAGAAGATCGTGTCACATCCTCCAACATATCTCACTGATTACGAAGGGCATCGGTCGTTCGCCGCCGTAGAAAGCGTGTCAGCGTTCGCCGAACTTAGAGTAACGGAAAAGTACGGAAAACCTTATTCTGATAGTGACGAACCTGGCATCTGACCTTGTTCCAGAAGCACTACGTCACCAGCCCCTTTTTGTTGTGCGAGAATAGGTTTTCATCATACATCAACAATAATAAAAATGTGAAATTACAAACGAATTTGTTGACATGTACGTTCAAACAAACCGGATACCAAACGTAAACTACTATTGTGACAACGCCGAACTTCCCAGGTTAACGGGCAAAAGTTCGTCTACGGCGCAATGACGTTGGAGTACCTTTTTCTCTTTGAATAAATTATACGTGGAGCTTTATCTTGCAAAATGTTTATTTTAGAGCACGGTTGAATTATTCCAGTTTATTTTCAAGAACATCTACGTACGTCATAAAACGTGATATTTTCGGAAAAGTCAAAAATATTAAGGATCTTGGAATTTATTTGATTGTTGCTTAAGTGTTTTGATCGAAAACTATCGACTTTGATCAAGGTCTTTGGTAACTTTTTATCGTTGAATAGGCTTTTCAGTCTTTGACCAGCGATTTGAATTACTTCGCAAGTCTGGTCGCCACAGTGTTTATTTTCAATTAAACGCTGAAAAGGTTTCTAAAACACATTTCCTTTAAAGAAACTTGAAGCTGGTGATCTTTGAATTACTGTCGAGAACTGTTATGTAATGGATGGATTGATTTCCCTTACCTCCTTTCCTGTTTAAATTTCGACATTCCCAGAATGTCCTGTCGCACTTCTTCCTATTAGCCTTCTTTAGAAACTATCTCTTATAAACATATCCAATTGTTACCATGTGCAATGAGCCTACACGAGGACAGTATTTTTTTTTTATTTCTTTAATAATTTGTAACAATAATTTAACACCTTGATTACGATTATTATCATTGAAACCCTGCCAAGTGTTATTTTTTAAATAGAAAAGCGCAAAGCTATTGAAGATATCGAATTGCTATGTTTCTATCTATGCGTATTTAGTATGACTGCATATATCATGCTAACATCTTATCTTTTCTACTGGTTATTAACCACCATCAAAAAAGAGTTAAAAAAAGGGTCGAAAGAGAGCAGAAACTAGAAATCAAGACAAAACAAAATATGTGATAAGCTCAATACAAGACGGGAGTAACATGACAGAAATAGGAATATTAATATTCCAACAAGTAAACAACTTCAAATATCCGAGGGTAATAATGAATGAGAAAAACGAAAAAATCATAGAAATAAATATAAGAATTAATACTAAAGATAAACTATTCTGGAAATACCAGACTTTTAAAGGGCGAAATGTTTTGTAAATATACGAAAATAAGAGTGCCCGAAATATCAATCAAACCGGTAGTAACATATACAATGAAAACAATGTACCTCACAAAGCAGGATAAAATGAATGAAGGATAGTAGAACGCAAAGTTCTGAGCAGAATAGTAGTTCCAAAGAAGACATAGGAAGAGGAATATGTATCACTCATGAACCGCAAGATAAAGAACTGGATGGACGAACAAGACATTGCAAACTTAATAAAAACTTAAAGACTGAGATGGCTTGGCCACATCCAAAGAAGAGAAGAAAAGTCCTTAATAAGAAAATATTTATTAAATGGAGACCGACAGGAAGTAATTTTGAGATGTAGGATAAACGGGGATGGGGGAAAGTGACCAAATCGCTGAAAAAGCTTGCCTTGCCCAGTTTGTCTTTCCACGATTTCAACTGTACTGCTTTCACGCCATCGAGTAAGTTTTGCTCAGTTTCACATCTTCAGATAAAAATATTATCACTAAAATTGACATCTGACAATGAACAAAAGGAGTGCCGTTTTTATTTCTTTCAAGCAGCCTATTGAATTGAAAAGTTTCACCTACACCTGGTTTCATATCAAGAATGAAGTTTTATATTGTGGAAATAGATATCGGCACCTCCGTACCATATAAGTTTATTTATTATATGGTAATATATAATAATTAGTCCGGGACGGCCGTTTCGAGGACACGGATGATCCTCATCATCATTATTCGGTCACTGGTTTATGATGAGGACCATTCGTGTCCTCGAAACGGCCGTCCCTGACTAATTATTATATATTACAATATAACAAATTAAACTTGCATGGTGCGGAGGTGCCGATACTTATGTGTCGTTTAAAATACTACGCTACAGTCCTTACTATCATTATGATGGAAATAGCTTTAAACATTGACAGGTTTTAGATAAAAAGGTTACTTAAGAGAGTAAGTTGGTATTATCTGTCATTGACATTAAAAATTGTCAAAAGTGCAAAAGAATGCATCATACAGACCACCGTTATTTATGAGGGTGGTGCAATGATTTTAATATATATTTGTTCAAACACCAAATATATAGAAAAGAAATAAACCGGATTGAGCGTCAGTTCAAATGCAATTGTATTCGGTTGATTAATACCGTTTATACGTATTTTGTATACAATAAATTTCTCTTAACTAGCAAAATTATATTGCGTTTAATAACCAAGCCAAAGGAGATTATCCAACTACGTTGTTTATTAACACAAAGGTATATGTTCATTTAAATTTATTCTAAATCCACATTTCCATATGTGTTCGAGGAGATATTGATCACAGGTTGAAATAAATTGTGGTTTTCAGCGATATGCTCACCTTCAGGCAAGTTGAAAGCGTTAGAAATGTTGGGTTGTGATTTGTACGAATATTGTAAATAATTTATATTAAACTAGTTTAGAATTAGTTGTAGCTGTAGTATTCTAACTATAACTTCAACTGATCATTATTTGTTACATGTTTAAGCCTAGTTTAAATATAGAAAAATATGGTAAATGGGAAAACATGTGGTGGCTTTTCATTTCACGATTCTCCTATAATTTTGCCAGTGCTGAACGGGCACATTTTTATATCTTTCTTCAACGTCTTGGCATTAAATTAATCTTGAACGCTGGACTGTTGACTTAAATATACTTTTTTGAAGGGTGGATTGTGCCGTTGCCTAGTTTGTGGGTTCACTTAGCTACAATGGATATATTCATGGTTTTCATAAATGTGTAAAAGCATTGAAAATAATGTTGTTTTCTTGTAGATTTGGAGCTTTTTTTATATGGAAGTAATCAGTGATTGTACCATTGCAAAAATGGTTGACTTTATTAAAAGTCGCAGTAGTTTTTAAGACAACTGATTCATTCAAAAATAAATAAATAAAAAAAAAACAGTGAAATTGACAGGCGACATAAATGAAAACAAAATAAACCATTTACCCCGGAAATAAAGCTCGCTATTTGACATTGCAGTAGGCCTAATTTTAAAACTAAGTATACTGCGAACGCAACGTGATTTTTGCCGCTGTTGCAGTTTGTTCCCTTAATTATTGACCGTCCTCTGTATAATTCCATGCATGTTAAATTTTTGAATACTTTTGCTTTTTTAATTCACATTGAATATTCACGCCTTTTGTTCAGTGTTGAACTTTTTTTATAAGCCATACGACTTATTTGAGCATTAGTGTACGCACAAATACCCGTTGTACGGCTAAGATTAGATAACTACCGAAAAAATATCCGTACATAGTAATAACAAAAAAATAAGTTGTAAGCCATTGATACGTGTAGATACATATACTCATATGTTAGATGTATATAACCGTCTTACTGCGCTGTAACTTCGTTCGGGCGACCGACCAGATGACTTTTTTTCGATAAAAGTCGCGCAATTTTATCGCAACTATCGATTTGGTCAACTGCGAACGGCCGAACACACGGATGGGTCACTGACCTGGGGTAATGCGTTTGTATGCACTTATTCCAAAGAATTCTAAATCGCATTGGGTGTTTTCTTTTTTCTTCTTCGTCCTTTTTTTCTCTCTATGCGCTCGCTTGTTCCTTCTCTTCGTCTTTTCTACGTTCTAGCCGTATTCCCTTCGCCCCTCTGGCCCGACCATGTATACGCCTTCTTTTTCGCACATACGCGTACATTCGTGGATATCATTAAGGCCATGATACAGATTTATTAGAAACGTATTGAAATATCTACCGTGCTCAGTTCTAGTAGATTTATTGAATCTACTACATCAATAAATTTAGATTATAAGTATTAAATTACAAACTGCACAATTTGAAGGCATATATTGAATTTACATTAAACGATTAATCTAACAAGGAGGTTGTGAAAATCTAAGCATTACACCTAGATTTTGTGTTTATTTTGGGTATCAATAAATATTCATGACGATTGAAATTAGAAAAAATACAAAATATATAATTTATTGATCATACAGCATAAGCTTAAGAAGAAGCTGTGAATATGCATCTGAAAATGTTTAAACTTCAATTCTTTAAATGTATAATATTCGTTTTCACATTTTATTTCTAATAGCAGTAGCCGTAGTGTATAATCTAGACATTGGCCTCTCCTGCTTATTCTTTCGGACATAGACGTGGAAAACGAACGTGCTGCTGAAAATTATGAGGATAAGGGAAGTTTCTGATGACAATAATGCTTCTGTATGATCAAAAATATCACTGGCCGTTCAACAGTATTGGGGCTAGTATAAAAAAATCGAATCGAATCTGGGCCAACCGGTAATATTGATCCCCTTCACTCCCAGAAGGCAACCGCATCAATATGAGATACCCAAACTATGCTTTCAATTCAAGAATGTTGAGTAGGTATCGATTTTTGTGTGCATATAAATTACCTTTTCAACTATTTTGAAGCATGAGATTTCTTTGGTAATTCCGGTAATTGTGATGAACCGGGGTCGTTGGTCGAATAAAATTGAAAGATCTTCGAAATATACAGACGTAATCGTCTGTAACCTTTCGGAATTTTTTAATTCGTCTTCTTCGTCAATGATTGGACTTTATCATTACATTCCTCAACATCTGAAAATTTATGAATGATTCGATCATTTAGTAGAAGGGTCATCTGCAGGTAAGGTAAGGTAAGATAAGGTAAGATAAGGTAAGATAGAGTGGTGTTTGATAAAGAAGACGAAGAAGAGCAAAAGCTGAATTTACTGGAAATTTGAACGCATATTCATGGGTGACTTCCACGTAACATTGGCTCTACTTATCCGCATGCAAAATGTGTAATGATTTCTCGTTTGAAGACGTGGTATATTGCAATTTGTTATATGAGCAGTACTGTACAATCAATTCCATTGCTTACTAAGCTATAGAGGCATCGCGTGAAAACGATTTAACATAAGCCTCATCAGATAAATTGCATCAATCAATTATATACGCACCTTTTTGGAAATCAACATTTCTGTGCATTACAAACGCAACGTCATTGGTCTTGGTAGCCAAATTTGTTCACTAATTTTGAATTATTCTATGTAAGAGACAGTATAACGGTGAATTGTGGAAAGCTTTTTCCATAGCATCCTACATTTCATGATTCCTGATTGCTTATTTTTGTTATCAATTCAAAAAATGCATGAATTGAAGAACTTTAAAACAAAAATTTCCAAAAGGTGTAAAGTAGATATTTCTGATTTACTGGAAAGAAGTGCTTTCTTAGGAAGAATATGATACTGCAAGACTCGGGTTGTTTTGATTTTCTTTTTTATTTCTACCTCACTTATACATATAGTTACTTAACTTGTCTATGTCCACCATTGTACACATACATCTATACAATACACAGACATGAATATTCTCTTTTCGTTGCACTTCCTTCCCTATCCGTTTTTCTGGTATAACGAGAGAAACTATTCTATACGAAAATATCGTGCCGATCGCGTTCGACTGGATTCGTATTTTACGTATCATCGATGTTTGTCGTTTGTTTGACCCGCAATGATTTTTCCAGGTATTTTTTTAGCGTTGTTTTTCATCGGTCTAGACGCCATTCACAAAATACGAACGTACCATTCGGCCGATAACGCCGTTCGATGTCATTAACCGATAATAATTTTCTTCGAGCAGAAGCCATGTTTGATTTCATTGTATTACGTTACGTACACAGACCAGATGTAATATTGGTTTTACGTAATTTCATGTATATGATTATATGTATACGAGTTCATAGATACATAATTTCATAAATCGTCGTCACGCGGTGGAAGAATTTATTAACAGGTACGAATCGTCGATTCGATAGAAAAAAATATGCAAGTTATAAAACTCGCCAACTCTCCTTTCGCGGTTTCGTCTAGTGTGTCACTTTAGACGGCACCATCCTAGTATCCTTTTCATGTAGTCTCAATTAAAAAAATTCCTATTACGTTTTAAAACAAATAGCAAAGTTGAAGAAGTCATATTAAGGATTTTTTTATGAAGAGATCTTGTTGATAAAAGTTGTTCAGTTTCTAAATTTCATTGAAAATAAAAAATCTCAAAAAGATTCCAATCAACTAAAAAATTGCGTAACTATGTGAAGCAAAAGGTGCTATATGTTAGGATGTTTAAGAGGAGGACGTATATAGTACATGATATTCATTTAGTAGAATTATATTATTGTATATATTAGAATTAATTAATTATTTCTAGTTTAATATTGTGAATATGTTTAATACCTTTTATTTTTTGTCTTGTGTAAGAAAATGGAGAATGGAGGTATCAGTCAGTTATTGTTCGTAGTTTTAGTTTTAATCTTAATATACTTTATCGGGCAAAAATGAAATAAGTATCATACTATCTCGATTTTCGAGATAGTATAAGATCGATCGAAAAGCATCATTACATTACATTTGTTTAAACAGGTATCATTGTACTTGTCGGAGCCAATCGTATACTTTGAAATTAGTCAGAAATACTTTCGGATTGTTTTTAACCAATTGAATCCCATCTGACTAGTTTGTGATTTCTGTTTGAACAAGGCTATTATCTACACTAACAATTAGTGCATTTAAAGTAAAACCAATTTCTAACAAATGGCGAATAAGCACTTAACGTGTATAAAAGAACATCGTATTTTGTACTGAAAAACCTTTATTAATGTGTGTTTTCAAAAATAATTTATTATTTTCGAAATGTGAATTAATTTTATTTATTGTTTTAATGTGAGTTAATAATTCACATTAACCTCGCCAAGTTTCTCCAAGTCCGTGCGATGCCATCCGTCCCCAATTAGGGGACGGGAATTTTTCTACTATTGCTGCTAGGGCAAAAAACATGTCCTCTCTGAAAGCGCGGGTTTCGGGGTGTCAATAGAAAATTGCGCACGTTTTCATCGGAAGAAAACATTTTCTCGTCACAAGATACGACCAGTTATCCAGTTTTTGTAAACATTTTGGACGGCAAATTTCAGACAAGTGGCTGCACGTCTCTCTGGAAAATTAGTTACAGAGGATGGATGTTAGATCATCTTTTAAACGCTGCGTTATAGTTTGTCATGAACAAGCAACTCCAGCGTTCTCTAATATTTTTGCATTTTAGGTGATTATCAAATATGAAAGTATTTTTTTCATATTTCTACTAAGCTTTGTCAAAAATAAATCTTGGGAAATCGTATTTACCATTATGGGACGAATCTTTGAAGGCATGCAATTCTGTAACTTTTCTGTCTTGCACTATAAGAAGCGTTGTGTAATATTCAGACAATTCTGGTATTTATATATTTCAATACGTTACAAATCCATTTACGTTTTTCGTTTAATCCGTAAAATCTACATGCATTTGATTACTGTTTGCTCTGCAAATATGCATACTTACCAGATGTAAGTGAGAGGTAATTGTTAAAAAATGCAAATGATAATAAGCTCTAAGTAATAAAAAAAAAATACGTCGGTAAAATATTAAAACAAAGTAGCGCATTTCTCAGCTGAGGACTCAGAGGGAAGGCCAAAAGAGTACATTTAATAATGTGGATTAGTCACAATGCTTTATTGGTCAAAAGCGTTAATCAGATTAAGAACAATGTTACATATAAATAATTGTAATTAAACAAATAGATCACCGCACATAATTATCGTAAAATATAAATACAGACGAGGCTATTTACAACAATCCTCAAAATCAAGAATATCAATTAAAAATGCGAAAAGTAAACAACTGCGTACTGTGCTGAGTCAAAAGTAAATTACTTACTTAGTAAATTTGATCGCTGAGGAGAAATATAAAAAATTAATCCACTAATTTGGATAATAAATAATAAACTTTTCAGAATTTGAGGATAGTGAAGGCTCCCGTAAATAACATTAGTACAAGTAGAAACTTTGAAACGTACACAGAGCGTCTAGCCGCTAAAGATTGAATATTAAACATAATCTTTGCATAAATTGAAGTTGTGATTTGAAAACGAAATAAACTGGATTCGAAATTAACGCCGCTTATTCTAAATGAGATCTAACAAAGCTCAAAAAACGTGGATAAACGCAGTACGTGATACAACATCTCACGTTTTATTGGTAGCCGAAGCAGCGTGCAACAAAAAGCAATTTGGCGTCGAAAATCACGCACAAATCAGTGATAGTAGACGGATGGTTTAAGGATATATTCTCAAGGTCGTAATCAGACATAATTTAGGATTTTTTGCGCCTTTATGCCTATTAACTTTGTTTTTGCTTCAACGACTTGTGATTGTGACCTATAAATCACTAATTCTTTATATAATTAGATATACTTACTGTTAGTAATAATGTCAATAATAATCTTGCGTCAAGAGACAGTTACTAAGTAAGTGTAGATAGAATTTTTATTTACTAACTTCAAAACTATTGATACAGTGCATATCACGTTTTCACACTAAGTAAACATACTTCATAACATTTTCAATGTAATAATTCCCATTGACTTTCTCGCTCTAAAAGTGAAGATATCACAAAGGTAGAATACACGTAAATAACGTATTCGTTCAATTAAATATGTAGGTCAAACTCAAACATAGGACAATATGATCGTCTCCCACAGTCATCTTATTGCTCGGCCCAACATTAAATGTTAGAAAACTATATCAATGTTATCCAACACGCTGTTATTACATTCTCCTTGTTTATAGAACAAATACCGCTAGTTACCCGTTTCGGCATAGAGAGAGGATCAATTGCTTTACTTAGATGCATAAAATGCTTGCTTAATTTCTCGCTTACTTAGTTATCCTTGAAATGAAAGACAGTATATACAGTGTGGTCCTGTACAATAAATCTAACAGTTTTTAATGCATAATGGATGAAAAGGTCTGCTTCGACAGACATTTTCAAAGCTTACTATACTATTAGCGATTTTGAAAATCTGACTACACTGCTGGATTCAGAAGACTGTAGAGCAATTCTAACCATTTTTTTTTTTTTCATCAGAATAATTTTTTATCTTTACCGTTAAAGATTAATTAAACTTGTTAAATAACATGGAATTGCAAATATACATTTTTTGAGAATTGAACTATATATCTTGTAGTTCAACTAGGAAATATAATTAACACCTCTACAATTTTGTTAAATTTTTATTTAGGGCATTTTCGTGTTGCAACATCTTTAACTTTTTCTTCAGTTATTAACAGTAATTGTTATTTCATCAAAAAATACATTTAATTTACGTGATGTCCAAAGTAGGTTATGATATCGATATTAATAATTTTTAAATTCAAATAATAAATTCAATAAAGTTAAATGCAGGTTAAGACATCGACTGCACAATTGTTCAGTAGCTTAATTAATGGGTCAATGATTGCAAACAAGGTTTCAATCTAAACATTTATCTACGTATTTTTCAGTTCTCCTTTTTTTATAGATGTTGATATCCCTTCGTCAGTAGATGTTGTAAGAAGAGTATTTATTCTCTTATAACTTTTCATTCATAAATATGTTTGAACGAAATTTTGGTTAAAAACATTCTAGGTCAGTCGTGCGGTCAAGCTTTTACAAAAAAAAATACTAATTCTCTCGAGAAATAATCATAGAATGCCTTGATTTTTAGACGGACTTCCGAAATTATGTGTCCAAGCGGATATATCAAAAAAAGCCTAGAAACAGTAACCAAAATATGCTGGTAATCCAGCGGCAAAAGCAATGTGGGAACAGAGAACGCTTGCCAAGAAATATATTTCGGCCTACATGGCGTTGTTCTGAGCGTACATCGCTGCTTGTTTCTCGGCTTATATCGCCATCATTTGAGAACGACTATCTAGTGCTAAGAGATACACAAGCTTGCCGTTTAGAAAGCACCTACAAAAAGGGGGTATAGTTCTCCAATGTACTCTCGAGCAGTATTTGTTTCCTTAGGTTCACTACAACCTATTAAAAACATAAAAAAGTACAGATACCCACGGTAATAGTGGAATCCCTCAGGCCAAAACCACTGGATGTCGTCAAAAAATACACCTGCCTTGTCGTTTTCCAGGCAAACAGCGATGTTAAGTAGAGATACGTCCGGAACAACGTTGATGACGGGAGTGTCCCTTGGTTAGCATTCTCCTTTCTCACATTGCTTTTGTCGTGAGTGGATCTATCAATACTATGAATAGTTGCATTAGCAGCATTTTGGTTATTAAAGTAGATTTTTCGTATGTGTTCACAAAAGTTTCGTTTTATGATAAATATACATCAAAAAGATAAATTTATTGAACATACATTCCGTTTGATTCAAATTACAAAAGAGGTATTTCTCATAAATATTAGTGCCGCTTCTTTAGGCAGTTGTGTACAATTTTTATGTACATATTTATGCTTTTCTCTTCCGTAGACGTCTATTGGATTCTTAAGAAAGTAACATAGGCTTTAAGAAAGAAGTTTCACTACATTAACACCAGCAGAAATCCGGCAATACGAAAGATAAACCAGACATGAAGGAAAGATCGGCAGTTATAACATAATATGTACTCACTATAATAAAGCCTCTATTGGTCAAACGAATTCGCTAGATTCAATGAACACATTAGACGCTGATGCGGAAGGATAGAATGGTCAAGTGCAGTACAACATACAAACTAATTAAGCATAATATTGAATTAGAAAACTTGAAATTAATTAAGAATGTAACCTTGTCATGGGAATTTGACATTCACGAAACTATTTACATAAAACGGAACAGAAATTTGAGAAATGGAGAGTCTTTTTGATTTATTAGAGTAAGGCGCACATATGTTTCACGTTTTGTGCAAGAATTATATAATTGAGATACTTTCTCGTCTGTTTTTTCCGTATTTATCGCATTTCTTAATTCTAAGGCGTATAGGGGCAAAAGTAAATGATTTTTTCCGGGAGTTGGGGTTACTTTTTTTTGTTTACATCATTCTGTCACCAGGTTGACAATGGGGATGCACACTTTCTCGAAACAACCATTCCGGATTAATTAATTGTGTACCAATATTTGGGTGTTGTTTCGGCAGATTTATTACGTCTATAAGATGAAGCGCATTAGACTCCGGTGATTTCAAAATCTATTGCATTATTTGTTTTCTAGCTCTCTCGGTTATATCTCCATCAATTGTAAGGTGATGCAATTTAAAGCGAACAACCGATTACCATTTTCGTATATGTCTCGAGGAACAAACGACGCATGTAGGCATATTACACCTCCGACAACAATGTAGAATAACAACGAATCGGATAATACATTGCAGACACAGCTTAGCACAGGTATTGCAATAAATTTTGTAATCTCTTAACCTTTCGTATGAAATCGAGGCATTGTTTAAAATGTGATCGTTAAGAATTAGTCCGTGGCTGTTGGGCGAAGAAGCGCACTTCAAAATTATATGAATTTGTCCGATGAACAGCGGTTCGTATGCGATAAAGTGAGCTGTGCAAGGTTTGCGATGTGCGCGGATTAGTTGGCCTGGAGAACCTTTCCTTCTTGTGAATCAAGAGAAACGATTCAAGTTTGTCTTTCGTAATCCGAGAGATCTAAAATCGCGATTCGATATGCGAAAGGGGGCATTTGCGTAAGAATAATTACCTCAGACCGGTTTTATTTATTTTGTGGCTACGAATTTGATAATCTGATACTTATACTACTGTTTAAATGTTAAACGTATATATCCTATGAAGACGTTGTTATGGTGAGTGCAAACTCACAGCAATATGCATTTGTACAAAGAAAATTAAATAGTGACAAGAATCTAAATATATGAATCAGTAAATTTTATTTTTTATTTTTTTTTATTTTCGTAGTCATTGCTAGGAAGAATATATTAGGTTTGATACCTTTGATCAATTATCTGCTGGTAATGACATAAATGGGAGGTTAAGGACAACAATTCTATTTCTTCATGTATTTTTTATCAACAACAATGTTCGAATCGTCATCATTGACTTCCTATTTACTTCACCACTAACTACCATTGCTCTGTCTAATTATAATTTAAAAAACGAAACAATCTTTATCTATTCACCGACGTGATGCTAATTCATAATTAGAGAGGACAAAAGCGAATGAAATTATATCTTTTCTGCATCGACTAGACAGACTCGTGTCTATTCGTCTCATAAGAAAGGGTTCGTGTTGCCTACTGGCTTCCTCGAGAGTCGACAAAACACGAGTCTGTCTAATCGCTGCAAAACATATATAATTTCGCTGGCTTTTGTCCTCTCTATTCATAATTCATTGATATTCGCTAATCAATTGTTTCATCCAGCATCCATCGATCTGTCGTTTTGCTCAAATTTCATGTTGTGTTAATGCGAGTTAGTTTCAAGCACATTCTTTTTATAACAGTACGAACTATAATTAATGTAATTTGTTGTTAGTTTCGGCCGGTTTATTTGGCTATTTATTATTATTACTTGTGCAGGTAACTGAAGGTACAACGCCGTGCATAATATCGTCTATAGAGTTGGCTTCTTTAATAATCTTGGCGTGTTCTTAGACCCTAACCTAAGACTTTGCTATATATGGGTGCTACTGCTAAATCGTTTATTTTTCCCTTGTCCTATCTATGCGTCATTAATTGGGTACATTTGGTATTATTATCTTCTAAAAGTTGAAGGTATTGAGAAGAGATGTCCGAAATACTTGCCATTCAAATTGGATGGTACTTATCCTCCCCGTGGCACTATCAACACAGAATTGACCCACTTTGTTGTTGTAGAAAAGCAGTTAAATTGTGCACGAAACTGACGAACAATACTCACGATTAGTTTGCTTTACTCTCTAAAGTTCGTTTTACTGTTCTGCAATACAACCACAAATCTACAAATTCCTTTAACGCCCCTATTGCATACCTTCTTCTTGGTGATTGATGTAATTATTTCTTCTTGGAAGTATTTGTTTGAGTTATTTCCATACTTAGAGGAAATAAAAATAAATTGAATAAAAAATATCGCAGGTTACATGTATACTCGTTATTAAACCAAGGTCAGCATTATAAACTTCCTTTGTTCGAAATTTTTGTTGTTTCCTAGATTCTATTACTGAAAATGTGCTGTATCTATCAATGTTTATATATTAGATGTTTGAAAATTCATTTTTAGATATACGTCTAATACAATATTTTTATTAACAATCTAATCCGAGTTTTCGTAGACCTAAATTAACACAACTTCACCGAAGATAATTTATCAAAGAAGTGTGGGAGAATACTGGAAAATAAGTAAAAAGAAAGATATTTTAACTATGGCCAATATTGCATCGCATATAAAGATGGTATTGCATAATTTTTCATGTCAATGAAAAGTAGTGATTACGAAATTTTTAAATTTTCTAGTTTCGTGTACTGCCGGTTATAAAAAATCGAATGGATTATAAAATAATGGGACGTAGAAAATAAAAAAGGAATCTTTCAGTATTACTAACTCATACACTTCGTTTAAATTCTAATACAATTAGGGTAAAACGCTATTTAGTATTTTTTTGTTGTCAGATTACATGAAAAACAGTTAGTTAGCAGATGCCATCAAGAAATACGGGTTTCTACAGAAGATTTTTTTTGTTTACTTCCAAAAATGATGCCTACACAACCGAGCTTACTACTGATTACTTATTATTTGGTTTCAATCTCGATCGCTTCGATATTGCATCTACGTCGTCGATATAACCTCATAATCTATGGTGGTGGCAAACAGTGTTTCGAGATTTGGCTATTTATCACTATCTTAGCTATTTGCAGTTAAATTTTCGCAATAAAAGTTACACAATGCTACTAACGATTAAAGAAATCCCAACCATTCTTTAATTTTGTAATGTCAATAATATTATAGACTAAATAAATCAGATTGTAGTCCTTATGCTATTTGCGCCATACCTAAATATGAGCTATAAACATGCATAAGAAGCGGAAACGCAAATGTAATACATTAATAAAATAAATATATAAATTCCGAAGTAATAACCTTTATAACCATTGTAATAAGTTTTATTACAAATTTGTTACGTAGTTTTAAATATACAATATATGTTACAAATTTGCAGCATCCAACGGAGCTATCAGTTGCTCCGTTGAGTCAGGTAACCCGCCTACGAGCGAGACACCTTTCGAGGTGTTTCCCATCCCCAGGTTTCCGTCTCCCAAATTAAGTATTATTCCATAAAAATTGTATTTTGTTAGGATTGCCCGTGATGTCAAACATCAAGAGTCATTTGGGTCCGCCCATCATAGATTCTTTACTGCAAACGGTTAGTTTTTGTATTGTAATTCGAACTATATAGGTATTCTCATTAGTCGTGATCAAACAACCACTAGCGAGAAAAGAATTGAGACGAAAGGACGCTAAATAACTTCTTAGTTTAGTCCCAATATTTAGGTAACATGTATCCCTATTTTCTCAATGTTCAGTGTTTAAATCCTACTTAAAATATAGAGTGTACGTCAAGCTCGATAACTTCAATGAGTATGTAAGGCGTAAATGGAGAGTTTATACTGAAACATCACAACTTCTATTTTCCTTCTTACAAATTAATACTCATAAAACTTGATTACTTGATATTTATTTTCAGTTTAAACTGCCCAAAGGACACTCACATATACTGAAAAACCTATTTAGTTGAATCAATCAAATTACAATTGACCCAACTAAAATCTTTGAATTCAGACAAACAGAGATTTTGGGGAGAAGTTCATTCAAATAAAATATAATTAAACTAACAAAATAAATAGTTGTCCCAGCATTTTTTTTTTAACTAAACCAATTTAATTATTCCAACAATACTGGTTTTTTCAGTGTGCATACAGATCTGAAAATTTTAAATTAATTAATTAACTAAACTAATTTCCTAGTTAAACTGTAACCATGCTAAGTAATCGTGCAATAGCAACAATTTTAAAAAATAGTATAAAATGAAGTTCTGTTAAAAAAAAAAAGACAGGTAAAAGAAATAAAATATCGACGTGAAACAATTACCTAATACTTTCTAGTTGCTGATTTAACACTTAAAACTTATAGTAAATATTAAGCCATCGATTTGGAGAAGTTACTATTTTTCAAACAAATTTCTTAACCTACCAGAAGATTGTCCTGCCTATATTGTGAGACGTTTCCTCACGATTTGTCAAAATTTCTAGTAACGACACATGGTGATTAGAATTCTGATGGCAATTTGTTATGGTAGCTTTACCGCGGCATACATCGAATATTATTTTAAAATGTGGTACCATTACAGAAGTATTTTCCCATAACAGCTTATACAGGATATTTGGAGCAACTCGTCAGTTAGAAGTTTTGACGATGAATTATTATGAATGAAATTCTGTATAAGACAGTTACAGCATCGAACTTAACAAGTTAAGAGATTCTTGCCTACGAAACACTTGTGTGGGAAGTGGTTTTCAACTTGCTTATTTTAAATACAATTTTTATATGACTTCAATCGACACATCACATCATACGAGTCTGTGTATTTACCGGTATTTTCGTGAAAGGTGCGGAAAGTGGCTAATTTTAACCATGACAAATATTTAAATTCAATAAGAACGGTGCGAATATCGTCCTCAAATGTCTCGAAAACTTCAAGAGCAAGGTGTTCTAATTTCAGTTATTTACTTACGATCTGCACAATCGATTAAGTTGATAAAAAGCATTGAATTAAGAAAGTTGACAACAATTTCCGATTCCATTCATAATATCGTTAAAATCTCTAACAAGTTTCCTGAAATACCCTGCATTACAATATACAGGATAATTCTTTAATATTGCGAAAAATTTCAGAGACAATTTCCTTAGATAAAAATAACAAAAAAAAGTTCCCACTATCCCCCATCCCATGTGTCCGGAAACGCTTCGTTTCCGAGATTCAGGGCATTCATTTTTTGTTGTAATTTACTTTTAACAATTATTATTTCAATAGTTCTTTAACTATACGATTAGGGTATCTATCTTGAGGGATGTCTGCTAATTCTGCTAAATTATCTTATCGTGTTCAAACAAAATAGCCCCAGTTAGCTTGGAACTTGGAATATCTACCAACTGTCAATAATTGTTTTTTTTTCAATAGTTGATTACTGTTTGTCACATTGTGAGTGTAGGAGTAAGTAAAAATAATGACTGGTTTCGTGTTTTAAAACTAATATTTCTCTTCAAAGAATGAATTACGCAAATTATGAATTGTGCGATATGCATTTTGTTTATGGTCTTACCGATGGTAATTCGTTAAGAGCTAGGCGTATTTATGAAGAAAGATAGCTTAATCGTAAAATTTCGTATCATACAATGCTTGCTCGTCTTCATCACAGTCTCAATGAAACAGGAAGCTTTAAAAAAAATTACTGCTGAAAACGGGCAACCTTGTACAGTTTCAACTCAACAAATGCAAGAAGAAGCGCTCCACGAAATCGAAGAAAGTCCTACAACAAGTACAAGAAAAATTGCCGCAAGTCTAAATATTATTCAGTCAAGAATCTTTAAGATACTGCAAAATTAGTAGACAATTTTTCTCGAAGGTTAGCTTTCTGCCGACGGATTCAAGAAAAAATTGGACAAATTCCTCAGTTTTTGGCAGAATTACTTTTCACCGATGAGACTAATTTCTCCAAAGAAGTTATAATGAACTTTCATAATAATCACATATGGGCAGATGAGAATCCACATGCAATAATTGAAAGCCGTCATCAACATAAATTTTCAGTAAATGTACTGGTCGAAATTGTTGGAGGCCACTGGACAGCAAGCAGCAAACTTAGCACTCCTTAGCAACTCTTAGTTAGCAACTCCTTTGAGGCTAACTGGACACGCTTATCGTAATTTTCTTGAAGAGGAGTTACGGACACTATTGGAAGACGTCCCGTATCAATTAAGACACCAAATGTATTTTATGCACGGAGGCGCTGCGGAACATTTTAAGTTAATTGCGCGACAATATTTGGATGCGGTGTACCCAAATCATTGGATAGGTCGAGGAGACCCACAACCCTGGCCTACGCGGTCTTATGACCCAAATCCAATGAATTTTTTTCTTTGGGGCCACCTCAAATATCTGGTTTATTCCAATCTAATTGAAAATGTTGAGGAATTAAGAAATCGTATTGCTACAGCGTGTGAAACAATTCGGCACACCCCAGGCATTTTTGAACTTGTTCGTCAATCAATGCGTCGCAGGATCGAAACATATAGTGCAATTGGAGGTGGTCATTTTCGACCATATCTATAACTTTGCCTCTTCACTGGTTTTCATTAATTTTTGTCATTTTTTTCATTCTAATAATTCTTACATTAATACCTGTAATAAATAAGAGCAGAGCAAAAGTTATTAAAATTATTATTTTGTAACATTTTCTATTATGTTATTTTGCATTTTGTATTTGGTATTCTGCTATTAATGATATAACAAATGGCTCCTACTATTAAACATAAACCAGTCAATTTTCAAATAAATCGGTTAAAGGACTTTTAAAATGACAATTATTAAAAGTAGATTGCAGAAAAAATGAACGGCCTGTATCTCGGAAACCAAGCGTTTCCGAACAGATGCTAGTGGGAGCTTTTTTCTTATTTTTATCTAAGGAACCTGTTGTGTGTGTAAAATTTTTCGCAATATTAAAGAATCACCCTGCATAATTTCGTATGTTTCATTAATATTGTAAAACGTAATGTGTATTTTGATAATTACAACCTGAAAATATGCCATTTATTAGTTACCATAAGAATTATTATGGAATCATAACACCGTTACTTTTCAAGTGGATCCACCCAACTAGCTAAATCGACCAACCGTATAGGTTAAACACAATACCAGAAACAAGTTCGCGAAACGAACATACATACCATATACCACTTGTTCGAAACTAGAACACATCGAAAACACGGCCTTCTATAAACAATTAGTGAAATAATTTAGAGCAGGCTCGTTTCTGATAAAGTTAAGGCCGACATACAAAACGTTCATCAAACGATAACGGTCCGTATCAAAGATCCATATTTATGATCGTGTCGAGAAAAATTTCTCGTCTTAGCAACGATAATTCAATGTATCTGTATTTGCACTACATATATAGTTGTTGTTCGGCTGTTGCTAAAATTAACTCAATTCAATGAAAATCCGTGGAACTAGTTAGTTATTCGCGATTCGCCGAATACAGAGGATAGGTCTACCTTGTGCTTCTTTAAGAATGTAATACTCTATTCTTAATACGCTTACTTAGTATTTTCCTGGAATCAGTTCTTATTGTGATGGTAATTTAATAATTTTCCTTGATTTTAGACATTGTATTTTCGAAACGTTAATGTCACAATCCAACAGAATTAGATCCAAAGTATTAAATCTTACACTTTGCCTTCGATGTCGATTCAATAAAGAAAATACAACTGACAAATATTCTTCAAAAATCGCTTCAGTAACGTAAAGGTATCTGTTCTAGGAAACTGATTTGATAATATAACAACGACAAATAAGTTAATATAAGCTAATATCTTTAATTTTTAATAGTTTCTGAAAATTTGTAGAAAACGTAATGCCTTCCAAAAATCCACGAGAGTTTGCCTTTCCAATAATAATTGCAAAAAGCCATTAAGCGTTATCAGTTATACAATGGCTACAAATCGAAATCAGTTGTCAGGTTACAAGATGCAGTCAATTATATAATTATAAGGCGCACCTGAAAATAACGCGAAAACAGTTCCCAAAAGTGTTGTGTTTTCCAAAAGTAGAATTAATCCTAGATTCGATTTAAAAATACTCTGTCTTAAAAAAATTCTTCGAAATTTGTCTAAGAAGAGCCAAAACGTTCAGCATCTAGGGAGAGCACATCGCTAATTTGTAGTCAATCATCGGAGAACTTTAATAAAACGGTTGTCAAACAAGGAACAAAACGATTGTATTCGCGATTCAAAGATTCTGATGGAAGAAGCTATTGCGTTCATAGAGTCTATTAAGGGGTCTATTAAGGGACTCAACGAAAAAACGTGAGCGATAATAACGTAGGATTGCACGGCCAAAGTCGGTTAAAGTAAAACGTGTTTCGAGTTTAAATCGTGTAATGATTAATAGAAAATTCGTCATTTTGCGCACAATCATATGGGACTTCTTTAGAAGAAGGAAAGTAAACAATATCAGAGACGACACTAACTGAGCAGGAAATAGTTAATCATGAAAGTTTAACATGTGAATCATGGCAGATGCAAAGAACTGAGGCAGTTAATTTTCGCCATTAGCATTGATTGAATAGTTTCACATAGAACATAAAGATGTATAGATATTTGCATTTCTTCTACCAAAAGTATATGAATAAGCAAAGTGTTACATTTAGCAAGTATGATGACATTAAAACGAATAACTAAAATGATTGTTTCAGATGGGGTATACAATGTTTATATGTTCTCTACATAAAAAAGTTTGAATATGTGTATGATATACAGTTGAAGTTGGAATAATTTGCATCAATAAATATCGAATCGTTCATCGTTTTATAGGATAGAAATATATTAACCTTAAAAATTAGCTGTGTAAATTGGAAAGCCTGTATTCAGTATGCTTTGAAAGACATAGCTTGCTTCGAAAATAAATTTAGAGCTGTTTAACAACTTAATTAATGCCTTATATTAGCATAAAGTTTTAGTAACTTCGCAATAACTGGCTAGTGGAGAATTTATTAAAATCTTTGATACGATTTAGAATTTTCTACTATTAAAATGTATTAACGGGAGTTCAAATTTCAGAAGACGAGAATGCAAAAATTGCTACTTTCAGACATTTATAATTTTTATGTTTTTTTTGTATAATTATTTACCTTTTTGCAAACAAATCAACAGCTATTTGATTATCTGACATCCATGTACCCATATATCCATGACATAAAATCCAAGTATATTTGCAGATAATAACAGCCTTACTTACCTAGTATGTACATATGCATTGTTCTTACAACTAACATATAAGAGGCTATCTATCATCAGCGCTAGCCACACATTTAGTCTAGTGACTTCAGTTTGTCCACCTATCGACGGTAAAGGTACCTCTAGTGGTAGAAAGTTGGATTTCTAAAAGAAAAGACCAACTAACGGTGATAGTAGGGAAATGGATTATCTTTCTTTGCACTTAGTTTTCTCTTTTCGACAATTTCCAAATTAATGAAAATTCTAAACACAAGTAAAATTTAGTCATATAAAAAGGCAATTTTATTACTTAATAATCGTTTGGTCAGTCTTCATGAAAATTCTCAGTTTCACATTGTAAGGTTGTACGAGGGGTAAAATGTAATCGAAGAACATAGAATCTCAACTACACTTACGTCCCTGCTTTATGCTACATCAAAAAGTAAATAGTTTTTGTTTCAATGGATGGATGGATGGATGTAGGAGTAAAACAATCGTCAACGTCATTAAACAATGTCGTTTAATGGCGCTATCTGTTATAGATGCAGGTAATTGATGTCTAAATAAATCTGCAATTAAAATGTGGTGTTTGAACCGTGTCATGTTAAAATAAAAACTCGACGTTTCGCTCACAATCGTATGGGACTTCTTCAGAAGAGTGATAGGCAACAGTTAGCACGATAACTCAATGTGTAAACTACGCCAGATGCGAAAGTAACTGAGCAGGAAGTAGTTGCGTTGAGGGGCGAAAACCAACTGAGTTGGTTTTCCTCCAGTTGGTTTGCGTCTCTGGCATGGTTCACATGCTGAGTTACCGTGATCAACTGCTTCCCGCTCAGATAGTTTCGCCTCTGACGTGGTTTACACGTTGAGTTACCGTGCGAACTGTTGCCTATCACTCTCCTGAAGAAGTCCCATACTATTGTGGGCGAAACGTTAAGTTTTTATTTTAACAACGACATGACACGGTTCGAACCTGGAACCCGTTTAGTTTCAACAGATTCTAGCCGTGGAAGCCTATGTTTTTATTTTAAAAGGTGGTAATTTGAAGAATTCTATTTGTAAAAGGGTAAACCGCAGTTATTAATCAGAAGTAGCTGATTGTCAAAAAGAAACACATAAACAATAGCGTTTATGAAGTTAAATTTCTCTATATAAAGTTAGTTGTGTTTTCGTTTTTTTTTGTAATCGTCATTACTTCGGCAATTTTAGAATTGATTTGAATTGATAAATTAAATTTTTAGAGTGAGTTGCAGAAAAACTGTCGAATTTCACGATCCTAAATTTCATGTAAATATTTTCTGAAAAACAGTAATCTCGAGGTCTCTATTTTTCCCACCGTAAAATATTACAATACATTGTACTATGTATTTTACAAAGGAATTATATAAGAGCATGCAAGAGTAACAATTGAGTTTATAAGCTGTGCAATATATCTATTAAGAAAGAATAAATGTTATAACTATATGTTATATAAATATTACAAATTTTTATTACAACTTCCATTTGTACAATTACAATAGGGATAAATAGATTAAAAATTAAAATTCAAACAAATCATGTTTCGCGCTCTACATGTTAATTTTTGTTTTTTTATCATAATTCATTATAAAACAAAAATTATCTTTAAAATGCTTTCTTTACATCGCTGTCATTTATGTGGCTTGATATAATTTCCTTTGTGTCTGGAGTTTCATAATAGGCCCCAGTTTCCTCTACACATTCAAATTTATAATTTGCATTGCGAGCAGCAAATAAAACAATAAAAGTTTCCTTGTAATTGCATAATAAATACCCAGAGTTGTTAAGTTGCTTTTTATGAACGTGAATACCTTCTATTGCACCTATACAATTAGGAAATTGCTTCATGTTGGTAGTAGTAGACGTAGTAGATCGAATATATGTAGTATGATCTACAACGCTTACAAATGTTCCTCGAAACATTTTATTTTGTTTTATTATTTTGTTTAGTTTATTTGAATAATGATGTGTGAAACCCGTTAAAGTCTTCTCTTTTTACCTTCATTTTTAAATGATCTCATGATTACTTAAATAATTTAAATCATTAACATGTTATTAACAGATAAATTAAGATTATGATACGATGAAGTAAATGAGATGTCATTCGCCAATATGCCACGAAGCTAGCTATATAAGCTAAGAATTACCGCAGAATATTGCAAATAATTCTGAGTTACGCCTACCGATAACTTAATAATATAATAGTAATTAAAAGCAAATTACGAAGATATGATTTTTTTTCAGATGTTTGAAATCACTTCAGATACAGATACTAGCGTTAATCGTTTATATATAATTTAAACGTTTAAATCATTTAGCCGTGTTCGAAATAATATTTACCAATTTTCGAATGCATTTGTATGCAAAGTTACCCTAATCATTTTATTATATTATTGCATCATCGGCGTAAGGTTAGCAGACACAATAACCGTCTAATTTGTTTAGTATATGCGTACAAGGCCTTGTAGGTAATTTTCGTTCATTAAATTCATCTAATTAGTTATTATCCCGGTCATGCAACAATCTAACGCCATCAATCGCCGCGTAAAGGCAATTTTTTGCGCCATTTCGCTTTTTGCCATTATCCTCCGTTCGGTCGTAGTTAACGCGCCAAAACCCCCACCGCCATTCTATTTTACTTCTAACAGTGAACAAGGCTTCGTGGCAAACAAAGGTGATTGTCAAGTGTATGGATAGATATTATTTTATTGTTAAACATTTTACCGTTTCAATGACAAAATGTTCGAATCGATAATTTGCATTATTTTTGCTGTTGAGCAATTGTAGCGTATTTAATTGGCTAAACGAACGTACTAGGACTCTGTGCGTATTGTGCAATAAAGTTTAATGCTAATTGTGATTGGTGCAAAAAAATATGGAAAGAAAAGAAGTGTATTTGTATTAGATTAAGTTAATAACCGTAGAGACATGTTTAGAATTATAATATCCTTGATTAGTTGTTTTTCTGTAAATGAAAAAAAAATGGTTTGGCCATTTTATTTTATCTTTTTATTGAAATAGAACAATAGAAAATATACACGTATCACATGGGAATATATGTAATGCTTACTGTTATTTGGGACACTCAGTTCTTATAAATATGAAAAAAATCGAATATCCTAAAGTCGAGACATCTTTGGCCGTCGTGAAATTTTGGGTAACTGAACTTAGTTGGAAAGAACGGTTTTGCATAAGTTGACTGATGACAAAGCTAGGTTTGGGTACGTTGGGTGCCGCCCTTGTTCACTCAGGATAAAAAAAAAACATTCGATTAAATATTCAATCGAATAAAAAACCCAAAACCCTATTGAAGCAGTTCAAATGAAACAAGTCGAAATTTTGGCGCCGATTGATAATTGTATATTCAACTCACATGCACCAGTACACTCCTAGAGCCAAGATACGATCAAAACAGTAGATTGCAAAGGGTGAATTGGCTCCAAAAGGGCGGCTGAAGGCGGAAACTGAACTGAAAAGGCTTGATAGACCATCCACCCTATTCGTCTGATTCAGTTTCCGACGATCAATTTAGGATGATACAGATTTACATCGAATGAGAGCGTTGCTCCACTTATAAACACCTATTTTATAGCACAAGATGTTAACTACTGTTTAGACGGATTAAAAAGATAGAAATGTCGCTGAAAAAAAAACATATAAGCTCACAAGGAGACTAAATTGAGAAATAAACTAAGTTTGGCAAAAATAATTCTTGCTTTTGTGTTAGAGTGGAAATTCTGTCCTCGTAACCCATGCTTAACGTAACTTACATCTGTATTGGTTTATTACATGTGTATACTAGTTTTACATGCATTTCCATTACTGGTGCCTGTTAGGGAGACATTTACCCAATGGCGTTTACTTTCAAAACCCTGCAGCTTCACTATCCAATCTCTGGTTGTCCAGGGAGTAACGGGCGTAGCGAGGGCAAATGTACATACATAGTGGATGAGTATATAGTGGATAGTATTCTGGTTGGCTGAGGAATCGTTTCGATTCATCGTAATGCTTGGAGTTCCTTATTTGCACTCTAAGCCGTGGAGCTAGCTTCCGTGATTTGACTCAATCAATGAAATCCCATTCTGGGTTTCTGGGTAACGAACATCCCGGCGGATATGATTTTTGCAGTACTTTTGTGCTACCATCACGGGTAGACCGATTGTGCTTCACGGTTGGTTTCCTTTCCGTCTCTTGTAGGTAGTTACCAGCATTTGGCGCCATAGGCCTTGAGTGACCGCTAGTTATTGCACTGGGGTGTCCTAGGCTCCGACGCGGCGATACTTGTCGCCTTGCCGTCGAGCAAGATGTAAGATAAGTTCCGAGTGATCGGTATCAACCGTTACCCAAGTTGAGGAGGAAACTTTTATAAGGAACACGACCCAACAAGCGATGAGCCAGTCTTCGTTCAGTGAATGTCGGATTCATCTAATAGATCGGCAGGAATCGGTTGTATGCGGAAGCGGATCAAATTTTTCCATTACAACGCCAATAGTGACGGGTTCGCAGTCTAATAATTAGTAATCGGCTGAAAGATATAGTGGTAACAATGTTTATTATCCAACTGCGGCCAAATAACTAATTCACGACTGAAGGATAGCATGACAAACACTCAGGTGTCGAGACACTCCGTACTGTACAAGTTTAATTGATTAGTCCGGATAGCTTCGAGGATGTGTGGATGCCCATTATAGCGTGATGCGGAATGTGTCGATACTTTAGTGTTGTTTAACTAACGATATTTTCCGAACTTGTACAATAATTATTGAAACAAGTAATCTCTTCCGTAGCAGTGCTGAAGAAGTCGCTTGTCGAATTCCTTGAGAATTTTCTTGCACCAATAATTGACACGAGCTTTCTTGGGCATAGGTCAGATTACTCGTATTTCATTGGAAATAGATCTTTTCACACATACATTCAGATGTACTGTAACCTCTGAAACACCTAAGAAGACTTCTGAGTAACAGCAAGTGACATGCCGATCTTCTTCAATGATGTTACGCACAGCATCGACGTTTTCTGGAGTTTTTTGGAGACAACCGAGTTTGGTTGAACTTTACGAACTAACGGAAGCACGACCCGGACAAAATTCTGCAAACTGAAAGCTTTTCTGATGGTGTTGTATTACTGAAGCGATTGAAGGCAGTGTAAAAAAAAATAAACAGTTATTCAACGAAAACTTTTACGGAAAAAATTTCTTGACGAATTTGCTGTTGCGTTCATACTCGCCGGATTTATATACTGGGATTGATTTAACAGCAACAAATGACAAATTTTACGAAAAAGGGGACGTGTAATCTCAGTAGCGCCAACTAATAACCGTTTGTGAAAACCTGAAACGTTACAAACTATGGACTCATCCTGTACATTAACATTCCTGTATATTTAACGCGTACATTTCTATAACATGTAAACTTGTAGATCCTTTTCAATACTTGCTTTAAAATGCATTGGTTCTTGATGTATTTGCCATCATGCGTATGATACGAAAGTATAATTATGCGACTTAAAAGCGTTCTTAGTTATCAAAACACGCCACATCATCTAGACATTCGAAACCTTGTATTAGGTATAGAAGAAGGCGTTCGCTTATACTTATACCGTCTGAATATAAATCAATTGTAATTCACGCAAAGATGTTGTTCCGAGCAGGCATCTCGTCTTTCGAAACAGCATTCCTGGCTTCGAACTCTTGAACGAACGATTGAAAGAAGAAATTAACACAACACGCTGACAGTTAAATTCTGCAGGAGAAAAACGAGGAGAAGAAGAAGAAATAGATTAGAAGGAGAGAATCGCAGGTTTGTTAGCATTTGTCCACAATGCAAAAGCTTTGAACAGATATACATATATTGAACCGACTTTGAATTTGTCTGGAAAAATGGAAGATCTCGTTATCAAGGCAAGCTAGTAGATAGTTGCTAAATCTTAATCTTTGTTCAGAAACGGCAAAAGTACGTCGCAAATTTAATATTCGTAACAGCACAATGAGCTAGCTGCTACCTATGCGATGTATTCATTATTCATGTAGGTACAATAACATTTACGCCTATATTAATTTCTAACGGTGCTTTCGAGAGTAATAACCAATGCGACGTAGGGAAATGTGTCTAAAACGATTCCTAGCATTGACTCTGTTCGCGTACCGTATGTGTAAGAATGCATAGACGATTATTATAATTATCTTTTTTTTTATCATGCCCACGCCACTATTAATGTTGCGATACCATTAAAGATCTAGTTCTGGTAGATATATATATCAGAACGTATATATATTGCGGGTGAGGCAATAGTGCGAAATTTTTCTATAGCACCTACAGTTGGTAACAGGAAGAAAGTTCATATATAGAAATCATAGTCATACATTAGTAGGATAAGCTAAAATTATTCATATCTACAGTGTGGTTAAAGTACAGTAAAAAAAATAACTTTAAGTTTATATTTCGGCAATATTTCGCTTTATTTTAAAGTTTCATGGGGTTATATTATACTGAGAGAAGATTGCGTTTAATGATCGCAAAAGGCGTTGGCTCAATATCTTTTTGGTGATGTATATAAAAACGCAACTAGCGTGTTGATTCAATACATAAAATTATGTTCGCATTTAATGTTACGTAAACATTGTTTTATGCGAGGGCAACACTATATTTAGAGCCACTCTAATATTCAAATAGCTAATGTGTAATATGCTTCAAGAATGTACTCATTAAGTTTGGAAGAGTCAAAAAAAAGTAAAAAAAGTCAAAAATCAAAAATCAAATTGTATTTGATTCGATGCTACTTTTTATGTTTATTTTATTTTGATGTAGGACTAAGTTATCGTTAATATTATATTATTTCGACCAAATATAATGCAGTGCAGCCGTTTGATCATCCGTGATTACATAGTCCGAAATATGTTGTAGTTTGTGTCTACAGAGGCAATCTTTAGCCTGCACATCGGTTCCGTTAGTTTCCAAATTTAATGTGTTAACATTTTTAAGGCGTATTACACATTAGTTATTTGACCATTAGAGCGGCTCCAAATATAGCGTTGCTTCGGCATAAAACAACGCAAGATTAAATGTGAACATAATTTTATGTATTGAATCAACACACTAGTTGCGTTGTTTACATACACCACTGAAAATGCGTCGAACCAACGCCTTTTGTGTTTTCTCAGTGTTGAAGAATTCGCGATTTTAGAAATTAAACATGATAATTTAAGTTGTTGGTACGTTAATGAAAAGGACGCAACAGCACGCGGTGTTCCCAAGCGGTCGTCCATCCAAGTACTAATCGCGCACGACCTACCTTTAAAATTCAAATTGGGTTCAGGAGCAAAGTTTAATGTTTTGTCTGACAGTTGCATTAATAGATTTGGTGTTAATACGAGCATAATTAAAAGTTGTTATAGTATATTTCTTTCAAATGGTAATGGAAAAATCAAAACACCCATTGGATTTAATTTAATTCAAAGAGCAGACATTGTAAATGATAACAGCGCTTATTTCCGAATGTAGAAGGCATGTCAAAGAATTTTGAAACTGTTTTTAAAGACATTGTTAGCACTAATTTCTACACTAACTCCTTCACTAGCACTTCACTAACTCCTACAATTCACCCTGTAAGATGAGTACCTTTATTCGTTAGTCCAAACTTAAAAGTACTTTAAAACTTGAAAATAATTACTAAAGTTATAGAATATCCGACCGATGGAGACAATAATTTATTTGTATTTGGAAAAAAAAATAGTGAATAGTGAATTGGAACCGTGTGTAGAGCTGAAAGGTAGGTAGCAGGTAAAAAGTTTACTGTCATATTTTTCCAATTTATTTCCAATTTATTATATTATTCTTATTTATTATTTATTTATTATATATGTATTATATATTTGCCAAGATACATTCAATAAGACAAAAATACAAGCACGCATTAAAATCTTCTATAACCGCATAACACGGACTTAACAATTAAGGTAAACCCGACGCATATACCTACTACTATCATCTGATAGACGGAGGCTTCTTCCATAAATCGCGAATCTAACCCACCGTAGTATATGGCCGTTCGTGGTATTGCGCCGGCAGGAATTCAAAGTCGAAAGAGAGCGGAATCGACAAGAAGAGAAATCAAGGAGAGATACGTTGCGAACACAAATACACGCGCGCATACACATACATTACAAGACAACCCGGCTAATGCAAGAAGATGAATGATGCCTAGGTATAGATCGAATGCTAAACGGGAAAAGGTTACAAAAAGTGAATAACTTATGCTTGAAAACACAATACCTACATTCTAAATTTAACGAACATTTTCTGCTCGTAACAGTCATGCAGCACGAATAATCTCGCGGATTTGTAACCTCATACGTACTTACGTAGGCATACACATACATAAGATTTGATTTCTTACTTTAAATTCAGTAAAATAAATATATATTTACTTCTTTTCAAAACTGTGTATCTACATCCTTTCAAAATCTTATGAAGGAAGTGCGTTTTTCTTTCCATATTTCAAGATTTTTCATATTTCATTTTTAACTCAACAACAGCTTTTTCAGTTGAAAAATGTTTGAAGAGTTGCACCTGTTAAAGATGTTTGCTATTTACTTTGCTTTAGATATTTTGACTATGTTGTTAGGGCGTCTGGCTAAGATAACTGCTCGGTGTTACTGAATCTTTAGCAGTAGTTAACGGAAATTTATACAACAATGACACATATACTGATGCTGCAAAAAAATGTTTTTCGATTACTGTTCCATCCGTCATTTTTACGTCATTTTTTAAAAAAAGTGATTTAGTTTAACTTGATAATATTTCTAACTCTGAAGAGTGTCTAGAAAATATGTGTTATATATAGTTAAATAACCATTCTAAAATAATAACGATTCGATCAACGTCGATGAGAGAACTGCGGATCCTGGAAACGCATCCTGTCCCGTGTTGGTTGGTGCGCCGATATTTTTATTTTGTTGGCGCTCTATATTTTGGTTTTGGCTAATTAGTACCTTATATAAATCCCTTTCGTTCAATACTAAGCATTAACATTCCTTCTAGAATTCTTTAAGAAAACAACAATATGGTATTAATTGTGGAGCAGTAATGAAAGAATAGCTCATGGCATTTTTAATAATTTAAGCAACCGGTTTCGCGTTATATAGAACACATCATCAGGTCATTAGACTTAAAGCAAAGGTATTACTTATAGATATTACTTTGATTCTTTCCCGAGGATGAAACCGTTTGCCCAGAATCAGTAAACATAAAATTTTGTGAGAAAAGAACCTTTTCTTTCATTAGTGTTCAATTTAAGTTACACACAAGGTGTTAAGGACTTTCACCTTGTTTTATTTTATAAGTTTAGCCATGTTTATTTATTTGTAAAAGTAATATTTTGTTTGTGTCCATTTTATGATAAATTGAATGTTTCGTTTGTATGGCTTTGTATAAATTCACATAATTTGTATTCAGCATCATTTAATTTCTTATAAAGTTTGCAAAAACATAAAGTTTGTCAATGCTCTAATTAAAAAAAAATATCTTTAATATCATTTATTATGTCTGATATCGGATCGAGCGCTAGGCGTAGAATCTCTTCTAGTAACGTACACATACGTATAAAGTATCTAAACTTCGTAGGAAGTCGAACGTACGAACTGCCAAGTTTGCCTGCCGTCGCTCCTTCGCTTGTGTATCACGCAATGCTCAGACTCGCACTATTGTTGGTTTCTGATTTTTTTGGCTTATACGTGAGGACAGCAGCTCGGAACAAGATACTAGAGATGTATTGAATACGAACGCAACGTCTGGGTAGCCGTGAGTTGTCTAGCATCTTTTTGGGGTAGTGATCGGCTTTTTCCTGCTGTCGCCCAACCAAATGCCCATGCTCCGATAGGGTTGGTGGAGGTCTTAGCGTTAGACATTGAACATTTGAATTGCATCATTCTGCCAAGGGAATTGTTTATTTAGTAAATATGTTTAGTATATCCACGCACTATGTTTAATTTTAAAAGCAACTGATTAAGCGAGTAAACACATAAGAATTACATATAATCAATTGGTCCTTTCGCATCATACACCGAAGCAGACGACTAACGGGATCGTTCTTCTAACTAGAAGAACGTAACACATAGACTTATCATGAACTCTTGATTAACTGCACAAGCGCAATAAATAAAATAACGTGAATAGAGCATATTATAAACATAAAGAAATATGAAAGACATTAAGAAATTAAAGTGCTTCAATAATTAGAAGACCTGTATTTACGAGCGCGTATGCGGTTCCAGCATGAAGAACCTCTCGTTCATTCATTACAGAAGGAGCGAATTGTTTCCAGGCATTTGCCTGTGGAAGCTCAGTAGAATGGTCCGAATGTAAGACCGTAACGCGCTAACGTTCTCTTTGAAGATTAATCGAAAGAATTAGTTGGTCGCACTAGGTATTACGCTGGCAGTTGAAATTTAGAGAACCTGTTTGTTAATGCTGAACCGACTATTTTCAACCGTACTGTTTGTAATGTTGTTAAAATTGTTTATAATGTTGATAAAAACTGCAAAACGTTGTCGTTGTATTAGCCAAGATAGCGTTAAAGCAAGCGTCTTGTTAGACTAGGTGCCAGATAAATATTATGTGTTACAATGAAGGTGGTAAATATAAATATTGAAATTGTACCGGGCAAAATTAAAATACCGAAGAGATGCAAAAACATCAAATCGATACGTGGACAACAGCACTGCAACTACAACATCAAGTCAAACAGAATTAATAACAAAACTTACTGAAAAAAGTTGAAAATTACATAAAACTAATCCGAAAACAATTTGGAAAACTAAACAGTCAGAAACAAATTGATGAACAGAAGGTTGAAAAAAAAAAACAAGGAATCAGAACGCTTCATTTCTTTGTGCACACAAACTCGAAACAGTTAACTTCGGAAGTTCGGAAATTAAAAGGAGGTATTGGTTGTAATTTCTTTATTTGTAAAAACATATTGTGGGAATCGCGTGGCCGACTATGGTTTCTATTAAAAAAGCGCAAACTTATTGTCGTAGTTCCAAACTTATGGCTTAAATGGAGAGTTCAGTTGGACCTTCTTATTAAGCACATAATTAGTTACAACTTTCTTCTTTCTACTCTTTCTCTAAGGTCAATAACAGAGGAGTTGTGGGTACGAACGAAATAAAAGTGTTTTTTCGGGATGACTAGTCATTTTCTTTCAAACACAAAGAAGAAAATTTAACAATAGATCGACGATTTACGTACGAAATTAGAATTGCTATTATATATACAAATATTCTTTTTTATCATCCCTTATTTTAAATTTTATCTTTATTATTATTATCTTTTTTATATTTTAATGAATTCTACACTAAAAAAATGATATATCCTCATACTTAAACCGCTTTCTGGCCATCTTGTTACGTTTCGCAAATAGGTTTCCCGTATTTATATCTCCAATAATTTAATACTTTCTTTTTTATGTAACCGTTTTACACAAGGTTAACATTCACCGACCTAGAATTTCCAAATATTTTAACGATAACATCTGTATAAAATGCATCGCGTCACTAATAAGTTAATTTGGACTGTTCCCTTCTCATATTCTTAAGTTATTTTTTTTACGAACTGATTCTAAGCAAATTAAACAAAACAGAAAGCAAACGTTAACTTCATTAAAGTCGAAGTGAATTCCACTTATCATTATGCAACATAAACACCATATACTTACGTAGGCTATGCATTAGCCTTACTTTGGTGTAAGGAGTCACGCGTTTAGAATTATTTAGGATAATGGCCGAATATCTCCCCACTCTCTCACACAACGATGGATACCAACAAAAGAAACTAGTTCTAAATTGTATTAGATTTCGTCGACGAGGCGTGGCTAACCGTTGAAAATTTACAGGGAACATGGTGTCGGTTGCATTATGTGTATATGTACGTCCATGTATTTCGTAATTAAAGGCTTATTTTATTATATTTAATAAGTATCTACGCTAGGCACTTTATTGGCTTTGCCTATTACGCAACGGTAATTGGTAGACAATAGCGCGATTTTTAAGTTTTTAAAATTCGCGTTGCGCTATAAAATTCGGAAAGCATTTGGTTGTAATGCTAAAAGGTACTAAAAGATAATTGTTAACGGAAAAGCAAATTTTTCTGTACAATAATTGCTATGAGCTATTTACATAAATTCCGGAAAATGAAAAAGTTTAATTTATATCGAAAATAACGTACTTTGGCGTGCACTTAAAGTAGCGTACCTAATAAAATTTAAATATTTGAACCGAGACATGTTAAGGACGTTTGAAAACAATCAGCATTGTGAATGTTGAATTGTTGGATGGCATTTCCATTTCCTAAAAACATGGATTCTGAGAATGTTTTCCATTTTATTCTACATGTTAAATGAATAACCATAGACCGAGCAATCTCTCCTGGAGTTAAGTTAATTATTTTTTTAATCGAAATCGACTTTAGTCATTAATTAAAAGAAGAAACTAATTGACGAAAAATATTTCAGAGAGAGAGAGTTTTAAGCAAACTTACACAGATGGAAAAAAATGTACTTCTACTCTATATTTCTTTAGTTCAATAAACAAAGATTTTTTCAAAACAAATAACTGGCATTTTCGGTTTTAAAGGTAAATTTCTTTAATATACCTCTTTTAATCAGGGAGATATTTAGTTGAACCAAAAAAGACTTTGTCGCTATCTCATTCGGATAATCTGGAATTTATGAGTTTGTTCATAAAGTCTGTAGTCTATGTGATGCTGCGTATATCTGAAGACAATCACTACACTAACGGACAGAGAAGTTAGTGTAGCTACCAATTCCTGAATTTTGTGCTTGCAATACAATCATTACCGAAAATGTTTCTATTATTCGCTAGGATTGCTAGGACAACTTTCTTTATATGTATATTCTAACTGCAAGAACTGTAGGTATCTGTATTGAAAAGTTGAAATTGTTCAAAGATACGTGCTTTTTTCTTTGTCTGATATGCAATTGCTTTTGTCTGGGTGTAATGTAATAAATATTTAAAGAATGTTTTGGAAATATCTCTATAATATACACGCATTTCACTTGTTGACTTACATTGAGATGACGAAAAAAAAATGCCTCAACCAATACAAAATGCATTCAACGAACTGCTAGTTGTAGTCACTTATTAGCAATGCATTTTATTTGTTCATAAATTATTCCAAAAATGTTAAATAATATAGTTTAATTCAACAATGTTTCGTTCCTAATCAACAGTATTACTGTTTTGTTTCAATGAAGTGTTAAGCGCTTAGTGAACATTAGAGACAATTAGGCAGACATTAACATATCCTTCTTTAAAAATTATGAATTAATTAATTAGTTGATTGAAAGAAGAGCGCACATTTAGGTTAAATTAAAGAACGAAATGCATTGAGCTAAACTATTGTTTCTGACGATACAACAAAATTTAAAGACTCCTGTGCTCACATTATTTGTTCAAATACAAAGCTGTTTTAGTCAGATCAAGTTAATTATTTTTTCATTTTACAATGTTCGATAAAGATACTTCTGATAGTTAATATGACTAAAAATCAGTTCATCTAACTACAAACGATTTGACATTCACTAGGTAGTTGATTTAAGACATTAATTTTTCTCAATGTATAGGAAAAGTAGGGGAAATCGAGCGGTTCGCACACAGAATTTAATGATATACGATGGCATCCATAACCCGAGAGTTACTTTGTTTCGCAAATAAGAAGCAAGTTTTAAATATTATGTACGTAAAGTATCTAAGTAAACATAAAGCAATATATTATATGTTACTATAAAATAATTGAGAATATTTGTTAACTCTCACTAGCAGATGATATGAAACTTTATTCTGAAAATCTCGTGATCATTATATTAACAGCACATTATATGTAACGTATGTATAATTCCATTCTACATTCACTCTCGTCACATATCTTGCAATTATAGGTTATGAGTTATGAGCATTAGCACTTTTCCGCATAATTCTATAGATATATCCCGCTTAAAGTGCTGCTCCAGGCGCCCATAAGATCGCGTATGACTGACGTTTACGGATATACGACTCGTTTCGATTACGGCCGACTGAAGAACTGATGCTGATGAGTAGAGAGAACAAAGGCGGGTGGAATCACTACTCTTTCGCAGCGGCCAGACAGACTCGTGTTTTGTTGATTCTCGGGGAAACCAATAGGCACACGAACACTTTCTCATGAGACGGACAGACACGAGTCTGTATAGTTGCCGCAAAAGAACAACAATTTCACCAGTCTTTGTCCTCACTACTGATGAGTATAAGGTTTCGCATTTCGCATTCGCAAATAGCGCATTTCGACTATTGTAAGATTATTTGCTTTCAAATGCACATTGCACCAATGCAAATTCAAACAATGCACCGTCCAGAAAACACTACGGAATATTTACCTCTTTTTTACTTTTTTTTATTTTTTACTTCTTGGTTGTTTTTCCACAAATATAAAAGTAATTTTACTGTACTGTGTGTTGATCTTACACATTTGAGGAAATAATCAACATATTTATGGGTCTATGAAGATGATTTTAGCTTAGAAAATGAAAGAAAAATAAATATGTGTGAGAATATTGCCTGGGCCAATTAAAATATTTCTATAAATGTTTTGCCCACATTAGTTGAGAGAATCTTTAGAAAAATTTGTTGAATAGAAAGTTGTACTAGCTGTTTGGGGTTGGTAGCGAAGCGTTGTTGAAAGGGTTACGTGTTTTGTAAATGTAGAGAAAGATGAAGAATCGTTGAACAAAAACATCTGGGGTAAATACCATTAATGCGTATAATTAGGTACAATCCATATACATGTTATTTAAATATGTCCTATGTATCCAAATTATACTTTGTCTGCCAAGTGAAAAAATTACGTATAGTTCGATACAAATTTATTTATGCGCTTTCTCTTCTCGCACATCCATATATTACTATTCTAAATGTAATAAAACAATTAGAATAGTAATATATGGATATCCAAGAGAAGAATAAAAAGTACTGCCCAGAACAACGGTTAGGAAAACGTTTAGCAGAGTCACATTGTGCATGGACTAGAATAGGGATTGTACATGGAATAGCGATGGGCCTACATACACAGTTTATCGTTCAACATTAATGTTACATTTTATGTTATTACATATAAGTATCGGTACAAAAGGCGATCTCGATGGTTAACATATTTGTTTTGCGTTCCGGTTCGAATCCGACAGAAGCGATTGCTTTTTAATTATGGATAAAGGCCGGATGAGGAAATAAAACCATTGATCTGACGTTGGGCACTGCTTTGGATTCGTTAGTAAGGTTGCCTAATGTTAATAGCAGTCGATGATGGTATGAGGTGTATTCTGTACACCTCAAATTAACTTCAAGATCAAGTTAATTTAAACGAAAATTCGTGTCCGGACAGTTTCGTATTAATCAAAATGTAATTAGGGAAATAATGTTTTAACTTTTAATCTGGGTGGAATATCGAAGCCAACACATTTTAGTTACTTCCACCCAGGCTTTATCTTTACAGCTCATCTAGATATTAGGCAATCAAGTCCTAAAGCTGCACCTACCTACATAATATGTAAATTCAAGAAAACTTATTCCGCAGTGCAGCATAAAGAAACGAAAATATTTGTGGGTGGGAAGTCGACCTTACAGAAAACACAAACGAAACGAAACGAATCTAACCATAATACACTTCTTGTACACTCACTGTTATACCACTCCTTAACTAATGGCCCTGATCAGTTGCTTACAAAGCGCACAGCCTTATCTCACGCTGTAGGTGTGGAAGAAGTCGCTTGCTTGCCGATTGATATATTTAAGCGTTGTAAGAGACAGACAAAACCTTTTCGTGTAAATTATTCATAAACCATCATCCCCTCTTCTCTCGAATCAATTATATTATAGGAATTAATGTCGGTATAAATTAAGCCGGTAAATATATCAACATATTCTGCAACAGGTAATACATATTAATAAACACTGTAACAATAACAAATGGTATCTAACCTATACTGAAGGAAAATTTGCATTTATGTATATTACTTCGTAATTGAAGTTTAGCTGAATTATTTGCTACGCCTTTGTGACAATATGATAACCTTTTCACAAGACTAGTAGTCATAAAGAAATAAACGGAAAACACTAACAAATTAACATATTGTAGTCACTTAAAACAGATGTTATCAAGGTGGAACACGTATCTTAAAAAGCGAATATCTTCTAATGTAGGTGACCAATATTCTGCACGTACATATAGTTATATTCCTAATTTGTTAATTAAGTGAGATGCCTACTCGACCGAATCAAAAGCCAACCATTGAATAATTCACCGGTCTAATTTTAAAAGTGCATTTATTTCGCGATTTCGAAATCCCGCTGGCCTCACTAAACACGGTGGTGTTACTTATTTATTCAGTATCTTCAGTATGTTAGGTGGCAGATCGCGCAATCCGAGGGGAATTTGCGAAACTAGTTCGCGGTCGTCTAATCACCTCAATAATAAGCGCCTAAAAGCTGCTCGAACGACGGACGGATGAGGATTCGAAACTTGTACATATAGGAAAGGCGCAATTTCAATTTGGAGCGAAACAAATAAAAAATGAACTCGATCGCGCGATTTTGAAACGATCTAATACGGAGTAGAGTAGCCAAGAATAGGTGTGCGTGCCTCGTTCGTACGTGTAATTATGCGTGTTGCTCTTTGTGAGTGCAATTCTAAACAGAATCGTGTTGGTATAATATAGTACATTGTAAAAGTATTCGACCGCGTGACGAGGAAATTTTGTAAGCAATCGTTTAAATTTTAAATAACTAAAGTCGGTGGTTGTGAGAAGACGTTCTCCATCCGTGGATATTAATGAAATCATTCATGCACGTATAAGCATGTAAATTCCTTTGTGAAAGTGACGCAATAATGATTGACAATCCATTGATTTTCAACAATAACAATAAAGGATGATACACATACATTCAACTATAAACAGAGTCTTTTAAAATAAACATTGCTAAACGGTTAAAGAAGCACTTCGGTTGTACATGTAACGACAAAATAATTTGATAGAGGAAGATATTCAAAAAAGATATTCAAAAAGAAGTTATATACAGTTGTATACAGCAAACGTAGGAGCGGCAATTTTTGTAAATATATTCAAATGATATATCGAAAGAACTGTATCGATATATCAGATATCGAATATATGGATATATCGACACAATAATAATTCTAGTATTACGGAGTCATTTAGTCATTCAATAAATCCTTAGAAAAAAAATTGAAAATAAACTATTTTTTTGACATTTTCACTTATATTAATCTCCATTTAACTAGATATACTTTTCCAAGCGTTTCTCCAGTTTTTTTTGTATAAGCCCTGTAAAAGTTAAAATTTTCTAGGTAGGTCATCAACGTAGCCTGTTTGGGCAGTGATTTCCCCGTTCGATGTGAACCGTTGTCTGCTATTTTGTCTCCCAGTTATTGTTTGACCTTTTTCCATGTACTCGGTGTAGATGGTTCCGGTTGCATCCCAAAAAAACAAGGCCATCATCTTGCCGGCCGATTTAACCTTCAGAAACCAATTCTTTTGTCTGTTTCATTGTCTCCAGAGTATAGTAGTGGGATTACGATGGAACATCATCAATACCGCCTCAGAGTTAACGTTTATTCTCCATTTAGAGCAAACGCGGCATCCATCTTTTTTGCACCCAATTTTTCGTTCAAAATTGAAAACACTCTAGCTTTCGATGTGCCTGTGGCCTCAACTATTTCGTGCACTTTAATTTTTGATCATTCGAAACCATATTGTAGGATTTGTCAATCGTTTCGGAGTTCAGAAAGTTACTTCCAGTGAACGTCCAGAATGATGTCAATTTTTTGTGGATATACGACCACGTTTAAATTCATTTGCCCAATTGTAAAATGTTGGTAACACAGAAGCAGATGTGCCACGAACTTCCTCCAACTCAACTTTGATCTCTTTCGGTGTTAAGCCGAATATATATATATATATATGTAAGTGTATAATCACCGCTCGAAGTTCACTTCTTTCAATTTTTCTACGTAAAAATTATTTTAAATCAACAGTAAACGTGAAACTGTATGATAGATATAACTCAGACTTTGACTGTTGTCTATTGACCAATGAGTCCTCCTAGAAACAAACCATTTTTGATACTAGGAGCACTGTCTCTTAGATTATCTAAAGACTTCTTGAGCCATTTTCGTATGACTAGGATCCGTATAATACGACGTTTTGATTGTAAATTAGTCAAAGTTGATCTGTTCACGATCCCAGATGTATTCCTTATCTACTAGACACGAAAAATATCGTGTCTACCACATTCAGTGGTTGCAAACTGAGTGCAACTGAGCGGTAGCAATGCAAATGTGTTAGTTAGCTTTGAATGGCTAGTCAAGGTAAATCTGGTGACTGTAGGCAATGAGACATTTATTCAACTTTTTTCTTTTTCAAATAGTCAGTTATTTGACAAGCGGACATTGTTGTGACGAGGTGCTTTTCCTAATTTCATTGATGACTTCTGGCAAACAAATTGTTGTACATCATTAGGTTGTATTCGATCCTCCAAACAGCAATATGTCCACTATAACGAAATGAACAACCAAACATTTTCTTGGAAATGCTTCGTGAATGAACAACTTTCTGTTGGATTTGATTCGTATGGAAACACTCTGTAGGTTAGTTTTCAGCTCGCATCACTATATGTGAGTTTTTTTTTGCGCTTGGGTCAAATAATGCGAACTTCATCGGGAGCAGGGTTTTTTGACACCTAAATATTTTTTGGAATAATTTGACTTTCATGAAATGTGTTACTAACGGAAACAGAACCTCGATGAAATTTTGCGTACCAGTTGTAAATAGTTTTTTTGACGTTGTTTAATTAACCTTTCACTGAAATCGCAACTGAAATCTTCTCGTGAAATATCCACTTTTTTACAAAATTGCTTTCGCTCGTTGTAAACAAACTATTCGGTCATATTCGGTGCCATCACTACTTCAATAACAACAAATATAAAATTTTAGGAAAATAGTTATATCTTGCAGCAATGCGAACATTTCATCATTTATGAGTCGCTAAATGCGAATTATGGCACTCAGCGCAGGACTATCAATCGAATTGTTGACTACAATATGACATCGATTTCTTTAGTGAAACAAAGAAATAATGATGACTTATGTACGATCAACAATGGCAATATACCCAGTACATAAACTTCCGAATATTTACCCAATACTTATCTCGAAATTGGGCACATTAAGTCTGAAGGGAGATCGAGTCATAAACACTATTAATTGTTATAATGAACATGTACTATGCATATAATTTATATTCTTTATGTTGTATATAAAGAACAACGAAAAGGAATACACTACAAGACAGCAAACACACAAAACATTACAAAATAATACATATTGTATATAATAATAATAGAATAGTAATTTCTCATGTTTTGTCTCAGCGAAACATGACGTAGCCGAAATAATACAAATATTTAACTAAGTGGAGTAAAAAATTAATACTACAATCCGATGATATTATGTTAAATGTGAGACACTTACAAACAATTGGAGAATTTGATGATGTGTTTAGACGAGCATATGGTGTATAGAAAGTGGAAGGCTGTATGGCTAGGGATTGGGGAACAAAAAATTGAAGCTGTGGCAGTAGATGTGGGGAGTAAATTATGTTGTGAACCAAGTTATAAACAAATTTGATAAAGTGTTAACGCCTGAGCTCAATTGAATTTTTATAGCAACAACTGATCGTCATATCCTCTGCAAAGGTTACTACCTTTTATTTTGGAAAATAGACACTGTAGACATAGATCTACTGTATCAATATATCTTCTTGCTGACTTATTTTTGTTCTTTCCTAAACGAATTACGTCTGACTCTTGTGCTTTCTCATTGGAGCCAAATAGCAAAATGAGATTGCTAAGAAAATAGGGGAAAAGTAGCGTAAGAAGACTTTCCAGGCCACCATTTCCCATCCATCAAAATTTACGAACCTTTTATTGGATAAAGTGTACAGTATCATCCACTACCACCAAGAAATATGAACAAATACTTCAAAATGGAATTTATTGCAGTTTTTAAAGCCATAATTTTATACAATTTCAAAAGGAATGGAAACAACCGTACAACTTAGATCAGAGTAATCAATTATTGCTGGTGCTTAATTTTTGCACGCAAATGTTTTGAAATTTAACAGTTTAATTGTTGTATACTACTCAATAGTTCTGCAAAATTTGGTGCGTTTATTTCCACTTCTGTTCAATGCTGTAACTTCGCATAAGCAATAGTGTAGAAATACAATATTCAGGTTAACGAACAAGTAGATATACCTTATAAATAATCAATGTATTCTGTATTATTTGCTAAAAATATCGCAAATACGAAACTCATAATAGAATTCATTTCTGCGATTGATTTGGTTTATATCATAGACAATGGATAAATATTATCTCTCTATAATTACTATACACATGGCAAATACAGATGATTTAATTTTAAAACGTTTGTTCTATTGCTCGGACAATAGAGGAGATGCTCATAACAGGTTTCCATTCAATGAACACTAAAACTAATTTTATTGGATGACAATCTCCGTTGTGACTTGAATATTTCCAGCAAAAACCTTTCACTTAATATATTACGCCTTTTACACAAAAGTACAAAATCTATTCTAGATAACATCATAATAACCATCTCCTTCTGGATAAATTCAATTTTAAGCAGATATTCTATGAAGCGTGACCATATCTAGATGTTCTTTAAATTACTTGATTAATATTCTCCATCCTAGTTTGCCCCTGTTTAAAGATAAACTGGGAACAGTCCTCCTAGTCTTCGTAGTTTATTCTTTAAAAAAATACCCCCGACTTTTCCGTTTCTACATTGTTTTCGCTATCAGATCCACTTTCTTCCGTATTTTTTGTACACATTGCTTTCCTATATTTGATTGTGAAAATAGTTTGATCCAGGATATAATTATCTGCTGACACTGATATATATTGTAATATTTTAACGGTATGAAATTTCAGAAATTGTTGACATTTTATGCATGTCTTAAATTTACAGGAGCGTGAATCCGGGAATGTACCTAGACACTCTTGCGGCACATGGAAAATTGTTAGATAAGACAAACTACTAACCTTAAATCTCGTTACTTTCGACTACATAAACATAAGACTTTTAATTGACAGAGATAACCTTTATACGGCCAACGTATGTATTGAAACTTGCTGTAGATTTCTGACATTAATTTATAAGGAAGAGAATGACAGATAAAAGTTGCTAATATAAGTCTTCCCCGCGATTGTTGTAAGCTGGACTTGACTTTAATATTAATTTTATTATTTTTACGCCCTTTTAATATTTGACTAAGAACAGATGGACCCCCCTACCCGATATGTGAATCGTTAATAATAATTTGGCAACGTCACAAAGAATTTTTAGTGGATGGTATGTCATACTCCATTACAAAAGTTAAAGTAGCATTAACAATCGTAGGTGCAGGCTAATTTCAAAGTTTAATTTTAAGAGTATTACAACCAAGATAAACAATGCACAGCTTAATTGAAGGTATATGTTCGAATCAAAGAACTTGACGTACTACAAGCAGCATTCCCTATTTGCTTGCCGCATTACATATCCAGGTTTTCTTCTGGAGTAAGTTTTATTTGTCTTGAAGATGTGAATCATATTTTTCTACGTAACACCTTGGATATGCTTTGAAATTGATAAGTTCTAATTATAGAGGGTTCGTTAAAGAAAATAGTGTATTAGAAAACAAGTTTTATAAAGTACGTTGTAAAACGTGGATTCAAGTTGGAAGAGTTTGAGTTTTTTAATGTCGTGTGCAACGTGCTTTTCATTATTTTTTGCATTCCGATCTTTTTACGTATTTTTTAATAGAAAACGAGAAATTTGATAATGATGGAGGTTGGTAATATCTGCATTTGTTTGTAATAAAGTTCAAATTTTTGATTTAATTACCTATGGTTGTCTAAATTAATTTGACGCATTACTTTTAACTTACATCAAAATTTTTCATGTGCTCCACCAGAAATACGACAAATGGGTGCAAATATAGTTAATAATTTATTTCTAGAGGAAATCTCATACCTAGTATGAAAACAGCATTATAACTATGAAAATGGTTCAACGTAAAGAAAATTCTTCATATTTCTGAAAATATCTTGCTTGTCTATGCCAGGAAATGCTACCTTAAATCCTATTCACTGTGGACAATTTATTGAGCGTTGAGATCCTGTTTAAATATGCATAGAAATGTGGATATATCAAAGTATACGAGGCTTCAAGCTTAATAATAATAATAATTTATACCTTCAAATTTGTAAGAGAAGTGCATGCGTAGCTGTGGAAGTGAGTCTTAGATTTATTCGATCGAGTTTGATATTCTACGTTATTTAGAAAATACGATAAAATGGAGCTAGTAGACAAGAAGGCTAATTAATATATGCGTGGATGATCTTCAATATAGATCTGATTGCATCACTGTCAGTTCACCTAAAACAAGAAATAATGATCCAAGAATGTTTGCTATAATAGATATAAACATAGTAGAATTGTTAAAAAAACAAAAACAAAAAAAAACAAATGAATATATGTATTTAATGAACTAGCTACCACCAACCACTATGTGTATATGCGTTTCTCTGTATCACAACTCATCAGTACATCTATGTGGAAGGTAGCAGCTATAATTCAAGTTATTGTATATATATGAAGTTCATGCTAACATGTTTGGATGGAAGTACCTATTTATAGGTATTTTAATCACTGAAAATGTTGAATTATATTGTTATATCGACTTCTACATAAATATGCAATCTTTGCCGCTGAACCTGCGAGGGTAGCACCCCTCGATTTCGTCGTAAAAACCTAACTTATCACAAATGGCCATTGCATTAATAGCCCTATTGGTGTTGATATAATGGGAAATATATCTAAACAGATTGCCACATCCTCAACTTATATGTTTAGACCATTGCTTTAGAATATCCAATGCTATTCATGTAGCATAAAGCGTAGTGTATAGTCTTATGGCTACAAATGTAGTAGTAATAGGTACTTGGAACAGCTCAGTAGTTGCTGAAGGATACGTTTCCTCTTCTCCAAAATATAAAGTTGATTTTGCAAATATGTTCGTCCAGGAAAGGGACGTTAATTTATTTGTCACTATAGCAAAGAATGGTAACCATGAAAAGGATGTTTCTAATAATTATAAGGTCGAAAAATAATTCAAAGGCTAATATCAATGTATGCATTTCCAAGGTGATGAATGATTAAATATATCAAAATCAAAGGGCATTAATTTCTGCTGTAATATCTGTTATTATGCTGTAATTATAATTATAGTATAATAAGATGTTCGTTGTTAGTTTAATCATAACCTCTGATACTGACTTACGTAATGTGATCAACTTAAAAAAATTCTCTAAATATTTCATGAAATAATTATTATAACCGCACTCGTATGAGTGCTTTTATAATTTTAAAAAAAGTGTTTGTTACTTATCGAGCGGTTCCCATGTACCCTTTAACTAAGGAAGAAGAAAATAGGAGACTTCAGCAAGAATTTCGGTTGGTTTATTTTAGTTAAGTTATTTATCAAGGATTTTCTACTTTTTTAATACTTACTCTAAAGAAGTCAATGAGTGTTTAAAGCAGACTCGAATAATTATTTTTTTGTGCTAATATGTGCTTTATTGTAAAAGTTAGCTACAAATGTTACTTTAACTGTTGAATATATTTGTATTTTATGTATTATTTTTACAATAAATTTGTATTGAATATATTTCGATGAATTAACTTCACCCCAAACCGTTCTGAAGTGAGAATAATGTATTTTATCGACTTTACCCTGGATCTCAGGATGAACTTAATCATATTTTACCCGAGAATTTAAAAAACTGTTTGCAATATTGCCCTGATCTAATGACCAATAGGTAGCCTAAAGACCCACGAAGTTTACAATTGTATTAAAATGTAATCATTTCCTTCCAGTTATCCAAATAAATCGCAATTTTTTGATTGGCTTCACATTACTCGACGGTATGTTGATTAAGTCACTTATTTTTACAAGAGCCCGTACGATAGTTACTTAATTTATTTAGATTTGTATTATTTCAAGGTGAAATAGCGCATTTGTATGACTGGTAAAGGTTGCGTCGATGTCGACCTTATTTCCTACACTTTGGGTTCTAAAACGCTTCTCCTTTGTTAGGTAAAACAACGTGCACGTTACGTACATTTCGTGTTTCTAATGCAATATGTACACACATACACACAACACATATGGCAACATGTACATACTAACGTATTATTGTATACGTACTGTATACGCGAAATATCCACATATATAAACACTCGACGGCAACCGGTTTATTGAATTATAATATATCTTAAAAATATCTATTGGATTAAAGATGGCTTCGTTGCCAGTAAAGTCTATTATATTCAGTTCGAATGTTTCGTGTATGTCTTCCCATTTTACGACTGACGTATGTTACAATACGTATGGCAATGTTTACACTTGATGAAATAAACGACGATATTTATAAGGCTATGATTGCTACTAATAATAGATTGTCGCGTCGTTTCTATAATACCCAACTATTTAATTCATTAGTACGATTACACACCTTGACGAAAATATTTTAATAATATTGCAACTTGTGGCTCCATCTTGTGAAAATACTACTAAGCATTATTTGCATAAACGCATTATGCGAATTTAAAAAGTTAGATATCGAGCTCAGCTATCTTAGCTTAAATTTTGATATGCTAATTTTTGCATTTTCCCTGAATACTGGTCATTATAATTGGAGTGGTTACTAACTCAACACAAAGTTCAAAATAAACACCTATTATGCTGCTAGATATGCACAATCTTTGGTAGTTTTACTCTAAAGAATGAGACAAAATTGGGTTTACCTAGTCTTGTTTAAATATTTCCACAACATGTTAGAGGATCAACATTTTTGAAAGGCGAAAAAGATTGGATAGTCAACTTGTGGTTTATAAAAAAAATAAGATACAAGAGAAATAACGCAAGAGATAATAATTTGAGCAATTTCGAGTTAAAGTTATGTCAAAAACACCGATGGTTTATTAGTATTCCTTTAATGTTATTTGTTTTCTGCTGCCTTGTTTGTGCCCTTAAGTTAAGAAGAATCCATTCAGCATAAAAATAAAAAAAAAAACAAAACAAAAAGACAAAAGCAAGTTTTATTACCTCTAACCTTTAACGAAACAATACCTGTGTACAAGAATTAAAGATCGTTGCACAATACGGTCGAAGAGGGAGACATAGCACTAGAGAACGTAATTATATACATAATACCATTGCAAAGTTCAAAAATGGATACGACCCTATTAAATTAGAGATGCTTAAAAATACGGGAGAAGAAAAAGCAAAAGTGCTGACTATAATGTCGTATAAGTAATAGTGCCATGTTTGAGAAAGGTGTCAATAAAGAGTAGCGAAACTACAGAGGTATTACTTTACTAAGATCTACACCAAAGTTGCATGAAGATATTTTGGAAAGTAAAATGAAGCTAAAAAATCTTGAATCAACTGAACAAGTATGGGAAGTGTCGCACGCCGATTTCAATGAGACTGCGTTAGTTTGTAGACGCCACCGAATATTGCTTAATGGTCGCAATTCGTGGCTTCAAAATCATCTCAAATTTCGTTTTTCGTAAATAATGTTTAAACGGTTAAAAATAGAAAAAAAGTTTCAATGGCAGACTGACACCATTTACGGATCTCTTTCGATTGCTATGGGTATCCGTATACGGGCTGTTACAATAAAGATGCAACAGCGTATGTTATGCTTATTTGTACGAATTGCAGGAAATGATTGCATCAGTTGTATTTGTCGTTAAAGACTGTATACAGAAGTGGTTTTGATACTTGTACAGGGCGTCCACGAAATTAGGAAATTTTAAATACCTGAACATTTACTTTACATTGGACATATACTTTACTTATCTAAGACATAAACAGGCTATTTGCCATTGCTGATTAATAAAATAAAAGACAGTATTTGCAGAAAATATATGCAATCATGTATTATTCTTCATCGTAATAGGAAAAAATCTTGAAAGAAGTGGTGAAAGCAAAAATATTGAGCAATAAGTGCGCATCTGATAAAAGCAGGTTATCTACATATTGAACATGAGGACAAAAATCTGTAATCATTCAACGAAAACGCATATGTTACTGAATGATCAAATTTGGCTGGCCTGGCTTCTATATAACCGCTTTTGTACCAAGAATATAAAAATACGTTTCGCTATTTGGATGATTTGGTGTTCCAACTTAACGATTGCGTTTGCTTCTAACGCCCACTGTCGTAGGTCCACTTCATGCACTATTCCGTTTTGATCCAGGGCTGTCGAAAATTTACATAATACGTGCTTAGCAATTTCCAGACATTTTTCCCTGTTTGTTCCACCCTTTTCTACATACGCTTTCCATTTATATAATTGCTAAACCAATGTTACTTTGTGACCTTTTTTTGTACAAAACTCAACGATCGTCGGTGTGTGACGTGTATGTGGAGCAGTCCAGTAGTCACCGGCTTTCCTTTTATAATCTGAAATAGTATTACCGTCCTCCAAAGCACATATCTCCTCGTATTCTTCTCCAACATCTAAATCGTAGACGACGCACATATTATATCACAGACGTATGATAATTGCGCCAATTATTTTACTGAGCTTACGTTTTCGTCGAAGGTTGATAATGACAAAATTGTATCCTGAATTTTTTTTTTCCTATTTAATTTGTGTAAGTAGCTGTGTTCGTGTGTTCGAAAGTGTATTTTTCGAAAGCTGTTACCACTAACTATTTTGGGCTTTACTAGCTTGTAACACACAATGCAACCTCATGACGATATCCACCGTATCTCGTTAAAATAAGCAAGCATTTAAAATTTGATCATTATGTGGACATCCTGAACAATTATCGAAACCAGTTCTGCATACAATCTTCGACAGTAAATACAGCGGTTACAATTATTTTCTGCAATTCGAACAGTAAGTAAGTAAGCATAACATACTCTGTAAATGGTGTCAGTCTACCATTGACACTTTTTTCTATCTTTAATCGTTTAAACATTATTTACGAAAAACGAAATTTGAGGTGATTTTGAAGGGTGAGTAGCACCCCCTAGTAGTACTTCTGCAGCAACGGAGGGCACCGTTAAGCAACATTGGGTGGGATCTACAAACTGACGCAGTCACATTGAAATCGGCGCCTGACTTTCCTTGTAAGGAGGACGTACACAGTCATATATTTGCAATAAACCAAGTATGGGAAAAATATTAGAACAAAATTTATCAGCGTTTCTAGCCTTTTGGATTTAGTTCGTAGATTGACATAAAAGAAGTACGGCAGTGTGAGAAAGTGAGAAAATCCACAAGAAAGCATGCAAGTAAGTAATATTGAGAGAAACGAAGACTAATCTTTGCATTCATTCACAGGCCTGTTTATATTTCGATTCGCAAACAAGAGTTATGTTGACAAAGAAACAAAAAAGAATGTTGAAATTAAGTATTTGAGAGGAGCTAAGGGAATAAGGAGTGATAAGGTAATCAACTAAAAAATAAGGTATGATTTGGGGTAGAGCCAGTTCTATAAATAATAAAACGGGGCAATTGAAGTGGTTTGCTAGTCATTAGACAGCATAGAGGTAGATAGTTAAATGAAGGCGGTCTGGTAAACCAGAGCATGGAAGTAGTGTAAGAACTAAATAATGTCCTTAATGCAAAAAATGTTGATATACTTAAATCTACCTGTTTCAGTAAAAATTTTCGATGAAAAATGAATCGTAAAAGCACTCCATGACTCTGTCCGTAAAATTCTCTATTCCATAGGGATCCATCAAAGCAAACGAACATGCCGTTTCGTGTTATTTCGCATCCTTTAAGAATCTGGACGAAATGTTCGGAGCCTTCACATAACTGAAAGTCAGTCCAGTGGTCACGTACTTGGCTAAATTTTCGTTAGGTGATCCTCAAACATTAACGATTGGTTTCATAGGATTCCGAGCTTTGTGCATTTTAAGAAGTTCGTAAAGTGGAAATAGGCTCTCTGAATGCAGTAATCGAATTTGGTATTTGTTAAATATTGATTCATTCTAGCTTCTTGTTTTAGAAGGAATGAACTTTATTTTATTTCCAATTTCACGAGTTTTCATTTCAGATATTAATAGGTATTGGGAAGTATAAGAAATTGTATTTAGGGGTAGATAAGTACAAACATTTCCGCGATAACTCTTCGCAACACAAAGATAGTTTGAAAACGATAGGAACTAATTTGGATTTTTGTAAACCATTGATGGTGATTTAAAAGGGGTTTTTAATTTTAGAGAAAAAAAATATTGAATGATTGGCTCCGATTGGGGCAACAGCTAACTCCTAAATAGGTAAACTCGCCATTACGTAAGTTTAGGTTCTAGATGTGGTCAATTTAAAATATGTATATTAATAGAGCCAGTAGTTTTATTATAACTTAAACCACCTAATTGAAAGCTTTTTGCGCCGCTCGATCAACCATATACACACATACGTAAGTAGGAATCCCGTGAATTTTGTAGATAGGTCCACGAAAGTTAACACTGGTCTCTTAGTTGTAACGGACGCCTATAACACTGACATTAATGCTTATTAATGTTGTTAGAGCGACAGTGACATGTTATACATGTTCTTTGCAAGTAAAGGTATTGTTAGTATTAGTATTACCATAGAAACGGGATCCTGTTCCTACATGCAACGAGATTAAAGGATTTGAGGAAAACAGAGCCTTCTGCTTTTTATACCAAGAGAACCTGGGAACAGGTAAATCCGTATTATGTAAAAGCCTCATCGTCGGTCGCAAAAGATATATATTTTTCAACAACACAATGTTAACGCTTACTGAATTTAAGAACAAAAATCATAAATTAAGAGTATTCTTACAATGGACAAAATCGTAGCGATTACGCGCATTGTTATCATATATTCCTTTACATACTATACATTGCAATGTTTTACGAAGGAAAAAATTGAAAAAACTGTAAATATTTATGATGTTCCGGAAATTATTTAGATGAATTGGGGAGTGTCTCTGGAACAATGTCGGCAATCTAGAATCAATTTGGAATGGTAAATGAATCTTTAGATGAATGAGAAATTTAAAGGAGAACTTCCACTTTAAAAACTTTATGTTTATGTAACAATCAGCTAGTTCTGTTTAATTACTACGACTCACACTTGAATTCCAATTAGAATTTCTTCGAATGAACACGTTTTAATTGGAGATTTACTTAGGCGCAAGTTATCTGGACAAAAGATGGACCTTTACATTGAATAGATGGAAAATTTAAAAAAGTCACTAGATGAGATATGGGGGTGGCGCTGATGACAGGTAACTTCTGAAACGATAGTTGTAGTATTACATGCTATAATCTGCAACATCGAGGTTAGCTGACTATAGCTTTTGAAGTAGTTGCATCTAATTCTATTTAGGTAGCGTGGGAGATAGAAGTCCATCCAACGCCGACAGTGGTGGAATAAAACAGTGACTTCTCTTCTGTTCACATTCTTCACCTCCTAAAACGTCCAACTTAATACAAAATTACCCTACAATAGTCTTTGAAATCTTAGTGTAATTTCTTGTTCGTCAGATGGTCGTCTTATTAGTCGATAAAATTGAAATTTGTACAGTTGTTTGCGGTGTAAATCGACGTAGTAGAATGTTTTCGTTTGTTTTTCGTCGTAAAGGTATTTTTTAGAATACAGAGAATTTTAAAAAATACCTTTACGACGAATTCTTGATAATTTTAGAGAATAAAATTATCAAGAATGGAATACCGTAACGCTAATTAAATTCCTGATTTTGAATAAATTTGCTAATGTTTGGTTATTTTTCCAATTTTAAAGTGTTTATTGTCCGAATACTCATGTTTCGAAGTTCTTCAAAAATCATATAGACATAGTGTAGAAACATCCCTATATCGGATTAGTTCTCGTTTCAAATTTTTTAATGAATTAATGACTTTTTTATGGTGCTAACAGAAGATGTTCTATTGTACTTTGTAGTTGCCCAAAACAGTTACTGCGGAATAGGCAGGCGGTAAGGAGTAAATATACTAGCAATAAAGATACAAGAGTAGGGGTAAATGTAAAGAGGTTGACAAGCCGTGATCTACAGTCACTATTCACTACGAGTTGGGAAAAAATTGCCACATGAACGAGAAAAGCAATATATATACAAAAATAGAATCCTGAAGAAACAGCAGGTAAGAATAAGACAACCGTTTGTTATTGAAATTCTTTTCTTTTGCTCAGTATAATATCTGACATTTACTCTGATTTACATCTCTTCTGTCAAAGGTACAGGATGGCGCTAAAGGTGTCATGGAAACCTTAACTCCATTTTGCTCTTTCCGACTTATTCTCCTATTCCTGATCAAGCACAAATTAATTGTGTTGCGTCCCCTACGGCAGTAGCGGGTCCGTTACACGTAGAAGAATTTAGTTATGGCTAAATGTCGCTGTTCAACGTAATTGCTGCAGATAAAGCTATCATAGCATACAATTTATTTGAAAAAATTCTTTTTCTAAACGAACAATTGAAATTATCAAACTTTTTGTTTCGCTCACGTCTGCTAATGAGCACCATATTTGATACAAGCATCAATAACACTCATTTGTTTTTCCGTAATACTAACACCACGACTCTTTTCCATCAAAAGATCTCTTCCATAATATGCGGACGTGCAACACAGAGGCAGAACACACAATCGCATAGAGGCTACTAACTATACATACATACGTTTCGCTGTGATGCCTTTGTTAGTTAGTTGTGTCTATACGTTGGGTTCGTTTGTCCGTATGTTTGCAGTAATTGTTCCATATTGATTAACATCCTTGTATGTTTGGCTATCCATCACATGTGCGCACCCTACGGCAAGAATAATTTATAACGCGAGGGGGGAAAGGATATACTCATATTATTCCTCTTTGCCGGTTGTTGGAGTTGGTACGCGCGATGGCCGCTTATGTATGTATGTACATATGTATGTATGGGCGGCGAAAAAAGAAATTGTTCCCTTTTAGAAATTTCATGTAACTGTCAGATCAAACTTGACGACGCTATATTTATGCGTTTAATATGGACGTATGTGTATGTACGAATGTGTTGGGCGATCATGATCGTAATTTTCAAGAAGTATATGCGCTCATATACATATATGTATGTACATGCGTGACTGTGTACTATGATGAATGGATACATCGCTAAGTAAAAAGAGTAGATTTTTTCGTTGCTCATTCGATATGAGACTATTGTTAAGATTAATTAATGTAACGGCTCGATTCATTTTCGACTCTCACCAAGGGGGATCTCGCTTATTATTGGAGACAGAAAGCTGGCTTAAGTTAGCTAAAGTTGCTAAATTTTATGTTCGTTATGAGCCCGAAGAGAAAATGAACTTGTAACTATAAAAAAGACATTTGGATTAAACAAAAAATAGATATGCTGATTTTCTTCTTTTGCTTCTAGCACTCTTACATATTAGGCGTTACAAAAAACATTCTTAATGACATTTTCGATCATCTGTCTAGTGGTGTACTCAAAACAAACATACGACCAACACCTCTTGTTTCTATTAGGTACCATGTCATATTTGTACACTGCCAGGAAGAGTTTTCTTCTCCAAGTTCAAGTATGGACAAATGAATACTTAACATATCTCGTATGTTAAGTAGTTTTTATTTATCGAACAGTGAACAATAGTGAGTATTAGATATCCACATTGTATCATATTTCTAGAAGCCGATAGAGTCTTAGTCGAGAATGGATCATTTAGCACTTCCTAATGTTTATATTAACAGGAATTTGAATGAAAATTCTCCGAATATTTTACAAATAGTAGAGTACAAATGGAATACCATTTTGTTTTATCAGTATCTTAGATTTCTTGTAGATCTACACATTTTCGAAAAGACAAGTCTTATATAAAAAAAAACAAAATCATCACTTCAGGAACTAGCAAATATGGAATACAGTAATAACTTGCTACAGAGGCAATAAAGATAATTTGCTAAACTTAGAACATTTTCTCTTAAAAATTCCAATACTACGATAACACTACCTAGTAGTCGAATCTGGTGCCACTCTCGAGTAACTCCCAAATCATAACTATTTGTAATCATTTTTTTCTCGGACTGCTGTAATTGGCGTTGACTTGACAGTCTTAGATAAGAAAAGGAAAGCTTTTATAAAAACATATATGAAGGAATGGGCGGAAATACTTACTTTTACTATTACTTTTTGGTAACGATGTCTTCTTATTGTTTAATAGTTGATGACTCTTTATCTCATTCATATCTGCTATGCATACAAATATGGTTGCTGGTACAGAATAAAATATATGATTTAAGAGAGTTCGTGGGCCAGAGAATTTTATAGGCCAACACATAGCACTACATAACAAGTGAAAAATATCCTTATCTGGTTAGTTAGTTAGTTAGTAGTAAAGAGCGCCACAGACTGCAACGGAATGCTCTGTTGACCGAATCTTTGGCGCCAGATTTACCCGGCTGATGATCAGCCAAATGAAATGTGCCAATATGACTATTTGCTTTCTTAATGCTTACTTAAAATTACTTTTAGATGGGACTCTTAGTAATGACTTCGTAGCACGGAGTTACCTCAGGTCGTACGGTCCTGGGGTCAAAAAGTAATCAAATTAATTAATAAAAGATTTGATTCCACTTAGTAAAACAAAAGAGAAAAATATGAAAATAAGATTTGATGTCTGCTCCAAAAATAATAAATAAATATTAATTATATCGAACAGTTAAAATTTAAAGCGATTAAAATATATGACTTAAACAATTCAGAGCAAAACATTAACAAGGGTAAACATGATTACGTAAGGAAAATTATAAATAAAGAATAACACGCGATTTGTCCTGATGTGCGTTTTCTTCTAGCGGTGATTTATTGACGTCGCGTAATTATCGTCTTCTTGAGTGGACTTAATGATCTAGACTTATGATGGTGACCAGTTTTATAAAAAATTAAATTAAATAATTAAAGCTATGACGAATGCCTTTTTCCGTGGTACACCGAGCGGCTTACATATGTTGTAACTATGGCATAGTGCTACGTAGATTTCCCTTCGTGGTTTAAATTTATTTGTTCGCTTGGGGTTTCTTACAGCTAACCGTCGTTGTTTGGACGCTGGTCAGGCGTCCGCTCCTCTTCGCCGCTCTATGAAGACTTTTTCCAATATCGCACCAATTAAGTGTCGCACAGCAGAACATATGAGCGAAAAAATCAATACTTTAACGAAAACAAGCACATACTATATATGAAGTTGGCGGGAAACTATTTAACAAAATACGCGCTATCTACATACAGGGGTGAGTAAAATAGTAATACATTTTTAAAGTAAATACATTCAATAAAATATATAAAATAAAAGCAACAAATAAGAATAATGTGAAATACTGTGTAAAGTACTGAAATTCGCGCGGTTGTATGGTGCTTGCTCGCAAATCAATTTTTTTCAAAATTGTGCCTGCAGGTGTTGTCAGAAGAGTAAAGAAAACTGTTGCGCAATTGCCATTGGGAATGAGTCTCCCAATGGAGGAAAAGGTGTTCTTTTCGTTTATACGGAAGAGATCGTGAAGGTGGATTCCATCATTTCACGTGGTTAATTTACTGACTTCTCGTACCCGTCCTATTCTCCCGATAACATATGATATAATACAATTACTAGTATGTAAAATTTCGCCAAGAACTGCATTTGGATTGCAAAAGCAAATCGTGACTTCTTACCGAAGCCTACAGCAACTTGTGATATGCTTCAGAATCTGCATAAACGATGTGAACGCTGTACAATGAAGCTGTGCTGAGCACTTACATGATACACAACACTCTAAATAAACCTTGATATCTTGTTCAGGAAATCATTTAAATCAAAAAATTTGAGATAAAGGTAGGTACTACTTTTTTTTTGTTTTCATAGCTACAACAGATTTAAGTTTTATTGATTTAGAATCGATTAATATTATTATTAATAACCAACGTTTAATAGGCGAACAACATAGTTCTCGAAGTAAAAGAATTCTATATATAACTATTCTAAAAGAAGCACTATTTTTAAAGGATCCAACCTAGTCTGCTTTTTGATCGTTAACAATATTGTGATTCCAAGACGATGGCGTCCCAGTTCACTAATTGTTAGTAATTCAATGGTTGATACACATTCCTGAACGATAAATTGGTTATAGGCGTTTTATTGGTTTGCCTCCAAGATCTCCTGGCCTAAACTCCTCGAATTCTTTCTTTGAAACCATTGAATGCAGCTGGTGTGTGGTATCGAATAATTATTTGACTAAATAACAATTGGACTTAATGAAATTCGTTAAGATGTTGTAACAATAGCGTATATTTACGGAGTGTCATGGTTGTATTCGACCTCAAAGGGAGCAATTTGAACAATTATCGTAGACAATATTTTTTACATATCCATTTGTTCCTTCTTTTTATTTACTTATTTGTTATAAGTCGTATTTTAGTAATCATCTGCTTTAGTTAAAAAAAAAAAGAATAGGACCTATGTTTATTTAGGATTTTTTTTTGTTTTAAATTACCTCTTGAACAAGTTTTTATACCCATTATAAATCGTCGTGTCACTCTTTTAGACATCTAGTGATTTTACAATAAATAGTCACTTTATTTATTCAGGATATATCTGCTAATAAACTGCTATAAAACAACGTTATAGCTATTTAGTTTTCTCCTATTGAAATTGAACAACCTTTATGTTTCATTAAAGAAATAGTTGGTAGCTGCAGTTAACATGTGTTTAAGTGTTTAAAGCGATAGACAGTAAAACATACATTTAAGGCTTAATAACGAAACTATTTACTCCCATTATTATTGACTTTTAGCAGATCGCGTCCATCAAATCACGCAAACTTTATTTACTCTACTTTGTTAAATGAATAAAAGGAACTGGATCGGCGCATAAAAACGTGACAACTCATTAATGTTGCAAAAATATTCTAGAATTAATAACTTGTGTTTTCTCAGTATGACTGCAATCAGCATGTCGTTTCTCAATAAATTCTTATTTTGATCAACAGCTATAATATGATGCCTAGTAGCAATGCTAGATACTGATAAAGTATGTATAGTAATATATTCAAACAGCTTAAGCACATTTCCTTATAACAACTTTTATGAATAACTGTGCTTTAATTAATAAATAATTAAAGGTAATATAATTTATTACTTATATTATAGCTAGCCTAATTATATATAATCACACATAGGTATTTTCTCATTTATTGCCGATACATGCTTTTTATATTTTGTTTCTGTGACATGTTTCGCCGATCAGTTACTATTTTTGTTATTACTACCAAATAATGAAAAGCTCAATTAGTATTGTGTCCAGTAATGTCTTGAACTTGAAACTTTCAAATATTTCGCATCACGAAAAAAGTTAATTTAATCACTCTGTTGAGGAAACACGTTAGTGCTAATATTAGCCCTCTTCTCTTCCTCCTTGTAGGTGGGATGGGGGGTACCTTTGAAATCTTAAGTAGGAACCCCTATATTTTATTACACATTTAGAGTCTATGACAAAAAAATATGAAAGATTTGAAGTGGTTCTGGTTTATGCAAAAGTTGTCAGGAGACTTGATAATGCTTTCAATCTCCACGCAAAATTTTCTGTATAACATTCGGTCATGCGCTTCATTTTATCGTACTAGCAAACAATTGATGGAAATGTTCAACCGAAAAAATTAGCTGTAGTGGCCAATAATAAAAAGAAATAGCTCGCGAATCTGATTCTGTTCCAGATCAGTGGAAACGTCATAAATATCATCCTTGTCACATGTCTTTACTTCAAGATCTTCATGGCGTTGATTTCCAAAATCGGAGAACCTTTTATCGGTGGCTCGTTACGTATTGTTTCATAACAAAGCCTCTTTTGCAAATCACGGCGCGGTTAATCGACAAAACATACATTGCTAGAGTGATGAAAATTCGTAACGGCTTCGTCAAATTGAACACCATTGTCCTTGGACCCTCAAGGGGTATTGTAGAGTAGTTAGTAGAGAGGACAAAGGCGGATAAAATTATTACTTTCTTGCAGAGACTAGACAGACTCTTGTTTTGTCGACTCTCAGGGACACCAGTAGGCAACACGAATCCATTCTCATGAAGCGAATAGACACGAGTCTATCCAGTCGTTGCAAAAAAGGAATAATTCCACCTGCCTTTGTCATCTCTACTCATCGGCTCTCACGTTACTGAGAGCAACTTTAATGGACAAATGTACCGAGATATATTGAAAAACGAATTGCCAACACTACTTGAAGACTTGAACTTAGAAGTACAGCAGAACATGTGGTTTCAGCATGCTGCACACTATTCAGTGACAGCACATGCAGTACTTGTTCATGATTTCAGTGATCGCTGGATAGGTAGAGGCGGGCTTTGCCAGATTTAGAATAATTACATGGACGGTTTTTCCGTGAAGTGAGATATTCGAGATATTTGAAACTTGAAAGTTAAAAAAGTCGCTGAGCTTCTGAGCGCTCACTAATTACCCATAGAATCAATCTAATTGAGGCACCTATGTTTAAAAGCATGAATTTAGTTTCACGATTTTGAAAATATGTTATCTTCTGAATATGCAAAAACGATTTCTCAAATAAATCAATTAGAGAGGGTGTCTAACTTTGGATAGTACTGGCGCTGATTAGCATACTTAGAACGGCGTAAATGTTTCTGCTAACAAAGATAACCTCGTTCGAATTAACAGATGATTAATATAGAGGGGGAGTAGAATCAATGGACGTTGTGAATTTTGAGATAGTGATATTCCAATCATAAGACGTTTAAAATTTCGAGTGAGAGACGCCGTATATTTATAGTAAATAAAAATAGAAAATAAAAGTGGGCTTAAAATCCAATTTTTGTTTTATTCCTAAAGATGAGAACTCTAGTAAGTCCATGAGACACTGCGTTAAAGAAAAATCCAGGAATACAAGAGCAGTTAACAGTCCATTATATGTAGCATGCAATATATGTATTATCTGTCATCGCGGTAATGCAGCTGTGCAGAGCGAATACCAGGTTGTAGTTGCCTTTTTGTAGTAACTTTTCAGTTATAGCGAACTTTTTGATTTACACATACGTTTTTATTCTCCAGATTTGTCTTTTAGTACAACGATTTGATTAGAAAACAAAACAATTCCCTTTTTTGTCCTTCATTTACTTCACTACCTTTCGTCACCAATGATTGTTGACTTTCTCTAGCTTGGTTCTTCTTCCTATCTTTTTTGTTAGTAAGTGCTATTGTCATTATTTCCATTTTTTTTGTCTTCCTTTTTTCTGTACCCATTTTTCTTTTTGTGTTCCTTTTTTTAATTTTTGTTCAATATTAAGTTTATCACCTGTCTTCCTATTTTTCTTCTGGAAAGTATCTTGAAATTTCTTCAAAAATTTTCCCTTTATCGATACCAAGTTCTAGAATTTCACCATTGCTTATGTGTTAATTAAGGCCTCTACTACTTTATCAGGGAGGATACTATTTTATTGTATACTTGGTTGCAAAGAACTGTCTATGCAATTGTAGGGGAAATCCCTTATTCTATCCAATTCTTATTACTTGCAAGCTAGGTGTGACGTTGTAAAGTGATCGTGCTACAAAAATATCAGCTCCCAGATGTATTTTAATGGAATATTTATGTTGATATACTTTCCACGTTTAGTCACTACATGATCTGTTATAGAATCAATTTATTGTCAACAGGTAGATTTATCAAGGTAGATAGATTACCTAGTCATAAGTTCTTCTTTACTTTCGATTTTACGAATAGATACCGTTATATTAAAATGGCCCGAAGACTCGGTAAAATATACTGCCTTTATTACACCAGATGGAAAATATGAATATCTAAGAGTTCTCTTCGGTCTTACAAATGTATCTTGTACGCTTCAAAGTGTCGCTGACACAATTTTGAATCCTCTCAAACTTGTTAAAATTTTTGTGTATCTCGACGATATTCTTATCCCTTCCAAAACTGTAGAAGGCTTGAATATTTTAAAAGGGGTATTATTAATATCATCAAATTGCGAAAAGAACATACGGTAACTCCGTCAACTAAAAAGGTTAGCAAACCGAACAAGCAAAATCTTTCTCATTTTTAAAGAACTTCTTTATTACCAGGCCAATATTAGAAATTTATGACTGCACAGAAGATTTTGTTCTTTACACTGACACTGGAATTGAGGGTATGTTAGCACAGATAGATATAAACAAAGCAGACACTGTTATCGGATACTTCAGCAAACACACAAACCTGACCGAGCAGAAGTACCACTCTTTTGAATTAGAAGCTTACGCAAACGTGGCATCAGTCAAACGGTTTATAATTTAAACCCGCTAATAGGGTGACGGATCGTAGAACTCCAAGACTTCAATATTCAAATTAAGCTTAAACTAGGATCACAAAAGGGATACATCGATGCGTAATACACACTTATTGACGGTAAAATATGCGCAACCCCATTATCCACAAAAGATTCGTTATTAACATTAAAGCAACAATAATATCAAATAAACAAATAAACAATAATAAGCAAAACATTAAAGATATGTTGCAATCTGATAATCAACATGGTAACAAGCAATGGATTGTATAGAGGTACACAATTTGAAGGTCGAGCCCTGATTCCTAAATCATGTGGATGGCAAGTATTGAGACATGAACATGATGATATTGGTCATTTTTCCTACAAAAAGACATTTGATAGGGTTTCTTCCAAATATTGGTTTTCCAAAATCATTAGATTTGTAAAGAAATACATCGAATCATGTATAAATAGCGTGTTTCATAAGAGTCCTTGGGGAAGGAACCCAGGAATGTTAAATCCCATCTACAAACATTCACGGTCATTTCATACAATTCATATAGACCATGTTGGTCCTCTTGTAAAGAGTAGGGAAGGAAATATTCAAGCTCTTGTTTGTGTAGATTCCTTCACAAACAAGTTTTGTTTCATATATGCTGTGCGCAATACAAAATCCAAAAACGTAATTCTGAAATTGAATGAATTGTTTAACATTTTTGGTCTGCCAAAACGTATGACTTCCAACAGAGGAAATCCTTTACTTCTAGGTTATTTAAAATGTTTCGTGAAGAATTAAAAATAATTCACCATTTAAATGCGGTTGGCGTGCCTCGTGGAAACAAGCAAGTGGAACGGCACAACCCCACTATCCTAAATTCTTTATCCACAATGGGTGCAAATAAAAATGAAGATGAATGGGACGAAAGCATTCACAATGTTCAATTGGTGCTTAACCACATCTTGGACTGTGACGAGCATATATTTACTTAATATCTTTGTATGCATCTTGGCTTATATCACCGCTCTTAGAGAATAATGATCCAGGTGTATCTTGGTGCTACCTAGTGCTAAACGAAAGCACCATCAAAATGCACTCACGGTTGCGCTCCCGAACAGCTCATGGTGTGCTTAACTACGGAGGGTGCCGCGTATAAGCACTATGGGTAACTGCGCATGTGAATGATTTACTATAACGAATTAAAAACATATCAAAAACGCCTAGAAACAATTAAAAAAAATGCTGCGGATACAGTTGCTCGAGATATGTGGAATACCTAATATCGTTGTTTGCCGCTTGTTCTTCTAGAACGGTGAACCAGATGACTCTTGCCACTAGATGGCACCAAGAGATATACCTGGCTCGTCGTCTTTAAATGATGAGTATATAAGCCGAGAGGCAGACTGTGATGTTAGGTAGAAATACGTTCGGAGCAATACTGATGACCTCGAGCAGGCAGAAACATGTCTATTCGTTAGCGTTCTCCTCCCCCCAGTACCGGTATTATTTTGGTTATTGGTTCTAGACATGCTTTGAAGTGTTTTTAATAATCATGTTTTTTTTTTTTGATTATTATTAATATTGGATATTAGCAGTAGTGCAGAAGTAGTAGAGGACAATCGGGTCAGCGAAAAAATAGCACAGGTTCCATCTATTTCATCGATCGTGTATTCTAAATCGTAGTGCAACAAAACTATGATTTATCAGCAATTTCTCGCTTGTACAGCGTCTTATACCGATATAAAATCACTCGATGACTTCAAAAATGCTAACAAGAAGATTGAATTTTTTACTTTCTTGATTCCATAGAACCATAAAGATGCGACATGATTAACATTGTTTTTAACGCACCTCTAGTTCGCTACAGTCACACTTTATCGTTCATGTTAATGAGAGTTCCTCACAGGCGCGTCATTAACACCGCGGCAGAATCATAAATCATCGCATCGTCATCCCATCAAATCGATCATCTTCATAGTCGTCTCCCTATCGTCATCGTCATCATCAAGGTGGAATGAACTTTGAACGTTTTGTCGTCCATCGTATCGACGGCTGCCACAAAAACGTTCACTATTGGCCATTTTTATGCCTTCGGATACGGTACGAACACATAACACTATCCAATTAACCGGAATAAATTTACTGTTTTAAGATACATTAACCGGTTTTTACTACGTTCCCCTTGTGCTAGTATTCCGTCTTCTTTTGCTAGTCCGTCTTCTACTTCATTTAGTACGGTGCGCGTACTTGCGACCTGCCGAAGAGCACACAAAACGAAACAACTAAACCGAAACGGCAAGAAGGACGGATCGATAAAAAAACAAAGCTATGCATACATGCACTGGCATAGATGATGCTCGCTCCGATATTCTCATTCATATAGCAGATGGTTATTATTACATTCCAGCGAGATTAGTATATTACTTAAAAGCAAATAGATTTGAGCGGGGAAAGCATTCCTTTTTGAGCATTTTAATAGATCATTGTAAGAAATAAATGTTTATAGTAGCGCTTTTGGATTGGTAGCTATTTTGCATATGCTCTCGAATATGGGAACTCAATAATGCAACTTTTACGTTTTTCTATTGTTTTACATTTTTTGGGTTTTTGGTTTCCTCTTCCTTGGGTTTATTCTACTTTGCAACGTTTCGTCATACCATTCTCATAGACATTCTCAGGCATATTTATAATAACTTTAATCGTTAACAATCTACCACTTCTTTTTTTTTACAGTTTACTTTTATTGAATATCGCGCTTTTATTTTATTGTTCTTTTCTCATTAACTAAAGAAAATACTATGTTATTGTCTGTCAACTTCTTGCTTTCACATTCTATTGGTTGTAATCTAACTTTTCTTCCTTTTATTTTATTTTTGAAATGCTGTTACTTATGTTATTCTCTTTTCTCTTGACAATGTAATTGCTTTTGAAGATGTTTTAATTAACTTTTATTTAAAAGTTCTGTCAAATTACTAAATTAAAGGTATGTATAAAACTGTGTAACAATAAAGACAGACACATGCGGGCACATTCCTTTTTGCTTGTGGAACACTTGACTTGATGTTCTTTTTTTCGTTTCTTGCTCGCTTTCCCCTCTCTTTTTATGTTTAATTGCATATACTCACCAATTTCTCTTCTTTATGTATGCCCCAATTGTATCCCACAAGCTCTTGTTATCGATTCTATAATATTCATTAAGCTTTTCCTCAAATTTTTGTTTTTGATCCTTCATCTCTTTTGTGTTTGAACTTCTTCCACGCTTGTTCCTTTTTTTATTTTCTTTTTACGTCTGCATTTCACCAGTCCGTTTTCTTGTTGTCTTCATTTATTTCTTTTTTTCCAAAATGTCTCTTTCGCTCCCTTAAGCATGGTCGCCTTAAACATTCTCCATGTCTTCTAATTTCTCGTTTTGCGTGTACGCCGCCTCGTTCAGTTCTCTTTCCATTTTATTCTGATACTTCTTCCTTGCTTCCGCATTGCCTAGATTCCTTATAATAGTAATGGCAATCAACGCCTTAGCATGGCCCCACAGCTTTCAAATTACAGTAGGCGTCGCTACTTATTATTATTACACTTGTAACCGTAGAGCGTCCTAAAATGGTTGCCTTCAGCATTCTCCAAATTTAAAGCAAGGAAAATTACGGAAAGCCTCATTCTGAGAGTTACGAGCCCGGGGTTCGAACCCGGTATCCCGAAACAGCGCAACAACTTAGACACTGCGTTACTGGTTTCGCTTTATATTTATGTTCCTCTATCTTTGTAACGTCTATCTAGTTATACTACGACTTAATTCTCCCAAAGCCAGCCGATGTTTTGTTCCTAATTCTGCCATTTTCTTCGTTCTTATGTTTCTTATTGCATTTCAGATCTGTCGTATATATGTATACAATTAGACTTCTAGCTACCGTTTACGGAGCCTCAAAGGTATACCTATCATTTAGTTGTTCACACAAAAAAGTATTCCCTATTTTTAAATTTTTTATCTGGCAGAAATGTATCATTTTATATCCATTTTCTTTCTTACCCTTTTTCCAAGTTCTTCTATACATCCTCATTTAATCTCCCATTATTATTCCCTTGGTATTTATTTCTCTTCATTCATCTAGAATCCAAGTGAATAAGAGTGTAGCAAAGTGAGATCGGGTGATCTGGTTTGCTATCTTCCTCTGCTTTATACTTTTTTAAGGTATGAAGGTATAGTAACTGCGGAAAATATCCATATAGCATTTTTCTTTTAAGTTACTTGATTTGGAAAATGGTTCGAAATTACTTTTACTGTTTATCCATTAAGTATAATGTAAACTTGTTTCAATGAAAGCGTATGGAATTCTAAGTTCTATAATTTTATCTGTTCATATAGACATGAAATCAAGTTTCATCAGAATGTCTAAATTGTTATCGTTATGCTATATACAAAGTTAAGGTTTTAAAAACAATAAAAGGAAAAAACGTTTTTGGTACAAATATTCTATCATTTTTCAAAATACTCTACATTAAGATCTATACTTTCGCGTGCATTCAAACTAATTCTTGGGATATTTTTCCACTCTGAAGGTGGTATCTTCAACTCGTGGATTTTGAAGGCTTCAAGGACTTCCTGGGGCGATAAAAATTATTGTCTACGCTTTTTCTATCCTATTCCGTAACTCATTCCGGAATCAAAAGAAATTAATTGTTTACGTAAAATGCAGGGGTACTGAGATATTAATTTTATTATGTTTCCCTCCTTTAAGCAACCAATCGTTTGACGTGCTGTGTGTCATGATGCACCGACATTGTCAATTGTTCTCCCTGATTTCATCGATGGCTTCTACCAAACAAATTGTACATCAAGCATTGACTTTCCTTCGACCTTTCTAAACAATGTTTGCGACATGTACAGTAGAATGCTTCGTGAACGAACAATTTTTATTGGAATCGCCTGATTTACGAACGCTTAAACTGTCGAGGGTTGCTTAGTTTTTGGCTTGTACAAATATATATAAGTTTCGTTACCTGTTGCGAAGTTGTATACGCATGTAAAAGTTTTTTTTGGGTATCTCCTTACACCAATTAACACGGTTTGTTTTCGTGCTTGGGTCAAATTACACGGAATCCATCAAGAACAGATTTTTTCACGCCTAAATGTTAGAATGTATCACAGCCTTCGATATGTGTAGGGATGCTTCTATCTTACGCTTTTAAATTAAGCTGCGCACGACATCAATGTTTTTGGGACATCAATCGATTTTGGCCTACCTTCATGATATTCCACCACGACGAAATTTTGCAAAGCAGCTGTAAATTGTTCCTTCCGATGGTGCTTCATTATCAAAGTTGGACAAAGCGATTCGAAGCATTGTTCTTGTGTTAAACCCTTACGATAACATACAAATTAAGCAAAAGGTAAGGCCAGGAGATGTAAAATAAGGCTCTTACTATTACTTAACACCGGTACAAGATCGTAAGATTCAGTTAGTTTGTTTTAAAAACGATGTGTGGCCTTGAAATCTGTGCACTTAAATATATAAATTTTCTACTGAATACAGAACCAAAGAACAATTTGTCTAAAACGTATGTATACACCGCCGTCACTAATAGGATGAAATTAAAGTGGATCCGTCGGTGCCGTAGAGACCATTTATTAGCCGGCAGAAAAGGCAGGCGATGTTGTACAAAAAGCGTAGAAAAATGTATGCCATTATGTTGTGCAGTTGGGAAGCTTTCGTTTCGTCTAGCCGAGTTAAGATTTAGAGGTCAATGACATCGTGTGTCGATTCTAGGCGAACTGCACACGTTCAGCCTGTATGCGTTTCATGTATGTTACGTTTTGCGTGCAGTTCCTTGCAGTTGAATTAGCATTTATTAATGTTCGTAAAAGAAATTAGCTGACGTATATAGGGCAGCTTTTACTAATTAATTTTACTTACCTAACATGTCATGCACTATCAGGACCATTCAATACCTATAGTAGTACCTTGGGTCTACGAACCTACAGGGGCCAATGAATCTAAAAATAATGTTAAAGAGGAATATACTATAGTATAACAAAAGCAAAATTGAAAATATACGTTTATTTCTATTTTAGACAATCACACAGATGTGTAATATTCGTAATAATCTTTGTAATAATTATCAATAAAGTAATATAATTAAACGATATTAACTTTTCGACTTTTTGCATTTGCAAAATCTAATATAACATCTTCAAGTGCATCTTCGATAATTAATTATCTATCCATTTTGAATTAAAAATAATGGTCGTGGCGATTGTCCCGTCGTTGAATGCAAAAAAAGAATTATTTACTTCAAAACTTTCAACCCTAATATATCGGTGAATTGCTGAAAGATACATTCTCCTTACCTCGATCCCCGTACCTTTGCATTTTACAAGGGTAGTTTTTACTGTTAGGGGAATTATGTAATTGATTGTCACCACAAAAAGTTAATCCAATTTGATTTATTAGGATAGGACATGCATGTTTTACGTTTTATACTACAATGACAAGATACCGTTTCGTCTATTTTTCGCCATTGTTAGCATGTCTTAGGTTTAGGATGTGTAGTCGGAAAAAGTACTTATAAATATCTTTTCTCGAGAGTAAGGATAGAGCAATCACGATAAAATTTGGGTTTTTTCTTACATAATTTGGTCCATCATTAAACCACCTGTTTCTTAATTAATTAAGTTTATGTGGCATGGATTGTGCCAATACTTTACTATTATTTGCCACACCGCCGCACAGTCCTTCCTATCAATTGTTTTGCATACAATGCTTCGAAAAATATTAACGGTATTGTTGAAGTCGATTATTGGATATCTTGACATTAAGAACAGTTGTTACCTCAGTTGCAAAATAACGAATAGATAAAGGCTTCTGCTGATAGTTCATTGTTTTTACAGATGCAATTGGAACTTTACAATACTGGCATTTATTGCTTCAAAGAGACGAGGAAGCTCTTAGAAAATTTGCAATACACATAGCTATGAGAGCTTTTAATTATTTTCTGCTTTTGGAAAATGCATATTTAAGACGCGATATTATTGCTAGAGCTAACGATAGACATCGAATGCATTTGAATAATCCACTTGATGATTTTCAATAACGACTAGCACATCAGATCTAGTCGAAATATACGCAATCCAAGTTTTTTTCGGTTTTCAGCAATCAGTCAAAACGCAGTTACGGGATGGAGAGATTTAAACTGCTTCAAATAATTTAAAATCGGTAACTGTGATTCCTCTTATAGGAAAGTTTTTAGCCATTCTCGTAGTCATACCTACGGAGCTAATTCAATTACAAAACACTGCATTACATACGATCGCACCTTCTAATTGTGTAAGAACGCGTACACGTACGCACATGGCCGCTGCTACACACGAAGAAGGTCCGATATCAAGGTGTGCGTGCGCGATATGGGTTCTCATATTGAAAAAACATCATCCGAAGTAAGTCGGTTCCCGCTTTATTCTTTCCTCCGAACGTAACAATGAACTTTGTCGCGTCGCTGAGTAGCCTGTCGGACGTACTTATACGCAGCCGTATTATTTTCACATTAAAACCTGTTAGATCGCAAAGCGAGCTCTCAGGAAGCGGGTAATTGGAAATTGGACCGTCTTTCTGTCGTAATTTGGCGGATGGCTGGCGCTTATTTGAAGCTTAGCTACATGTACGAATATATGAAAATAAAATATAGTAATTGCTCTTCTGAGAGTAATTTTGAACGTCATCCAAAGAAGTTTCTAGTAAGCATATTAGATTCCATTGAATATCAATTATATTAGAAAATGATCTAATATATTGATCAATTTTCTCCAGATTTACATTTTCATAGGTCGTTTATGATATTCTGGAATGGATTAGTTTAATTATAGTGAAAAGTTGCTGATTCTCTGAAACGCTATAAAAAATTCCTTGTCTCCGAAATTTATAACCTATATATATGAACGTTAGAAAGGGAAAGGTACATGATACATGTAAATTTCTGGTGAAGAATTGGATTGCAATCAATGTTAGCAGAACAAGTTTATTATTAAGACTCGTTATTGTGTGAATGTATTCCATACTGAAGTATTGGCTTCTTTCAATTTGGCTTTCATCTTCAGGGTAGCGATTCATAACTAAAGATGACAAACGCAGGTGGAATTATTGACACCTCATGAGAATGTATTCGTGTTGCCTACGGGTGTCCCCCGGGAGTCGACATAACACGAGTCTGTCTAATCGCTGCAAAAAGGTAATAATTCTATCCGCCTTTGCCCTCTCTATTTATAACAATTATTTCAATATCTCAAACGTCTCATTGCATATTAAACAATCATTTCCACAAGCAACTTTTATTATTGCTACTAACTGTTACTGCTAACCGCCTTAAATTGATATTTGGATCACTAGTTTAACAGGATTTACAAATGCAAGAAATACTTTCATCTGAGAATATCGAAAAATCGCTCCTAATATGTACATTTAGTTTGGATTTCAATACATAGAAGATAAATATTGTGTGGATTCCGTATGCTTCGTTTGAAGATTACACTGCTATTCCCCTAATATATAGAGCATCATCGGAAAGACCAATTTATACATCTGGTAAAAATAAAACTGCTTCGAACTATTGACTAGCGTGTCGTTAATGATTTGGCATCCTACTCCCACATAATGCCAGTCAACACAGAGCCGGTCGTACGACATTAAGTTATTAAGATTGTCACATGTTTCTAAGAGGCATGTGATTATTCGCAATTATACGACTAATTGCGGAACAGGTGGAATATGCAAGATAGTTCTGATCGATAGATCGTTAAGTATAATAATATGTAATAATTGTATATGGGTTAGCTGTGCGGTTAATTGATACACATTTTTTTTTTTTCATGTAACTAATGCAACGTATATACGGACTTCCAAAACTAGTAAACTTCTCTACATTGTAATGTTTTACGAAGGGAAGAATTGAGAAAATTTGGAAATTTCGAGTTTTCGGAAATTATATGGATAAAATTTAGAGTCATTGAATACGTGAGTGTCTCTAAAATACTTTCGGCAATTCTTCAAATTAACACGTTTTTACACTTAGATTACTTAGGCGCAAATTACTTGAATTGTTTTAGTTGATTGTTTTAGTGCCACAGTTGATGACTTTTAATATTTATATTGATGTTGAAATATGTGCCGAAACTATTTATTTTTGATGTAGTATAATGCAAGGATGCAACCAAAGTTGGAAATCTATGCTCTTCGACAAAATATTACACCACATACAACACTACAACATGACACTGTACTGAAAATTTTGATAAAGACGAACCGAAAGACTACTAATTGATGAAATTGCATTTTTTTGATATGCTTAACCTAATTGTACTTAGATTTAACGCCAAGAAAATTGGACAAACTCAATTAATGTATGTCTTATTTACTACAGTCGTCAGCTGAAATTATATCCTTCTACTTCTCATGTTCCAAAGATAATAGACCAAAAAAAGAATTTTCTTTAAGAAATTACCGTTAGGGGCGCCCTTACTTTCAATAAGTAGCAAACTGAAATTACTAGATGAGATGTGTGAGTAGCATCGATGATAAATAACCTCCTAATCGTTAATTGTATTTTTTTTTTTGTTTTATTTTTGTTTTTTAATTGTTAGCACATTTGTGCTAACTTAAACTAGTAGTAACATCGGAAAAGTAATTGTATTACCATTTATAGTAAAGTATTAAATCTATTGGTTTTTGATAGACAATCTCTGTTCTTCAGGTATCTTGTTACTTTTCGCATGGCTTTGGCACATATCATACAAAATTGTTACGTCAACTTTAGTATTATCTAGTAACAAGTAACACTTCATTTGCCGTGATTATGCTACAAATTGTCCAGTAACATCATTTTACATACAAATCGCTCCGTAGATTTTGTTCTATCCATCCTATGTTGTTTGACTCGAAATATTTCCGACTCTAAAAGGATAGAGTTCATATTGTACTTCCTGGTAATTTTTGAATACTAATGTTCGTAGCAGTTTATGATCCATCGTAATCCAGTAAAATGAAAAACTGATAAATCTGCCTGAACTAACTAATTGTAATAAACTTCGTAGGTAAGGAAGTAACAGCAGTTAACCAATCAAGTAAAAATAAGACAAAATGGTAACGATAAAGAACGAAAATATAAAATATACAGATATGTGTAGTAAGAACAAATAACCAGAATTGTTTACGATTTCAGCTCCTTAGATCATAGGAAACCATTTGACGCTTTAGCCAACTGCATAACTATCACCAAAAGTTTCTTTTCTCAAGGAATCAATTGTCTTTCCGAAAACGTAAGGATGTACAGTATGTTTTACTTACAACTTAACATTACTTGCCGAGGCACCGGAAATATCAATAATATCGTTCTACCAGTTAATATGGGGAAGATATATTTTAGTATCTCACTATGCAATAATACAAACAGATTATTGTACTAGTTAGTGAATGGTACACTACTTAAGAAGGATAATAACTAGAGCTCCCCAACCGCGTGGCGCACCATAGGCGTCGATAAGGAACATAAGTAAAGTACATAAAAACAAAAGAAATAAAGAATTTTAAAACGCTTACTTTTGTAATTAGCCGTATCCAATATAGTGGGTGTTAATGCACAAGGAAAATAGTATTAGTCAGCACACGAGGAGGTAGGCACATTAAAACTGTTACCGTAAGCGCAATCCGATTTCTCAAACATCTGAAGCATTAGGAATGTTTCCACAGTCGTTTCTTTCAAGGATGTTCGTCGTTCTGAAAAAATGTTTTTATATCTTGAAAATGAACGCTCGACGTCTAATGATGTAATACACGCGTAATTAAAATAATCTTTGAATTTAGTCACCGGATCAGTAGAGTTACCTTCCCAAACTTGTCTTAACCTGCTAAAATTTGTATCTTTCTTCATAACACTTTCAAAATTTCTTGTAACGATATCATTTTTTTTGTTATTTATACAGTGTAGGAGTGTATTAACGTCATCTAATATTTGTACTGACTCCGTCAGGGACAGTGCACTATTTTGTAATTTATTTATTGCCTCAAGTACTTCTCTATAATTGTTGTAAACGGTTTGTAAATCTGCTTCAACGGAAATATCTTGGAATTTTTCCAGTCTTTCCTTAATAGCCGCAGTTTCGTTGGGATTGAATTGTAAGACGACTGATTTTATTTGCCGGAAGTATTTAAAATAATAAAACGCTGCCTTCAGCCATGTCCCCCAACGCGTAAGAATCGGCTCTGGTGGTTCGGGAATACCGGGACACTGTTTATGAAATTCACTGGTACGTTTGGGAGATTTGAGAAACACTCGTTTCGTATTTGTTATTAATGCATTTACCTCAGGGAAATTTGCACGAATAGTTTCAGCCGCAATATGCAGAGCATGAAGTTTACAAGTAATATATAACATCATCCCATAATGTTCTTGAAGAGAACGACCTACACAACGCATTGTCGCGGCACCATCGGTCATGAAAATTAATACTTGAGTAGTGGCAATTTCAAATGTTTGTAAAGTATCAACGACTACGCTCTCGATAGCGTCGGCAGTACACGATTTTAGTCTTTTACTAGCTAATAAAATTCCCTTCGTAGGTTGACGAGGTTCCAGTATACGTACAATCACATTCAAAATAGAATGTTTTTTACGGTCTGTCGTTTCGTCAATACGTAACCACAGTAGTTTATTTTTTATTGCAGATCTGATCCTGTTTTCAATTTCGGTACGTACACTTGGCACACATCTCCTTAAGCTTGTTTCCGACGGTAACTCAAAGTCTGGATTATATTTATTCCAAAATTCACGGAATGGTTTCTTCCTGAGTAAGGAAAACGGTAAATTACACGCAGTCAGCATATAAAATAAACCAATTATAAATTGAGTTGCCTCAGTCGGTGATACACCCAGTTTTTTATTTTTGTGTTGCTGACTATTTACATGTCTTCTACAGCCATATCTATCATTGCACATCAGAGGTATATTACAAATTTTACATATAATCTTACTTCCATTATATATTAAGTCAGGAAATTCTCCACAGAACTTTTTCACTTTGTCGGCCTGTGGGCGTTTCTTACTACGCGCGTCCGCCATACCGTCACAACCCGATCGCATATGGTAATAAACTATCGAAATGCGATGCGAGTTATTTGCTTATATATTACATTACATATCCCCCCGGCCACGCCCGGCGCTACGCCTTCTGACTTGCCACGCACTTTGGGGAGCTCTAATAATAACATATATCCGCATTCTTTTTGAAAATGTGTCTCTGTGTTTATTTCTAGAAAAGTTGATGCTGCCGGTAACGGGATCTTAAGATATTGAACAATGAAACAACGGAAGAATTGATTATTTCAATTAAGTGATTGAAAATGTTATTGATCAGATCTACGACGACAAAGAGTTAAGTAGACGTGTTTATAGCTCAATTGCAGATAGTAAATTTTTTCCTGGTAGTAAATTAAATCAATTTCCACATATTTATTTATTTTTTGAAAAGCGAACATTTATTTAAATTAAATTTTTATTTTAAATTTAATTTACCTAATTATTCAATTTAAATTATTTAAATTGTTATTTAAATTAACTTAGATAGTTACTTAGTTAACTTAAATTAATTATTTAAATTATTCGATTTAAGTTATTCAAGATTAAATGTTTTGGCGAGATCGTGATACCAAAAATATATCAATTTTTCAAGCTAAACACGCCCAAATCCCACTTGTTTCTTTTGAAATTTGATTGATCTGATTGGTCTGATAAAATAAGAAAGTGAACTAGATTACTGCAAAAAATCTTGCAAAAATTGCAAGAAAATTGCAAGAAGAAGAAGAAAAAAGAAGAAGTATATTGGAAAATAAGTTTGAAAATACGGCGTTTTGTTGCACACGTGTGTCTGTAACGTTCCCTTTTTTTTCGGGGGAAAGAGGAGGCTGCACCTAATTTCTCTGACATTGCAAGCATGTTTTATTTGTTTTTTTAAGGTATAATGAAGCTCTCGCCAGAAAATTCAGCATGTGGAATAAAAAGCAGGACAAAAATATTGCCACCGACTAAATTAATTTTATTTTACCTTTAACAATTAAGCAAGAACTAATATGAAATTATATTACGTAGTATTGTATATAAAAATTACATTGACACCGTAGATTGCACCAGATAAATGAATTATCGGTCTCATGTGCGTTACATGTAACCAACTCATAAATATGATATATTGTCTCCGGATTAACGCATGGAAAGGTAAGAAGAGAGACAGAAAATTATTAAGCTGAAATTTCAATTTTAGTGCTGAAAAATCAAGTAGCTCTTGCAAACATACAAAAAAGATTTTTTTCAGTTAGCGTGTACAACAAGATCGGAGTACTTTATTTAAATATAATAACCTTCTATCCGTTTTGCCAGTTCACGCCGTAATCCAGTAACACATGTTTGGAGCCCGGCCCTAAATCTACCTTTGTAAAATGTTGATATTTAACAGTAAACTACCAGATAATTGTTTGTAACTTTTTTTGATTGGTGTTACTTCAGCAGAGTACCTGCTTTACCTTTCCCTAAGTGGTAAATTAATTGTTTTGCACCCTGAATAATTAGGCAGAAATTATAAAAAAATGTATAACATATATACTACAAATAATATACTGTTATTAGTTCATTTCAGCCTCTCATATTTCCACAACAAAATTCATTGTAGAGGTTGTCACCTTCAATTTTCTTACCTGCGAACACATCCATCAAATCGATCTCGTCGTAATTTTTATATTCACTAAACAGCAAAGAAATGCTTATTCGCACATTTTTTGGGGAGTATTACTTACAGGGGCTTGTTCAAGAAGTGATCTCCCAAAAATAAAGAGCCCCCGCATAAACTTTAGGATTTTAATTTTACGCTATTTGTAAACGCTGTCACGCGGAACGTTCATATTTGACTTATTTCATGTAGAAAGTTATAAGTTTCATGATGCATTTCACCCTCGAAGAACTCGTCGACTTGGTTACAATATGTTACAATGTACAATAATATCGCTAGAACGAATGAATGTGCTACCAGAAATTCAAAGAGCTCAATATTGTATTTCACTCATATTTTTAAGGTTTCTACTTTGTATTGATGTTAATAAACTGACGAATTTCGAAAAGCCGAGTGTTTTATTTAGAATATAAATCCTAAGGTTCTCAAAGATGCGCAATACACAGTGCAGAACAGATAATTTTTATTTTATTTCATTATTTCTCATAAATTCAGAAAAACTACTTTGATGCCTTCGTAATGTCTGGTCTGAAGTTTTGTAGGCATTTATACGTAATTAAGATTTCACGAATTGAAATCAGTGCGGTAGGTAAATGTGGTACTTACTGAATATAACAAAAAGGTTACTAAACAAAGTACATAACTTGCGAGTATGCCGCCAATGCTGCTTTGTTATAAAAAAGAAAGACATTTAACCCAGCTGTGTTGATTTCTTGGTCCAATAGATTTTGCTATAGAGTAAATCTTCTACATATCTTTCTACCACTGTAGATGATTTCCATCTACGGCGTCTTCTCGTTGAAAGCAAATCGACTCCTTGATTTGCCAACAATGCTCGCTGAACTCCTTCGGAAATAATGGCCTGTATAGTTGCTCGCGCTATCTAAATGAAGATACTCACCTATTTGCATTGCATTTGCCATTGCAATAATTTAAAAAGATTGGCTGTTGTAGATTTTTAGTTCTTAAGTTAACATGTTGCCGAATTCACGCAATCCATTCTGACCTAATTCCAAAGGTACGGCTGTTGTTTGTTTGTAGAATTGTAACAAGAATTAGATTTAATTTCAATATCTTCCTTGGAAAATTTTCAAAGTTCTTCACGTCGAGATGTACCAGAAGTAGCCATCATAAATACAACCCTGAGAAAATTAAAACAATTTGCAGTACCTTCATTAGAAGGGATGCAAAATCTAAGGCTTCTCGCCTTCTCGCCTAAGGCACTCGATGTTATTGTTTTTTTGAAATGAAAGTATTTTGTTTCTTGTTTCATGTATGGCTATATCATATGTATTTTCAACATAGAGTAAATAGATAAGAATTACTTTTTCGATTGTAAACTTTTAAAATAAACTAATTAACCATTTCTTGAGTATTTTTTTGTTATTTTTTAGAATCAGCCCAATTTACAAATTTAGTATACGCGGAATCATATAAATTTTTTGGATTTGCTGGTAATTGTCACTTTAGCAGCCTCACGAGTTTCAAGGGGTATACATTCTATTCTTTTTCTTTCTGAGCAAAGAACTTATTAAATTTAACTTAAATAAATGTCGATTAATTTGGCAAGGACTGCCAACATAAATCTTTGTAACTAATCTAACTACCTATTAATTTTTTAATTAAAAGTATTTGTTATTCGTGTATAAAGTATTATATAAACTTCGTACCTGAAATGTTTTCCGAATTCGCAGCCATAAACTGGCTGCACACTTTTGAAATGTATTTTCGTGCATTTGGTTCGTAAATAACTATTTTACAATATTAGTGATAAATTGTTAATGTTCCTGTAAAAAAGTTAAAGGACTAAATAATTAAGAAAGCCACAAAAGCAGCTATTCCACATTATTATTACGAATCACCTTAGAACACATGCACGGTAACATACAAACGTTTGTATGTAGATTCGAACGCCTTCTTACTACACCTAATAATGCATTCACTCCGTCCCCAATACTTCCAACGAACCTCCTAGTGCATATTTTCGCCTATGAGAAAACCACCAACGCCGCCACATTTACGGCCGGCAACACATCAGCGCCATAAATATAAAGTAATAACGTTATCACGATCGAAATGAATTATCGTTTCGTGGCTTAAGAATTAACCAATTCACGGGGTAACACGAACGGTGAATACGTGTACACACAGTAGAGTAGAGGAGTCGGGAGTGCTTACACACGCAGATGTAAATTTCGCCATTTAAATGACAACAAATATGCGCCGCCGTGGTTTTGCAACTACATCGTTGGTGCACCTACAGAACTCGAGGCATTCGCGGCCTCAATGCAATAGTGTTCATCCATGTATTTTTGGTGAACGTTTAAAAAAAAGTACTTAACCTGTTATTAACATTCTCGAGAGCTATTGTCTGGAGGACATACAGTGTGGAGCAAAAAGTATTTTGTCAGTAATATTTTAGAAAACTGTTACTAAGGTACACAATCTACATACTCTTGGATTTCTTGCGATGTTAGAACTTTCAACTGAAAGTATTTAGCAATTGGTAGAACCACGCCTACTGTGTTGGGGACAATAAAAACAATGCATTTTTAAACAATACATGCTAAGACTACACTAAGACAATACTTGATGAAATAGATGCTCAGATAATAATTGGTGAAATAAATGGCTAGGAGCTGTTTATTACACTTTATTGTATAACAGCCGACGTTCCGAGGAGCTATCCTTCCTCAAGGTTTAATACAAAAGTTAATGGTAAAACTTTGCGAATGGTTGCTAATTTCAGACTCAATCACCATAATCACGATAATTTACAAGATTTTACTACTAACTTTGTATTAAGTCATTTAGTCATAATGCTCATAAAAATATTATTTGGTTTAACAATTTCTTATACCAATTGCGTGATGATTTAAACTTTTTTAAACCAATAAATACAAGATACCCGAATCGCTAATGATTATATAAGAACTTTGCGTAACAATTATAGACGTGAATTAAGAAAAGCTAAAGTAGCTGCATTTGATAATTATATAACTGATCACAAATACAGCTCCCGTGCATTGTGGAATATCATTAGAAATAAAAGCTCTCGAGAACATCTTTCTGAATGCTAATGCTTGTAATGGCTATTTTGTAAATATTGCTGAAAATATTTTAAATGACTTTCCGCCAACAAACACCGATTTCAACGAATATCTGCAAAAGTCTATATCACCCAACGTATCATTTTCATTTCACAAGGTATCTTTCTTGGAGATTAGATGTATTATTGGTAGTTTAAACAACTCTTCCAGCAAGAACGCTTATAATATCAACACAGAAATCATCAAAACTCTAAAGAACATAATAATTTATCCATTAACCAATTTAATAAACCAGCGTATTGAGGCCACTTATTACCCAAAAGCTTTGAAATTGTCAGTGGTTGCGCCTATTTTCAAAAAGGGTGATGTTAACAATATCAATAACTATCGTCCTATATCTATTACATCAAAATTTTCCAAAATATTTGAAAAGGCTTTGAAACATCAATTAACTAATTATTACAATAGTAATTTTTTATTTACTGATTGTCAATGTGGCTTTAGGAGCAAATATTCAACTACTCTTGCCATCAGTAATTTATCAAATTTAGTTTTAAATAACTTCGAGGATAAATTGTGCATTATGCCATATTTTATGACCTCACCAAGGCATTTGATTGTATTAGTCATTCTATTTTAGCTAGAAAATTAGCTTATTATAATACATCCACTAATAGTATTAAATTTATTACCTCCTACTTCAGTGATAGATCGCAGTTCGTAAATTTCAACAATGATTCTTCAGACATTCTTACATCAAGGATCTGTCCTTGGTTCCTGCTTATTTTTAATTTATATGAACGATTTAGAATATTATGATAACAATACAAATTTTATCCTTTTTGCAGACGATACAACAGCTATTAATTATAATCGATCTTTAGATGACCTTAAAAAAGAAACTGATAGTACGAATAGAAACATCAAAAATTGTTTTTTTGCAAACAAGCTTAGCATTAATCTAAAGAAAACACAGACACTGTTATTTACATTGCGACCCTTCGAAAATGTTTCACCAAATGAACCAGTTAAATTTCTGGATGAAACTCTCACTTGGGAAAGTTATATTAATGCCTTATCCAAACAACTGTCATCAGTAGTTTACTTGATACGATTTTTATGTTCCAAACTAACAATTAATTCTCTAAAACTAGCTACAATGCTATTAAGTATTATAACATTATTCCAAACTCTGTTAGAGATTTACAATTAAAAAATATTTACTTTCTCGAGGCTTTTATACGGTCGATGAATGTGTACTAATAGCTATGATATGTATTTGTACATTTAGATTTATTCTATTTTTTTTTTTTCTTTTGTGTTGTACGACTTGTGTAAGCACTATTGTTGTGTAACAATACCACTAATAAAGATTATTATTATTATTATTATTATTATTATTATTATTAAGCCTTGAGGAGGATCAAAACGTCCATTATTGTACAATAAGGTACAATAAGCAGTTTCCAACTCCAGATTTTTGTCATTCAATTTACAGCTTAAACAGCGTCCATTTCAAGCTAACTCAAGACGTCATAGGTCATATGATTTGAAAGTGGGAATGTTAGCGAGTGGCCCACATGATCCCTTACCTACTACTTTTTCAATTTAATACATTAACTCTTTAAATCTGTACCTATGTAGATAGACAAAAGTTAATTACTTTAAAATGATCTTGGTTTAAATAATGGCAAGAAGATCAGATTCAGATCGAAATATTTGGCCTTAAGGAGTATACTGTTTTCTAAAGCTACCCTTTTTTAGAATTAAGTGTGTTGTCATGAGGAATGGTGGATTGTATTTCGAGGGCGCCAAATCACTTATTCATTGCGGTTCACCGTTTGTTTTATTATTACTTCTAGTGTTTATTTATCCCTTATTACGTTATTTTTGAGCAGTTCAGTTTTCTTTTAAAAGTGCTGTAATTTTTAGTAATCTCACCAATTGCAAATACAATACAATAATTAATTATTACCATACGTAAATTTTCATACCTATAGGTTGTCAAGACAGACGTCTGCAGAAGAAAGCGCCTCACCTAACATATTTTGCAAAAGCTACGAATAATTCCAAAGCAAATGAAAATAATCGAGCGAGGAACAGGAATGCGGCAAAAAATTGTATATTTAAATCGACGGTATGGTATCTTCATCGTCATCATGTTAATCACATTATTAATACTGAAAACCTCTCAAATGCAATTTCCAATTACAAAATTAATCTCTAATAGACTGTAAATAGCTAATTAGGCCTCAAAACTTTTACCAAATATATATATAATGCTAAGATAGCTTACCTTCCTCATGATATTGATGGAATAATTCATGGCAAACGCAACAAAAGGAGAAAAAAGGTGTTCTAACACTCGGACATGTTTCTGATGCCCTGCCGGCGTCATCAGCGTGAGCTCGAGGAAGCTAAGCTATAAGCCAGAAATATAAGGTATAAGCTTACATGCCTATAAGCTATAACATTATATATATTTGGTTATCGTTTCTAGGAATTTTCTGTTGTGCACTGTTTATATACATCGTGGTAAGCCTGCCGGAATATTAACATGTGTAGTTTCCGAAAGGGGAACAATATCCGGTTTATGACGCTGCCAAGAAATTTCGAGCTTGCCGTTTTGAAAGTTGTAGCATTAACTATGAGACAACAGCGATAGAAGATAGAGATAAAAAATGTTGTCGAAACCACCCTGTGACTCTGGGACATGACAGAAACATGTCCGTGAGTAGTGTTTTTTTTTTCTCCCTTTTTGTTGCGTTCGCCGTGAATTATTTCATCAATACCACGAGGAAGCTCAACTATCTTAACATTATATATGTATTTGGTTATTGTTTCTAGGCATCTTCTGATGTGTTCTGTCAAAACTTTGAGTTTAAAGCTGGAAAATGTCAACGTTAGCATCTTTTGAAATAATAAGGTAGCCTTTCACAACCAAAATCAGTTACAACTAAACGTGTTTTAGATTTGTATCGTGTTATGTGTATTATGAGACGGTCCAAACCCGGAACATATTCAATTTTAGTCACCATCTTTTGATTACTGTAAATATCTCATTTACTTTCAATGTTAAACATATTCATCATTGTACAAAAGTATTGGAGATACAAATTTCCTGTACGATAAATACAAAAAGGAATATATGGTGGCATTGAAAGAATAGGTGGCATTTGAATTTGTTCTTGCTGGACACTGTATATTTCGAAGGTGTTCTAATGCGATATCTAAATAGACCCAATTTACTTGCCTATTTAGATATTGATTTAGATGTAGATACAAATATACATTTAATCTGCAAAGATTTACGCTGAAATTCGGACCTCTTGAAAGAAATACATCTAACTAGACGACAGTACAAAATTATAAACATCCCGAAATCTATTAGAAGTAGACATATGAAACCAATAGCATTGGTTTATTTTCAGCAGAGAAACGTGTAAACGCAATAACATGTAGGATGTTCCGTTTAAAATAATAATCCGTGTTATTTATCGATCATCCCACATAAATGATGATATTGCAAAAGGTGTTTCGGGTTTGGATCGGGTTCAGTCACCACAGTTATCGCGGTAACTTAGCGTGTAAACCACGGGAAAGAAACAGTTGATAAAAAAAAAATTACATCTTCGTTAGTAATTTACCACCGTTACAAAGGTATACTCTGTCGTGCATTTTTATACAAACATTGAAAATATGTTGGAATGTTAAAATTAATGAGAAAAATTAATTTCTCTTTATCGTTCTACACCCTTCTGGAAGGTTACAATCTATGAGATACCTGTATATACAAATCGATTATTTCTAAGCTTTTAATATTACAAGGTTACACCTGACAAATTATACATAGTAAATACACCATATCTCATATCAACCCGTATGAATACTATCTGCGACAACACCTTTTCCGCAGCTCCGATAATTCGTCCTCCATTCCTTATCACCGAACTAATCAAACGATTCTTTATACTAACATATAGCTTACGAAGTGTTTAAAAAGAAATTAGACAGCCCGCATCATGAATCGGAGGGTCCCCCTAAGCAATTCAAGCAACAAAAATGCGTGTAGTCCCTCTTCGCTTTCGACGACGATGCGAATAATAAAACACTAAAGAATTTAAAACAAGTTACTTACCGGCTACAAGAAAGATATAGCCGACGTTGTACCCGTCGCGCTGCGTTTATAATGTCGATTCCCAGGGGGCTACATCCCCTCGTTTTCTGCTGCGCGGAAATTGGTGGGCCGGCAGTCCTTCTCGGGTTAATGACACCGAGGGCACCTACGTTATTGTCGCTTTACGCTTTTATTTGCCATTATCAGGAGGGGTTTACGTTGCACCGTACGTGTGTGTATATACGATCGTATACATAGGAATATACATCGTTGCTTGCGAATTATAAATTCGACCCAACCAGGAAAATGTGCGGATAAATTTTCGTTGATTGTTGGCGATTTTCTCGAAATAACTTGCACTAAGAGTTCTTATTAATGCTTTATCTAGAAAGATTACTTTTTACAGATGCAGCCTTCTTTGCAATTTTTAAGAAAGAACTGAAGAAATGTTTGCGTTTTGCAAAACTTATCTAAGCACTGCATTCTGTTTTCTGAATAGGAGTGAGGAAACACTGAGGAAAAGAACGATCGGAATCAAGTAACATAAATGGTGGTATTTCTACCCTCCACATACTAACTTAAGGCTTAAACTTACGGATGATCAACAGGTAACGGCTTCATTGGTAATAAAACTAGTACGTAGAGAAGTTGTACAAAAGTAAACGCGATAAAGAAAAAAAAAATAATTCAAAAACTATGAGTAGAATAGCTAAGAATAGCCACAATCCAGACAAAAGACGAGCACTAAGCTCAGTGTTGAAACCCGACAGAGAGAGAGAGAAATTGGTAGCAGTTACAGATCTTATTATATGTACATTCTACAGGCGTGATACGAAAAGATCGATTGCAAATTGCAGTCTTGTGCGCGAGCAAACAAATACGCTGGCGTCTTAAATAAAATTAATTTGTGAATAAAACGAGCATAATAAAAATCAGGTCTAGAACTCATATTTAACCAATGATATGATATTTTGCTAGATTTTAATTAAACTAATTAAAAATAAATTTAAACTAATTATTTGTCTAAACCAGCCCGATAGCAACAGCTAATATTTTTACGTTTTTTTCTCCACCTTTGCCACCGAAAGTTAATTCTTAACGCCAAACTAAAAGAGAAATTGTTTTGTTTTTATACCCCATCTTTGCTTCATGTTTTTCACTATTAGGTCACTCTGTGAGTTTTCAGCTCTTTCCTCTATGAATTAGTACAGCTGATTACGTAATTGTATAGATTGATATCTTAGTTTTACTTGTAATTTGTTCGTAGTTAACAATTGTCTTTTCGTAGTGTCTGCTACTGTTCTCTTGTTCATTTTGGCTGTTACAACCTATAATCTTAACTTCAGCCTTCTGTTAGCTACCATAATTATTTTCGTTTCACTCATATTGTGAATCAATTTAAATGGTCAAGAACCGTCAAAAGAGAACCGTCAAAGCACTTTATCGAAATCAAATGCCCGCAACAAACCAATATATTCAAGCATCCGAACGCAATGAAACGAATCTTCAATATATACGTATGCACATCTCTACATATACACATACATACATACATACATATATACATACATATGTGGAGCTTCATATTTTTGTTATCGTCTTGTATCGACTAACGACTCACACATCAACAGGTTTTATTTTAGCGAAAAGACATACATGCATATACATATGTTTGCGTATATACAGAGTTGGTCGATGTAATGAAACTCGAACATCAAGCTCAATTCTTATCATTCTTATCATTACTTAGAAATCACTTACTGTATATTACTGTAATATTACTATTTATCAAAGGAACTTATACTATTCAGAAATAAAGCAAAACAATTCTTCTTTTATAAGGAATCGTATTTTAATTAAGTTTGATATCATGCCACGAATTTTATTTTCATCTCACATCTATCTTCATTACCGACTGATAGGCTTCTCCTCCATGTCGCTTTTTGTTTACGTTATTGTAAAGATTCATAGAATAACGGATGACGTCAGCCTGAAACTGCAAGAAAGCTTCAGCTTAATTGTAGGAAGGTTTAAGTAGGAAGGTAACTTTACATATAAAAAAAACAAAATGTTGCTACTTGGATTATTCTTCAATACCAATTCAAAAGAGAGATATTGAAAACAAGCACATTGCCTGCAAATAACTGATAAATTTAAGCAAACTTATCATAACAAATGGCTTGTAACAATTTCTTACAGAAAATTTTCCTTAACCGATCACTTCACCGGTTCAAGATTATCGACACGAACATTACTTTCTTTCTTTATCCACTGCTGATACCTTTGCCTACAAGTGGGTTATTTTTACTACTTACAGCTGTTTACACACCCCCGGACATTTGTCAGAATAAATGCTAACACTTATGTGATCATTTTGAAATTTGTCTGGTTGATAAGCCAGCTAAGCGACTTCAAACTACCCTATTCTTATGGCCTGCGAGCTATGTAACGAAATGTAACTCGCTTGCTTTAATACAACATAAATTGTAATAATCATTTCTTGGATTTAGTTTCGTCTAATGCAACCCTTTGAACCTGAAGAATTTAATTTGGTACATAATGATCGTCATCACTCAACATTATTGATTATCCATAATTAATCGAAGAATACAACCACATACTAATATGGTTTCGTCCGCGCGCGCGCAACATTAACAGCCAAATACTATGTGGACCTCACTTCATTTGACTTTAAATCGGATGTCTAGATCGTAGTAGTTTAGATTAAGTGGATTTCAACTATGTAAAACTTTAACTATTGAAAAGAAGCATCGGGTCCGTTTATTTCTTGAAATTGAAATTGACATAGATCATTTATTCATTGGTGAACGTTTACTATATTCATTTGTATTAAAAAGCAAAGATTGTAATGTACGTTTTATTAAGATATTTTTACATTTTTACAACGATATGTGAGCTCTTTCCAAAACTTAAGCTTAAGTTACCACTACTCTCTGCCACACGTCGCGCAAGTACGCCACATTTGAAAGATAAATAAAACGAACCACTCACATTTATTTCATTTAGATAAAATACAAAATTTAAACGTTAGGCAGAAATTGATTTTAATTTCAAGATTCAGTAATTTAAAGCTTTAAAAACGTTAAAAATTAAAAATTGTAGTAAAAATTGTAAAAAGTAACGACCGCGAACAATATTATTAATTTCTGTTTAATAATGTAGTCACATCTAATTGTTGTTTCATCCCCGATAATTTAAAAATTTAAATTGACTTAGTACGACATTTAGCTGGAGCTCCCAACTGAGGGTGATGTTCACTTGGCTATCTACTTTAACTCATTGCAAGTTATCTTTTAATTTAACAGATATAATTTTGAATTTGTTAAAGTTTTAAAAACAAGAGCGAAATATTGGTGGAATTTAAATGTTACATTTTATCTAAAACTTTGGCCACCATCTCAGCAGTTTTAACCACTTGTTAATTACCAACGATTGTTATACTACTTGGCGTTTTAAAGAAAAAGGAGAAGAACAATACTTTAGTGTATCACTGTACGTATTATACTTCAGTCTGTCTTCATTTTGTATAACTAGGCAAATGTAGAGGATACCGAATAAAATTTTTCTAAAAAAGTGCCGGAAATTAATTAGGCTTTGACGAAACCAAACAGCTCCTTTTAAAAAAATTACAATCCTTCAAAGTTGCGCTAACATTGATGAAAGCCGGTGTAGATTGGTCACATACGCGACTTGTTTCCTTTTTAATTTTATCCAACCATACGTCAGTTGAAGTGCCGAACCTCGTTCCCTCAACGTCGGTCATAAGGTAAAAAATCGAGCATGCAGACATTGTTGTTGCGCTCCGGCATTCTGCCGAGTTCGGTGAGTTTTGGTCCTATCTCAAGCCGAAGGCTCGTGGACTAGGTCGTTAACCTAGAGCTTCGTATACGGTACAAATGTGTGTGAATACTACCGCACCATCCATACAGAGGCACGCACACAACACAGACGCACACATAGGGACAGGCGGAACCCAAGGAAACGTATCAACGTACACGCACTGCACGCAAACCAGGCGAGACTTTAAATATGGCGGGAAAATCCACAACCAGCCAACGTCGATCGACTAGTCCGATGTTTGATGAAGATGATGCACCTTGCTTTCTCGAACAAACTACCCGGCTGGCTAGCTGACTCGCTAGCTGGCCTACATCGTTCCCAATGTACAAATATACAAGAGGAAGGATGTCCATGTTTGTTGTTTCAATTAAGATGTTTTTGTCGATTCTCTAAGCGGCTTTACGCTTATGCACGCATAAGCACATATTTTCTTTTCTGCTGCATACACTACACATCGTGTACATGGGAACGATTTGACAAAATCTACGATTAATAAATATTACATTAGATTTGAGTTTTGGAATAGAAATTTCGAAAACATTAATGGATAAGTTAAAGCGTTCTTTTGGAAATATTTTCTGATTAAATATATTAGTTTCTGTCGCTTTACATAAATTAGATGAAAAATAATCGTCAACTCAAGGCACTGAACTCAGTCAGTATCAAACATTCTAGGGACGGATATGTCAAAGGCTTTCGCCAGGATGAGCCATGGTGTCATACTGAAATTATATTCCAACGGCTAAACAATTAAAAGGCTCTAATCAGCGCTAAAAATGTTGAGCTTCAACTAACATGTGTTGGAAGATGCAAACGTAATTTGGAGCTGGCAGATTCCCGTTTTAAAGTTCATCCATCTTATTCGGACATTTTAAAGTAATTCGTACCTCGAAATTAGACGTTCTTTTATATTATCAAACAACTAATTCCTTCCTTGCTTTGCAGACGTGCATACCAACTGAAAGTGAAACAAGAGTATTATTTGTTTCAAACAATATGATATTTATTGGCTCATTTTTTTAACAAAGATTTTATAATTAACTCAACCATAAGTTGGTTCACTCAACTAAATGGGCGCTTCAGCGAAGTGATTAAGATCGTCTTATCCCGATTACCCCATACTCCATTTCGCCGAGTATTCCTTTTAAAGTACGATAACATTCAATTTTGGTTGAGATATGAGATCAGAATGATGCTGCTAACCTAAACCTTCAAAAATTAGAACAAAACTGTATCATTTATGCTCCCTCTACCATTGTGAAGCACATGATGCTGTTTGTTCTTAGATTATCTGATAAACGTTAGTATTGATGGGTTTACATGAATTTTTGTTCTCATGTACGTGCCTGGTAGTGTACAAAATCGATCTGTTTTGCGTTTTGCCGATCTTTTTTCCAGTATTTAGCTAATGTATGAATGTACTGCCACTGTCGGCTGATCTTAATAGTTGGTCAACGTCGTAGTGTTTTTTTTCTTTTTTTTTCTTTTCTAACGTGTAATTAAGCTTGTCTCGCAACGCGTCTTCTAGCATCGACAAGTTTTCTTTCTTGCTTCTCGTTCCGAATAGATGCATTGCGAAATGAGTTGGTTGACCGTTTTAGCGAACTTGCCGCTGGCTTAATTGCCTTATGCACGTCCTAAATTCGAGTTAATACGATCTCGTCTCGTTGGATAATTGGCGAAATTGAAACGGAGCGGAATTTAAATTCACTTTAAATGCCAAAAACTGTAGATAAGCTAAAAATGTAGTTCGTTTGGTGAAATGATAATTTAAACATACTTTTTTGGACTTGTAGAAATCTACGAAATTTATAGGACTGAAATGTTGTTACGTTGGAAACATAGTTATAAGTAAAAGCGCCAGCCTCGTAAATCGATGAGTTAAAAATATATCCACTGTTTACACGATTCTTTTGGAATATTAACTTGTTCCACTCAAAATTACCGATAAATTGATTTAATACCACAATTAGCTCTTTCACATTCAATCATTTCGGTTGTAGTTATATTTTTGATAATGTTTTTATATTTTTCAAACGGAATGAGTTTCACTGCATAGAACTTCGTTCACAAACCTTCAAGTTATATTTACCAGTACTATAATAACTTTTTGGCGTAATCCTCACTCTTTTCGCCAGCCTTTACTATAAACGTTTGGATATTTGGTCTTTAAACATACTCTCTGCAGCGGCAACTGTACCACATTTAAAGTATATGCAAATTAGGTTTGAAGTTTATAAAAACTTTTTGTCTCGTTCTGGTATCACGTATAATACTCATGGATCGTACAAGATGATATTTCGTTTAAATAAATTGCTTGTCAGCTAAATCGAAGCCATTTTGCTATGTTTCGAAATACATGAATATGTAGATAGCGGATCACATAACCCAGATCTCTTTGTACTCCAGCACCTATAATTTGGTCGATTTATTGTTTCATTTCAGCAAAATGTGACTTCATTCGATGAAAGAATTTAGTTCTAACTTTTATGCGGTATTAAGCCATTTCCAACAGTTATAACAAATTTGCATTGACGATCCACTTCAATTTGTATGTAGTGCATTATAGTAACTATCGATAGGAAAACATCTTCTTCCACTGTGAGTTATGTTATTAGTACCAGTAATTCTGAATGGCATTTAAAAACTAGCTAAACTAGCATTTTATAATATATGTACTTATTATTGCAAGAACCTTAGAAATATCGACGATAAACTATTATAATTGTTGTATCAAGCTTATTGTAGTCCTATAATCTAAGTAATTCAAAGGAATAGGCCTTACAGAATTTAGCTTATTAGTACTATCATACTATTATCAGATTATATTAATTTATTATCTAATTGTACTTTTTGGAACTCAAAATATTTTGTCTAGTTTCATTTTCTTTCCTTCCCCCTCCAAATAAAGAAGTACAAAATATCGTCAAACACTTACTCCATTCGTAATTTTACGCTGGATACCATTTGTTCTATAGGCATCTTGTCAACAATATAAAATATATTAGTTTATCCCTAAAATTAGAAAGAACGATTGTATTCAGTTGTAAAATAATTTTATTCAGATAAATGAAACGAATAACAAAGAATAAAGATAATATGAAACTAATGCAGAAATAAACATATTTTAAATAACTACTATATGAAATAGACTTAATAGAAGATGTACACGACATTTAACAATGCCCTAATATTTACAAACAAAGATCAGCGCTTACATAGTCTTTGTATACTGTACTTCAGAAAATTTGTTATTGTTGCACAGATTCGTCCTGCTGCATGTAGCTACAGTCGAATGTTTCATGGTGGATGATTAGCACGTATACTATTTTATGCTATCAGAAACAACGGTCGTATTTCCTGAAAAACAAAATATGCGACACCTTCACACTTACTAGAAACGTTCTGAGAATAGAATTAGAAGTTCGAAAGTGTGGCATTAACAAGCATCGGATATAACGGGTTGTCGTAACTGGATCAAAATTAAGGTCAAGACGGAAGGCTTGGAAAACGCCGTTTCGCCGGAAACCATTAGCGGTTTATCACCAAAAATATAAAACTACTTCTACCGCATTAGTAGTTACACGCGTATGTATATAACAACAAAAAATCAGCTTAAGCACCAGCTTAAATACATAGTTTTCTACCGCTAGAGATGTACAGTCTGGCGGATACTTACATGTTTCGAATATGGCCTTATATACGTGGAATATGGTGTGTGAAGCAGTTTACATTCGAGGTCGGGCGCACCGCGAATGGGAAAAAGTATATAGCGACGCAAATGAAAACAGAGAGAAAAAAACGCTAAATTGTTCGGATTATGTGTCGTACACAGCGGACACATCGATTCGTCGTTCTACATTCACCGATCTAAGCGTATCTGTTAAGCTAACGGAGCAAATGTCGTTTATCGCTATTTAAAAGGCCTTCGAGGCACAAAATACGACCACTTCTTTAAAAAGTGATGTATAACAGAAAACTAAAATCTACGAAAGAGCTGAATTAACCACAGACCTTTATGTCTGGACCGTATGATTGAAAACGTTTATTTATTACGTTATGAGTGTACATACCTGCATCTACTATATTTTTTGTGTACATCAGTCTGGGATCGGAATATAGTCAGAGCAAACGCTACCAAACTTCTAATGGGCTCTTTCAAATAATAGTTTGGTAGAAGAACTGTGCTTACATACTTTTTTCAAGACAAAATTATAAGAGCATTAAACAAATATAAGCAAATGTTTATTTTAACATTTATTTACAAACAAATATAGGTAGAAATATACAATGTGGTGAGTCATTAAGGTAAGGAGTGTGTAATTCATTAATTTTTGCAATAACATTTGCAGATTTCAAATTAATTTTGATTAGTATTCGAACTACCAGCCTTTCGATAATTTATGTTGTTAACTTTTTGCCTTAAAAAAGGACTGTATTAACGTTTCAGGTTATTTTCGATAATTTATGTCTTCTAAAAATCCACAACATACACACAACACACATTATACCGAACTCAACAGTCTAAATCCACAACATCAATCTATAACATCGCAAATATTCGTTGTTAGGCCAACCACAAAAAGTATCAAGCCGTTGCGTTGACGTTCGTAGAACAACAAACAGACAAGTAGACATAATAATTTAACAAGAGACATTTTCGAGAAAAGTATCCAGAAATTTCTTTTCGAAATCAACGACTAATTCGCTGTATTCATTTAAAACTGTTAAAAGTAAATGAAGAAATACACTGAAAAGGATATCAAGAAAATTAGCGAGAAGCTAAAGAAAACGATCGGAAGGGGTTATTTGGGACATTGACGTAAAAGGAATAAAAGATTTCAAAGAAAAATATCAACAAACATAAAACATTTACTGTAAATAAATTAAAACTACTTAAAAAAAGGCGTTTAAAATAAAAGACAAGGATTTATCATCATTACTATTTGATTTGATTTTTCATTAATTAGAACATATCAACAATTTTGTATCAAAGTAAAGGTTTCTTCCATAGCCAATTGGATAAAATTGCTCCTCTCATCAGTGCGCACTAGAAAATTTGGGCGCTTATTTAATGCAATAAATTGTCAAAACTAGAGCTTGACATTTCTGTTGATCTCTTTATTTTCAAGATCGTTTTCCACTATTTTTCGACCTGAAGGCGAGGTGATAGTTCGAGAAAACAACTCTTGATACATTTTTCAATAAAAGCATTTGTCACTGCAATAGTGGGTCAATCATTCTGGTAGTAATCATAAATGGAATACATAGAATAGATTAAATTACTACCCGAGGTGGTTCTTGACTTATCCCACTGCGACTTTTTCAGGTCTGTTGTGGTTCCTCTTTCCTTAAACCTATTACATTGGCTTTGCTTTCTTTGCTGGATTTAGCTGTCTTGTGAGTGTTCCCTTGACATATGTCTAGATTTTGGGTGCTCCGAGCCCATTTCTTATCCACACTCCTGACAGTACTATCCAGTCGCACAGCACATGGACCGTGATCTTTTCTTCCATCTGGCAGAATGTACATGCTGTATCCTCTGTTAGGCCAAAATTGCTCATGTGCTTCCTAAGCATACAGTGTCCTGTTAGCAGGCCCACTATTGTTATAATAGATTTCCCGTCTCTGCTTAGTCGATCAGCTGTACATTCCTGTTATTGATCTGTATAGTGCCGAGTCGCCCGTTGGATTGATTGATGTATTCTTCTACCGTCAAGCAAAAGAAACTGAAAAGAAAGAGTAAGTCGCTGAAGAACCGGTGGCTTATAAGAATTGCACGAACCAAAAAATTCGAAAACTTAAAATCCAGGTAAAACAACGATGGGACGAATAGACACTTGCGGTTTACACAAACTTTTATATGGAAATGCAGACAACTGGGCCAAGCCCAAGCGGAATGAGCTAACTCAACTGCTGACCAACCAGCGCAAACCATTTGCCATCCGAATGGCATTAAAATAAAATTTGTGCGTATATATGCATTTTTTACCCTATTGTGGTCCATTATCGTAAATCGCCTTTTTTTTACCTTTATCTGTTATCAAATTTTCCAATTATTTCTAGAATGGACGTTTATTGCAGAATGGAAAGTGTGGTGTGGTGGTGTTCAGGTAGTTTAATTTGAACAAACTCGAGGCTAGCTTCCAGAATTCCAGAAAGGGACACACTGATACGATAAAGTGTTTCGTCAAGGTTGAAGACCGAAGCGTAAATATGTGCATGTATATGCATGTAACGCTCGTAAATGCTGCACTTGTAGACGTTTGGTACTATAAATACTATTTAAGACAAAAATAGTCAGAACATATACGCGAAGAGGTTGCGAACCTAGTATCAGCGTTCGCATGTTTGTATGAATGGTGTGCGAATTAAACATACTATTACTTACAACCCGATACAATACTTAGACAAAGAAAGCGAAACGAAGGAAAAGTAATAAAATCACACAATCGCTGAATGCGAAAACGAACAAACAAATGATGAATGGGAGGAAGAATAAGCATCAGTCTAGAATAACAAAAGGCAATACTTAGAAATATACAGCGGGCTACATTTATTACACAGGCTATACGGGTAGGAACGAGATAAAAGCAAGCTAGGTTACATTTGACCTTATACGTATACTCTGAGACAGAATCTGTACATATTTCCACGACACCCTTTTCTCTGTATTTGTTCAGCTTTTATTTATTTTTTATTGTCGTTAACTATACAAGGTGAGTCGGAAGGAATACTCCAAGCTTCAATAGCGTATTGTACATGCGAAAATAACGGACCTCATATGTTCTTATTTGGTTTTCAAATTATAACATGTTCTGTACGTAGCGTTCACATAAATGGTGGTAAAGTTTTTGCATGTAGTCGAGTTAATACGTCTTAAATAAAATAAAAATTTGTATTGATTACCTGTTTAAAATGAAGCATCGACTACATAACAGTTATCTCTACCTAAGTTTATTGTTCTCATATGTGTCACGCTAAAAGTCGATACTTGGGATATACCAAGCCGACGTATTAAAAATACTGCAGCCAACATTAAACAACGTCATGAAGCCATAAGGAGAGGAACAGACACCCTTTGTAGATGAAGCATAGAATACTTACAGATCAATTGTTACACCTTCAGGTCTGTTAACAAAGGGCGAAATGAAAGAGAAGTGGCCAGAAACCCATCTTAAATCAACAACCAACAGCCGGGCCTTCCTGTTCTATTCTTAGCTCGAAGATTATTCAAGACTGTGATCTAGAAAAGTCGCGTAGGGTAACAGGGTTAGGTGGAAGATTAGCTTAAGTAGTTCATCTCAGTTAAGTACAGAGCCACAGCCACCTGAAGTGAAAAGATACGCAAATAAAAATACATATATAACTAAGCTGATGGCAACGTTCATTCAAAATAAAAGAAAGCAAATGACAAAAAGACGGCAACAGGTAATTTGCCCATAATTTAGTTTAGTGGAGGGTTGGTATGCTGACGATTATCTGACAGAACTTGGGTAATCTTGTGATATGATCAAACCAAGCTCTCCGCACTATGTTATGTATGCGTTACACGTCTATTAATTCTTGTAGACCAAATGTAATATTTAATACACTGGTGCGTAGGCATACATATCCGACGCAACGGCTGCCCTACAAGGTATTGCAGAAATTATAAAATTCCTTCTTGCAAATAAAAAGTAAATATCGAGACTATAGTACCAAAGCCAAGGATAGACTTTCTAGTGGCAAAATTCTGCAAAACTAATTCATTCCAATTACAAAATAACCAACCAAATTATGTGTAACATTATTTACAATGAAATTAAAATCAAATCAAGAATACAACGAGAAATTGTTTAATTCAACTAGCAGAATTTTACTTTTCCTTGTTACAAGTTAACCAGATAGAGTAAAGGTTAAAAAAATATTCTGCACACAGTGTAGCAATGATATTATTCTGAGGTCGGTCTTGATGGAGACGAACTATTTATCTGATCCGCTGGGTAGACTCTAGGTCGACTTGGATAATTTAGACTCTAGGTACTGTAGCGGGGTGTTGATTCAATCACAAGTATCCCGAAATTCTGCGGAATCTTCGATGGACACTTTCCGTTATCCCAACATGGCTTTCAAACCCATCAAAAGAACTTTAAAAGACGGAGAAAATAACCGTAAGACGAAAATTTGTATATGTAAACCTAAGAACATACATAATGTTTGATTAGAGTACCCACAGAAAGCAAAATTTTTGCAGGATAAAGCACGGAAGTTCGGCATATCAAGGCGTAAAACGCCATTTTCAAAGCTTAAATACCAACAAAACCACGTTCTTGAAAACAGACAGACATTACTTCTTCTTTGCCACACACACATCATTACTTCTTCTTTGGCCAAAAAAAGCCACGACAATTAGTATAAAACCTTCTATAAGGCACGAATTAGTTTTACTTCTCTAGAGAAAACTTCGCATACACACCTAACCCGTGTCAAAACTTAGACGAAAACGAAAAAGAGATCCAAAAATTGAGTTCTTAATCCAAAATTTAAAGTATAATGGTTTTTGTGATAGTATATGCCAATCAGACAAATTATCGGGAATGCCCAGGATGATACTCGAAGCGACCTTTATTGAAACGAAAGGAAAAGATTTACCAGAGAAAATATTACACCTTTACCATATTTATAAAAAGGTAAAGAAAAATATAGATAAAAATGTTCCATGTAAAATTTCCCAAAAATTATCGCAGCGCTGCGCAGTTAATGTATGAAACTTTGGTTATTTGTAATTTTACTGTAATTTGAAGCCAAATTCGGTTAGAAACATATATTACTTTCACGTGTATGGAGTCTGGCCCAGCAATAGTACATCAAGGTTTTATTACTGGGACTAAAATAGTAATTTGACATTTCGAAGATATGATTTTATGTAATATGATTTTACTTTATTACCGTTAGTAGTGGGTTTTTAGAAAATAAATAAAGAAACAGTGACACAGTAAAATTATTTCTTTTATAACGAACATGCTCTATATTCTTACGTTATTAAAGATTCCGTCCCCTTATTGTAAAAGGAACATGTTTTATAGGTTAAGTTAGATGTTTCTGTTAACTCGCGCATTCCAAAGAAAAAATTACTACGTTGTATCGCTTTCAAATTAAGCAATAAAAAATGTGAAGATTGAAGTTTCTTATCGGATATACGGGCTGGTCATCAGGATTTTATTACATCAATTCGTCTTAGGTTTCCCTACACATATTTCTAGCGGTAACGTACATTCTATTTCCTCGAGGGATGGTTTGGGATGCAGTCCCCGGTTTATGTCGCTACTTCTTGGACGGCAGGCAGGCGTATCGATAGCACTAGAGGGCGCCAAGAAATGTCGAGTTTGTCGTTTTGGAAGTTGTGGTGTTAACTGTAAGGCAACAGCGATAGAAGGTAAGAAGATAGAGATGAAAGTGTGCTCAAAACCGCGCTGATGACGCCGGATAGGAAGAAACGTGTTCGCGCGTGTTAGTGAATTTTTTCTTTCCTTTTGTTGCGTTCCCCGTGAATTATTTCATTAATACCATTTTATTTTCTTATTTAAAATTTGTACGTCACATTCCGTAGTGATAGCAAGGACTGCGGCGTAGTATGGTAAACAATACGTAAGTATCGGTAACCGGTAATAATTAGTCGGGGATGGCCGTTTCCAGGACACGAATGGTCCTCTTCATCAACTGGTGACCGTCAACCGGTGAATTCATTCGGTCACCGGTTGATGATAAGGACCATTCCTTCGAAATGGCCGTTCCGGATTAAATATTATATATTGCTATATAATAAATTAAACTTGTATGGTGCGGAGGTTACCGATACTTATGTGTTGCTTCCGTTCATCACATCCCGTTTCTTTTTCACTTCTGCCAAGAAATATCTCCTTTAGTTCTTATTCTTTTTCTTGTCAAAAACACCGACCCTTTTGGCACATTATCTGTGGCAATTTCAATTGTAATTCAATTTATCCAATGATTTCTAATTTTCATTCCCAAATCCTTCATGGCTATATTCAAATTCCTATCTTGCACGATAGGCACGATAACGATCTAAATTTCGTTTTTCATTTGCCGCATCATGCTAAACATTATAATCCATGATGACTCTGTGTGAGTTAAAATTGAATGAAAAGGTTGAAAATGAAAGAAGTCTAACAAAACTTTTGTGTTTAATAAGTCCGATTTATTAATTACTGAATTTCTGTGAGATTTAATTCCCAACCTCTCATTCTAAATATATATTAATTAATAAAGTACTTTGTCAAACAAGTAAATATAATATTTCGATTATAGCGCAAAATAAAATGCCATTAGAATAATTACTTAACTTAACACACTGTGAATAAATTGCCAATCCAATTATTTTCACAGAAATCAGATTTCAATGAAAAAAAAATTATCCTACTTAAAACTAACAATAAGCTTAAAATTACAGTTTTGCTACATCCAAATTCAAAACTTAATGTCCGCACATTTATCGATCTTTGGTCTTCTCGCTGGAAAGAACGCAATCCCTTGCCACTTTTCCTTTTGATTTCAAAAGTATTTCGAAAGTATTAATCTTAATAATAATAAAACGATGAGTACTATTCAAGTTACCATATCTAGCAAACTGGCATGTCTACTTTATAAACTCACCAGTAAACCAGTTCTACATATCTTGTTGTTAATTTGTCACCCAAGAATTGATTTTGTTACTCAACTGTTTTAGAGAAAATGGTGGCTGCGTCAGCTTATTTGTTAACCTAGAGTAGCCATCTGCTTGTAACTCTTGAGTCACTGCAGATATCGCTGTATCACTCTATTTTATTGTATTGTATTTGTCTTGTTCTGTTCTTTTATGAATTTCTATCTGTTGAACATAAATAAACATTATTATTATTTAAATATCAAATAAATTGCCTGCAATTCGATGGTGTTTCTTGTTATACTTTGTTAGTATTATATTTTAAATAGGTTATGCTATAGTTTGTGTTGGCGTCTGTATACGCTATTGTATGCCAATCGCGCTGTAAAAGAACGATAGGCAATGGACGGATAAGGTTTAAAAGTTAGCAACAATAAATAACTTGTATGGTTATAAATAGGAGATTTATTTGTTAGCAATTCCAATCGTTTCCGTTACGATTTTGCCGCGCAGACCATTTGTCCATTGTGGTGCGAAGATTACGACCGGCTTTGTATTTATATTGCGTTAATTGTTAGTACACAGAATACGACACTTCATGGAGCTATTATTTGAAATGCATACAAAACGAATCTCAAGATGAAAACACAGGTGATGACAATTGGTAATATCAAATGCAGAGGATAATTATTATATGTATTAGGTTTTTTTCTGTTTTCGAAAGCCAATCGTAAGGCATTAAATGTCGAAACTATTCATCACGAAAGAATAGCTTAACTACAACGAATTCGGCCGTAATAATAGAAGATACATAAAAGTAGCTAAGTGGAATCGTAAAAAAAATTTCTGTAATAATGAAGCTAATTTTTTTGTCAAAAAGTATAAAAACCTATTGGACCAAACAAACAATATATCGTCCTTGCAAGTTTGAACTTTTAAAGGTCGCCCAAAATAAGCAATACCTATAGCTAAATTTTACCTTTATTATGTTATAAATGACAATCTTCCATTCGCCAATGTTTCTCTTAATAAATGCAAGGTGCTTCACGAAAAACTGCTTCGGTCTATATATGAAACGGTATACGTTGGAAAGTTTCTGGTTATATCTAAAGTAGCTGTCAACTTTGCCATTTCAAATAGAACTCCTTGTACATTAGTATATTTTCAAATTCAATTTTTTGGTTCAAATTAATCATTTGCTTGATGAAATAACGATATCTTTATTTCTAACCATATTTGAAATATTAGCATTTGTTTTTTAATTTTTACTGATGAACTTTCATAACTATGAAAATGTTTAACATGAAATTTTGTAGAACTGTTGATCATGTATATAAGGTACCAGAGTAGAAACCAAATATCATACAGGGTATCTAGCGATTTTATTACGATTAAACTTTCAAATGAAAAAAAGCCTCGAAACTTGATTTTTTTTAAAGACAACTTTGTCTTATATTTTCTCTTATCAAATTACTCTTGCACAAAAAAATCATGTTCATTACGCAACTAAAATGTATACTTTTCAAGATAACTACGAAAGTGCGTATTGTAATACAATTTGCTTCCAAAAAAAAGGATACACGCCAGTAGGTATGCAGCTTTTGTAATTTTTCAGACTAACCGTCGCAGTTTCCATTACTAGAATAATAATAAAATATTTCTAACTGTTTACGTCTACCCGTTCAATATTAATCTTCTTATGAGCTCCTTCTCAGTAGCTCCAACTCATTTTATCTCCTACCATCTAGATAGCGTGGAAGTTATAGAGTATTACATAGAGTAAGGCGAGCCAGTCTTGGTAGAACAGGTTCTGTTCGATCCTAATCTTCCAATTTGAATATAATATTTTCCTCCTACAATTTTGAGATAATTTCAGTCGTATCTCAATTGAAATTTCGTAGAGAATTAAAAATTAAACACTCTTTCAATAAATGTGCGAGCAAAGCAAAATCTTTACAATATTAACATTAACAATTTGCAGCGAAAATTGTAAAGGATATTGTAAAATTGACTGCGACTGAGGTTTCCTACATTTTTAATATGCTATAGGATGCTCATGCGGACAAACCATCCAAAAATATCTAGACAAAACAATTAATTTATCATGTTCCTTCCAGCCTAAATCATTATTAAATTATCATTTTAAGCTCTAATAGTAATATTGAGGAAGATGAAGGATTAATCAACAAAAAAGCATGAGGTAATAGAAACTGTGCTTGATATTGCAGCACAGCCTGAAGTTTTAATGGAAAATTCAACCGCACAAGTATCGGGATAATAGCTTGAAATTATGCTTTTTTACAAGAATGCTACCTCGTGACTTTAATAGTATGTAGAACTATTAGAACTGTACTATTGCTGATGCTGGAACTAAGAAACTCGTAAAAATAATTTTCGCATGGTTACACACTTCCTAATAAATGAAAGATGCATTAGGAGAACTCCGGAGGTTCGATGAAAAGGTTCCGGCTGTTAATGCACTGCCGTGGTGTGCGTGAACATGTACATTCAATCGAATTGTATTGCGGTGTGTAGTATAGTGGATTTCTCTGTAATTTTATTTAATTTCTCAACTCGCAGTTAAGTGTAAATAGGTTAAAATAAAATTGCCGGTGGCCAGTTTTCGGTTTTCATGTAGAAAAATGCGCAAGAGATAGAAGAAACGTTCACAGTTTCGTTTAGAAGTTTTGAAGTAACTGAATAAAGTTAATTTTTTGTCAAAATCGCATGTTTCTAAGGTATAGATATCTTTAAAGTATCTGTAATTTCAAAAGATGGTTATCTACAGTCTCGTACAAGTAAGTTAATTTAATTAACTTTTTCAAATGGAGTACCCACCTATTATATTCGGAATAGTTTTCATTTCAGGTACATCATGCTTCAATCTAATAGTTTAAGGAATATTTGTAATTTCTCAAAATAAATTCTGTTTTGGAGAAGCTTACAAAGTCTCTTAAATATCATGACAGTATTGATCAAAGTCTTAATGTTAATTTGTAGAAGGCATCTGATAGGTTACCGCCTTGAAATAATCTGCCTCCATGGTATTCTGCATCAAAATTGTATGTGAAGATTCAATTTGGAAAATAAAACGGACTATTTGCTATATTGAACTATATAACTACTATATTGAAGTAATCTTTCGATATATATCGGGTGCCCCTGTAACCTATCTTTTACAGTTATTTCTTAAGCAGCTATTTCTATCAAATCAAATTTTACGCGTTAGTCATAAAGAAATAAGTCTGAAGCGATTGTCAAACTATTAATGGTCAAACATTTATAAAGAATTTTCAAAAGGGCTAAACAGAAATTCCCTAAATAAATTTTACATGATATGTATATGCGACGTAAACAACATAAAAAAAAACGAATGAAAAGTGTGTAATAAAAGTATAAACATAAATTGAAATGTCCTCTTCTACTTGAAACGTTGCAAAATTTTCTTTTGCACTTTTCTTTTTGTAATTCTTCGAACTTGATCGTGGCTTAAATTTGTAAACCCTTAATGTACTCTGTTTTTATGGAGTTCTTCTCCATCCACAATAAGACATATGTAAACTTCATCTTTTATATGATTCCATAAATCAATAAAAAAAAAAATCAAGAAGCTTAGATTAAGGGATTTAGGAATACAAAGGCAAGATCTATTAGGATCGATCCTCCGATCTTCAACAATACTTTTTAATTTCTCGATGTACATCATGTGACGAGTGTCAAGAAGCTCCCTGCATTTGAAAATAACACTAGCGATTGTTATTGTGTGGTATATATGGATTGTTTGTAAATATGGAAACACTTGCTTTAATATTTGTGCTTTTTGGGTTTTTCTAACTTAACCTGATTATCCATTACCAATTCGAATTCATTGAAACTAAAAGTATTCTGAAAATGTCTTTCTTGTAGCACATATGAATTTTGACCCTCTCAAGAATGAAATTTTTTTGTATTTACAGTTCTCTCGCAAGTGAATTTTGACTCATCTGTCCATAAAATTTTAGATAGAAAATTACGGTCGTCTTGAACTTTAACTACCATGAGTTTGTAATAATATTCCAGACGAAAGGCCTGCACATTTTGAAGAAAATATGGGTGCATTTTATGCCTCTTTAAAATTAGGAATGATTAAGAAGGACCAAATTTTTACAAATTTTTGATTTCATACTATAGGTATTCTGGTCTCCGTTGTTATTTTCTAAACGGCTTTACTGTATTTGCTAGTATCAGGAAATATTTCAGTTATACTATTAATTTTTGGAAACTAATAGCACACACAGACAAGTGAACAAAGATGTAAATAGGAGGAAAAAGCACTCGTATCAATTCAGATGATGCCGGGTAGGTAAAAATATATCCCTCTTGCCATGCATTTGCCACGACGCTGAGATTTCTATCAAAGTAGGTGATTATTTCGCTTATCTAATGCTTCATTAATAATTTGCCTTTATGACTTTAGACTTATACAAAGAAAATAACAATTCTCTCATCGCCTGTGTTAATAAGTTATTGTAAGTTTTCTTCATTTTTTTTTACATTCGTGTTGAAAAATCCAATTGTTTTGAATATAACAATTTTTATTTTTATAACGTAAGATTTTTGGTTTATTAAGAAAAGAATTTTCCTTTTTAGGCTTTTGTAGTTTTAATAGAAACTAAGAATTCAAATATAAATAAAGATGTTTAATAAATTATCGTACTTTTCATTTGCACAAAATTTCTAAAAACAAACAAAACAATCATAATTTTCGTTACCAAATTCATTGCATCACTCGAAAATATGCGGTGTAATTTAGTACTATTACTTGAACAGTACGATCGCTTATGCTAGATACAACAATACTTGCCTTAAAAATCTATATTATTACTAATTATAATATTATCTAAGCATAACGTAGATGTTCACTGTAATTCTAATATATTCGTATTCATATTGTAAGAATTGAAGCATAACAAGCTAGTACAGATACAAACTTAATTGCAGTAACAGCAGCAATACTTGAAAGAGCGCCAATATTGAAATCTCCAGGTATGACGAAAACACATTATGAATTTGTTAATATTTCTAATAGCTCCGTAAACTCTTTTAAAAAATATATCTATACAAGAGTCAGAACTCCGATAAATGCTTATAGCAGTTGTAGATCGAATGTTATTTACAAATTTTGCGCTAGAATATTCGAATACAAATTTTTCCGATCAAAACAAAATTGTTTCCTAATTTGGCTGTGAACGCTTGTGAATTTTACAATAAACTGCATTTCTTCCATATTTTCCATATGTTCTTATTTAGGTAGGTTATGTTATCTTTCTGAGAACTCTGCTGAAATTTTCTGGATTGCTTTTTGAAGAAGAATCGGTTAATAAACATATTTTTAGGACAGATGTTTTCATCTGCAACTGTCTGACATGAGATACCAATCTTCAAACTAAAATAAGCGACAATCTCATATTTGGGTTGTAATCTTTCAATTATAAATCGGTAGTTTCCTGCCTTAGATAAAAACCGCTTTACTTCCTTTTCTGATATTTCTCTCTGATGTCGTGACAGAAGAAACTATTTACTACAGACAAACCATCGGCCTCTGCAGATGTGTAGAACTTATATTTAACTTGTCTGAATCTGACCGGAATCCAAGTAGGCTGCCCTGTATCTTCCACGTTTACATTGTTTGCATTATTTGTTGACATTGGTTCAATATCTTTAGCATTATTTACTCGTATATGTAGAGTTGATTTGCTTTTACTCGAATTTATTTTGGAATATGTGATGCTATCTGCCAGTCTAATATTTAATGTCGCTCCTTATATTTAATGTGCCTCCTTGTGCCATTCTTATCCCCAGATTGAACACACACAATTACACAATAAAAGATATTCGTGAAAATTAGTACCCCTTTTCCCAATTACACTTTAATAATTTATGGAAAACTCAATCGCACCTCCAGGGTTAGGGTTGGCCACCCAGTCGACTGTGCTATTGTAAATAGAAAACAGCGAATTGTTCATGCGTTGTTGCAATATGCATTAAAAAATGCGGAAAACACGGTTTGATTTAATTCACGCCAGTTGATCCATTTGATCCCGATTAACGGTTGGTGGTTGTTTCTAGAGTATCAAAGACATTCACTTTAGCACGAATCTAAGCTACACTATCTTACAAATTACTTAAATCTCTTCCTTAAATTCATTTTATTTTGAGCAGTTTAGATAAATAAGATGGCCAACTATAAATTAAAAACCATCTTCAGCCAAGTTCTTTATCGGATAATTTCGTTAAAATTGGAAGTCGCCTTAAACGTATAACCTTAACAACAAATAAACTACGAAAATTTTTATTAAGTATCATTCCACGGTCGTACGTTTAAGGATTAATTGGCCGGTAAAGTGAATACCTATCACACATTCTCCAGAAAAACCGTACACTTAATGATTAATCCTTTTGTGCCGGCCATATAAGTACCAGAGCTATGTGTATGTAAGCACGTATACGTTGGCTGGGTTGATGCATGGTGGTATGATGCGGCTTTGGATCTAAGCCTAATGCCGCGTACACGTATTACACCGGACCAGTGAAATGAACGATAATGACTTCTGTAAAACAAGAAAATGAACTGGAAATGTATAATAGAGCATAATTATATAATTTATTACAATGGCGGTACGTTAAGCTAAATAATACAATGCTAAAATACGGCTGGTTGGAGAAGACGCTGTAGAGAGCATGAACCATATACATACAAACCAGTTCCCAGCTTTCTCGAGTAGTAGACCTTATAAAGAAATAAATTCAACTGACTTGAAGAAATTAATAAACGAATGCTAGCTAACGCGGCACGAAGGAACGTCAATTGGAAGTTCGAGAAGATAGGCTAATATTCTAAACATTCAAAGATAATCTGTTGCTTACTCAAAGATGCGTAGTACAAGTTGTGTCTTTAAACTTAAAAAATGTTTAACTTGGAAAAATGAAAGATTGCAGAGATGTTGACCGTATAGGGTAATATTAGGAATCAAATTAATTTTGCAAAAATATTACACAGCGTGTCCGCCAATTACGCTTAAACTTTCAAATGAAAAAAGTGCATTTTTCACCTACTTCTCTCTTTCTTATCAAATTGTTCTTGCAAAAAAAATATCATATTAAAGTAATTCGTACGTCTTTGGATTTTTTCTTTGACTAATCGCAAGCTTTTCAAATTCTTTATTATTCATTTAGCTGTGTTGGTGATAACTTCTATTTTCATGCATACTGAGCGGCAAAGCTACCGCATGTACTTAACATTCTTCATAAATAATAAATTTCGGTATTCTTTGTTTGTATAATTTAATTACAATTGAAAACTAGGTGGCATTTTGTTTGTGCTGAATTGTTTCCTAGTGGTAATGACTAACTTAGCTTTGCCAAAGTTGAATGATAATTTAAGAAACTATGTGAGCCACATTTTTACAGCACATACGTGGGTAAGTACTTTTTATGGGGAAATTGTGTTACAATACATATTTTCCTGAATATATATACTTTCTTTTCTAATCTTGTAAAAGCAATTTGATTAGAAATGAAAATAGGTATCTATTTAAATTAAGGTGTTTAAAGAAATGAAGGTTGGATTTGTTTGTTTAAATGTAATTGTCGGACACGTTGTACAGGGTGGCGTAGGGGAACGGGAAATTTTGAAATAACGTAATTTCCACGACTAAATTCATAAAACTAGTAATTTGTTAACGAAAGTGCATATATGCAGCATGCCATTTATGTTTTTACAATCAAAATGTCCAAAAGTGTCTCTTTACCTTTTAAAGATAACATCGAAAAGATGTCCTCCCATTCGGCGTTCACACTCTAACAGCCTGTTATGAAAACTCTGGAATGTGCGGTGTAGCAAATCTTGGGGAACGGCAGTGATTTCTTGTTGAATGTTCTCCTTCAGTTCATAGATTGTTGCAAGTAGTGTACGGTACATCTTGCCTTTAAGATACCCCCACAGGAAGAAGTGGCACACACTAAGTTCAGGGGATCTCGCAGGCCATTCAATGTCACCGTTACGTGAAATAATGCGTCTTCCAAACAATTGACGAACTGCTGCCATCGAATGTCGAGCAGTGTGTGACGTGGCTCTCTCCTGCTGAAACCACATGTTTTCCATGTTAAGATTAAGCTCGTACACTCTCGGTGTATAGAATGTTTGAAGCATTTCAACATATCGAGCGGATGTTACTGTCGCTGCACTACCATCCTCACGTGCAAAAAAATAAGGGCCGATAACACCATATTGTGACCTTGTCGCTATGTAGCGGTCGCTGGTGTAACTCACAAGGATTGTCCTGGGCCCAATAACGAAAATTCTGTTTGTTTACGAAACCGTTCAAGTGGAAATGGGCTTCATCTGATATCCATATGTTACCAACAAAATTCGCGTCCTCGTTAATTTTAGCCAATATCTGCCTACTAAACTCCATACGTGACGCTGGGTCTCGTTCATGTAATTGTTGCACAATCTGCAACTTATAGGGATGCAAATGTAATTCGTGCAGTATTCTTTGTAAGCTTCGCCGCTTAATCCCTAGCGTAGATGCATGCTGTCAAACGGAGCGGCGAGGACTTCTCTCGATTGCAGCTCTAACAGCCTCAATGTTCACCTGGAGCTTTCTTTTTCAAGACAGATCCTGTTTCCTCAAAATTTCGCACCCACGTTGTAATCGCATGCGCAGATGGGACACGTCCATGACGTTGAAGCTGGTAATGCTGTCGAAATATTCTCTGTGCGGCAGTCGCACTATCACCATTTTTATAAAACGCTCTCACCGCTACTGCACGTTCCGCACCAGTCCAACGATCCACGATTACCAAATGACAATCCGCTCACAACAATTGTGCGACGTTACGAACAACTGCCGGCTCTACAGTGCTGACAACTGTAACGTTCAAAATTTCCCGTTCCCCTGCGCCAGCCTGTATAATGCTTTCGAAAATTTAATTCGGATTCCAATACTATCCTGTATATATACAACAATTCTACAATACCTGAATCTTAAATACTTCGGCTGTCAAAAAATTTCAATATATAGAAATATTTCAAGCATGGTCAAAGATATCGAACAAACGTTAAAATTGAATTTGGAATTCAAAAATGTGATAATATATATGCTGTCCCGTTTAAAATAACAAAGTTAACAGCTAATTCCGGTATGTGTCAGATTATTAAAAGTATCTTACTTGAATGGAACATGTCGGTTTTATTGTACTGCCAAGTTTTCAGTTTTCCAATATATGTACTACTTCTTATATCCATCAATGGAATTCCCGGTGAGACACCCTATATACAAGCAAATAAATAAAGCGTACTCCGTAAAACAACCTAACATCTTATGACACTAATTGGATTTACGATCGGACAATAATATTTTAACACGTTACTTAATCGTCTGCTTCTTATGCACGCATATATGTAATTTGCACGAAATCGAAAGATTACGAGCTATAAATATCAATTATCGTTTTTTTAAACCAAAACAATAAACGCAAGCGAGTTATAAAAAACGAGTGACGGTACCTTTAGTAGTTATAAATAAAGAGTCCAAACGATGTGCCCGACCAGTAGCGTCGATGCGAGAGCAGAGTGGGGTAAACTCCGCTCTCGCATAAGTAGTAAAAATAAACGATGCATTTAGTTGCCGTTCTAACGTGTTAAAGTATACGTTGAAAATGTTGCGAGGTCGTAAAAATAATGCGTCAAATCGGTTGTCTGCTACCGTAGTAAATAAATTTATACATCGGTTTCCCGATTTAATATATGACGGTAAGGCAGTGAAATGTTTAGTTTGTGAAACAACTTTATTATCTTGGAAAGCGAGTCAGTGTCAAAGACATATAAATAGTGACAAACATAAATTGAAAAAGATTAGACGCAAATCATATAATGAATTTGTGGTTGATTTAACAATGATGCTAATTGCGACCAATATAGCAATACATAAAGTCCAACACCCAATGTTTCGCCAGTTTTGGAATAAATACAATCCTACGTGGAAATTACCATCTAAAAATACGCTACACAATTACATATCATCAGTGCGTGAAAGAATTGTAAATTTTACGAAAAAAACGGTGAAAAATAAATACCTTTGCTTGACAATGGACGAAACTACAGATATTAAAAAACAGTCCATCCTATCCATTGTCGTAAGGACGCTGACCCCACAAGGATCTTCTGACCCTTATTTACTAGCCTGTAAACGAATGCAAGATTGTAGTGCCACGGCGATACGTAGTGTATTAATAGAAACACTACACAAATTTGAAATTTTACCGGAGCAACTGTTAATGTCAGTTACGATGCTGCCGCGGTTATGTGTTCCACAGCAAAATTACTCAAAACGATTCAACCAAACCTGCTGCACGTCACATGTTTGCTTCACGCTTTACACCTTGTAACAAACATTATACGTACAAGTTATCCTGAGGTGGATGAACTAATAGAACAAACGAAAGCGGTTTTTCTTAAATCTCCGAAACGTATTCGCCTATTTCATTCGCAGTGTCCTGACATACCCGAGCCGCCGCAACCAATTCTTATACGATGGGGTACGTGGTTAGAAGCAGCACTCTATTATAATAAACATTTTGAAAAAATTAAATCAGTAGTTTTACAACTAGACGGTAAAGAAGCGGCTGCAATAAGGCTCAGTCAGGTTCAATTTAAAAATCCTCAAGTTACAGCAAATTTAAAAATTATTTACGACAGTTACGTTCCAATAGTGGATGCAATAAAAAAGTTACAGAACAGTGCGCTGTCCTTATCGGACTCATTAGCAATTATTGACCACGTAGAATTAGCGCTGCATATCCTTGATGATGAAAAAAGTGTTTGTGTTCGTGAAAAATTTAATAGTGTATTAGATAAAAATGTAGATTTTACAAAATTACGGCAATTTTTTACCAATACTGAAGATACGTTGTACAGATACAAAGAGCACTTTAACTATGCAAATATAACATCTCTCAACGTCGAACAATCCTTTTCAGCATATAAGCATTTATTTACGCCGCTACGTACGAACCTTTCCGAGACTAATACAGAAACATATATGATGGTGCAATTACTTCATCGCGCACATCCGGATATTTCTGCAACAATGTAAACATGTTAGATAAGTTATTTATGTTTTTTCTTAACGTTTTTTTTTTCTTAACGTTTTCTTAACGCACTGTTATTCTGGTAAACTCTCCACGCAACGCCAATGCTCGGGCACATCGTTTGGACTCTTTAGTTATAAATATCAAAATATTATTGGATCGTTTAATAAAATATTAAACAATTTTACATTAGAATTTATTCAGTTACAATACTGAATTCTTTATTTCATCCAAATTTTTCAAAGTGAACGAAATGTACGACGGGCCGCTTCGGATAAAAATTAGTAGAAAACTGAATGAAATATACTAATAAAAAATGAAGTAGCCCAACTTTCCTGAAAATTGCAGTGATGTAAACTTTCGCTA